>OY293410.1:78582683-79296726 GCA_958502065.1 Chrysolina americana
AGCCTCGTTCTAAAACCACTATTTAAAATATTTTGTGAAGTTTGTTTTTCTATTTTATTTATTCAAGCAGATGATTACTGAAGCATTTAGGATATTTGGTAGTGGATTTGAATTTTTGTGGCACATACTGTTTGAAACCATTAAATAATACTTCATAAACTGCTTCGTCAATTAATTTTGAGCAACATAAAAATGACCAGTCAACGTTGGAGAAGTATTCAATCATACCAATATAATCAGCCTTGTGAAACAAAAATACCTTTTCTCTAACGGAATATGATCACATTCTTATAATCGAATTTGAATTCTGAAGTAGGGTGATAGGGATAAGGTGAATGATGACTGCATATTCGACATCTACTGACAAATCGTCAGAAAAAAGTCCAAAATCATTCCTGAACAGTTCATGAGTTCGTTGAACTGTTGGAAATCCATAAGTGCAAATTCGTCTAAAAGAACTTCATTATAGTTTTAATCCCCTCGTATAAAGGGAGGATTCAGATGATTCTTCGAATTTTCGGCCAATTTCATTATTAACAACATTTTCAAAAATGATAGAAAAACGAATTGAAAGAAGACTGATGGTGTATCTTACCAGATATGGCATATTCAATTTGAATATCAAAAACTCAAAAAGCACAAATGATGCCATTTTCTCGCTAATAGAAATTACTTTGAATCACGGAGAAACCGCAACGGCAGTTTTCTGCGACTTCTCCTAGGCATTCGATTGTGCTAGCCATAAGAAACTACAATATTACGGTTTCCAAAATTCCACATTAAACTGGTTCCGCAAGTATTTCTCAGAAATGAGTCAAGTAGTAAAAATACAGGAAAACTACTCTAACAGTGGCAAAGTTGCAATTGGCGATCCACAAGGATCGATTCTAGGTCCTTTCTTATTCTTTTTGTATTTAAACGATCTAGCCACCATTCGCATCCAACTCATTTCTCCATCGTTCGATCACTTGAAAGAATCAATTACTCTAGATCTATAAAAAATTAAGCGATGGTGTGACTCTAATCGACTCAGTTTCAATAAAAAAACAAATATATTCACTTTCAAGTTCGACTTTTATAATTTGTTCTCAGATATCCAGATTATAACAACAACACTAAGTTTCTAGGCCTTATAGATAACGAACTAAAATCTGACGAGTATGTAATGACCTTGAGCAAAAAGTTAGCCTCTAGCTACTTTTTGCTCAATCAAAATTGTTTCAAGGGAACCGAACCTAGCCTTGGCTAAGATGGTCTAGTAGAGTCACACTTCTGGGGTTCATGCAGTAACCAGTTATTTCAATCTGTTTCTATAATACGTATTCCTCGCATCTTCCTCTTTTGAGATGAACCGTGGCACATTTGTCGATCCCAAACTGATGGCATGCGTGTATTCTTGCACCACCCTTAAGGACTGATGAAGATCCTTTTCTCCGGAGGCATATAGTTTAAAGTCATCCATGTAAAACAGATGGGTGACCTTATGCCTCCGGTTGCTGTAAGTGCCGCAGCTACATCAGCGGGTTTTCCGTAGTGCAACAGGCAATGGCAATAGTGAGATACAGAAGAGGACTGAGGGAGTCTTCCTGAAACACGCCCTTTCTAAAGACAACCTGCTCTGTTTGGACTCTAAGCAAATGCATCTGAGTAAATGCATGATGAGCTCATGCGATGTTGTACCAAACGCCTTGCGATAATCGATCCAGGCCATTGAAAGGTTACGCTTATACTGCACGGAGTCCTGCGCCATGCACCTGTCGATCAGCAGGTTCTCCTTGCAGCCAGCGACCCCCTTTAGTTACCATATTTGCTCATATATCCGTTCATACACCGGCTCAACTGTGGAGGGTATTCGCACATATGAGATAATAATAATAATACTCCCTCATAAACACTCGTTGAGTGTACTCAAAGGCATAGCCTGTGCGGGTAGAGGACGGCTATTATTATTATTTGCCTTGGCGCTCCGGGTGATCATGTCATAACATGCGTTCAAGCATGATATCGGTCTGTAGTTCTTCGGATCAGACAAATCTCCGTTTTTGGGTATTAGCACGGTTCACCTCTCGAGAAACCAATTCGGAATCTGTTGCTACCCATCTAGCCATGAGTTAAAAACTCTTGCTAGATGATGGTGGGTACATTTTTATTCCTCTGATAGTTATTTAAGTCATCAGGGACTGGAGCAGCAAATTTCTTCGAACCTTTGAGGACCCGTCGAACTTCTTCCGGAGTTATCGGATTGCGACGGAGCTTCCTGCAGAAAGTTTCGAAGTGCGCTGGTGATGGAGTATCTACGTAGAGTGGTTGCGGAAACTCGTATATATATATATATATGCCCTTCCAGAAGGTTTCCACCCGTTCAGCCACCGCCAGGTTATCCACAACACGTGGAATAGACGAGAAGGTATATCGCGGAACTTTTTCGCGATGCTTCTCGCCCGCCTCACTAGAGACTTTTGCAGCCACCAGCATTCGTATCCTGATGATAAACAGCACGCCTTCATTCAGTGTGTGGTGAACTCCTCTTAAATTTGTGGCACACACGGATACGAGAAGCGTATTGTCTCGCCGACTTGATCTTAGCTTCCATCTTGTGAATGCATCTGTGTCTGAGCGGCATCAGA
Source organism: Chrysolina americana (assembly GCA_958502065.1). Taxonomy (NCBI): domain Eukaryota; kingdom Metazoa; phylum Arthropoda; class Insecta; order Coleoptera; family Chrysomelidae; genus Chrysolina; species Chrysolina americana. The sequence continues at coordinate 78,585,311 of OY293410.1, forward strand.
CAAGGCAGAGTTGATCTGCCAGACATCAGCCTCTACCGAAAGGAGATTGTGAATTTCCTCATCCACCCTTGCCAGTTATTGTGGCTTGAAGGGCTTGGTGTGATGAAGCGCCCTACGGGTTCTGATGCCTTCCGTTGGTGGTATGATGCGGGCGTCCTTTACACGTAGCATATCTTATATCCTATAAGATGTAAATTTTCTAATGGAGAATTACCATATTATTATTATTATATACTCATAATTTTTTTTTCCATAAGGAATATCCCAGTCAGGCACTGTTTCTGGAGCTCCGATACAACCGGAAACTGTAAAAAGGCATAATCCCCGCTAGAATTACAGAACCAAAAACAGAAGCCTCGTCGACTTTCTTGGTGTCTTTCTTTAGTTCTTCTTTCAGTTCCTCCATCTGTACTACGGTTTTCTGTAATACATGTTGGAAGAACTTGTCTTGATCTAGAACATTCGGAAAGTCTATTTTCCTTTGTTTTTCTATTCGTTCTAATTCGTTCTTTTGTTGTTCGAGAATTTTCTGGAATGCTTCTTCTCGTTTTTGTTTTACATCTCGCTCTTTTCTCTGGCGCCGCTTTTCCTCTTCTTGTTTTTCTTTCTGGCGCCGCTTTCCTTCTTCTTTTTCCTCCTGGCGCCTCTTTTCAAATCCGCAAATTGATTTTGGAAAAATTTTACAATATCCTCCAACAGTACGATGTACTCCTCGTATTCACCATAAATAGTTTCTGCTTTTCGCTAATATCCTACTTCCGACACCACTGTTACGATATTTCTAAATAATACACCGAGCACACTAAACTGTTTTATTAACTTCGCTATAAAATACAACTACTATACTCAACTCACTATAAATCTTCCAAAAACTTTTTAAAAATTTCTTCCTTCGAGTGAAATATGTCGCCTTATACAGGGTGTCCCAACGAAAACTTTCCACCCGGATTTACTGGGAAATGACAAATTATTTTCGGAAACGCGAAAACAGGTCGATTTTAATTTCTAGGGGGACACATGTTAGTAATGGATTTAGTCGAGCAACTTCATCCCCCTGACGGGGGCGGCTACCCCCTTGCGAATCATCATAGGGAACGTGGGTCGAGTGATACATCATATTAAAGCTCTCTTTATTCTCTATCCAAACGTCTATAATTTTTTCAAAATCGAATGAATGGTAATTGAAATTAGTGTTGTTGACAGGTTCAATGTAAATAGTCAATATCTTACCTGTTCCTATTCAAATTCAATTTATTAACTATTTTAAGACTCAATGAGTGGACAGATAGAAAATGGCAACATCCCATCCGGTCAGGTAACCCAGTCACCCCACGAAAAACGAAAACAAATTAGTCAAAACAAAGTAAGTAGCCAGGCTGGGACTATTAATTGCGAAGATCTTTCAACCAAGTATCAGTTTTATGTCGCTATTCGCGAATACAACATTACAAGCGGAAGATGCCCACCCCAATTGTGAGCGAAACGTCCAAAGGAACCTCCTCCACAGAGGTGAACCGACCACGGCACTGAAGCCCGGAAATCATATTTCTTAGTTTTTGTTCTGTTGACTTTTTCATAGACAAAAAATACCTGTTTTTTATGGTTCTCCTGCGTGTATGTTCTCAGCATGAATTCACAGTTCGCATGATTCTTATGGAAATATCATTTGATTCGTATTCTGTGAGTTAAGTTTCTGCCTGACAATGGTTTACGCATTAGAAGAACGAATTGAGTTAGTGAAACTTTACTACAAAAATGATGATTGTCTAAGAGCTGCAGCTAGAATTTTCAATACAAGGCATCCAGGGAAAAATGCATCTCATACCTATGTTCAAACGTTGATTGAGAAATTCGAAAGAACTGGGTCTGTGGGAAACCAGAAACATCATCCTGAACGTCTGATAAGGAACGAGGCTGTTGAGGTAGCGGTTTTGGGACACGTGGCTATGGATCCTACTCAAAGTATTCGAAGCTTGGCTGACGCGTCAGGTGTAGCGCGATCGAGTATTCAGAGAATTCTCAAGTCACAGCGATTCCATCCATACAAACTAAAACTTGTACATGAACTGAACGAAGACGATTTTGACAGACGTCAACAGTTTTGTGAGGAAATGTCTGAGCGTCTGAGAACAAATCCCAATTTGCTCTTCAATATTTGTTTTTCAGACGAGAGTACATTTTTTGTTAATGGAAACGTAAATCATCACAATTGCCGCTACTGGAGCGATACCAATCCCAGGTTGATACGTGAGGTCCACACACAAACTCCGCAGAAGTTAAATGTTTGGTGTGGTATTTTTGGCAAAAATATTATTGGACCACTTTTTATAGATGATAATTTGAATGGACAAATGTATTTAAATCTTCTTGAGAATGCCATCGATCCCATGATAACGGATATTATCGAAAACGATGGAGATTATTCGGAAGACAACCTCCATTTTCAACAAGACGGAGCACCACCTCACTATGCAGTGGCGGTTAGAAACTTTCTGGATGAACGATATACCAATCATTGGATAGGGCGACGAGGACCAATTGAGTGGCCAGCTAGATCACCGGACCTCAACCCGTTGGATTATTTTTTATGGGGGCATCTCAAAAGCAAAGTTTTTGCCACTCCGCCAGAGTCACTAGAGGATCTACGTGGTCAAATTGTAAACGAGTGCGGCAGAATAACTCATTGTATGGAGGTAGGAGGGGCTCATTTCGAGCAATTAATAAATTGAATTTCGATAAGAACAGGTACGATATTGATTATTTAAATTAAAACTATTACCACACTAATCTCAATTACCAGTCATTCGATTTTGAAAAAATATGAACGTTTGGGTAGAGAATGACGAGAGCTTTAAGATGATGTATCACTCGACCCAAGTTCCCTATGATGATTCGCAATGGGGTAGCCGCCCCTGTCAGGGGGATGAAGTTGCGTGACTAAAATTCATCAATGACATGTGTCCCCCTAGAAATCAAAATCGACGTGTTTCAGCGTTTCCGAAAATAATTTGTCATTTCCCAGTAAATCCGTGTGGAAAGTTTTCGTTGGGACACCCTGTATATTATTTTTGAGCAAAGTAGATTTTTCGGAATAATTCTGTTCTCCAGATTGTTCAGTACAGAAAAAACATCAAAAAATTATTTCAAGAAAGGGGAAATGTTTACTGCGATCGGCTCGGCGCCGGTTTATTTGTTATGCAAATGAGTTACGTTTTATGGTCGGCACTCAATAGCGGCGTAGCTAGGGGATTTTTTCAATCTCGTAACAATATTTTTTTTAAAAAAACAATTTTAACTGTTTTGGCTGAGCAAAGGAGATTTCACTAGTTTTTTCGAGTGCTTTATTTTGTATTCTTTGGTTCAATATTATGAGACTCTTATTATTGTTGATACTCTCCGATTTTAATTGATTTTCAAAATAATCTACTTTACAAAAATAGACCTAAAAGATTCCTAAAAGATATATATTATTATAAGACCAAAAAAACCAAGTCAACAAAAAAATTAAAAAAAAATAATAAATTTTAAATTATTGTTAAATTTGGCCTAATATTCAATTGTAAACAAATTTTCGAACACACACACAAATGCTTTGACAAGCATATGCATTTTTGAAGCTTGTGCCTGACAATTGAACGACAATTTACATACTGCCCCTTTAACATCTCATATTTTGATCAATTTATAGTTTTTCATCATCAAATTCATAATTACCCCACTAGGGAAAATACTAATTTAAATGTGCCGCGTCTGAACTATACACGATCCATGAACTCCTCATTCCAAAGGGACCATTGGACTACAATAACCTCCAGCTTGAGATAAAACAAAGTGGATATATTATGACATTCAAAAAAAGAATTACTAGTCATTATCCACACTAACATTATTATTATTATATCATATATACAGTGAGTCTGCTTAAGTTGGCTACATATGGGAAACTTTTTTATTATTGATTTTACGAAAAAAAGTTATTCTTCATGAAAAGTTCTGCATGGTCTGAAACCCATGAAGCAACTATCAGATATTGAATTTTATCAATCTTATACGAGGTATGTCAAAAGAAACGAATTTTACTCAAGAGTAAAGTAACTTTATAATAATATAATAATAATACTCCCTCATAAACACTCGTTGAGTGTACCCAAAGGCATAGCCTGTGCGGGTAGAGGACGGCTATTATTATTATTTGCCGTGGCGCTCCGGGACGACTTACTGATGTTCCAGTTGATGTATTCACTTTTCAGCTGTAGGAAAACCCGGAAAACCTACAGCACCACCTCGGGTGGTCGGTGTGCACTCCAAGCTAGCACTAGACGAGATTGCCATCTAGACAACTCACAATACACTTGCTTTTCAACAAGGCATGCGGCAGCCTATCGAATCCGATATAAAGTAGTTTCGAACGGCCTGTGCATTAGACCGCTGATCCACCGACCATATTTCACAATATCGAAAATTGTTGTTATAAAAAAGTGTTCGGAATTGAAAACTATGTTTCAATATGCAATCACATCCTTCTAATTGAAATGTTACAATTTTTTTTGAAATTATCAATATTACATTTATCATTTTTATTTATTACAAACATGTTAACCTTTCCGTTCTGTTTAGAAATTAATAAGCAAATTTTCATGTTTGTAATAAATGATAAATGTTCGGTATTGATAAATTGAGCAAAATTGTTAAAAAAAATTTTTCAATTGGTGTACACGTATTAGTCAGAAATTCAAATAATAATAGACGGCCTTTCAGATAACAAAATTGACTCACCAAAACCGCTGAACTGGTCGATGCTGGGTACCCAGGTGGATCTTCTTGTTTGAAAGGGCCAACGTTTTTTGAATATTTGTGCACTTGTAAAGTAATGCGAAAGAGTTTTCTAAGCGCGTCTTACTTAAAATCAATATCGATCTAAATTCAAATGTCTAGATTCGTCTAGAATCTGCTTTCCCGAAATTACCGCTCATGCGTGGAGCAATCAACAAAATGAAACCTGAAAGGCATACCTACACGGTGGCACAAGTAACATTGTACCAACATTATGAAAATAAGATAATTTATTACATTAAAGTTCCTAACGAGAAAAATTGTCAAAGATGACAAAAAAAGAAAGTATAATTCTGAATACAAATTAAACTAAAATTATACAATTGGAAGGATGTAATTGCCTATTGAAACATAGATTTCAATTCCGAACAACTTTTCATAATAAAAATTTTCGATATTGTGAAATATAAAGTTACTTTACTCTTGAGAAAATTTCATATTTTTTGACATACCTCGTATAAGATTGATGAAATTTGATATCTGATGATTGCATCTTGTGTTTTAGACTATGCAGAACTTTTTATGAAGAATAACTTTTTTTCGTAAAATCAATTACAAAAAAGTTTCCTATATGTAGCCAACTTAAGCAGACTCACTGTATATGTATATATATTGTTGTGAGTTTGATTTTTGTATTTGTTTTTATTTTATGTATTGAGTTTGTGTTTGTGAGTGTTGTAAATTTTATTTTTTGTATAGAAACTATAGAATAAACTACTTTTATGTAAATAACTTTTTGAAAATGCCCTAGCTTAAACTTTTATTTTACCCGTTTTACCTCTCCTTACTTATATCTCCTTCCTTTTTCAGCTCAGACAATGAAACAAAAAAAACTCCTGCACTCAGTAGGATTCTGGAACTTGGACTGCCCTGTATATAGGTGAAATAATATGTAATATTGAAAAATTGTCAAAAATGATAGCCAAAATAGATTAATAAATTTTAATAATTGAATTATTTTTGTAATTAATCGTTCAAATAAAACTTGTCAAAAGCTGAAATTCGTATTTCTCATTTAAATAAACTATTGTAGCAAAATAACGGAAATGGCGGATAACGGTGACGGATATTTTAACGTAAGTGATACAGCATAGGGCTGAATGTCCTAGTAACACTTCTACCTTCTATTATACTCTAAAACATGGCTTTGTTGGGCACAGTTACCAACAGAATGAGGATATGAATAATAGATTTTCAATATTGTTCAATTTTGATTTTATACTATCTTATTACTAAATAGAAAAGTTCGATTAAAATGGAAATAAAGTCAGTAAGTTCCGCACGGTTAAAATTGTTTGTGGGTGTTTAACTGCAAATTGCTGTGCTGCTCGGCTCCAAAAAGTGAATGAAAAGTTGCCAAAGGAAAGGTGATAGTGATGAATCCCTTTATTTTACCAGTTTCCAGTGGTCTCAGTTCGTTTTTAAGTATACTTATGGTCGTCAGGTACGTAGTGTTTATTTCTCGTCTCAGCTTAAATTATTTGATTTTTGTTCTTAGTTTGTTCAACTGAAGGCTTTCGTTGATCTGTCTGTCAGTTTTTTTTTTTGTTAGTATTTCAAATAATTTTTCTTTATTTAGTCAGTTATAAATTTTCCTCAAGTTTCTCGTTCTCAAAATTTTTCTCCTCCCACGTTATTTTTCGCCAGGACAACCTCCTTTCAAATTTTATTTCTTCTCTCCACCAATCACATTTTATTATTTCGCGTCACTGGTCTTTTTATTTTATTATTTTAACTTCCGCACTGTTTTTATGTACACTTCTTAATTCTAACAATATATATATATATATATATATATATCTAGTATTTTTTAATTATTATTGTTAATTTTTAATTCTTCTTCTTCGAATGCATGGATCATTTCAAGCATACATATTTTATTGCCATGAAGTTGGACTGTGACTTAGTCCATCCAATTTTGTAATACTTTTGTATATTGAGAAGTCTTTTTGAAATAAACATTATTTTTATTATTTACTTGCGTTTCTTTCACATAGTCGTATTTTATTTGGTTCTGTAATGATTTTGTCAATTCTTGAGTAGGTTATGCCATTTGAGTCTTTCAAATTGCCACGCCTTATGGCGGATTCAGATACATGCCTGTCCACACCGGCTTTTTTAAAGCATTTGCGATTGACAGACGCTTGTGTCTGAAAACTGCACGACAATTTACATATGTGCCCTTTACATGCATCTCTACCACAAGATCATATTTTATTTGGTTCTGAAATAATTTTGTCAATACTGGAGTAATGCAATTTAGTTTTACAAATTATTCTGCCGTATATTTCACTGTATCTTCTATTTATTTAAACTAGAACATGTCCTATTTCCGTACGTGCTCACCCCGCGTTTTTCAGTCGACAGGAATGCATTTTTCATGCAAGGTAAAAAATACGGGTTAGGCACTCAGGAGTCTAAATCGGCCTTATTGAAGGGTGTCAGGGGAAAACAGGGAATGCCCATTTTCTTTCCAAAATGAGTTAAAGATGCCATCGGTTAGCAAAAATAATGTATGAACACATGCGTTATTCTAATCATTCTAATTCTAAAACATTGTTTTAAAATGTAATATACGGAAAAAACAGGGAATGTCCAACCGAAAACGTAATAAACCGGGAATGTTCAGTAAGAACTGGGCTAAATGTTATAAGATTCTCTATTCATGTGACATATCCAATTCGCGACCACTCTTTTTCAGAGTACGATAAGAACGCATTCATACAAAATTGAGATAGAAAGAAACATAAAGATCTTATGTCGATATTAAAATTTTGCGATAAGTATGAAGTCAAAAAACTTTATGCCAGTCTTCCAAATGCTGAAAAATCAAGTCAAAAATTACAAGGACAGATGTCAATCAAGGAAGTATATGAAATTGGTTCTAAACCTCATTCTAGAAAGAAAGAGGCAAGTCTCCCACATGTTAAAGAATCAATTCGCAAATGTACAAGGCTTGCCCCAGATTTCCAATTTGGTTCAGTAGTGAATTGAAAGAATGTATTTCCTGTAAAAAAAAATGCGCATGTCAGATATAAGCAGTCTCTCTCCGATAATGATTATATTGAATTCCAAAACTTGAGATCACAATACCGTTTGTTATCTCGACAATGCTATCGTACTTACATTGACAATACTGAATTCCTTATAAGTCAAAGTACTAAACCCTTTTTGGAAACTTGTGAATTCGAAAAGGAAAAACTATGATATGCCTTCTACTATGAAATATAATAATTCTATTCTAACTGATAAAATGAGGAATATCGGATCGTTCGCTAGTTATTTTTCATCTGTATATGAAACAAGTTAAAATTTTCATAATTTTGATCCTGTATCGTCAAAAAATCAGATAATCAATTTACACAAGTGATGGAATGTTTGTGTTTACTTGATGTCAGTAAGGGACCTGGTCCTGATCTCATTCCAAACGTATTCCTGAAAAAATGTGCATTTTCACTAAGTAGACCGCTGTGGTTAATGTTCAATAAATCTTTGACAGATGGAATTTTTCCACTCTACTGGAAAAAGTCCTTTGTCAAACCTCTTCTCAAATCGGGAAATCCTGCACTTATCGAAAATTATAGACCTATAACTATTCTCTCCGCTATTCCCAAGGTGTTTGAGTGATTGGTTAATAAATTCCTCAGTTCGATGTTAGCTAATGAAATAAGTTTTAATCAACACGGGTTTCAAGGTGGACGATCGACGAGTACTAACCTCATGACCTATCCCAACTTCATTATATCTGCTTTAGAGAAGGGTCTTCAGGTTGATTGTGTTTACACACATCTATCTAAAGCTTTCGATAAAGTTAATCATGATATTCTCATCCAGAAGTTATTTCATATTGGCGTTCGCGGATCTCTTCTAGAATGGTTAAAAACTTACCTATCAGATCGCCTCCTATTTGTCAAGTTGAACGGATGCATTTCCGATGATTACATCGCTACATCAGGTGTGCCACAGGGCTCCCACCTAGGGCCTTTACTGTTCAGTGTATTCATCGATGACATCGTCAGAGAAATCTCTGATTGTAATTTCCTCATGTATGCAGATGATGTCAAAATATTTCGCGTTGTAAAGAATCCCGAGGACTGTATCATTCTCCAGGATAGCTTGAATGTTTTTTCACGTGGTTGCTTGATAAATAAAATGAGCATAAATCCTTCGAAATGTAAAGTCATCAGCTTCCACCGCACACTGCAAAGATTGAACTTTAACTATGTTCTCGATAACACTGCAATCGAGAAAGTTACATCGATCAAAGGTCTTGGAGTCATGTTTCAGTCTAATCTCTCATTTTCTTTGCACATTGAGTACATTTGCAATAGAGCACCAAAGCAATTGAGTTTCACAAAGAGACATTCCATAGATTTCGTTCATATGAGTACAGTGAAAATCTTATTCAATTCATTGGTAAGATCTCATCTGGAATGTGCTTCGATTATTTGGTGCCCTTATGCCCAAGTTCACAAGTTCAAAACTGGAAAGAGTTCAACGCAGATTTCTCATGTACTTTTAGACTAAACATTCCATACTCCTATACCAACATGCTCTCAGTAATGGATATGAGTCCTTTGATCCATAGAAGGCAGGGGTTTGACTCCTTGTTCATTTACAAATTTCTGAACGGTTTGATAGATGCTCCCGAATTATTAGAAGAAGTGAAACTATATGTAACTCCAAGAGCACTACGTGCATATAGTACATTTGCCTTGGTTGCACATCGATCTAAGTATGATGCGAACACGGAGATGATTCGATTACTGCGACAGGCAAGCGTTCACTCTATGACTTTCGATTTTTTCTCAGCTTCCTTATGGCAAATGAAAAGAGCCACAATGTAGGTCAACTTTTTAGTATGTCATGTCTTGTATTATTTATGTATTATTGCGTATGTTCAATTCTGTACCTGTAAACATGTTTTTATTTATAGTTAACCATACTCTTTTTTTATGTATTATTGTTTTATGTTATACATTGTTTGTAAATGGGCATCTTCCCCGTGTATTGAATGAATAAATAAATAAATAAATAAATAAATAAAGAAATGTGAATCGTGCTGGTTTCTCTAACAAACAGAATGAAATTGGTTCAAGAATGACGGTTAGAAAACGAAGACGTAAATTTATACCTAAAAAAACAACCAACATGAAAATCATATATCGAAAAAGTCCTCAAACTACTTAGGTAAGAACCGACCAAAATAAAGCATTTTTCTCGAGATTTTTTTTGTTAAAGGTACACGCACTACCGGACGTTCCTTGTTTTCAACTAAAAATAAGCAGACGACACCTCAATGTTATTATTTTTCTGACAGAAATTTCATTATTTCCCTCAAATGTTTTTCTCAGTTGTTCAATAAATATAGAGTATTCTTGAAAAAAAAATGGTTTCATAACATGAAAAACAAATTAACTATGACGTTTTGATCTTTCAACTCGAATTTACTGTTTTCACCACCGATTTTATATACCGGGTGGCTACGGAAGTATTGCCTACGGAATATCTCAGTTATTGTATGAAGTAGGTTTGTGAAATTTGGAGCGTCGATATAATGACATAAGAGCTAGGATTTGAGCATATTGACATGTCGAAGTTAACTTCCGGTCTGACCGGAAGTAACATCAACTTTCTTATTTTAAATGGAAACCCTATTTTTTTTCTTTTCGCTTTATTCAGCATTCAATTCCCTTTCTAATGACATATCACAAGTTGGTATCTAACCAGAAACTAGATCAGAAAAAAATTATTATTGAAATTCACCGAGTAGGCCGTGGAAGCAAAATGAAAGCCAAAAATTGAAAAGTTGGCTATGAAAACCATACGTCACTTGATAACAGTTGCTACTACTGTGATATTTTATTTTCATTCGTCGGCGTTATAAAAAGCCGCCAAAAAAAATATTGGAAAAATTGGGAAAAAAACAATACTCTGTAGGTCCATAACTTAAATAGGAACATACAACTTTTTCTTGCCTGTACTATTCAGCATAACCATTCCTTTCTAATGATATAATACAAAGTAATTTTTTGAAATGAAATACCAAAAAATCCAATTATTATTATTCAAATAACAGATTTATCGAAAAAAAAAATTCAAATTGATAGGAATAAAGATAAAATAAATTCAAAACAAATGTTCGAAATACATTCCCTCAGCGTCAATACATTTATTGACTCTGGTAATATTTTCATGTACAACGTTTCTCAACATTTGGGGCGTGATATCTTGGAAAGCTCTACGAATTTTTTCTTCTAGCTCATGTAGAGTTGTAGGCTCTGTGGAATACACCCTATTTTTAAGATGCCCCCATAGAAAAAAGTCGCACGGAGTAAGATCAGGTGACCTTGGTGGCCACCTGACTGGACCATGGGTTGTTATAAGTCTCTCTTGAAAGCGATTTTGAAGATAATTTCTCGCTAATCTTGAAATATGCGGAGGGGCGCTATCTTGCTGGAAGTACATTCTCTCAGTTATTTCCGCTGGTAGGTTGTTAATGAATTCCGAAATTTCATTCGTTAAAAAATTAAAGTATCTCTCTCCGGTTAGTTGGCCTTGAAAAAGAATGGGGCCAACAATATGAGTTCCAACTATTCCTGCCCAAACATTCACACCAAATCTCTCCTGGAAGCCACCTTGTCGAAACCGGTGCTCGTTTTCTATCGCCCAGTACCTGAAACAAAAGACCGTTCACACTTTTAGCACTTTACACTTCGACTACCGACAATAATCCAAATAAAGTACAGTACCTACCTTATATTATTCCTGTTAAATAATCCATTGTTGGTAAATCTTGACTCGTCCGTAAACAAGATATAATAGTTAAATAGGTGATTCTCAGCATTTTGTCGAAGAAACCAATTTACAATATTCCCGGCGCCTCTCACCGTCATTTTCATACAAATGTTGATGCAACTGGTACTTGAAGGATTTAAATCGATGTTTTTTCAAAATTTTCCTAGCAGAGTCCTTACTTATAGCTAATTCGGCGCCAATCTGCCTTGAGGAAATTGTGCTATCATATTGTACTAAAGCTAATACATTAATTTTAGTTTCCTCATTAATAACAAATGCTTCTTGGTCTTCGTGAACATCAGGCTCAGTTCTTAATTTTTCTTCAAGCCACTGGAAATACCTTCTTGACAGTTGCTGCCTCCCTGGATATCGCTCTAAATACAATCGTTCAGCGGCATAAGAATTTTTTAAACATTCACCATAAATGAGAAGCATGTCAATTTGTTCGGTTCGTGAATAACGGGGCATTTTTTGAATATTCCACTAACTGATTTCGATTTCCAAACCCTTTTAAAATGGCAGAATCAAAACCACTACTTCGAACGTCAAAATAATATGGATAGCAGCGTTCGTGAGAGCTCTCGTTTCTTTTTTGTTTCATTCCAAAATACATCTTAATCAGCCTACTTGTTAATATTTTGGTTCGAATGATTATTGCAATGGAATGATTATTCTGAATAGCACAAACATCGTCCATAGGTAGATATTAGAATATCTATGGACGATGGCACAGACCATGTACATTTATGTTCCTATTTAACCTAGAACCTACAGGATATAATTTATCATTCCAAATTATTTTTAATGTTATTTTTGCGTATGGCGATAATCTGTTTTGTTATTTGAAGAATAATAATTGTATTTTTTGGTATTTCCTTTCAAAAAATTACTTTCTATAATATCATTAGAAAGGAATGGGTATGCTGAATAGTACAGGCAAGAAAAAGTTGTATGTTCCTATTTAAGTTATGGACCTACAGAGTATTGTTTTTTTCCCAATAATTCCAATATTTTTTTTGGCGGCTTTTTATAACGCCGACGAATGAAAATAATATATCACAGTAGTAGCAACTGTTATCAAGTGACGTATGGTTTCCATAGCCAACTTTTCAATTTTTGGCTTTCATTTTGCTTCCACGGCCTACTCGGTGAATTTCAATAATAATTTTTTTCTGATCTAGTTTCTGGTTAGATACCAACTTGTGATATGTCATTAGAAAGGGAATTGAATGCTGAATAAAGCGAAAAGAAAAAAAAATAGGGTTTCTATTTAAAATAAAAAAGTTGATGTTACTTCCGGTCAGACCGGAAGTTAACTTCGACATGTCAATATGCTCAAATTCTAGCTCTTATGTCATTATGTCGACGCTCCAAATTTCACAAACCTACTTCATACAATAACTGAGATATTCCGTAGGCAATACTTCCGTAGCCACCCGGTATACTAGATAAAGCATTCCCATCTATACGTGAAAGCTTTGTTTGGCTCAATAACATCTAGGAGTGAGTCTGAAGAGTCAAACGACTCAGGCAACTTCCAGGACTCCCGCTCCAGGGATAGTGAGGCAGAAGAGACCAGCCCACTTGAGAAGGCCAGATGCCAAATCAGGAACGAGCTGGAAGAGTATAGTGATACACTCTCAGACTGACTCACGGCTGAGGCACTCCTGCAGCAGGAAATACAGGCCGGGCTAGATGCCCTTAACCAGGGTAGCCAAGGGAACCGGGAGGAGGGTAACCACATACCCCCTCAAGCCGAAGAAATCGCAGACGAAGAACTGATGGAAATCGATCCCCCGAGGGAGAGTCCCAAAGGACTAGCCAAACTTGGACTGGAAATCAGGGAACAGCAGATCCAGGACAAGCTAGCCAGTATCCAACGCCAAAAGGAGAAGGACGAAAAGGCAAAGCTGAAAACAAGGGTGCTGGAGAAGCGGAAGTCCCTGACGCGACCGACAATGCCGATAATGAACAAGTCCCCAGATCAAGGACTCCCTCCCCGACTCCAGGACCGAGCGACGGGACCCGGCAGGACGGAGACCTGGACAGATACTCGCAGATCACAGATCAGATCAAAGCCCTGAAAGACTCTGTGAGGGTCAGAGTTAATGAAAAGGTCTCACAGTTCTGCAGGGTAGTGAAAATCCCGGAAGAGCTGGAGAACTTCCCGTGGCTCAGGATAAGAGAACGGGAGGTCAGCCAGGTAAACGCCCATTACAGGGAGCTGTACACCGAAGAAGTCAAGGCATAGAAGGAACGGCTAGAGGCGATGCTGAGAATACTGAAAGCTCCAGCGAAATCACCGGCACGAAAGGATGAAGAGGGATACCAGGTCCCCAAAAAGACTAGAAAGATCAAATGGGTTCCTCTGAACCTACAAAAGCCCTCTCTAGTCACAGCCAATGCGTTTGAGGCGTTGTCGGAGGAGGAAGAAGAACCGGACACCCCTCGAGGGATTGATCAAGAAGCAGGCCCAAGCAGAAGGAGAGACTTCCCACCCCTACCTCAGCAGCAAGGAAGCATAACCCCCACCCCAGCACCCCCCGCAACAGGGAAGGGAAAAACGAAAAATGTGAAGCAGGAACAACCCCCGGCAAAGTTGAAGAAAAGGAGATGCCCGCCGATAATCATCGAGGGTACGATTAAGTTGAACGGAACAAACAAGGCCACCCTGGAAGAAAATATCAAAGCAAATCTGCTGTACAAGTTTACCAACAAATCATCCCTGATTTATGCGAGTACAGCAGAGGACCACGCCACACTTAAAAGTACCCTCAAGGCATCGGAAGTAGAATTCCACACCTACACGATGCCGGGGGAAAAACGACACACGTTTATCCTGAAGGGTTTGGACCACAACCCTTCAGTCGAGGACATCAAGGAGGACCTCCAGAAGCAAGGGCTGGAGACGTATGGAATAATGGGCATAAACAACACGGACAGGAAGCTCTTCATTGTCAACACGGACAAGAAAGTCACGGAGAGCTTCCTGAATAAGACCATCCGTGCTGTTACGGGAGTAATAGTGCACTGGGAGGTGAAGAGAAACAACCGGGAAGCCACCCAGTGCCAGGCTTGGGGGCATGCCCAATCGAACTGCAACAGACCAGTCCGCTGCATGAAATGCGCAGGGGGACACAGGAGTCAGGAGTGTGCGAGGTGTACGTGGACTACGTGCAGAGGCAGGAAGATCGGCGGCAGGAACGGCAACCGAAGAGACCAGCCTACAAGCCGGCCCCGCCGGTCAAGAAAAATATATCGGAGGAGAGAAGAGCGGCGAGAGAGGAGCCATGAGAGGGGATAAGTCGCAGTGTCCCATCCCTACCCCAATCCCAACCCTTAAATGTCGGCCGAGGTGTAAGCCAGCCGAGCACTTCGGATGCTGTGAGTGGGTTCATGGATAGACATAGGGCTATCCAAGAACTTGTGAATACAAACGGCCTACTGCAGGCCATGGACGATATTGTCGAGGGCCTAACAAAGGCCCGGACAAGTGCTGAAAAATTCCTGGCTTTCTGGAGAGTCATAAATAATATTCAGAGCTAGGGCCTGTAATGCCATTATAGGTATGCATGCTCAATGTGAATGGGATCAGAACCAAGTACCACCTTGTATCTGATCTCATTCGCAAACATAAAATTGACGTGTTGCTCTTGTCAGAGACGGGCATCCAGCAACTGTCTTTGATTCTATAACAAGATTTTCTGATTTTTTTTTAATTGTGAGGGAACGTTGAATTCAAAAATTCTGAAAAAAAGCTTGATTATCTTTTACTTTCACATTGATATGTCATCATATTTGAAATAGAATCTGATGAATGGTTTTTGGGAAAACTTAAAATATCCTCTAAAAATTAGGTTTTTATTTTTTTCTTCGAAAACTGTTCAGATTTTCTTCTACATCTCTCTAATTAATCAATTTGAATGCCAAAATAACTCGAATTTTTTTCTGAATTTTTTAATTTGCCGTTTATTTTTTCATGGGTTTACATGAACCTCAATACAAATGGCTCTAACAATAAATCTACCCTGAACACACATGAAGGTGCATCAACTATTAATCAGTATAAAATAAGTAAAATAAATGTACAATCAGATAAATACCTATGTAATGTGAGTGAATGAAATTTAGTATGTCACCTGCCTGTGATATGTTTCATTTTAATTGAAGAAACGCAATAGCCTGACAGTACAGATAAGTTTATCGGGCTCCACCATACAATTAATAGAAAAGTGTTTCAACTAACGTAGTTTTTTGTCCTGAAGAAAATTCGAGGGGGTCTCAATTACTTTTTGAGTTATAAAAAAATCACACAAAATGCCTTATTTCGTAGATACTTTTTTCAGGCGCTTATTTATCTTTTCACAGTTACTAGCACCAAAAAAAACCATTATACACAAAACATTTTGCTTCTCATAACCAACCTTTTTTCAGTGTAACTTTCATTCTTTTATATGTTCAATGGTTTCATTTTTGTCATTTGATATTTCACTAATTACAAAAAAAAAGTTCACGAATTCTTCAATTTGGTGAACATCAAATGACACTCAATAATTTTTTAATAAGGTTTAAATAAAGAGCGAAGCGAGTATTTATATCATCAGTTAGGTTAGATGACAGATTATAGTGTAAAAGGAGGCATTCAACTTGGATAGCAAGGTTAGCTTAGATTAGGTTGGTCATTTTCTCCTTTTTTCATCCTCAAGCCAAAAGAGAGCAAGCAAAGTTAACTTTGTTTCTGGATTTTAAGCAGGCTCATAAGCTCTTTCTAGTTTTTTTTCAAATTCATTTTTATAATTGATATTCATTGCAGCAATTGCAAAAAGTAAACAATAGAACATATACATGAAGGGGAAGTGACTTGCTCATTATTGAATAGTCTCTGTAGATTCCAAGTGTCCAAATTACCACGAGAATAAGAGCCTTCGCACAAGGGTCGACTGGCACTTGAAGCGGTTGCGTCTCGAAGTCGAAGCGGGTCTCCCTCCACTCCACTTCATACTTAAAGTAGTGTAGATCCACCAACGGGTCGATTGGCGGTCAATACATAGTCAAAGAGATTGCGTTTCGAGTGCGAGTCGAACCTTGCGACCTGCACGGAACGGGAAAGTTCGAGCCGAAGTACAATATGGAGCTACGTTTTTTGAAGATAGTACCGAGTATTGGGCATATCATGGGAAGAAAATGAAAGCCTAGTTATTTTAGCAATGAAGTTCTGCACTCACACATTCTCTCATATTTGTACTCTTGTACTGAATGGCTGGAGCTACCATTTCCACTAGAGCAATTATTGTCAACTTCGATCATATACCAGCACTACAAATTGTTTTATTCATCAATAGTATTTAGGTTAAGGTTTGGACGTGTCTATAAAATGTAAATTTTCTTGAGACAAATAAAAATGTATGTATGTATGTATGTATAATGTAACATTGTTTCAAAAATGTTGAAAGAATACGGGGTACCCTTCTCTCTAAGTGTTTCCACCAAGTGGAAAATAACAGGCAAACATCTGTCAGAAAACAACTACTTCCCTGGCTAATACCACGACGGACATTGAACTACAACTGACAGATATTTGTGCAACGTTCTTCAAAGAAGACCCCATTGCAAGTGCTTGTCTCGTAATTGAACAGAAAATTATTCTTCATTTGGCTGGGAATGACCACCTGCAGACATGCATGTTTCGAGGTTTATTGCCTCTCATCAGTGACAGGTTAGGTCGGACAACATTATAATTGTCCTGTCCCTGCCAAATGAATGATAATCAACTGTTCAACTAATATTTCCCCACGGATATCACCACGATCTACAACCAAGTTGATCGAAGCGCCATCCGCACGGAACAAGACAAAACACTCACAAGTAGCACAGTCTCTGGGAAGAGAAATCTGTAAAATTCGAACGAACATGTCTGCAGGTGGTCATTCCCAGCCAAATGAAGAATAATTTTGTTTAATTACGAGAAAAGCACTTGCAATTGGGTCTTCTTTGAAGAATGTTGCACAAATATCTGTCAGTTGTAGTTCAATGTCCGTCGTGGTATTAGCCAGGGAAGTTGTTTTCTGACAGATGTTTGCCTGTTATTTTCCACTTGGTGGAAACGCTTAGAGAGAAGGGTACCCCGTATTCTTTCAACATTGTTGATACCTCTCTGGCACAGTGTATTCGAACTCGTTCAGAGTGTTTTGTCTTGTTCCAGGCGGATGGTGCTTCGAATCACTTGGTTGTAGATCGTGATGTTATCCGTGGGGAAATATTAGTTGAACAGTTGATTATCATTCATTTGGCAGGGACAGGACAATTATAATGTTGTCCGACCTACCCTGTCACTGATGAGAGGCAATAAACCTCGAAACATGCGTGTCTGCAGGTGGTCATTCCCAGCCAAATGGAGGATAATTTTCTGTTTGATTACGAGACAAGCACTTGCAATTGGGTCTTCTTTGAAGAATGTTGCACAAATATCTGTCAGTTGTAGTTCAATGTCCGTCGTGGTATTAGCCAGGGAAATAGTTGTTTTATGACAGATGTTTGCCTGTTATTTTCCACTTGGTGGAAACGCTTAGAGAGATACCTCTCTGGCACAGTGAATTCGAACTCGTTCAAATTTTACGGATTTCTCTTCCCGGAGACTGTGCTGCTTGGGAGTGTTTTGTCTTGTTCCGTGCGGATGGCGCTTCGATCAACTTGGTTGTAGATCGTGGTGTTATCCGTGGGGAGTCTTCTTTGAAGAACGTTGCACAAATATCTGTCAGTTGTAGTTCAATGTCCGTCGTGGTATTAGCCAGGAAAGTAGTTGTTTTCTGACAGATGTTTGCATGTTATTTTTCACTTGGTGGAAACGCTTAGAGAAGGGTACCTCGTATTCTTTCAACATTGTTGATACCTCTCTGGCACAGTGTATTCGAACTCGTTTGAATTTTACATTATTTCAAAACATAACTGAATGCAAAAAAAAATTATTATTCTCATGCAATTATTTTGTAACAACAAACAACAGACAATGAATATTCGGCCCTAGGTGTGGGTGTACCCATACTCTGCTTCTTTTCTCTTTTTTTTTATCCATCGATGAAGAACAACAGCATCCTCCTCATCACTTGAACTCGTAATTATGGAACATGAATTGGTTCAGAAACGTACGCGAAGTGCGATACAAATCGTCCCGTGTACGGTTCACCCTTCGATTACATCTCATAGATCGTATGTGACGTACATTCCGCTTCGACTTCGAGACGCAACCACTTCGAGTGCTAGTCGAACCGTGTGCGGAGGCTCTAAAAGTTACTAAATAGTTTCTACAAAAAGTAGGAATTTTGTGTGACCTAATCAAAATTCGGGTATGAAATAGTCTAATTTCAAGATTCAGAAGTACATAACTCAAAAAGTAATCAAGACCTCCCAGAATTTTCTTCCAATTAGTGTTCACGGGACAAAACTACATAAGTTAAATCACTTTTTCTTTAATTTTACTAGAGATAGCTATGGTGCAAATTTCTTTCACAGGTTTTGATGGATTTTCCTTCACAACCACTCATAACTCAAAATTACCTTGGTATGCCTCAGCCAAACAAGTTCAGAGCTTCCATTATTAGGTGTAGGTATAACTTTCACCAGAGTGGCTTTGGAAGGATCTTTTTCCTGAAAGTAAAAAATGTAAGCAACAAGGTAAACAATACTTTACTTAAACCTACATTTCTACAGGAGAAAAAACAATTGACATGAACCGACCAGTAACAAGCTAAACTACATAAAATCTGGCTTATTCCTATAATTCCAACTCCGAGAAAGCCGCCCTCATAATACTCTAAATATCCATATACTCCTAACCACAAGTAGAACCATGCTGAATAAATTACTATAAACGGTAACACATAAAAGTGAAACAATGCAGGTAAACGAGAATGCAGAGAAACTGATTGTACTAGATCATCCAATTTTGTTGTTATACTCATAACGAAAGAATATTTTTTAGATTCATTCAAACGTATTTGACGATAAAGCCGATAAACCGTAAATTGAACATAAACACATCTGTGATTTTTTGACGTATTTAATTACTTGTCACTAAAAGTCAAATAGACGTTTGACGTGTGACATGCGAGTCGCGTTCGGAAATTCACCCGGTATTACAAGGACTTTTCGGAAACCTACTCGAGCTGCACTAACCTGAGTTAACAACCCGAATTCGAAAACTTGTTCCTTACTCAGGGCCAGTTTCAATGTCGTGTTAGCGTACTTTAACTCCCGGTTAAATTTGACTCGTAGTTAGAATGAATATGACATTTGCTAAATGAAGGCATGGACTCACATTCTAACCATGAGTTAAATTAAGCTCGAAGTTAGAGTAGATTGAAAAACCGGCCCTCAATCACTAACCCAACAGGATCATAAATCGTAGCCCAACGCAAGAGGGCACGTATCTGACCCACCGATTTCATATATACTAAATAAAGCATTCTCATCTAAACGTGAAAGCTTGGTTTGACTCAATAATAACGCAAACAATTGACAGTTTTCCTACGCAACTAGGGAACACTAGCCCACTAGCTCATGGTCACAGAGTGTGCTCATGACACCACCGGTGGCGGTTACTTGAAAAGAAATGATACGCAATAATCACCGTTCACAAAATTCACTGCACTCTACTGCTGCTAATCTGATAACAAACCGTAAAGGTTTTACATTTCCTTCGTGTTTGCCGCCTAGACGTTTATCGGCGAATCACTCTAGCCCAATATTTCTCGCCATCCTGCGAACTGCACAACTACGGCAACAGAACCTCCACGAACCGTCACTGTTGAAAAACAAATTGGTTGCGTTATTTGTGTGAGAATAATTAGCATAATTTTTGTACCAGCCAATGCGCTGCGTTATTTGCTTAGGAAAAATCTGAATAAATTTGCTTAAATTTGCATTGTTTTAGGGGCCACTTTGGTTTGTTTACTTCTTACTCTATTCATAAGAACTCGTTGATCTGACTCATTCTCAAACTATTGAACCCGGATTGGAGATCTATGTGATCCGTCACGTGATCTATTTGACCATGAGTAAATTTCCGAAAAGCCATTATGATATCACTATGCTCGTTGTTTTTCAAACAAGGCAAGCCTAAAGGCTTATTCAGATACGTGCGCATGTCCATGCAAGGTTTTTGCAGCACGGGCGGTTCAACATAGCCTTTTAAGCTAAGTTTCCATGTACACGAATTATTCGTTTTCCGTACTAAATCTATCAAAAGCTGTTCAAATATATTTCGTAGCGGCAAATTGTGATAGGAAAAAATTCAAGAAGTTGAATTGAAATAAAGTTAACTCGTCCGAAATTTTAAAATGAAACAATGATCAGTGCGGTTATGTGAGTTTGTTTCTAGGCATATAAAAAAATTTAATGTCAATTATGGACAGCAATATCATGATTAATAATATAAGGATAAGAACAACCGTAATATATTTTATATTTTACTGATTTTGTTGACGTATTGGTATTTTGAATTGAAGAAAAAAAAGGACTCTCAAACGTTTTTAAGTGAGACCTATTTTCAAATTACGAAAATCACATAGCTTCATTATAACGAGCTAAGGAATAGTAATCCAGAGGGACATTTCAACTACTTCAGAATGTCGCCAGTAGAGTTCAATAACATATTCGAGAAAATGGACGGTAAATGAGGGGGTTGACGTTGAATGTATTCCGTGGAGGCATTTCGCACAGATGAAAACCGCTCAAAATATCATTGGTACGGAAAAGTGAAATTTCTTTTAAATTTACTACGAAAAATCGAAAATTCGGATGCATGAAAGCTTTACTCACGTTTCTACCAGAAGAACATATTTTATTTGGTTCGATCTGTACTATTAATTCTTTCAATATGATGGGGCAATGCTGTTTGAGTTTTTCAAATAATCCCTAACATGGATGAAAAATGAATTCTGCCTTTTGAGACTTATGTACTGGGTAACTATGTATAAAATGATCAATAAAAACATTTATTATTATTATTATGAATTTTTTCACTGTATCTTTTATCTTTTAAAGGCAATGAAAAATACGTCGGGATTATTTGAAAAATTCAACAAGCATCACTCCAGCATTGAAAAAATTATTACAGAACCAAATGAAATATGTTCTTGTGATAGGAACGTGAGTAGAAGACGTTTAAACCGCCCGTGCTTCGAAAACTCTGCATGGGCACGCATGTATCTGAATTGTCCTTAAAACAATACGGTCATGATCAAGTGTTGGTAATAATTTTGTATAATAGGGAACACGCATGATTTTATTTTTTGGCTTCTCTGTATCAATTTGGACCTCAAAAAGAACATTTGATGAAAATAATTCAATAAACCTTTTTTTTCCGGAATTTTTAGTTTTGAAATTGCCCTCTGATTTAAACACAATTTGACATTGAGATCGAATAAGTTCCACCAAACACAAGCGCTCTTTGTTTTGCGGAATGGTGAGTAATTTTGACAGTTTTACACATAGGGTCACTAAATCAAGCAGGCCGTTCCGTCCTTACGGGTATGGCCAATAGGCGTGGTCTAATACTTCAAGTAGTTCCAGTGTTCAAAATAACCCACAGAAGCGCCAATGAGAAAGCAGGGAAAAAGTTAGGTTATGTTTTTTCAAATAAAAAGAACCTTTGTTGCTTTTGGTTCATTTTTATCTTTATCATATTTTATTGTTGAATAGATAAATACCAGGTACTAATTCTAAATTTGTTATTGATTGTAATTGAGAGGTGCACAATAAACTCGAATTACAAAAAAGTTTCGGTAGATTTCCGGGCCCAGGGCAGTCCCGACAAAGGGTATATTACAATATGGAGATTCAGATTCAGCCTTCGACCTAGTCCCATAAGGTCGGGAATTAGGAAGTTACGTTAATAAAAAACCATGAAAAGTTGTCCTATGATGGTCATCGTAGCATTCGCATTCGTGGCCAAATACTTGGAAAGATTTGATAGACCAGACTATTTACTATTTATTATTAGCCATACAAAAGTTTATTAGCACATAACCTTTATCAGACTAAAAACAGTAAAAACTTATTAGTTATAAGAAAGCATCCATGATTTACTGTGAGTGGATGGAGGAAGTGGAAGTGAAACTCTGAAGAAGCAGACCGACTAATAAAGTGTAGTGTGAAGTGAAAAATAAATTGTAAAGCATTAACCATAAGCCAAACCACATTTAAAATAGGTTTTTAGAAAGCGACTTTATTTTACTCCATTAAATGTGTCATAAATCGTAGTTTTGTTGAAATTCATTATTGTAATATGTGTTATTCTGTGGTAATACAGTAAATTTCATTAATTCAATTTGTCAGTCCCAGTAAACATAAAAATATCAATATTTACACTGCACACACGAATTTCATAATTTTCCACTGAACGATTCAGCAGTGAAAGCCATATTTCTTCCTCAAGGTTTCACAAAACTTAATTTTTAGGGAAAAAGTTAATCTTTTCAGTAGGAATTAAACAACTCTTTACACACACAACACTTTGCTCCTATCTCATATCGATTACCGTATTACCAAGTATTACAAATGTATATAAATGAAAATAGTGTATTAACATGACATGTCTTTCCACCATTTGTAAATATTTCAGCCAAAATAAGCCGCTTTATATTTGAGAGTTTCAAGCACCGGGGTTTCTTATTCCATACTTGTCATTGGTGGATTTTGACAGATGTCATTTTCCAGCCAATGATTGAGCTAGAATAAGAAGCCCCGGTACTTAAAACTCTCAAAGAGAAAGCGACTATTGAAATTGACACGTGTCAGTAGTTCAAACGTTGGCCTAACATAACCTAATTTTTTCTGTAGGTGATTTCGTACATTCAAACTAATTAGACCACGCCTATTGGCCATACCCGTAAGGACGGAACGGCCTGCTTGATATAGTGACCCTATTTACACAGCTTTTTAAGAGCCCTCAAACGGTGAAAGTTTGAACCGTGTGAAGTAACGATAGGAGTCGCTAGGAGTACGTCCTTATATGGGATGGACAAAGTAGCATTTTCAATTGAGAATGAGAAGAAATGAAACAAAGTTTCAAATTTTGAGTATGCCACTTAGCTTCTCTGTTCCCGAAATAAGTAGACTAGTCCGAATTGATCCATTTCACCACGTACTTTGAGCCGCTTCCCCATTGCCAGAGTGAGTAGCTCTGGGTAACTCTGGGTAGCTCTCAAAGTAATTTGACAGACTATGCAAAATGCGTGACGCGCGACGCAACAATCAAAAACGATGCATTAGGAACTCACCCTTAGTTCTGATGATAGTACGACAGTGATGACTGTTGACAGGTTGATACATTGACTATTGACTAATGACTGATTTCAACTTCAACTGAATTTTGAAATATTTACTTTTTACTTTTAAACCTATATTTATCTGCTTATCATGTGCGTTCAGTAAGAAATAATTTCAAATATTCCCTCATAATTATAACGTAAAAAAATGTTGAAGAGCTGTCCAAATCCAGTCGATGTACAAGTAAGTTTGAAGCTTGATTTTAATGAAACAATTTAATTTTGTATTTTCAGGACATTTTGTTCAAATTACGTTGCCGGTTGAAAGTTTTCGATAACAAGGACGTCAATAACTTTCCACAACCCTATAGTTTGATTTCTTGTGCAAGCCGATACGGATTACTTTTCGTTGGATCCAATTCAAAAATATTACAAGGTAGGGAGCTTTCTGACTTGGTAAACTTGTTTCAAATCTGAATGTTTCCTGTATTTTTCAGCTATTCAATCTAAATGCATTGAAAATTATTCCTGCAAAGATAAAGAAGTCAACAATTATCCCAGAAGAAACTTGAGCTTGCCGTCTCCACCAATACACATTTGTGTAAACTGTGACAGCACACTACTAGCTGTTGTGGTAGAGAAAGACACTTGCTCGACTGTAATTTTTTATGAAGTGCTGTCTTTTTATAAACAAACTGTAAAGGTTATAAAGGAATTGCGGTTATCGTCAACTCCAGGTGTAACTGTGATTGAGGTGAACTGGAACCCTGCTCTGCCAGCAATATTTACTGCCTGTAAGAGTGATGGTACTCTTGGAGTATATGAAATCAAAGGTAATTATGATGGTTGTTGTATTTTGTTTCAAGTACTAAGGAGATCTGAAAAACAGCTGAAATTTCTAAGGGAATGTTGAAGAGTGTCCACTTGAGTTAGGTATTAAAAATAATGAAATCAATTTACACAATATTCTTGAATCAAGTCAATTGCAGAAACATAGTAAAATGCATTAATCAAACAATGATAATAATAGAAATTTAAAAATGTGTTAAGAAAAGTGAAAATTCATTATTAGAGTATGGCTCAATTTCACAAATGCATTGGAAATTAGCTATAGTCAAAATCGGTCTTATCGTGCTGGTTCAAAGGTCAGCAAGTATATGAAAAATCGAAATACCTAGTGGTTACCACAATGTTTTGTATTTATTAAGGTATATTTTCATGGTAGGTATCATGTGTATGTAACACGGAAATCGTTTGTGCAATGTTATTGGAATAAACAGTCGAATAAAGTCTCACTCACCCGCATGTTAAGACCGATTTTGATTATATCATTTTTAAATGCATATACAAAATATAAAACTCATCATAAAACATCTTGAAGTAATGTCAGAGTAACATCTTGTCACTGAACTTTTAAAATAATAACTAATTTTCAAATAAATCTCAGATTAGAAAAAATCTTGAATAGCCTACCTGAAATTCAACATTCAGAGAATAGGAATTTTCAGAAGATTCGGACGAATTATTAAGTAAATCTCGAGAAAAAACCAACTGAATTATTGGTTTGACATTTGATAGAAATGTCATTTTAGATGGATTTTAATAGTCCATGAGAAGACCAATTTTAATAGTTCTGGTGAAGAGGTTAAACAGTTTTGGAGGAAAAAATGCCCAGACGGAAGAAACGAATTAGCTCTTCTGAAAATCATGAAGATGATTCAGGTGACTCTGAATTCATAAAATATGATTATAAAAAATACTTAAGATAATAATGATGAAATAGAAACTTCGAAAAATAAAAGAAGAAAATGAGCATTTATGGCAAATAATAGAAGAAAAAGAAATTTCAATTATGGAAAAAGAAAAATGTGTTACACAAAGAAAATCAGAGACTACTTTATAATTATGAATTGATCACTTCGAACCTAGTGGAGAAAGAAACAATCATGGAAATCACAAAAAGATTGAGGATATAAAAAAAATACAGTTACCTGAAAACAAAACATATTCCCAAGTATTGAAGTATTGGGTGGCCAGTAGCTCAGCGGTCTGATGCACAGGCCGTTTGAAACTCCAGCATAGCGATAGTCGGTTCGAGCCCGATGTAGGTAAAAGAGATTTTTTTCTCAAATACTTCATATCGGATCGATAGGCGACCGCATGCCTTGCTGAAAAGCAAGTGTATTGTGAGTTGTCTAGATGCCAAACTTGTCTGGTTTTAGCTTGGAGTGCACACCGACCACCCGAGGTGGTGCTGTAGGTTTTCCGAGTGTTCCTACAGCTGAAAAGTGGATACATCACCTAAAACATCAGTAAGTCACCCCGGAGCACCACGGCAAATAATAATAATAGCCGTCCTCTACCCGCACAAGCTATGCCTTTGGGTAAACTCAACGAGTGTTTATGACAAAGTATTATTATTATTATTCACAAAAAATAGCAAAACCCCTCTCATTTAGAATCAATAATAATTAAACCTTAATCAAACCAAGAAATTTCAAAAGTGATAAGAGATCTCAAAGAAAATATTGACATTGGTCAGCTTAAAATAAATATTACCGATGTGAAACAAGCATAAAATGGAGAACTATGTATGTTTTCTATGTATCAAATTAAAAGAGGAAATACAGAACAAATTTAGAGAAAATTATACAGTGGAAGCTAAAAAGAGGTTGAATCCAAAAATAAAAATAGTTGGACTCACACTTGAAGAACCTACTGATAATGAAAGTTTACAGAAGATACTGAAAGGACACAACCATTTCATATGTGAGAACGATTGCATAAAAATAGCATTTATTAAATTCATTCCTCATAAAACCACACAATTGATGCAGAAGTACATGGAAATTTATTCAGAAAAAAAAGAAGGAATGGAAAATTCTTGGGTCAAGTTTCGTTTAGCTGAAGTTATGGAAATACTGTTGCCATGGCAACCGTTGCTATGGTAACAAGAAAACAAAAATTCAATTCCCATGTTGCAGAAATGCGCGGTTGCCAAGTTGTCTCGTTCAGTTTAGCCATAACCATAGCAACGGTTGTCATGGCAATAGTTTTTCTCTAACTGATTTCAGCTTGACTATAATTGGCCCAACTTGGCAACCACGAATTTCCGCAAAATGGGAATAGAGTTTTTGTTTACTCTTCACCATGTTTACGTTTAAACTGAGAAATCACGAATTGAGGCAGAATATCTATGGAAGGAAGACATTTTTGAAGGGACCGGAATCGTCATCCGGGAAGATTTGACAAGCCTAAGAGTTCAACTTCTTTAAAAAACGTCTGGACTGATTCGGGAAATATTTTCGTTAATCACAATAGTACATTGTTTATTATAAAATCAAAAAATGACTTTGAAAAAGTGTTTAATGTTCAACTTACTTCTTGATGTGAAAAACTAAAACGAAATTCAAAATAAATATGAAAATATTAAAATTAGCATAATAATAGGAGTACTTAGCATAACATGAATTTGATAATGTTGCAATTCTTAGATTTTCTGGATGATCAAAAAGAGGTGAAAACCAAAGTGATTGAAAATTTTCATGAATATTTTAATTCGACAGCAGAGGGAGAAAGAGAGAGATGGAAATCTGTGGTAAATTCTTTATTTTAACGTAAGAAATATTAGGAAAATCTATGATGACTTATTAGTATATTTAGAGGGAAAAACGGCGCACATAGATGTGCTAGTTTTATCAGAATCGTGGAATATTGAATCGGTGAGTGATTTTGCTATACCTGATTATAATCTTTATTACAATGGATCTCTCAAAAACCAGAACAATGGTCTGATAGTCTATGGCAAAACAAATATATCTGCAGAAGTACTGGTTATGAATCTGACAGACACAAAATTATTGAGAGTATCCATAAACCTAAAAAATGTGTCGATAGGTATAACGGCCTCTTATAGGCCGCCCTCAATCGATACATTTATTTATTTGAATGACCTAAAATATTACTTCAATAATCTACATAAAAAAAATATAGAAATATTCGTGGGAGACATAAATATAAATACAATGGACAAGATGACCAATGAAACCCTTACTTATCTGAATATTATGTCTTAAAATTGCTTCTGTTCTTATATAAATAAGCCAACTGAAATTTCTAGGAGCACAATCGATAATTTCTTTGTGAGATACTTAGGTAAACGAACCAACATAAAATTTAGTCCAATTATGTTCCAGACTAACCTCTCAGATCATTATTCAATATACCTGAGCGTGAGCATATCAAATAACAACACAGACATTTCGTTCCCAAACGAACCTCAAACAAAATTCATAAAAAATATAAATTTTGAGAAGCTCAATACATTGCTAGCAAATGAAATTTGGAATGATGTCATGACTTGTGTGGACTCACAACTTGCCTATGACAAATTTATAAATATGTGAAAAAATTACATACATTCTTCTACTATAACAAAAAATATAAACTGTAACAAAAATAAAACCATGGATAACCACTGGACTAATAACTTCTATAACAAAACGGGATCTTCTGAAAAAAATAAACTTAAAAACACAAGTACACAAGAACTCAAAAACTAATACAAAGCATATAGAAATGAACTTAATAAATTGATTAAAAAACAAAACATGAATATTACAAAAAAAACTCATTGACGTTAAGGGAAATGGAAAAAAAAATTGGGAGATTATCAATGAAGTTACGAATAAAAATTCAAAAAAACAATCATTAAACAGTATAAACATAAAAAATTCAGAGGGTGAAATAATAACAAATAATAAAAATAAAGCTGATACATTCAATGAGTTTTTTACCAATGATCCCTTCATCAATTTTTCTCCAATCAGCCACAAAAAATGAAGTAAATATACTTATTGCAAATTTGAAAAATAACTGTGCGCCAGGACCGGACAGCATCACTAGTAAAACTATTAAGAAAATACACCTTTATAGTAGTAGTCCTCTTGTCCATGTTATCAATCTCTCCTACAAAAGCGGTAAAATACCGAGACAATGGAAAGAGTCCATAGTAACCCCTATTTATAAATCAGCTGAACATAATGACATGAACAACTACCGACCGATTTCTGTCATCAATAATTTTGCTAAGATTTTTGAACATAGTATCAAAACCAGACTAACCGCATTCTTCACTAAACATAACGTAATAACAGATAGACAGTTTGGTTTCGGAAGTATCTCAAATACTGAAAAAGCTATATTGGAATTCATCGAAAAAGCTGTCGATGCCTTGGACAGATCGGAAAGATGCCTAGCAGTCTTTCTTGATCTGGCTAAGGCATTCGACACAGTTTCTCATGATTTGTTGTTGAATAAACTTGAAAATTATAGAGTCCGAGGTGTCGTGCTAAATCTAATGAGGAATTACTTGTCACAAAGGTCACAAAATGTCGAAAGTCGGGGACTGTCAAAGTGAACCCATAGATGTCAAAACTGGTGTTCCACAGGGAACAGTACTGGGTCCAATACTCTTTCTCATATATATCAACAGTATTGTATCAATTGATAATTTCAAAGGGACTATAGTCTCATATGCTGATGACACAGCAATTATATATAGGGGAAACTTGTGGCAACAGTTACAGGATGACTCGGAAAAACACCTTAAAAATTTAAAATTTGGCTTAACCACAATCTCTTAAGTCTAAATGTAAAAAAACTAAATTCATTTCATTTTCACTTTACAAAACCGAACAGCCTCATTACATGCAACTGTCCCAATATAGAAAAAACATCAAATATCAAATATCTTGGTATCATACTAGATCAGCATCTAAGGTGGGATGAACGTAATGCACATGTTACCAAAAGGCTAAGACAACTAATCCATAAATTCTACAGTATAAGAGACATCCTGAATAGAAAAAATCTACTGATATTATACAACTCACTGGCCGAATCAGTTATTAGATATTGTATCACAGCTTGGGGGGGTACTTATTCAATAACACAATATCTAAACTTCAGTCCATGCAGAATAGATTATTGAAAATAATACATAAAAAAAAACTATTTTCCACCAACCAGCTCTATAGGGAAATATTGGATATAAGAGGTCTTTATATCTACCAGTGTTTAGTATGGATGTTCCATAATAAAGATAGATTTGTCACCCATAAAACAAAACGCACTAGATCAGTCGATAATATGTCGATTGCTTTATAGTCTAAGATCCGAACCTTAATCGACCTTCACCTAGCTGATAATAGAATAATACTTATTTTATAATAAATTTCAACATCAAGATAATAAGAAAAATTCATACTGAACTCAAAGTATTAAACATATAGAATGTGCAGACGTAGGGTTGTCTATTATTTTCCTGGACAAACTACTGGGTTGCCAGGTAAATAATAGACAACCCTACGTCTGCACATTCTATATATTTTATACTTTGAGTTCAGTCTGAATTTTTCTTATGTTGCAACATTTAATGACAAATCTTTTATCAAAAAAATTATTAAAAATATTCTGTCCAGAATTTTTTTTGGCAACCCATTTTGGATATATTTTCTAATATACAAAATTTATTATAAAATAAGTATTATTCTATTATAAGCTAGGTGAAGGTCGATTTAGGTTCGACTTAGACTATTACCAATTTATAGAAAAACTCATACACAAAGATTTATCTTCTTTTTTGGACCAAAACTTTATAACTACTTGCCTTATGACATAAAAAAATCTACAACGTCTATCGAATTACACAACTTCAATCAAAAAGTTTATATTTCAAAATGAATATATAAGACTTTGTTTTTGAATAACAGAATAATGAAAGCTGTCCATTTCCCCAAATCTAAGCACAAAAATAACATCTAACCCCGACGTCCATCTTTCTCGTTCTCTCGCTTCTTTCTCTCCCCTTCTATCTCTCTCTCTCTCGCTCTCTCTCTCTTTCTCCTTCTCTTATCTCCTCTTTCTCTCTCTCTCGATCACTCTCTTTCAATCGTTTCCTATCTACTTCTGCATCCCTATAGGTACTGTAGGTTTCAATTATCTGTACAGCCAATTATTTAGGTAATTAGTTAATCTAGTCCACGATGGGATTCAGTAACGCCACGACACAAGCATATCGATTGCTTGGGTGGGCCTCCTGTTTCCTGGAGTGGAATCACAAAAATGTTTTGTTACAATTGATGTACATTTTTTGAATCTCGATAAATTCCAATCATGTCAACCTTTTTTTCATAATTGATTTCAGTTAAATTAAACCAGACAACTTTTTGCAACTTTGCAAGTTAATGAAATTGATACGGAACGTTCATTCCATGTATACAAACTCATCCTGTGAATTTCAAGTCGGCAGGTTTTTTCTGAAGGCATTTGTCTATTTCAATTCTTTTGGAGGGTTGATTTTAATCGTTCATCCCCTTTGCAAGTGAATGAAATTGATACGAAACGTTCATTCCATGTATACAAACTCATCCTGTGAATTTCAAGTCGGCAGGTTTTTTCTGAAGGCATTTGTCTATATCAATTCTTTTGGAGGGTTGTTTTTAACCCTTCATCCCCTTCGCAAGTGAATGAAATTGAAACGAGATGTTCATTTCATGAATAAAAACATGTCATGTGAATTACAAATTGGTAGGTTTTTTCCGAAGGCATTTGTCCATTTTCATTCTTTTGAAGGGGTGATTTCAACCCTTCATTCCCTTTGCAAGTGGATGAAATTCATACGGAACATTAATTCCATGTATACGAACTGGTTCCGTGAATTTCAAGTTGGCAGATTTTTTCCGAAGGCATTTGTCCATTTCAATTCTGTTGTAGTGTTGATTTCTATCCTTCATCCCCCTTGCAAGTGCATGAAATTGATACGGCATATGTATTTTGTGAAAAGTTCTTATTGTGAATAAGTTCTTTCACATTAATTCAATTTTTATCCGAACCAGTGAAAATTATATTTTTACCGACGCCACTAGTGGTTTCATCGCTGGATCGAAAGTTACTGGTGAAAATTGACTGCCAACTTCACACCGGTCTTACAAAACAAAACATTACGTCAACCATCTAGCAACTAAATAAAAATTGTCCAGTAAATATCATAAGAAATACCTATCCTAAATCGATTATGACTCATAAAGAATTATTACTATAATATCTCAACATAAGAAGTTTAAGAAACAAATTGACGGATATAGAATTGTGTTTGAAAAAAGAAGAAACTGACATCTTAACTAAATTTCATTTGTTAAAATACAAAACTACTCAGAAGTCGATGAATGCAGAAAAACCAAACGTGGCGGAGGAATGTCCATATTTTTGAGAGAAAATTTAGAATTCAATATTCTTGAAAAGAAAACCTCAGGAAATTGTGAATATATTATTCTTGAAATTATATCGGTGCATTCTAAAACAAAGATTGGAGTTATCTATCGACTACCAGATACGAATGCAATGGAATTCTTCAAAATTATCAATAACAACTCTGGAACATATAAGAATTTACTTTTAATAGGTGATATGAATATCAACTTGTTAGAAAAAAATTATTTCGTAAAACCGAAAAATGCCTGTCTCTCCTCACTATTCCACATAGTGGATAGTAAGGCAAATATCTGACAGAAAACAACTACTTCCTCCTACTGATATTGAATTATATCTGTCTTCTATTTGTGCAACGTTCCTCACGGACACATAATTACAAGTGCTACTTGTTATAAAGCCATTGAATATTATTCCTTCATTTTTTTTGGAAATGACCACCTGCATACATGCATGTTTCGAGGTTATTTTCCTCTTATCAGTGCAAGGATAGGTCAGACGACAATGTAGTCGTCTTGTTCCACAAATATGAATGATAATATTCAAAAGCCTTACAGTATCTGTCTACGAATGGAGCTGCGACTCACAATAAAGTAATTCGCAGTGCCATCCGCCAACAGATCAAGTAACCCTCCTGGAAGCACTGTTTCCAGGCAGAAACCAAAAGTACACAAAACGAACAACAACTTTGTAACTAAGTAACCCTCCTGGTATATACACTATAGATTTGTTCTGAAAATTATCAGTCCTGGGACGTCGGGATCATGCGCAGTTGACGATAAGTGTGATCTTTAGGTTCATATTCGCTCACGTTTTCTCAACTGCGCATAATCCTGACGTCCCCGGACTGATATATTTCGGAACCAGAACAAAGCTTATATACACTCTCGAACTTTGTTGGAAAATCTTTAAATGTACATGACAGCTGTACATCCGTATATTTACAACAAATTGTACGGATTATGTACTTTACTGAATGTCAGAATGTCAATTCAATTATTTTATTAGATATCTGCACATGATAATATATGGCTGTAAATTTCAGTATGGTAATTATGTTGCACAATTTTCCTGAACTGAATTTTCAGAAACTGTTCTATATTTCAAAAAAATAGATCAAAAGGAGGTTGTATTTCGAAATGGCTTCAAAGAGCCAATGAAAGGAAAGAAAATTAGTGTGTTTTTTCAAGATTTGGAGTTTTTCTATGTCCACTTAGTGGTGTTAGTGTTATTTGTGTTTGTTTAATGTTTTATGCGAGTTTTTAGTTTTCTCAAAATGTTCATTATACAGTATCTTTCAAAAGTATCGGAACGGTCTTATATTTCAGAAACGGCCCTGAGAAAATTTACGAAAATTCCGACAGGGTAGTTTTTTTGAAACTACAATAATATCTATTTGAGTAAGGTTTTTTAAAATAACTCTGAGATAATAAAAGAAAGCAGTTTGGAACATACTTATTCAATTTGAGATTGTCATGATTTTTTATTTTTCCAAAAGAAAAGTTATTTATCATATAAAGTTCTGTATGATCTAGATCATAATTTTAAATAATAAAATTTGTGTCTCAAAAAAGATGAATTTGGTACAGGAGTAAAGTACTTGCAGTGATGGCAATATCAGAAATTGTTATTATGGAAATGTATTCAGAATTATTAATCACCACAGGGGTGTGTACTTGTATCATTGTTCTTTCTTACTCCAGTGAGCGTTTCGACGCTGACATCTACATCTTCCTCTTTGACAGGCACCTTCTTGTCGCTCCAATGTCTCAGGGCCGTAGCATTAAGTATGAGGTTTTCTTAAAACTCTTGTGAGAGGTTTATCTCGATTATTTTTCAAAACCTGTAAATCTTTATATTTAGTGGCTTTGGTGAGAATCGTTCCATCATAAAGTTTATTCTTAGGGACAATTTCGTTGGATATTTGAAGAAACGACGTTATAGGTATGAGCATGGTGTTAGAAGGTTTGCCTTTCACCTAGGTGTCCCGGGTTTGATCCCCATCGCCACTGAGCTGGAGTAGTTTTAAATTCACTTGTAAGTAAGCTGTAGGTCCCGTATCTCCTTTGCTGGCACAAACTCTTCATTTGAGGGGTTTCCTCCGAAAACCTGACTGATTTTTTCCAAAGTGATTCTGTAAGTGAAGATCTCAAAACTTTAAAAAACATTACCACTCGACTGTTGCTAGAGGAAGAAAGAATCAAGAATCGAAAAGAAACTTGTGCTGGTAATGAAACATTAGCTTTTGCTACCACTTCAAATGTAAGGAAAAATTATGCTGCTGAAAGCCATCATTCTCATCAATCCAGAGATGGTTTCAAGAACAAGAGTAATGTATCAGTTTGCCATTTTTGCAAGAAAAGATGCCACGTCATCAAAAACTGTTGGTTTAGAAAGAAAAAGGAGAATAGAAACCAAAATGCCTTTATCAGTATTGCTTTAATCAACAGTGTCGAAGAAACGAAAAACCGTTGGTACTTAGATTCTGGAGCCAGCAATCATATGTCCAGTGAGCGAAAATGGTTTCAAAATTTTTCCAAACTATCTGATCCAGAAAGGAGAAAATTGGAGATGGTTCATATATAACAGCTGAAGGCCAAGGAGATATCAACATTGAAGCTTTCAATGGAAACGAATGGATTCCGTCAATTATTCGTGATGTTTTATATGTACCACAATTGAAATTCACTTTGTTTTCGGCTGGTACAGCACTTGATAAAGGTTATATGATGACACTAAACGATGAGAAGTGTGAATTCAAGAAAAACGGAGAAGTGTTCGCTGTTGGTATTCGCAAAAACCCACTTTATGAAATGGTGTTCGAAGTGAAATCATCGTTTGAAATTGCCAATGCGAATATCAGTTCTGAAGTAGAACACTTGAAAGTTTAGCATGAAAGATTAGGCCATCAAAATATTGAACATGTAAAAAATTTTTTGAAAGCAAATGATATATCGTTCACTGATGACAAAAATGCAATAATTTGTGAAGTTTGCATACTAGGAAAGCAACACAGATTGCCTATTCCAGTCAGTTCCACGAGAACTTCAAGTCCTGCCGAGCTTGTTCATATGGATGTTTGTGGACCCATGGAAGAAGATTCATTGGGTGGATCAAGATATTTCTTGCTCTTGAAAGATGACTTCAGTCGCTTCAGAACCATATATTTTCTCCGGACGAAGGATGAAACCAAGGAAAAATTGAAAATATTCCTGAATACAGATAAAAATCAAACTGGAAACACTAAAGATATTGAGAAGTGATAACGGCAAGGAAATGGTCAACAAAGACATCCAGAAACTTCTCAACGATTATGGGATCCGACATCAATTATCTGTACCCTATACTCCAGAGCAGAATGGCAGAGCAGAACGAGAGATGCGGACCATCGTCGAAATGGCCAGAAAAATGCTTCAAGCACAAAAATTGGACAAAAGACTATGGACAGAAGCTACTAATCATGCTATTTAAATTCTGAATATGACTGGAACCACAGGAATTCATAATAAAACGCCAAATGAGTTATGATTCAATAAAAAATTCAGCTTTACCAATTTAAGAATTTTTGGTGAATCGGTATTTATCCACATACCTAAACAGAAAAGACTCAAATGGGATGCTAAAAGTAAAACAGGTATATTCGTTGGTTATGGAGAAAATACAAAAGGATATCGAATATATTTGCCAAACGGAAAAATTGAATTTGCCCGAGACGTGATATTCAAAGAAAATGAAGAACATAACATCAATCTGGAATGTGCTAGAAATGAAGTCGCATTTCGAAATGATGATGATGTTATATATGTACACGAAAGTAAAAAGGGACTGCAATATCAAGAAGAAACAAATACTATAGAAGAAAAAGTCAACAACAATCATCAAGAAGAGGAAGGAGAGAGCAGCAGTAGTAATGATTACAGTCAAATCATTAACGAAAATGAGTCCAGAATATCCAAAAATTCTAACTACCAGTTGAGGAAAAGGGAGTGTTTAAGATGCCCAGAGAGCAATGATTGGTGATGTTGAAAACCTAACAGTGAAATATAACTTTCGGAAGTCAAAGTCCCTTTTTAAAAACTAACTTTATTGACAAAAATACGTCTGAACAGTACAAGACCTAAATTATGACTGACTAAAAAATTAAATGTTCTTATAAATATGAAAATGCTTGCGCATCAGTTTCCTGGAATCGCGAGATTGTGCCTCAGCATAGTCAGCGGTTCATTCGGGAATGGGTGATATAATTCCTCCCCCTGAAGATTCAACGTAGGAGGGTTAGCGAGGAAGTTGAACCCTAGACATCTCGATTTCTTGTGGTTGTTCGTTTGGTCCCTTGGTTCTGCAGCCTTTGAAGTCAATCTTTTTGTGCACCATGTATACACAAATCGATGCTATGACCAGGTAGACGATCATCGTCCAAAAACTTGGAATGTGTGCTACGTCTTTGAAGGATATCGTCGGTTCGCTCTCCATTATTGCTGTTTTTATTGAGTGGAGTTCGTCCAGGTTCAAATCATCAAGTTGGATCCCTATGCTTGGTTTGGGTGGCTCTGACTTCCTCTCGTCTAAGTCTGGTAGGATGATTGGTTCACTATTGGTGACTTGGTGATCGTTTATTATAATTTTGTCACCACAGGATAATTGGCATCCAATTGGAATGTCAAATAGGTAACTTCCAGGTAGCAGGTTTTCAATTTCATTTTGGCACCTAAGTTTGGTCGTTTGTTGAGACGGTAGGAGGACAACCCATTTGTTTGAGTTGTCTAGTTGTCTGATGGCTGATCTTGATAGATGGATGGTTGTTTTCTTGCAAGTGAAGGTGTTTTGGACATTGAGCAACTGGATTTCGCATGGATTATCTTCTGTCAGCTCCCTGATGTTAGTGGACGGGCAGATATACGTTTGGTGGGAGATCTCCAAGCAAGGATTACTCAAGAATGCATACAATTTCTCATTTTTAGTCAAGTACTTATTTTGAGGTACAACAGCCTTAAACTGACCCGTAGTTAAGGTTGGAATAGAAAAAAGATGATAATAATCAAATTTTGAAGAATGGGTAATTGGAATATGTAAAATATAGGTTATTCTGTAATTTGATATATAACTTTCGAGAGTTATGATTCTTTTGAATAGCAAAGTATTCTCCAAACTTATTTCAATTGGTAGTTGGTCTTTGTTGATGATTTTCTTCAACTTTTGCAGTTCATGGAACAAATCTCTCGTTTTTATAATACTGGGATGAAGAACGTTCGATCTGGAAAATTGTATCGAGTTTTCGACATCCTGTAAAATTGAATTTATGATTTCATATGTGTTGATTATCTGGTTCATAATATCTTTGATGAACATAGAATTTTCTCTATACGTTTGATTTTCAACAATTTTGCCAATTTGATTTATTTTTGACTCTAAAAGCTGTTCGTTATGTTTCACTTGCTGAACTGTACTATTGAACTGATCAATTAATGAGATTGAAAGTAAAATTTGCTTTTGATGTTTGTTACTAGATCATTTTGATTATTTTGTAATTCATTTATCAGACGATCGTATTTTTCTCCGTCACTGGAATCTAAATTTCCTGTGATTGATTTGAAAATTGATCCAATGCCATTTATGAGACCGGTTAATTTATTCACCTCAGTAATTATTGGATTTAAGTCGTAATAATTAATAAGTGAATAATCGTGTGTTTCTACCTTGGTTTTGTTTAGATATTTTTTCTTGGAGTTCGAGTGTTCCAGATAATCTGAAAAATTAATTAATTTTTAATGGGAGATGGGTATTTCTTGAGAGGGCGTTTTAAATTGTCCATGTGAATATTTTGCTGGTTTTCCGTAGATACAGTTTTCATTGTACGATCAACCGTTTTGATTTGAGTTGGTTTTTGAAATTTATTCGCATCTTTCTTCCTTATATGTTTTTTCACACACGCTTTTTGTTTTATTTTTGAATACAATGGGGTCACCGCGTTTTTTATTTTCCCGTTCCACTATCTTTTCTTTTTGCTTAATTAGATCTGAGTTGATCTTCTAATAGAAGAGTTTAGATCGTTCTTTATGATCGTTAGTGTAATCATTTAGTAATTTTCGATCAATTTCGATATTGAAAGGGTCATTGGTTGAAATGTGCCGCTAATGATATCAATTGGTTTGAACTTTGTGACCGAATGTATGGAATGGTTGTATGCCAAAATTGCATACATTTTCATTTTTGGAGGGGTTTTCAAAAATCCTCGAGTATTGAGTAGCCGAACGTGTTCTAAAATAGTAGAATGGAACCGTTCTATCCGTGGTGAAATGAAATGGACTTCTATTTTGTGTAAAGCCAGAAGTTCCGAAATAAGGAAGTTATTGAATTCGGTACCATTATCAACGATAATTCGCTTGGGGATACCATGATGAGAAAATAATTGAATGAGATTATCAGCTATTTCTGTACCTGTCAATGAATTAACAAGATATGCCTGCGCGTACTTTGAAAAGCTATCTATGATTGTAAGAAATTTTGTGTTTTCAATAGTGAATGTATCTAGATGTACAATCTCAAAAGGTTTTGTTGCTGTGTTGTGTTCGATTTTTGCACCCTTCTTCAGGCATTTCGTTAATGGTTTTGTCAGTCTAGCGACATTTATAAATCGTCGATAATAACCTAACAGACCCAGGAATCCTTTGATCTGTTTGGTGGTTTTTGGGATAGGAAAATTTTTTATGCCTACGATTTTATCCGGATTTGGTTTTACACCTTCATGGGTCACAACGTGACTTAAGTAGGCTACTTCCTTTCGTAAAAATTCCGATTTATCCAACTGAATTTTGAAGTTTGAACTCCTCAGCCGATTGAAGACAGACTTGAGGCGCTCGAGGTGTTCTTGCAGATAAGTTGAGAAAATGATAATATCGTCGAGGTATACCAAACACTTTTCGTTCTGGATACCACGGAGAATATTATCCATTACACGCTGGAATGTTGCCGGCGCGTTCTTCAACCCGAATGTCATTCTGAGATATTCGTAATGTCCATGTTCGGTATTGAAAGCTGTTTTCTCAATATCGTCTTCTTCCATCTCAATTTGGTGGAAGCCACTGGCCAAGTCAAGAGTCGTGAAATACTGGCATTTTCCCAGTTTGTCTAGCAGATCAGTGATGTTGGGTAAGGGGTATTTGTCGTCTATCGTCTTCTCATTGAGCTTGCGATAGTTAACGACAACCCTCCATTTTTGCTTCCCAGAAGCATCAACTTTCTTGGGTACCACCCAAATAGGCGATGACCAAGGAGCATTGCTTGGCCTAATAATTTTCTAATCAAGCATTTTTTTGATTTGATCTTCGACTTCTTGCTTGTGAATGAATGGGTACCGGTATGATTTTGTATATACTGGTACTTCATCAGATGTTCGAATTTGGTGCTTCACACGGCTAGTAAAAGTCAGCGGGGTATTTTCATAGTAAAATATATCAGAATATTCTTTGCATAAAGAAAGTATCTTGGATTTTTCCTCGTCATTTAAATGGTCGCAACGAATTTTTGAAAAGTCTAAATTTTGTTTTGGTGATTCATAAAAATTATGAAAATCAAATTTTTGAATTTCGTTCTTGTCAAATCTCTCAACCGTAATCGGTTCTGAAAAATTCAAAGTAACTGGTTTCGTGGTATTGTTTAAAATTGTAGTGATAGCTTTGCCTTTGTTCGCGATAGTCAGACA
Organism: Chrysolina americana; assembly: GCA_958502065.1. Classification (NCBI taxonomy): domain Eukaryota; kingdom Metazoa; phylum Arthropoda; class Insecta; order Coleoptera; family Chrysomelidae; genus Chrysolina; species Chrysolina americana. The sequence continues at coordinate 78,625,181 of OY293410.1, forward strand.
CTCTGGCACTTCACACTTATGAAAACGTTGGTGAGGTATTATAATTTCACCGTTCTGGATTGATGTTTTCACTTGTATCACTTGCCCAGATCTTGGAGCAATTGTAATTAAATTGGGGTCGTTTTTTGTTTTCTGAAATTTGAGTTTTATCTTCGCGTAAGGGGTAACAAGATATCCGTTACCAAAATCTAGGTTAGCTTGTAAAATTTTTAAATTGTCAAGACCAATCAGTCCTTTGAAAATATTGTGGAATTTGAAAAGGAAAAATTTCAAATATTTTTGTTGTGGTAGATTTAATAATTTCGAAGCTGGCATAGACGCACTATATTTATGAGCTGATTTCTGAAAGACTGTCGAAACAATGAACGGATCGTATTTAATTAAATTTGGAAAGAGTTTTTGGGCAATTTCTGGATCGATGAAAGATTTTGTAGAGCCCTAGTCAATAAGAAATTTAGCATCATATTCCGGAAAGGTTATGTATGATAATTCACTAGAACTAGAATTATTAAAAGATATTATTTGCGGAACTAGGTTTGGTTTTTCGTGGTTGATATTTCCTGAAAATTTTCCTCGGAATTATCAAAGTTATTATCCTGATTTTCGTTTTCGTAATATTGAAAATCGTCAAAATGTTCAGTATAGTCTTCTTCAGAATAATATTCTTGGTCGGTATAGTTGGGTACATTTTGGGTGTCACTAACTACTGTATTAAATAATTCTTCGGAAATAAAATTTCTCTGAGGTTGATTTTGAAATGAATTCGAGGGGCCTGGTCGATGATTAGGGGCGTTTCTTGTTGAAACACTCATTGGTATTGGTTTGTATTGGTTCGTGTTCCTAGTGGATACACTCATGGGTGTAGGTTTTTTAAAATTTTGGTTTTGATTTTGATTTGGTCTAAAAACGTTTCTATTTTGAAATGGTTGCCTGAAAACTTGTGCATTAGTTAAGAATTTTTGGGGTTGACTTGGTGTCCTAGGTAGAATTGGTATTGGTTGAGAAGGAAATTGATTTTGTTGTCTAATTAAGTTATTTGGTGCACTGAAGTGATTTACTGGAGAAGAATTTGGCTGTCTGATTTGAATTGGAGGTCTAGGCTGTGAAAAATTTGGTCTAAAGGTATTTTTATTTGAAAAATTTTGGAAATAATGTACATTGTCTTCTTGTAAGACGAACTGTAATGCTTCACTTAAAGATCTGGGTTTCATACAACGTATGGTAGTACCCAAAGGTTCCTTCAACCCAAAAAGAAAGGTTTTCAAAGCCAAATCACTATATAGCTTTCTTTTACACGTTTCAGATTCTGCAGTTATTTCATGTTCGTCAATATAATTGCACAAAAGGATATATTCAGACATCTATCATAAAACTGTTGAAGTTTTTCATTAGGGGCTTGCCTGAGCATAACCATATCTCTGTTCAAGCAAGTTTCATCCCTCTGATCAGCAAAGTTTCTTGTTAAAGTATCTTTAAGTTCTTGCCAATTTGAAACATTTTGAATATTAGCTACTATTTTAGCGTTTCCTGATAATTGCGAAATGAGGCAGTTCAATAAGTAAACATTTTGAAAGCATGTCGGCTCAGCCGCATTATAAAAACTTGTAATTATTGAATCACAAACTGACAAATATCTATTGAGATCATTAGGATTGCTATCAAATTCTGGCACACACCTAAGGTATTCTAAATTGAATTGATTAGTCATTTTATTGTTTGAATTACTAGTACTAGCAAAGAAACTATAGAATCAGCTGAAGGGTTTTCGATATTCAAATTTAAATTCCCAAAAATTTGTTACAAACTATCAATGTTCATTAGAAAATAATAACTTACATTAAAATTGTAAGAACTTTGAGCATCCTTTTATAAGGTAGACGACTGGTTCCTCGATTTTTGATTTCCAGAAAGACTTCCTTGCGAGACTGGACGATTCTGTTCCACTCTCCGATGATCTGCCTGTAGCTAGAGGTCCTCGATGGACTGGGTTTCTTGAAGTTTCAAGAGCCGCTCCTTCACAAACATTTCCACAGGACAAAACAACAAGTTCGATACCCGATTAATCGTTGAAACGAAAATAGCACGTTCGATAGGTTACAATTTCGAGTATCCTACCGACTGCGCCAAATATAACTTTCGGAAGTCAAGTCCCTTTTTAAAAACTAACTTTATTGACAAAAATACGTCTGAACAGTACAAGACCTAAATTATGACTGACTAATAAATTAAATGTTCTTATAAAGATGAAAATGCTTGCGCATCAGTTTCCTGGAATCGCGAGATTCTGCCTCAGCATAGTCAGCGGTTCACACGGGAATAGGTGATATAATTAGTGGATGAAGCAATGAAAAATGAAAGATGGAAATCGGCAATGGACGATGAGTTCAGTTCCTTGATGAAAAATGAAACGTGGATTATGTCGAATTTATCTGAAAGTAAGAAGCCTCTAGCATGTGAATGGGTATTTCGAATTAAAGACATCCATCCAAATCAGAAGAGGTACAAAGCAAGATTGGTGATAAAAGGTTTTATGCAGCGACATGTCGTAGACTACGACGAAATTTTCAGTCCAGTTGCCAGATACGACTCCATCAGATACATATTGTCCTTAGCAGCGAGAGAAAAGTTTCAAATACTTCAATTTGACGTGAAAACAGCTTTCTTACATGGTGATCTGTCTGAAGAAATTTATGATGCAACCTGAAGGGTACAACGATGGTACAGGAAGAGTATGCAGGCTAAAGAAAAGTCTGTATGGCTTGAAACAAGCATCCCGTAATTGGAATGAAAAATTCACAACTTTTCTGGTCGATAATGGATTTTCTCAATGTGCTGCTGATCCCTGTATTTTCAAGAGAAATCAGTCGAACATAATCATTATTGCTCTGTACGTAGATGACGGTTTGGTGACAGGAAATTATTTGGCAGATATTGAAGTTTTGATGGAGAAAATGGATGCAAACTTTGAAATTACTTATACAAAAGCTGTTTCATATCTCGGAATTAACATTATTCAAAGAACTGGTTTTATTATCATCAATCATTCGCAATATATCGAGACATTTTTTAAGAAATTCAACATGGAGGAATGCAATGCAGTTTCAACACCAGGTGAAATTCCCAAGTTGGAAGACTCGCAAGGGGCTGGTGATAAACCTTATAGGGAAGCCATAGGTTGTTTACTGCATCTTTCGAATGTAGGCAGACCTGATATAACATGTATGGTGAATTATTTGAGCAGATTTATGGAAAACCCCAAATCATGTCATTGGAATGCGATCAAGAGAATTTTTCGGTACCTGAAAGGATCCGTACAATATAGTATTCTTTATGGAGGCGATAAACATCTCGAAGCATTCAGTGAAGCAGACTTTGCTGGAGATATCAGCAAAAGGAAGTCAACTAGTGGACTCGTCATTATGAACTCAGGGTGAGCCATCATGTGGGGATCACGAAAGCAGTCAACAGTTGCCCTTTCCACCGCTGAGGCGGAGTACGTGTCAGCGAGCGAAGCAGCGAAGGAAATACTATGGATTCGACAACTGGCAATGGAGTTGAACGATCTCAGCAGAACAGTTCCCTTATACATTGACAACAGAAGTGCTATTCATATGGCAAGAAAATACTACCAAAGTAAGAATTCAATTCCAGAAATATTCGAAATAGGAATATTTTAGAACAAGAATAAAAAAATTAGAAATATAATTTGCCAACATTCTGAAAACAGGTGAAGATGTGGACTTCATGGAATATATCACGCCACAACCTGAATTGGCACAAGAAATGCCAGAGTTATGAGGGCGAAGAATGCGAGAAATTGTTTTGGGTAAATCTTCGGTTCAGTAATTGGTATGAAAAAGTGAAATCAAAGCAGGTGCTCGCACACAACCTGCCGATAAACTTACATTTACCTTGCTTACGGACTAGACCCGACGAAACCCGAACAATCCCATTCTCATTTTAAGTATGTGGATTAGAGTTATCAAGTACGTTCTATTATTTAAAAAGTAGTCTTCATTTTTGTGAAGCTGACCGCTGAATGTTTTCTGCGTTTACAGAATAACATTACTTACGCATGCGTGTGCGTATATTAACGCACATGTGCGCGCGCATGTGTATACATGTTCGCGCACATGCATAAATAGTTTTCGTGATTCTATCACGTTCTTTAAATTCTGAGTCAGTATTCATTTGGAAACATTTTGAGTACCAACATTTTAAATGTGCAGTTAATGTTTGAAAAATTTGGTATATCTACTCATTTTTCATAAAATATCTCGTGATAGTGAATTGAATATTTCGGGAATCAAATTGGTAACGTCGCAAAATTTGCTTCGCTGTCACGAGAGAGAAGAGAGCTGTCATTTGCCATTCAAAATGATTGCATGTCTATTGAATACTATTTACTCTTTTTTTAATTTTTGTGGATTACTTTAATCATAAATTGCTACAACTATGTTTGAAGTATTTTCGTCTTGATACAGTGCATTTCAACCAAAAAGATACAATGAAATACGATTCCAATGAATTATGTTTGTGTTTTGAAAATTAGTATACTTAGCATACTTTTTAAAAAGAAAAATGTGAATATGACCTTTCCGCGGAAAAATTTCAATGGATATTTCATTTTTGTCATGTTTTAATAAGCCATCTGTGGAAAATTCGTATGAATTCGACATTCACTCATATTTCCTACTCTTTCCGAAACTACAATAACTACACGAATTATAACACAACTATATCAAGTTTCAAGTGTTTGAGAGAATGTTTAAGGTTAAGTGGAAGAGCAACTCAGTAGCACTAGTGCCACATGAGTTGAACTTCGCCTTTTATTTTTAGCAAAATGCCTTAATCCGTTTATTTTTCCCTTTTTATATGTTTGTTCATAGCTGAAAATAATAAAGACAAGTTATTATTATTATTATTATATCAGAAATTCAAAATGACTATGGAAATCAGACCAACATAATAAAAATGTCAAATGTATGACAGCTTCAATAGTTTTTGAAGAAACCAATAAGATAACAGAATAAAAATAAAAGTCGTGAAGGCAAAACGCCGTTATGCGTAAGCTGCCTAACAGTTTTCTGTCAGCGATGTAAGCACAGCGTAGCGGAGAATCGGGAACTAGGACGAAATGCAACAGGTGGTGCCGTCCGAAAAGATCAAAACAAAATCGAATCATTGCAATCACCAGGGTTTTTAGACATCTTAGTAATAATCAAATAGCTGACATTTTCACGAAATGTCTTCCTACTTCAAAATTTATCCAGTTGACATCAAGTCTAGGATTGGTGTTGGAGTTCAAAAATAGAGATGAAAGAAAACAATGATTTTGGGGGAGTGTTCAAATGAAATCATTTTTTATTTTATATAGCTATGGATTTTGTTTTTAGTATCCATGTTAATGTTTAAAATATATGATGTTGTAGTTGTTTCTTAATAAGCAAAAAGATTAGTTTTCCAAACTTTATTCCAAGTTTCTCAAAGTATTTCAAACCACTGATAAGTTTCATCAATATGTAATCGGTGATATTACAAAGCCAGTCGAAGCAGCGGAAGCCGAAGTTTGGAAAAAGAAATACCAGAAAGCACGTGCAGATATCATTCTAGTAATGCAACCTTCAGAATTATGCATTATAAAACATTGCACATCTTCGAATGCGGTATGGAGAAAACTACAGGAGACTTATTTGTCCAAAGGACCTGCCAAAAAAGCAACCCTACTGAATCAATTGTTGTTCACAAAAATGAAAGACGACAATGCCATGGCAAATCACTTGAATGATATTTCTAATAGGTACAGTTGATAAGCTCAAAGAAATGGACCTAGACATTGCCAATGATTTATTGTCCATAATAATGTTATATGGTATACCAAGCAGCTACGAGAATTTTCGTTGTGCGATTGAGGCCAGAGACGAGTTACCAACACCAGAAGCTCTGCTCTGAAAGTTAAGCTGTTAGATGAATTCAACTCTAGAAAATGTTCAGATTACAAAAGTGATGACCAAAGTGCGCTTTATACGAAATCCTATTCAAATCCAAGAAAGCCGATCAGAAGATTTGAAGTACATCATAAATCAAAGTTTGGGTCAGGAGGAGAAGTACCATTTCCTTATAAATGTAATTTCTGTCACAAGATCGGACTCAAAGCTTCCGAATGTAGAAATAAAGAAACTGATGGACAACAGGGAACAGCTCATATCGAAGAAGAAGCTTTCATCGTCGAAGAACAAACCAATGTAGCTTACAGAACGGAACAAGTTCCAACAGATAATTGGTATTTATATAGTGGCGCAACTTTCCATATTTGTCATAATAGATCATTATTATCCACATTTGTTCCTGTTTCGAATCGAAAAGTCCGTTTGGCAGTTGATAAATCAACAGATATTCTTGGGAAAAGTTCTGTGAACATAGTGGTGAAAAACGAATCACCTGAAGGCAAGAATATCAAGTTATAGAATACTCTCTATGTACCCGAATTGAAAACTAATATCATTTCAATTTTGAAAGCAGCTACAAATAGCAGATTCACGAAGTTTTACGAAAATCACGCTGAAATAGTCAACCCAAAAGTCAAAACCATCCTGAAAGCTAAACGAAGAGGTGAACTCTACTATGTACATCAGGCAGAAGAATCATCAGCTCAAGTAAATGGAAAATCAACGAGAAATATTTAAAAGTCCTCCAGTCAAAAGTTTTGGTGGAAGGAATAAATTTCAACTCGTTGGTAAAGTCTAACAGTATGCGAAGTATGCATAAAGAATAAACAAACAATGACAGCTTTACCACGTGTATGAATATAAACCTTTAATAGTTATGATGAGCCTGTTGCTGATTTCTAGATATATATTTTTCCAAGAAAAACTTACCGATCCGTCAAGGTCGTGAGATTTATTCTGCACTCTTAATAATAATTGAATAGTTTGTAGAAAAATCACAATTTGTCACTGTAAATAATAACTTACGCCATTCAAAATTCTAGTTCAACTGAGCAATTGCCGATTCTCTGTTTCTTTTCAGAACTACCTCTTATGATTTTTTTGTATATTCGACAGTGGCGTAGCGACCAAGAGATAAGAAAAATAAATGAAATTTCTAATAATTTACGATTGGAGCAAACATACCCCCAACGCTGAAAACCTGTTTTTTCAGTTAAATCGTCAAACAAAAAATTAACTGATTTCTTGATTCGAATCCACCGAACCCCAACAAAGAACTTAAATTATCCAACATCGTTATATTATCAATGTTAGATCCAAAATTAACTACTCATTTCATTTCCTTAATTGACTAAACAGGCACTGCAGAGCAAACGAAGATTTAAAAAAAAAACATGAGTGGAAAGAAAAATTTAAAAATTTCTATGTTAGAAGTTATTGAGTCGGTAATGACATGTCTTCAAATTCAAGAAATGAGCTGGAGTAAGTGTTTCTGGAACACTAGGATCTGCAGACAAACGACATAAAGGCCGCGAATTCAACAGCGACTCCACTTGAATAAGAAGAGTGGCAAATTCTTCGTAAGTCAATAACTGTTCACCTATAACCCGATAAATATGATTTTTAACCGCTTTGACGTTACTCTCCCATAGGCCCCCCATATGTGTTGCATTAGGTGTATTCATTTTCCAATCAATAATATTTACAGCTAATTCTGTTTGAAGCGTGTTTACATATTCATCCGAACTGATAAATTCATCAATTTCTCTGAGGACTGATTTAGCTCCGACGAAATTTGTACCCTTATCCGAATACATAACTTTAACTGGCCTTCTTCTAGAAATAAACCTTTTAAACGCTTGGATACAAATAGGTCAAGTGGTGAAGATATACTTATATCTACAGTATATCTTCACCACTTGAAGAAGCTTTTGTAAAGCAAAACAATTGTCGTGGTTTTGTAAACCCTCTTCATGTGAAAATCATTTGAACTATAGTTTCATATGGGCCGCGGTGGTGTGCGGGTTGAGTCCTCGCCTCATAAGCCAGAGAGCGTGAGTTCGAATCTCAGCATTGCCTTCCCCTAGCTCGCACAAGTCTCTGACTTTTGAGGGTTGCACGTAGGGGTGCAACCGGTTGACGGATATAACAATTTTATCAATTTTAACAACAATTATAGAGATGATAGAAAAAAGCTCAGTAGCCTTCAATCCGTGCAGGAGAATGTGCGGAAAAAATTGGGGGCTACAACCAAAAATGACCACATGGCTTTATGTCAGAGTCATCAGACCTATGATAACATATGGGTTGGTGGTATGGTGGCCAAAGACAGAGCAGGCAGGGGTAGTACTACGGCTGGGAGGACTCCAAAGACAAGCATGTCTGAGTGCTACCGGAGCCATGAGAACTACTCCAACAGCCGCACTAGAAGTCTTGCTGAACCTGCCACCACTACACATACACATTCAAGGCGAAGCCAGGTCGGTCACGAGCAGATTACTTAGACGTCAAACGCCCATAAGCAAGATGCACGGTAGAGACTATATAAAGAGTTGGAAAACGACCCTATCATGAGAATGCCAGCAGATGGTATACTCTCGAGATATAGCTTTGACAAAACTTTCAAGATAAGCATAACGGACAGGGATGCAGAAATCGCCGTCTACACTGATGGTTCAAAAACCAATGAAGGTTCAGGAGCCAGCATATACGGAGCCAATCCGAAGATACGAATCTCACTGAGCTTAGGCAAATATGCGACGATATTTCAAGCGGAAATCGTTGCAATACATAACTCATTTACTCAGACAGCCAAGCGGCAGTAAACGCAGTCAACTCTATGCAAATCACCTCAAAACTAGTTTGGGATTGCATAGTAGCCCTAAAAGAGCTAAAGAGCTGGGCAGTCAGAACAGACTGACACTAGCTTGGGTACCAGCACACACAGGTTACAGAGGCAATGAAGAGGCTGATTCACTATCTCGAGAAGGAGCAAGTCAGGCCCTGAATGGCCCAGACCCGATTTGCGGTATAGCAAAAGCTTCACTAAAAACAGAATATCTGCTAAGCCAGAGAAGGAGCACTACTAGAATAATAGTTGGACTCCTCACAGGGCATAATAGGCTCAATAAACATATGAGCATACTCGGTCTGGCAGAAGAAATGCTATTCAGGTTCTGCCAGGAAGAAGAGGAATCATCAGCACACATACTATGCCACTGCGAGGGCTTGTCAAGGCTGAGGTTTCTAATGCTGGGAGAAGAAAAACCAGAAGCTCACAAATATATGGGAGTTCTAAAAACTAGCCTATGTCTCGTGATGAAGACAGGGCTAGACAAAGAACTCTAAACGATTTCGAGGGCACACACAATAGATCTGCAAAGGTCGCGGTGTAGATGCTTATGGCACAGAAGCCCCAAACTAATCTAATCTAATCTAAGGTGTCTTTAACCAACTGAGAACGGTTGTAGAATCAGAAAATGCCAAAGTTTTTCAAATGAAACTTCGTACACTATATGTTTCCATAAAATGTTTCAACAAATTTAAGAGTAGAAGAGCGGCCAACAGTTCCAACCGCGGAATGGTCAAACACTTGGCTGGAGAAACCTTCGATTTTCCACACACCAGTTGAACATTGATATCTCGCGTGTGAGATACTGTTCTCAGATAAACCACCGCTCCATAACCATCCAAACTGGCATCGGCGAAAGCTAGTAACATAACCGGTTGGTTTTCATAGTGTAACGATTTCGAGACCGACCTCGAGACCGGCCCTGATCACCCAATTAGTGGTACACACTCGAAATGTAAACAAGTTCTCCGCTGACAAACACATGAATCACGTGGAAGAAGCGCGAACGTTCTAAGAAATGGAAGTTTCCGATCAGTCGAGAACTGTGAATACGAGTATATAGGCCGCTGGGTATCAGATGGCGGGATAGTCAGAGACAGTCACAGAGATTTACAAATACAGTTCGAGAGTTCGCAGATAGATAGCCGCACTAGAAATAAATTTGAAGTTAGTGAAGTCAATGTATTAGTGAATAATTGTTTTAAGTAGGGTTTAAATAAATTAGAAAAGTTAGTTAAGTGCAGTTTTACTAAATTTGGTGTCAGAAGTGGGATGGGAAATAAATAAGTGTTTAAGTGTTCGCCGTATTGAAAAACGGATAGACGTTTATCGCGCCCAATAGACTAGTGACCCGTTGAACAGTTAAGTGTTTGCAGTACAGTTTTGCGCGTCGCGGGAATAAACTGAAAACTTATTGTGTGAAATAAATAATGGACTGATATCTCGGTTAAGGACAATAAAAGACAAAATGTTTCCAAAGAGAGTTCACCTAGTTGACCTTAAAGTTAGTGAATTGAAGCAAGAGTTAGAGGAGCGTGAGTTAGAAACAACTGGAAAGAAGTCCGTACTCCAGAAAAGACTTTCAGATAGGCTGATTGAAGAAGGAGAAGACCCGAAAACGTTTTTATTCGAAGTTTCAGGAATCGACTTGAATTAGATTATGACAACTAAGTCTCTGAAAGACGAGCTCCAACAAAATTCGGTGAGTCTGGAGGATAAATTTCTTCAAAATGCAAAGAGTCTGGAGGAGAAACTTCTAGAAAATTCGGTTAGCTTGAAAGAAAATCAAGAAGAAAAGCTTCAAGAGAATTCGAAAAATCTAGAAGAAAAGCTTGAAGAAAATTCGAAAAATCTAGAAGTGAAAAGAGCATCTGGAAAATTTAAATGGTCTGAGGGAGGAGCTTCTAGAAAATTCGAAGAGTTTGAAAGAAGTTTGCGGTGTGGTGAATCGGTTGGAAGGAAGAATGGGAACTGTTGAAACAGAGATGGAATGAAGAAATGAAAAAAATTAAGGAAACGCACGAAATAAAAGGCGGAATCGAGACAGATATCGGTAGAATAAAGGAAAAATTTAGTGAGCTAGAAAAGCGAATGGATTCTGTGCACATCTCTGAAATTTCCAACAGAAATTCAATGCCGGATCTGAGTACGAAATTTGAGGAAGATCAGAAAGACATGAAAAATTTCAAGATCAGTGCTGAACCTGGAAAACTCGCATTGAAACCGCCTCAGTTCGACGGAAATACTCCATGGTCAAACTACCGCCTACAATTCGAAGCTGCTGCTAAAGCAAATGGACGGAATGCTGGGGAAAAAGCTTTAGCATTGACACTGGCATTGCGTGGCGAAGCAACAAATATTTTACAAACTCTCACCGCCCAACAACAGGAAGACTATAAACAGCTGGTAAAACACCTGGAACTTCGCTATGGCCAAGCCTACCTTGAACACGTATATCATTCACAGCTGAAGAACCGATGCCAGAAATCAAGCGAATCGTTGCAAGAATTTGAAGCAGATATTGCACGCTTGGTTCGTCTTACCTACCCAGCTACACCGGAAAATGTAATGGAGCGACTAGCGGTCCAGGCATTTTTGGATAGACTTCGTGACCAGGAGCCCGGCAAGCCCTTATCACTAGCTCGCCCCGCACAACTCGTGGATGCATTGGCACGCGCTCTGGAATTCGAAGCAGCAAAGCAATCCTGCAAAAGCCAGAGTAGAGTCCGGATGATTGAGGAAGATCCACAGGAGCCCGCTAATATTGAAGCTGTCGTAAAAAAGTAATAAAGTAAGTCCTGCCTGAGAGAAAACAAATAAGATGCTGGAATTGCGGAAAAGTTGGGCATGAGCGTAGCAAATGCCCAACATTCAAAGAATCGACACAGGAAATCTATAGAAGGTCGATGAGGAGGGGCAGTCGTCGGCCTGTATCCAGCAAGCCCCAAATAACAACGCATATGTCGCTGTCCTTCAACGACAGAACAAAGGTGTTTTTGTAGACGGTCTCATCAACAACGAGACTCGCACCATGCTGCTTGATACAGGTGCGAATAGGACAATACTTGGACCTACTTTTGCCAAAACACCGGCAAGAATTGAATCGTCGAATTGGAAGCTACGCACAGCAACAGGAGAGCCGGCAACTGTGTATGGTGAGCTTCCAATCGAACTGACTTTAAAGTGAAACATCGGGCTCTAATAGCAATAGTAATTGGAATGGACATAATGAATTCCAGAGGTTTCGAGCTTTACTTTAAAGACGGCGTCCTACGTGTAAAAGGAGAAGAGCTGATACTTCATGGGAGAAGTGAAGAAATTATTCGTGTCCTGCTGGCTGAAGATGTGAGCGTACCGGAGAGGGCTGAAACCATTTTGCAGCAATGAAAACGTGGTAATGTTCGAGCCCAAACTCCATGATGAGAAAATTGGACGAGGAATTGCACTGGTAAAAACCTTCTTGCGTGCTGATAAATGAATGTCAATTATTACCCGTTGACCTTGAAGAAGGGAATAATTTTGGGGCAGTGCTCGTCAATTTCCTCTGTGGTTAGGAGTGTACGCGGCACTGTTAGTCAAGCCAGCAGAATTGGAGAAGCTGGTTGCTATCTCGTCCAAGGACATGGGGCCAGCACCAAAGCCCAAACTGAGGAAACTAGTCAGGAAGTATCAGGACATCTTCGATACCGGAGTAGGCAGAGGCGGTAGAACAAAGGTGGTTCAGCATAAAATTGGCACTGGAAATGCTCGACCAATCAGGCAATCAGCCAGAAGACTTCCCCTTGCTAAGAAGGAAGAGGCGAGGTTCAATTTGGTTTCCGCGTACGTCATCAAATTGTTCTTCCACTTAACCTCAAACATACCTCTAGAGTGCAACATGGTGAAGATAAAAAAAAATAATTACAAAAAGTGTTATCTGTGTTATGAATGTACGATTGAATTGGATAAGATAATTATTGCATGGGAGATCGTATGACTCCCTCACTGCTGACTGTCAAACAAAAAACGTCTATATTTTCTCTTGAAGTTTAGAAAAGTTTCATTTCTGATATTAGTGGGAGCTGAATTATGGATTTCGCAAATCTGGTAGCTGAATGATCTCTTGAATTGTTCCGTTCTGAATTTAGGTGGAGTAAGTGTACCTTTGAACCTTATATTCAAGGTGTGGACATCACTGCGGTGCGTAATTTTCGGGTGTTTGTAGAGTGGTGTTTTAGTTGAAAATATTTTATTGAAAAGATTAGCAGCATGATGGATCCTCCTATTTTTCATGTTCAACCAGCCAATTTCACTTATTTTATGTGAGATTCTTTCAAATTTACGGATTCCATATATAAGTCGCATGCATGAATTTTGAACCTTTTGTATCTTTTTCACATATTGACTAGTTAAACATGGACCATATACGGAATCTGCATAATTAAAAAGTGATAGGACCAATGCGTCACAAAGAATAGATTTCAATTTGGTAGAGAGAAAATGCCTATTGCCATATATGATTTTTAATGTTGAATATGCACGTTGAATTGATCTATTGATATGTTTTTCGAATCGTAGGTTGTCATCCAATAATACACCGAGACTTCTGGCATCATGAACCAATTCAAGTGATTCCCCAGTTATGCGAATATCAATTGAGTTACATACCTTATCACGATTATTTTTAGATCCGAATAACATGACATTAGAGTTACTGGCATTGATGTTGAGAGAGTGGTCTGTGCAAAGATTCACAAATGATTGGAGATCTTCATTTATCTGTATACAAGCAAAATCAGTTGCTTGAGGTGGGAAACTGTAGTAGATTTGAGTGTCGTCGGCATAAAGATGATCACTACATTGGTCAATGCTTCTCAGTATATTTGAAGAGTACATGCAGAATAACAAAGGTACCAAAATTGAACCTTGCGGTACCCCAGAATTTAGTGAAAGATACCGAGACTCAAGTTTATCCAAGATAACTTTTTGTTGTCTATTCTTTATGTATTTATCCAGCAGTAAGATAGACGTTTCAGAAAGTCCCATATACTGTGCAATTGCTATTAATAAGTCGTAATTGATGGTATCGAATGCGCGACTAAAGTCTAATAAAACTAGAACAGTACATTTTCCTTGATCTGTAGATCTCATTATGTCATCCACAATATGGAGGAGAGCAGTTGTACAACTGTAACCTTTCCTAAACCCCGACTGAGTCGATGGTAACAATGAGAATTTATCCAAATGATTTTTCAATTGAAATTCCATTGCTCGTTCTAATATTTTGGAAAGTGTCGGCAATATACTGATGGCGCGTAAATCTTTGAATTCCGAAGGATTCTTTGTTTTTGGAGGAACCTCTACAATGGCTCTACTCCATGCCACTGGAAAAACTTTCTCTGTTAAGCAGAAATTCACTATATGGGTAATGTATGTGATGATATGTGGACAGCACAATCTAATAATTTTTATGTTTAGTTCATCGCAACCAGTTGCATTTGTTTTGATGCCTAATATAGTTTTATAGACGAATAAGTCATCCACTTCTTCAAATTTCAATTTTGTATCCGTCAGGTAAGAATTTCTATAGAAATTCAATAGCGTGTCAGGAGGATCCTTTAAGGTATTAGAATTCATAAAAAAATCATTTATTATCTCATTTGTTTTTTTTAGGACATCCGGAATATCGTTTTGTTTTTGAGGTAATATGTTATTTATCCTGAGATTTTTCCACATTTCTTTGGAGCTCCTCTGCTCAAACTGGTAATTGAAATGAGCTCTTTTTTCCCGTTTAATAGCTTGATTAACATAGTTTCGCATATCTCAATAGTACTGCAACCTTCCCTCTGATTTTTTTTTGTAATTCCTCAATGCTTTATCTCTAATAGACATAATTTCTTTCAATGTGTTCGTCAGCCAAGAAGCTTTTGGTTTGGTGATTCTTCTTGTGACTATAGGTGCGTGTCTATCAAAAAGAAATATTAGACAATTTACTAAAAAGTTAACCATTTCGTCAATGTTCTGTTGGTCATATATTCTGAAAAATGGGGCCTCAAATAAGTCTATCAATGCACCAATTCTGAGCTATCCTCTTCCGGACGGAAAATTCATTTTGGATACGGACGTAAACAATGTGGGACTTGGAGCTATCCTGTCTCAGATCCAAGAAGGGCAGGAGAAGGTCAACGGTTACTTCAGCGAGACCCTCAGTAAACCGGAGCGAAACTACTGTGTCACCAGGCGTGAACTGCTGTCATAGGAGTAGAACACTTCTACAAGTACGTGTGTGGGAGAAGATTCCTATTGAGAACTGATCATGCAGTTCTCAAATGGCTCCTACAGTTCAAGAATCCCGAGGGTCAAGTGGCACGTTGGATCGAGAGGCTCCTAGAATTCGACTTTGAGATCGAACCAGCCATAAGAATGCGGATGCCCTATCGCGAAGACCATGCCCAGAAGACTGTTCGCACTGCACTGTAGAACTACGGCGGTGGATGATAACTGGGATGACAACAAGATCCAGAAAGACCAAGAGAAAGATCAAGTCATCGTCTGGAAGAAGAGTGATCGAAGACCCTCGTGGCAGGAAATACCCAGTTATTCTCCAGTCGTCAAGTCGTATTGGTCCCAATGGAACTCCCTTACCTTGGACAATGGAGTCCTGAAACGTGTGTTGGAGTCGGAGGATGGCGGGGAAGAAAAACGTCAGGTAGTAGTTCCTAGAAGCAGAAGACAAGAAGTACTCCGAGAAATTCATGATGGGGTCACCGGAGGACATCTGGGAGTGACGAAGACCCTCCAAAAAGTTAGGCAACGGTTTTACTGGGCCAAATGTCAAGCTGACGTCAAGGACTGGCGCAGAAAATGTGCTGTAATGGGCCTCGAACAAGACCTAAGGCTCCGATGCGCCAGTACAATGTGGGCAGCCCATTCGAAAGGATCGCCATTAACATCGCTAGCCCGTTCCCACAATCTGATCACGGGAACAAGTACATCCTTGTAGCGATGGACTACTTCAGCAAGTGGGCCTAAGCCTATGCCCTGCCCAATCAAGAAGCCATCACCGTTGCCGACGTCTTGGTGAAGGAGTGGATTTGTCGATTCGGTGTCCCGTTAGAGCTGCATTCGGATCAAGGCAGGAATTTCGAGTCAAACCTGTTCCAGGAGATGAGTCAGATGCTGAACATCAGGAAAACGAGAACCACGGCTATACATCCACAGTCCGATGGAATGGTGGAACGGATGAATAAGACGGTAAACCGCCACCTGTCCAAGGTAGTCTCTGACCACCAGAAAGATTGGGACCAGTACCTTCATCTGTTCCTGTTGGCCTATCGTTCCGCAGTTCATGAGTCAACCGGCCAAACCCCTGCTAGTGTTATTATGGGCCGAGAGCTGCGACTTCCTTGTGACCTGAAGTTTGGCACACCACCAGGACAAGACACTGCGGGAGATGACTACGTCAGCAAACTACGACAGAGGATGGACGACATTCATGAATGAGTCCGTTCGAACATCCAGAGTGCCAGCGACTTTTTTTTTTTTTTTTTTCATTTACTTTTTAATCTTTCAGTCTGGCATCTAAAAATTTTAAACCAGACCGTGTATTCTCTATTCTTGATTCTTGTTGTTCTCTTTTTCTTTTTTATCATGCATATTTTAGTATTATATTTTTTGTTGTTAGTAAATTTCCCTATTCTTCTAAGTGTTGGATTCTTTTTTACATTTTGTTCTTATTAGAGTTTTCTTCCTCTTTACATTTTCCACACACTTCTACCTGTTAGTACTTAAAGTTAATTTCTACATGCATTTTCATGCTTCTACATGCTGGCAATCTCATGCAATTCATGCCATTGTCATCCTATTTCTAATCTACTATCTACATAATCTACATCTACATCTACTTTTAATTTGCATGCTTCTACATGCTACGTGCACATGCTACGTACCTTGTTAGGGTCGGCAGACATGTGCTTTTTCCCTCGCAGAGCGGCGGTTCGGTGAGCCTTTGGCCCTTTCCGGAACGTTTCCACTCTGGTTGGTTTGTTTTTGTTTCCTGTTTTTTGTCCTTTCTTCTTTCCTTTGTTGTTAACTATTGCCATTTGTTTATCTTGTTGCGTTGAAGATCTCCTGTTGTTTTAGGGAGACCTTCTGCGCCAGCTTATTGATGGTTTTGTAGTGTTCTTCATCCTCTTATCATTTCTCTCAAAGTCAATCCTTGTATTCTCTGTCTAAGTTCTTCTTGATCTTCGTATCGATTACAGTTAAGTACAGTATGCTCAGGCGTGCCTTCTTCGTCGCATTCACACATGCTGTTCTCTCTTAAGTTGAATCTGCTTAGATGTGTCGGGTACGGTCCATAGCCTGATATTAGATGTACTAACCCAGGACTTGGATTGAAGTAGTCTGGTATGTTTTTTATGTTTGGTATAATTTCGTGTACTCTTCTGGGCTTATCTGAGTTCTCCCACATCTCTTGCCATTGTCTTTCTATCTCTATGTCTACTTCCTTCTTCTTCCTTACCCTGGTTCCCAGAACAGCCTGTGCTTTTGCGTAGTCGACACGCCTAATCCAGTACATGGCTACCTTTTTCTTAACTACCAGCTGCATCGGTAGCACCTTCACTAGTGTTGTGAGGGCTAGTGTTGCCGTTGTACTGAAAGCTCCTGTCATTCTGATGAGGAACCCTCTTTGTGCTCTGTCCACTTTCTCTCTGTTCTTGATGTTCTGCAGCCTATGCACCCATATACTCGCACTATATCCTGTAATCGATGCTAGTATCAGCGACAGAATGAAGGAGACCTACGTCATCATGGCCGATGCTGGCGGATATCAGATAGGTGACCTTGTCTGGCTGTACAACCCTAAACGTCGCCGTGTACTATCACCGAAACTTCGGAACTCGTGGGAAGGTCCATATAAAATCATGAAAAGGATAAACGACCTTGTCTATCGAATACATAAGCCACCACGAGGAAAACCTAGGGTAGTCCACTTCAATAGGTTGTCCCCTTACGCCGGAAACCACGACCAAGTCCGCACCGTCAGACCACCGGGGGATGAAATTACGTTTCAGAGGTGCATGTCCCTGTACTCAAACGGACAGAAGGTTCAACACGGGGTAACCCGAGAGGAGCCACGAGACCTTTTCAAGGTGCCTGCCGACTACGCGTTAGCTCACTGTGTGGCAGAAGACATCCAAATGTCCAGAGGCATAGCCGTATTCTCCAAGAAGTTCGGTCGACTTCAGGAACTGCGGGAACAGAACCCGGAAGTTGTAGGTGTGCTACAGTTGAGGAAGGGCCAGAGAAACATCTACTACCTGGTTACCAAGAAGCATTCCCGAGATAAGCCGTCTCATGAAGATGTCTGGAAGAGTCTCACCAGATTAAGAGACATGATGTTGGACCAGAATCTTGTGGACCTGGCAATCCCAAAATTGGCCTCTGGGATTGATGGGCTGGACTTGAGAGTTATAAGGAGCATGATGTAGACAATATTCAGATCCAGTGGCGTCAAGATTCTGGTGTGCTGCAATTATCTTCCTCGACCCATCTCGAAGACTGTGGAGTGTTACTTCCATCGAACGTCCAGGTGCAGATATGGAGAATCTTGCAGATATCTCCACACTCCAAAAATTACATTTCGGGACGAAACGTCTTTTAGAAGGGGGCAATGTAACGATTTCGAGACCGGCCTCGAGACCGGCCCTGATCATCCAATTAGTGTTGCACACTCGAAATGTAAACAAGTTCTCAGCTGACAAACACGTGAATCACGTGGAAGAAGCGCGAACGTTCTATGAAATGGAAGTTTCGAGAGAGAGCCATCTAGATGAATCGTTCTATTGTTCCGATCAGTCGAGAACTGTAAATACGAGTATATAAGCCGCTGGGTATCAGATGGCGGGATAGTCAGAGACAGTCACAGAGATTTACAAATACAGTTCGAGAGTACGCAGATAGATAGCAGCACTAGAAATAAATTTAAAGGTAGTGAAGTCAATGTATTAGTGAATAATTGTTTTAAGTAGTGTTTGAATAAATCATAAAAGTTAGTTAAGTGTAGTTTTACTACAATAGGCTCCGATATGCCTAGGCACCTCAAAGCTTTCTAATATGTTCCATTCTGCGCAAACTTTGTTCCAGATATCTATTATATAGTCAGAGGGGCGCCTTTCATCCCATCCCAACTTCAACAATCACAGTTTTTTTATCAAAACTTTCAAAAACAAAATAAACGGCGCCAATAATCCAAAAGGATCGTAGCATTTTTCACTGCCGATAAAATTGAACGTTTTGTGCATTTTTCATCAGGAATTTTGACTTAAAATATCAAAATATCTCTTCGAGGATCCCACTGAATGTCCTAATATCTTTGTATCCGAATTAAAGACTACGTCTTGATCGGACGATAACCTTTTTTTTCTGGTATATTTCCCAATAATGTTAATGAGTTTGTGGACAATTTTGTTAAGTCAAAACCACCTAACTGAAATAAATCTATCGATTTCTCATACAATTCAGCAGCTTCATCTTCGGAATCTAAACTTAGACACAAATCATCGATGTAAAGATCACGAATTCTAAATTTAGCCGCTAAGGAGAAGTTTTTTCCTTCATCTTGGATCAGTTGCTTTACCGTCCGCAAAGCTAAAAAGGGAGAGGACTTTAAGCCGAAAGCCACTACTCACATTTCATAAGTCTGTATTTCACTTTTTGGATTAAATCTCCAAAATAATCGCTGGTATTGCCAATGCTCCGCCACCACATTTATCTGTCTGTAAATTTGACGGATATCAGCTGTCATTGCAATTCTGAACAACCGAAAATTCAATAACAAAGTATTTATATCGGTTTGCAATTTTGGACCACCGTTTCGGTACCTGTTCTATTTCCCAAAATTTATTCCAAATGTGCTCGAGTGAATGTTCTTCCTGCCGAACTTGACCCGTGACCACATAACCGAAAGCTGTCTGCATGGCTATTGGTGAACTAGATGTTTCGAATATTTCATTCTGTCCGAGAATAATTGCAAAAATCTCCACTCCAATAATGCCATCAATTTCTCCCGGTCGGTCAAAATCATCATCCGCCAATGAAACCCCCGATAAATTCGGCATCACTTTCAAATCTACCTTGTATCGTGGTATTTTATCCGTAATTTTATCTACCAAAATTGTCTCAATAGAATACCTATTTCGGTTATAACGCAATACAATTATCAAAGAAGTTTTACCTCTTACCGCCTGAGCATTACCACCTAAACCCTGAACCGATGATGAATATTTACAAATTTTCAAACCTAACCTTTTACAACATCCAATAGTAAGCAATTTGATCGGAATTTTGTTTAGGTGCAGTAAGTGTTTCTACGAACTCCCCCTTTCCTATCGTAGATTCTTCATTTAATAATTGCTTTTCATATTCCGTTTTACCGGTATGCAATAAAACATGATGTTTCCTATTATACACTGTACATAATCTATCACTAGTACAAGTTCTAACACTGTGCCTTGATGATAAACAGTTAAAACACCACCCATTATCTTAAACTGCTTCGTATTGTTTCACAGCAAGTGCTTTGAATTTTTCACATCTACCCAAATAATGTCTAGGTTTTTGACAATAAACACACGTCAATTTATTGTTTACGACTTTATTAGAACTATTATTCTTCCCCCACTACTCAGAGCACTAGATGTTTCATTATAATATAATTGTAAAACTTTTGACTGACCCTGTACAAATTTAATCAAATCACTATAAGTGAGTATATTTGAATCATTTCTATATTTCATTTCAAATACTTTGACCGTTTCGGTAATCGGTATCTAAGTTTGATAAAGCCTGATACAACAAAACAAAATCTGCTAAATCGTCCAGACCAAATTTTTTGAGTGATGAAACTGCTACATCAAACCGCTCTAAGAAATTGTTCAAATTTTTTTTCTATTCATTATTCAGAGGTTTGAAGTCCATTATTTGTTGTAGGTATGTATTTGCTAAGAGTCTCTTATTTTCATATTTGTCAGTCAACATTTTATAAAGAATATTGTAATTTTCACCAGTTATCGAAAGGCCCGCACAAACCGCCAAGGCGGAACCACGCAAACGACACATCAAATAATGAATTTTTTCGAGAGTGCTGATTATTATGAATCAAACTTTTAAATAAAGAATGGAAAGTTTCCCATTGCCGTACATCTCCTGAAAAATCTGGTAAATCAATTTTTGGTAGCTTGGGTAATCTAGCGTCCGCCCCTGTAGCCGCAGTACCCGAAGTACCTCTATTTGCACCCGAAACTGGGGGATTTGACTGCTTACATTTAATTTCTAATTCTCTTGCTGCCTTCCGAATGTAACAACAGAGTTCGTCTGCAGTGATCAAAAAAGTCTTCCTTTATTTCAAACTGAACTTCATTAATCTCATCTAAAATCGCTGAAATTGCTTCTCTAGTAGATTCTAAAGTCGTGAACATAGTGTTACGTTTTTTTGCTAAATAATAATGCCGAGCACACTACTAAACTGTTTATTTTCTAACTTCACTAAAAACATACAACTACTTCACTGACTAATTAAACACTTAGATCTATACAACAATACAACTAACTAAATATTCTAAACACTTCTATACTTCTTCAAAAACTGCTTATCACTTCTTCATAATCATATTAATCCCAGTCGAATGTCTCGCCTTTATATAGGTACTCAAGTGTAACCAGAATCTTCGCGATCCGACGGTTCGGTTATCCCGAATATTCATTACCGGCAATTATCTGCCTTTTTCTGGGAAACCATATCGACGATACGCGTGCAAGTCGATTCAGCGGCGTACCTAGGGGATTATTATCAATGTCGTAACAATAGTTTAAAATTTTTGAATAATAGCCGCTGAATCCAATTTCTTTGATAAATTATGAAGTGTTTGTAAAATGGAAAATAAAGACTGTTTTTTTAGCAGTTAGTATTTTGAACTTTCTTTCCGCAACCGTACCCATTCTGCCAATTTTCCCAATAAGCAATGAGTAGACTCAAATAAATATATTAAATATTTGATGGATCCGAATCAAGAAAGAATTCCTAAAATCAAAAATTTAATTGCAATGATTTGCTTTTCAAGGTGTGAAGTCTGTTATGGTTCCCCAATTGAAGCAATCCGCTTGTGAATATATTTCTTGGCCCCGCCACTGTTATGCCCTAATTTCAACCGAAATGACCCTACACTGATTATCCGAACCCGTTTTCCCACTTTTACTGTGACAAACCAACCGAAGAGATTTCTACAATCCGACAACACCGCTTATTTATTTGCGTGAGTTGAACAACAAAAAAACTAATTTTCCAATTACAACCAATAATGAAAATAATATCAACTTTACGATCTGAATTCGGCTCGATTGGACCAAAATGTATGAATATAGTTATGATGAGCCTGGTGCTGATTTCTACATATATATTTTTCCAAGAAAAACTAACCGATCCGTCAAGGACGTTCAGCTCACAAATGACAAATACTCAATCAGATTGAATACTCACGGTAAAATTGTGAATAGTGTGGGTTTTAGGAAAGATTGAAGGAAAATGAAGGTTGTGTGATTTATTCTGCACTCTTAATAATAAATGAATAGTTTGTAGAAAAATCACAATTTGTCACTGTAAAATAACTTCCGCGATTCAAAATTCTAGTTCAACTGAGCAACTTCCGATTCTCTGTTTCTTTTCAGAACTACCTCTTATGTTTTTTTTGTATATTCGACAGTGGCGTAGCGATTAAGAGATGAGAAAAATAAATGAAATTTCTAATAATTCACGATTGGAGCAAACACCGTTGCATAAGGCCGTTAGTGAAAATTATATTCAAATGTTTCGAAGTGTGGACATTTCTGAACTTAACATTTTTTTCTTAATGTTACGGCCTGTCTAACTCGGCTGCTATACAATTGTCCTCTTGCGGGATGTTTATTAATCACGCACAAAAAGTTTAAACAAAATCCACCTTTGCATAAGGCCGTGAGTGAAAATTATATTCGAAAGTTTCGAAGTGTGGACATTTCTGAACTTAACATTTTTTTTTCGTAATGTTACGGCCTTTCTAACTCGGCTGCTATACTATTGTCCACTTGCGGGATGTTTATTAATCACTCACAAAAAGTTTAAACAAAATCCACCGTTGCATAAGGCCGTGAGTGAAAATTATATTCGAATGTTTCGAAGTTTGGACATTTCTGAACTTCACATTTTTTTTCTCGTAATGTTACGGCCTTTCTAACTGGGCTGCTATATCACTATCTACATGCCAGATGTTTATTCATTCCCCAAAAAAACTTTAAACAAAATCCACCTTTGCATAAGGCCGTGAGTGAAAATTATATTCGAATGTATCGAAATGTGGTCATTTCTGAACTTCACAGTTTTTTTAGTAATGTTACGGCCTTTCTAACTCGGCTACTATACCATTGCCCACTTGCGGGATGTTTATTAATCACTCACAAAAAGTTTAAATAAAATCCACCGTTGCATAAGGCCGTTAGTGAAAATTATATTCGAATGTTTCGAAGTGTGGACATTTCTGAACTTAACATTTTTTTCCGTAATGTTACGGCCTGTCTAACTCGGCTGCTATACAATTGTCCTCTTGCGGGATGTTTATTAATCACGCACAAAAAGTTTAAACAAAATCCACCTTTGCATAAGGCCGTGAGTGAAAATTATATTCGAATGTTTCGAAGTGTGGACATTTCTGAACTTAACATTTTTTTTTTCGTAATGTTACGGCCTTTCTAACTCGGCTGCTATACTATTGTCCACTTGCGGGATATTTATTAATCACTCACAAAAAGTTTAAACAAAATCCACCGTTGCATAAGGCCGTGAGTGAAAATTATATTCGAATGTTTCGAAGTTTGGACATTTCTGAACTTAACATTTTTTTTTTTCGTAATGTTACGGCCTTTCTAACTCGGCTGTTATACTATTGTCCACTTGCGGGATGTTTATTAATCACTAACAAAAAGTTTAAACAAAATCCACCGTTGCATTAGGCCGTTAGTGAAAATTATATTCGAATGATTCGAAATGTGGACATTTCTGAACTTAACATTTCTTTTTCGTAATCTTACGGCCTTTCTAACTCGGCTGCTATACAATTGTCCGCTTGCGGGATGTTTATTAATCACGCACAAAAAGTTTAAACAAAATTCACCGTTGCATAAGGCCGTGAGTGAAAATTATATTCGAATGTTTCGAAGTTTGGACATTTCTGAACTTAACATTTTTTTTTTTCGTAATGTTACGGCCTTTCTAACTCGGCTGTTATACTATTGTCCACTTGCGGGATGTTTATTAATCACTAACAAAAAGTTTAAACAAAATCCACCGTTGCATTAGGCCGTTAGTGAAAATTATATTCGAAATGTGGACATTTCTGAACTTAACATTTCTTTTTCGTAATCTTACGGCCTTTCTAACTCGGCTGCTATACAATTGTCCGCTTGCGGGATGTTTATTAATCACGCACAAAAAGTTTAAACAAAATTCACCGTTGCATAAGGCCGTGAGTGAAAATTATATTCGAATGTTTCGAAGTGTGGACATTTCTGAACTTAACATTTTTTTTTCGTAATGTTACGGCCTTTCTAACTCGGCTGCTATACAATTGTCCACCTGCGAGATGTTTATTAAACACGCACAAAAAGTTTAAATAAAATCCACCGTTGCATAAGGCCGTGAGTGAAAGTTATATTCGAATGTTTTAAAGTGTGGACATTTCTGAACTTATCATTTTTTTTTCGTAATGTTAGGTCATTTCTAACTCGGCTGCTATATCACTGTCTACATGCCGGAAGTTTATTCATTCCCCCAAAAAAAATCCACCTTTGCATAAGGCCGTGAGTGAAAATTATATTCGAATGTTTCGAAGTGTGGACATTTCTGAACTTAACATTTTTTTTCGTAATGTTACGGCCTTTCTAACTCGGCTGCTAGACTATTGCCCACTTGCGGGATGTTTATTAATCACTCACAAAAAGTTTAAACAAAATCCACCGTTGCATAAGACCGTTAGAGATAATTATATGTGAAATAATCGAAGTTTGGACATTTCTGAACTCCACAGTTTTTTTTCGTAATGTTACGGCATTTCTAACTCGGCTGCTATACTATTGCCCACTTGCGGGATGTTTATCAATCACGCACAAAAAGTTTAAACAAAATCCACCTTTGCATAAGGCCGTGAGTGAAAATTATATTCGAATGTTTCGAAGTTTGGACATTTCTGAACTTCACATTTTTTTTTCGTAATGTTACGGCCTTTCTTACTCGGCTGCTATACTATTGTCCACTTGCGGGATGTTTATTAATCACTCACAAAAAGTTTAAACAAAATCCACCGTTGCATAAGACCGTTAGAGATAATTATATGCGAAATAATCGAAGTTTGGACATTTCTGAACTTCACATTTTTTTTTTCGTAATGTTAGATCCTTTCTAACTCGGCTGCTATATCACTATCTACATGCCGGATGTTTATTCATTCCCCAAAAAAAGTTTAAACTAAACCCACTTTTGCATAAGGCCGTGAGTGAAAATTATATTCGAATGTTTCGAAGTGTGTACATTTCTGAACTTAACATTTTTTTTTTCGTAATGTTACGGCCTTTCTAACTCGGCTGCTATACTATTGTCCACTTGCGGGATGTTTATTTATCACTCACAAAAAGTTTAAACAAAATCCACCGTTGCATAAGACCGTTAGAGATAATTATATGCGAAATAATCGAAGTTTAGACATTTCTGAACTTCACATTTTTTTTTTCGTAATGTTAGGGCCTTTCTTACTCGGCTGCTATACTATTGTCCACTTGCGGGATGTTTAACAATCACTCACAAAAAGTTTAAACAAAATCCACCATTGCATAAGACCGTTAGAGATAATTGTATGTGAAATAATCGAAGTTTGGACATTTCTGAACTTCACATTTTTTTTTGTAATATTAGGGCTTTTCTAACTCAGCTGCTATATCACTATCTACATGCCGGAAGCTTATTCATTCTCCAAAAAATGTTTAAAGAAAATTCACCGTTGCATAAGGCCGTGAGTGAAAATTATACTCGAATGTTTCGAAGTGTGGACATTTCTGAACTTCTCATTTTTTTCGTAATACGGCCTTTCTAACTCGACTGCTATACTATTGTCCACTTGCTGGATGTTTATTTATCACTCATAAAAAGTTTAAACAAAATCCACTGTTGCATGAGGCCGTGAGTGAATATTATATTCGAATTTTCCATCAAATTCTTTCAGATATTATTTTCATGTTAAAATCTCTCTCTATCTTAGCTGATATACGATCTTCCAATAGAAATTCATCCAGTTGTACATAATACAACATTTAAAAGGAATCAATAGTTGCATAAGGCCGTGAAAGAAAATTATGTTAGGATGTTTTAAAATATATGGATGTACGTCCGATCCTGAAGTTGCGGCTGCCAGCCGAGGCTGCCAGTTTCAGGTTCATCAACAAATCTATGCAAAACTACTAAACTCAAATGCTCAAGATATATTAAGGATTTGAATCATAAATTATCCAGCTCACTATTCGGCGTTCGTCAATTGAGGCATATTGCTAATACAAATACTCTGAGAACTGTTTACTTCTCTCTATTTCAGTCCCTCCTTGAATATGATATACTTCTCTGGGGAAACTTCTCGGATGCCATGTGTTCAGGCAACAAAAAAGGCTATTAGAATTCTAGCAAATGCCAAATGTCGTGGTATTTGCAGACCTTCCCATCTTTGTTTGTTTATTTTAAGTACTCTTCTTGAGGTCGATCCATAAGAATTTACCAAACTTAATTGTTCAATCTCGTATTCATGAATATAAGAGGATCGCATAAAATTAGAGTACCTAGATATCAACTCAATAAGTCCATGAATAACTCTTTGAATTACCATATCTACAATATTCAGCCTAGTTACTTTAGCAATAAAGTTCAGCAATATATTTTTTGTTATTGACAATGAGTGGTAAATAGAACAAGTATAGTCTTTTTCTGGGATTCTGGCGCTGTTGATAATATCCCACGGTTTTCAGGACCGGTATTTATAGCTCGAGCAATATTTTTTGTACCCTGTCACTTTATTATCTCAGTATGACAATCAAAAAGGACTGAGGAAAAAACCACATGGTCAAAATAATTTTTCCGGGCGTTCAGTTCCGGTTTTACCCTGGCAATATTTCCCAACTTTCTTATTATGGATCCTGCCAGTTTCATATTTTAGTGAGACAATAAGAATGGGTTGAGGAAGAAAGCCACATGGTCAAAATAATTTTTCCGGGAGTCCAGGCCAGGTTTCACCCCCGCAATACATCCCAACTTTCTTATTATGCACCCTACCAGTTTCATATTTTGGTAAGACAATAAGGACAATGGGATGGGATATATTACCAGGGTGAACCGGCCCTGGACGCCCGAAAAAATTATTTTGACCATGTGGCTTTCTTCCTAAACCCATCCTTATTGTCTTACTGAAATATGAAACTAGCAGGGTCCATAATAAGAAAATTGGGATATATTGCTGGGGTGAAACCGGCCCTGGACGCCCGGAAAAATTATTTTGACCATGTGGCCTTCTTCCTCAACCCATCCTTATTGTCTTACCAAAATAATGCAAATATGCATAATAAGATAGTTGGGATGTATTGCGGGGGTGAAACCGGGCCTGGACTCCCGAAAAAATAATTTTGACCATGTGGCTTTCTTCCTCAACCCATTCTTATTGTCTTAATGAAATATGAAACTGGCAGGATCCATAATAAGAAATTTGGGAAACATTGCCGGGGTGAAACCGGCCCTGAACGCCCGGAAAAATTATTTTGACCATGTAGTGTTTTTCCTCAGTCCTTTTCGATTGTCATATTGAAATAAAGTGGCAGGGTTCATATTAAGGAAGTTGTAAAATATTGCTCGAGCTATATACCGGTCCTGAAAACCGTGGGATATTATTAACAGCGGCAGTATCCCAGAAAAAGACTATACTTGTTCTATTTACCACTCATTGTCATAAAAAAATAATAATATTGCTGAACTTCATTGCTAAAGTAACTAGGCTACAATATTCTACATGAAGAATTGAAGATGTTAACTATATACTGCTTTAAGACAGCTATGAAATCATTCCTGTTGAGCAATTCTTTCTACTCGCTAGAGGAATATCAGAAGAAGGTAGTTTGACTTTTCATACTCACTAAACCAAATTGTTTTCAATGTGTCAACCATTTCAATTCTTTTTATTTAAGCCAACCTTATATTTTAGTTACTATGTACATTGTTAGGTATATGTTCCTATTCGAATTATACACAGTGCGGCTTTTAATAGTCCCCCCTGTTAACTTTTGAACGGTTTGACGTACAAATATAAAAAAAACGTTTGTAGGGTATCACCGATACTAATTTTTGAAATAAAACACATATTGTGATTGCTCGATAGATAGCGCGGGGGAAGCACAACAACAAAAAAAATTAAATGGCATGGGGGGTCATGTGTTACATCGTTGAAATGATAATTCAATTCTCTTTTCAACTATCAACATTTTTTCGAATCCTGTGACATTTTTTTTATTTTCAAGTAGATCATCCCCCTCGCGCAATCCATGAAGCAATTACAATGTCTTTTATTTCAAAACGTAGTATCGGTTATACTCTCCAGACGTTTTTTTGAACGTTTCTACGTCAAACTGTTGGAAAGTTAAAAGCCGCACTGTATAATTTTTTTTTGACGTGCTAATAATATGCAAGTCTGTAAAATATAGTCAAATGAAGATATTCTATTTTACTACTACTAGTTATGGTGAGTAATACAGCATCATCAAATCTTTTGTTAGGTAATTCAGTCGATATCAATGAGCTACCCACTGTTGCAGAAACAAGCAGTTTCTGCTGGAGCCCCAAAGGAAAACAGATCGCCGTGGGCTCAAGAAATGGTAAAATCACCCAGTACAAACCTGATCTCAAAGCAGTAAAAATAATAAACGAACCTCCTCTGGAAGGCCCGCATTCCCTCATTTCCTTGCAGTGGGTTTCCAACTATCAGTTTATTGGAATTTATAGACCTGCAGATCCAGAGGGACAAGCAAAACTGGTTGTGGTTGATTCCTCAAAAACCGGTGAGACGAGCTATACGAACTATGATGACGTTTGTTACAGTGGCAATGGTAGGGTGCCTCAGTTCTATATGCTAATGCAGCAACATTGGTGAGTAAAATTTTATTTATAATACATCACATTATAAGGGCGGATTGTACAATACAAGTTCAACAGCAGTTTGAGTGAACCGAGTTCAGTTGCTAGAGATTAGCTAATAAAATTTCTAGTTCCTTAGCAATTGCACTCGACTCTCCTGAACTGTTGGTGAACTCGTATTGTACTACTCTACCGAAATCTATTGAACAAATGAATAAGTACACCAAATGTATACCAAATGTTAAAATGATACACAGCTGAAAAAACATAAGTTAAAATAGCATGATAGAACATGAAGATGCCGCTGCCGTTTCAAATGACGTAAGATTAAAATAATATAATGTAATGTTCATACTAAAGTAACTTGAAATTCATAGTTAGTTCTAAATACTGTAACGATTTCCAGACCAGCCTCGTCACCGGCCCTGATCATCTCATTACGCATTCACCTCATTAAGTATGCGCACCCCAAGTGTTAACATTCCTGAGCTCGCAAACACATGAGTCACGCGTGGAAGAAACGCGAACTTTCTAACCGAAGTTTCTAGTGACTAAGAAGTCGCCGGATAGACTCGATTGATCGAGAATTGGAAATGCGAGTATATAAGCCGCTGGATATCAGATGGCAGGGTAGTCATAGATAGTCACAGAGAGTTACAAATACAGTTCGAGAGTTCGCAGATAGATAGCCTTAGTAGAAATAATTTGAAATAGTGTAGTCTATGTTTACACTTGGGGTGCGCATACTTAATGAGATGAATGCGTAATGAGATGATAAGGGCCGGTCTCGAGGCTAGTCTCGGAATGGTATTTAGTAATCTTTTCATAAATACTTCAATATTTGGAATTTCTTGAAAAGAAAAAAAATTCTTAGATATGTTTATTATATTATCATGTTCATTGAAAGATGGATATTAATTCATTCATTAGGTATTCCTTGATAGATTTAGCAACTACTTATGTATTTGAATGTATATTAGCACCAATAAATCTATCTGTGCCCAGCGTTGAAGTACAATTATAAAAATATAATTACGACCTCATCAAGAAGTCATTCAGTGAATTCAGTTAATGAGAAATAATCTTGATACCGCATTGTAGAGTTTACTGATTAGGTGCTCATGGCTTAGCAAGTCAGATGATTTAGATAAATCTAAAAAGAGACCACAAGCTAATTCCTTCTCAAATGCATTTTAAATTGTGTCGGTGAATTCAAATATTGCTGTTTTAATTGATCTGTTTTAAGAAATCCATGTTGAAATATGTACATTCTACAACAAAACAATTTATGATATTACACAATTGATTGACAGTATGTATGTAGCGTGCTGTGTTTTTTGTCATCACATTATTTTGCTAGTTTTGAGGGCCCATATGATGGATTTTATTTTTGATATTATTTGCAAAATAGTTACAATGTTACAGACACTGTAATTCATTTGTGATATTCCACATTGTTCTACTTTTATTGGTAGATCTTAAATAAAATCATCACCTGACACCCTGACGTATTGGTTCACGTCATAGAATTTCAGAAGCGGTGGAGATGCTAAATATTGCTTTATTTTTATTAAAGTTTCATTCTGCTCATAATCCCAATGAAATAATGTGTAATGTTTTAGCAATTCACGTAAATGATCAGTTAGGTCAGATAGATTGGAGATGAATTTATTTCGTAGCTTGACTTTTCTTTATTGAGCTTCAATCTGGCTTCATTCAGTACCTTGAAATCGATCTGTTCACGAGTAAGACGTGTTTTTAATCCGCTCCCGAAAATGAATTACAAATGCTGTAAACTCAAACCTTTTGTGCACTATGTATGCACGAAGTGCTCCAGTGTGTTTCACAAAAGTTGTCTGCAGCAACACATGAAGAAAAAGGTGAAATTTGTTAAAGACAATAAAAAAATCTGCTGCCAAGAAGAGAGTTTCACGGGTGAACACGAAGAAGTAACCAACCTATTAGAAAGAACAATAAACGAACTTGCGGAAGATGGATTTTTGAAAAACAAGTTCATTCAAAAATTGAAAGATGAAAACCAAACGGCAATACACCAGGCATTAGAATCCGAGAGAGAAATGAATTCACTCATAGAAAAGCAAAAAAAACTTATTGAAGAAATGGAATGTAAAATTAGTGAATTGAAGAAAGAAGTAGCTGAAAAAGTAGTCTCCGTAAAAACCATGGAAACCCAAACATGCACCTATCATATGAGTCACCAGTCTACAATGACTGATATCCCTTTCAACAGTGGCGTAGACATCGAAGAGCCAAAGAATATACAGAAAAAGGTCAGTGGAAAAAATAGCACTAAGAAAAAAGTGCAACTGGGCGGAAAGTTTGTAAGGATGCCTAAGAAAAACATTCAACCAAAAAGAAAAAGAAGAGCCAATAGATGCCATCAGTGCAAAAATAAGAAAATCACCATCAAAAATGAAGTTAAAAGAAAAGACAGTGAAGAATTCGTGGAAGAGATGATCAACCAAGATGCAACCCTTTATGATGAGTTTCGTAAATTGGAACAGCAGGATTGTATGGAGAAACCCTTGGAAAATATTGATAGTAGCCCAGATCTAATAGATCAGCAGGTAAAAGACGTATCAAAAATCCTTATTTTAGGTGATCAGTATGCGACTGGCTTCTCAAAGGTAGTTAAAAAGCGTTTAATGAAATTAAACAGCAGTGTGATGGAAATCATCAAGCCGGACACTGAATTATCAGACTTGACATGCAATATTTTTGATTACAGTTTGAGCTATGGTCATAATGACTATGTTATAGTGATGTTCACTACCAAGAATATAAGTAATACTAAAACATTGAATTCCGCTCTGAAAAATATTTTGTTAATAGGTAAAACTACTAACTTAATAATAATTTCAGAATGTGACACTCCAATTGATCACATGATAAATCATAAAATACGTAATGCTGTGAACCGTACCCGTCGACTAGTGAGGAATTGTTCTATTGAATTTCTTGTTGACAAAAATCACCAAGGTAGTAAATTTGATATCTGTATTCAACTTGAACATAGCTTATCTGGCCCAAGGCATAAAAATGTTGTTCTCACAACAATATTACCTAATGATTCTGTTTATATTAGTAAAAGTAGTCTTGATACTTCGAAAACAGATAACTCTGTATTACATGTAAATGTTTCACCTTCGAATGAGAATCGAAAAAATTTTTTAGACCACCCTCATCTCGAAAAAAACAGCAAATAGTCTCTGTTTTAACTCTTAATATACAATCAATACGCAACAAACTGGATGATCTGTATTTACTTCTAGAAAGCCTAGAATTTCCTGACATTTTGTTAATCACTGAACATTGGCTGAAAAGAGATGAACCATGTCATTTACCTAATTATAGTGTTGTTTCTAATTTTAGTAGGAATGAATTTAGCTGTGGAGGTACTCTAATTTTTATTCGGGACACCATATCAGCTCAGCTCGGGTTGATTCATTTACATAAATACGATGACATGATTGAGGAAAAGCAATTCGAATTTTCACTTGCACATTCTAGTAATGCTAACTTATTCGCCTTGTGTATATACAGATCACCTTGCGCAAATGGCATCATTTTCCTGGAAAAATTAGAGCTGCTTTTGAGTAAATTACCACCTAAGGCAATCGTCATTATGGCGGGTGACTTCAATATCAACTTTGATGATGAACAGTCCATTCTAACTCAACAACTGAAAAATCTACTTACATCTTTCAACTTGTACATGCACACAAACGGACCGACTAGGATTACACAATTTTCCAAAAGTAAAATTGACTACATTTGCACGAATTTGCAGAGAGAAAATGTCACAAGCTCTGTTATACCAGTAAATATTACGGATCATGAGGCTGTGTACTGTGATATGAAATTTAATTATGAGATTATCGAAGAAAAATTTAAGTTTGGAAGGTTGTACAGTAAAACAAATTACGAAAAATTTTATAATATATGTTTGAACATGGACTGGTATTCTGTGTTGGACTCTGACGATCCTTTTCTTTCTTATCACAACCTCCTCATAGAGTGTTTTGAGTTATCATTTCCTGAACAGAAAATCAAAAATAAAAACAAAACTAAAAAAGCTTGGATAACCATAGGAATTCGCACTTCTGCTAAGAATCTGAGAAGTCTGCAGTATATTAAAAAATTCACCAATAGTCCACACTTTCATGAATACTATAATAAATTTAGGAAAATTTACAGAAAAGTTATTATAGCAGCAAAAAGTGGTTACTACCATAACAGAATCTCCGAAAGTAAGGATACCATCAGAGAAACATGGCGTTTAGTAAATGAATTTCGTGGCAAAACTCATCTGGCAAATAAAGTCACCTTGGATGGCAATACTCTAAATGAATTTTATTGCTCCATAGCTGACCGACTATCAAAAAATATAGATAAGGCCCCAGATCCAATATCATTTATGAATAACATAAATATTCCTGAAGAGTTTGTTTTATACGAGACTAATTTAACCGAGCTAATGGACACAATAAAACAAATAAAAAATAAAACTTCTTGTGGTATCGACAACATCTCGATAAGAATCTTTGAAAATATGCCGATTTTTGCTCTGGAGTTACTAGTCCTACTTATCAATAACTCATTTACTAATGGAACCTACCCGCTATTTTTGAAAACAAATGTTGTGATTCCCCTTCACAAGGGGGGTGACACCTCCGACCCATCAAACTTTCGACCCATTTCGCTCATTCCCACTCTTGGAAAAATCATAGAGAGGTTAGTAAAAATCAGGCTGATGAATTTTATATCCACCCACAAAATCTTAAATCCTCAACAATTTGGATTTCAATCCAAAAAGAGCACAGGGGATGCCATATTCCATCTGCTGAAAAAACTTTACACTGAGTTGAACTCGAAAAAGGTGTGTGCAGCAGTATTCTGTGACCTGTCGAAAGCCTTCGATTGTGTGAACCACGAAATACTACTGCGCAAACTCCAACTCTATGGTTTCAGAAATCAAAGTTTCAACTGGATCGAATCATATTTAAGTCAACGCACCCAAGTGGTGAGAACTGACACGCTGTCAGATACTGGTTTTATCAAACATGGTGTACCTCAAGGTTCGATACTAGGACCAGTACTGTTTCTGTTGTATTTTAATGATCTGGCTTATATCAATTCAAATGGAGTGTTCACTATTTTTGCAGATGATACAACCATACTCTGGCAGGACACTAATGAAATTAATCTGCATAACAAAATATCTCAAGATATTGGTAGTGTGAGAGAATGGTGCAACTCCAATCTGCTAACATTCAATATAGACAAAACCAATCTTATTTCATTTAATTGCAATTTGGCAGGCATTCCCTTGGGTAATGATATTATTTCACATACCGATTCCAATAAATTTCTTGGAATAAATTTGGACACTCACCTCAATTTTAATAACCACATAAAAATACTGAGCAAAAAACTTGCTTCGGGATGTTATGCTTTACGAACGGTGTCGAAAGAATTGGGTATTGTAACAGCAAAAATTGTGTACCACGCTGTAGTTGAATCACATTTAAGGTATAGCATAGCCTTCTGGGGCACCTGCAATCAACAGCTATTCAATACAGTTTTTATTCTTCAAAAGCGCGCCGTTCGATATCTGTGCAAAGTTGAGCCCAGAGTGTCTTGCAAACCCCTGTTCATGGAGCAAAAATTACTTACTCTTCCTTCATTATTTATTCTTGAAACTGTGTGCCTAGTACATAAGAACAGATCATCTTACGATGTTGTTGCTGGTGTCACTCGTCAAAATGACAAGCTAAGACTGACCATTCCATCATCAAATTTGATAAAGAAGTCGCTGGTCTATAATGCAGCCAAAATATATAACCACCTTCCAACATGTTTCAAAGATATCCAATCACACGATAAGTTCAGAAAGTCTGTAAAGCAAGTACTAATTGAACAGGTATTTTATAGTGTTCAAGACTACTTCGATAAAGATATGGTTACTATGACTTGAAGTTGATTCTTGCTACATGTTCATCTATTAGTTCCCTGCAGTGGATATGGTTTTCAACTAGTATAGTTTGGATTTATGTTTTAATCATTTAATCTCTCATTTTTCTGTTAACGTGTGACGTTGCCTCACCTTGGATATGCATATGTATATATGCTTTATTTTATTTAAAATTATTTTACTTCTGTTCAATGTTGAATGATAGAGATATTTTTATTTGTATTTGATGATGTGTTTGTTCGTCGATAGTACCTACGTTTGTGTTTTTATATTTATTTACTATGACTTTGTCTACAAGATACTCATCTTTCGACAATGAAGTATAATATAATTCAGCATAAAATTTTAAAGTGTGACTATTTATAATATATTTTATATGTATGATATGTCTTATATGTTTTGTTTTTTGTGTTAATTAACCTTTGATTTGATTTATTTACCTTTAAGTACTCGCTTTGTCAACAAAAAATTATTTTTTTCCGACAATAAAGCATATTTTGATTTGATTTGATTTGATTTGATACCTCAATCTCTTTTTCAGTCACTTTGTTGAGCTTATCTTTAGATTCAGCATGGATCAAGATGTCATCCATTGAACACAGCGTATTTGGTATATCATTTAGGACAGAGCACATCACTTCTTGAAATACTTCTGGAGCAATTTCCTAATGGAAGTTGGAAAGTAAGATACTTTTGAGTTACGAGTATTACTGGTATCTAGCAGTGTAAAGTACGTCGCTCCATTGTTCTGTGCTACAATTTCCTCTAAAGTTTTCAAAGGATAATGATGTCCTCAATGTATTTTTATTCAAATCGCTAGGACCAAGATAAATTCTGATTTCGACGAACAATCACCATAGGACTAACGGCAGGTGTTGACTTTTGTTTTCAGATGGTTTGATGAGTCCTAATATGACCATTTTGTACAATTCTAGTTTGACTTCACCTCGTATAGAGTATGCATTTGCAACTGCTAATTTGGAATACTAGTGTTAATGGTATTCCACCAGTCATCCCAATATATTTTCCTGATACAGTGTCAAAAAATGTTACCCTCTGCACCCCTGAAGGCTAGATAGAAAACAAATGAGAGTTCGGAAAAATTTCCGATGGTTTTGGACGTCGAAAATTACGACGAAAAAAATGTCGGCCAGGTTGGCTCAGGCTCCTCCGCGAAAAAATTTGCTAAAACTTATGGAATTAAACTCGGAAAAATATTTTAAAGTAGTGAAAACCATCGGATACGCGGATACGTGAACGCGTAGAAATTTGGAAAAATTTCCGATTGTTTCAGACAACGAAAATTACGCCAAAAACATATCGGTCGGGAGGGGTTGCCCCTATCAGGAGATAATGGTGACTGCTCTAAAACACAATTTTAATTCATGTTTTAAAATGTTCCTCAATCTCTAAATAACCTGTTTTTTATATAATTACTTCATTCTAAAGTACAATCAAAATTTTATAACACTTTCTCTGGTAGTAGTAGTAGTTGGTGGGAAGGCTGCTACTGCAGCCAGACAAGGAAGCCCCCTGGACCCTATTTGCCATCTCCGGATCTCCTCATCCATGGCACACTCTGACCAAAACTTGGTGTGCCCTCTCCAGTGTGCACCTGATCTTCCCCAAAATGTAGCCTTGGAATATGTGTGTGTAGTGTGTTGGTGGAAAGAGCGAGTTCTTTCAATAGTCCTCCTCGTAAAAGCTCCAGTAGAGCTGGTTCTCGGCCGGGCGGTGATGCGGCAGCGGGTGCTCCATAACTGGCTACCGGTCCCGCAGTATCCGATCCGGGCCCCCTCCTTCGATTCGTTCACCAGCTACCAGTTCCGAAGTTTCCGATCCGAGGACCCTCCTCGGCTCTCACTGGAGACAGATTTATCAGTTCTAGCATCCTTCTGTGATGTTTAGATGTGTATGTTTTGAGAGTCGGAAAAATCATGTGAGTTTTTGGCGTCGGTGTACGGTAGGGTGAGCTAGGGGCCCACTGGTCGCTACTCCGGTTGACTGCGGCGCCTCAGCCACCGTAAGAGTCCGCTTCACTCTCGTTAGCTACTCAAAATAGCAACTCTTATTTGTCGCATCTTCTATTTTTTTCTCCATGTTCAACGCTACTGTAATAAATCTTTGGTTCAATTTCAAACTGACACCAAAGCAAACAACCACTCCCACTCTAGGAAGAATTTTTTTATATTGGAATTAGGATTAAATTAAAGTTTATGATGTTAAATACTTTTGCTGTCACCAGACCCAAAGTATAGTTTTGAATCCGCTCTGGTAATTGGTAATAATCGATTATTTCCAGTCTCTCGGTATAACCTACGCACTGTATGATGATTACTTAAAACGTATTTGTCGTGAAAATTCCCATTCTTGAATAGCTGGAAAATTACTCTTAAAAGCTAAATTCCCTTTTCTTAGTAATTCACACACATAATTACGAAAATAAACAACTGGACCAAAAAATTGTTAGTGTAGCAGGAAGGTAAATCGACGGAAGATGCAATACTGCTTTAACTTCTTACATTTATGATGCACTCGATAAAAAAAAATCCACTCTAAGTATATTCTTCGATTCATCCAAAGCATTCGATACTGTCTGTCACCAGAAACTCCTTAAAAAAATTTCATCCTATGGACTAAGAGGAAAAGTATATAATACTGAAAAGTTATTTATCTGGCAGAGAACCAAGCGTTAGTATTGATGGATTAATAAGTGAGACCAGGACTGTTTCCTATGGAGTCCCACAGGGAACAGTACTGGGACTATTATTATTTACAAAATACATAAACGACCTACTAGAAATAAGAACTAAAGGTAACATATTAAGTTTTGTCGATGATGATTCTCTATGAATCCAATACATGGCAAGAATTGAAAACACTGGTGGAGAATGATTTCCTGGAAATAGAAACATGGTTCAGATATAATGAGCTGACGTTGAATTTCAATAAAACAAAATACTTGCCGTTCTCCTCTTATACCAGCGGCTTACCGAATATGGGTCCGTTAAAAATAGGAGAGAGCTACGAAATCCCAGAAGACACATCAATAAAATATCTTGGGATCGTAATAGATCGCCATCTGCGGTGGGACCTGCAAATTAAGAAAGTTGTAGGGAAAGTAAGGGGATTATTACATAAATTCAAATATTTTCTTGATATTAAAAATTTAAGAACATCGAGTCTCAGTTACAGTACGGAATAATTGGATATGGAGGGGTGTCTGACACTCATCTAGAAAATTTGAATGTTGTGCAAAAATATATACTCAAAATAATTTATCGAAAAAAATCTACTTGCCCTAGCGATGACTTATAAACAGAATGTGATATACTCGATGTGAAACAACTCTATTGCTTGAATATTTTGATAAATATTAAAAAAGGTTCCATAACTTTACAGCCAATGAACCACTGCCATGATATTAGAAACAAAAACAAAAATGTATTTCATCCACGTTGCGAAAAATATATAGGACAATGTAACGCATATTACCTTGGACCTCGGCTTCATGATATTCTACCGATACCCATAAAAGACACAAAAAATAAAAATAGCTTCAAGAAAAAAGCCAAAATATGGATATTGAAAGAAAATATATATTTTTTTGGAGATTTCATAAATCAGATATGATTCGTACATTCATCAATGTTCACTACTGGATATGATCGAATTACTTTTATGACCTTGAATTATATAACCAATCAACCTCGAATATCTGTATATATTACAAATTGTGTAATACTGAGTGCGTTACTACATATTTTAATAATTTTAATATTTTACTACGTACTTTAAAATTTTACTACCTATTTTAAGATTTTACATTTTTTATTTCTCATTCTTTGTTTGCCTGAATATCCTTATAAATTTGCAATAGCATGAGAAGTCACACACAAGTGGTTTAGCAACCTATAGTTGCTATACACACTTCAGTGACCTATTCATGTTTATTCACAATTGTTATTGTTTATTGTTATTGTTTATTGGGGGGGGTACACAAAATTACAAAATTACATGATTACAAAATAATCACTCTGATATCACTCTATGAAACTACTATGTATACAATTTTGAAATTTGAATAAACATATATTATTATTATTATAATAAAAGGAATAATGTCGTTATATTCGGAATAGAGGCAAATGAAAATAATGTACTCGAAGTTATTACAAGTAAACTGAACGAAATTTTTGATAGTAACATTACTGAGAGAGATATAAATAACATATATATAATCGAAAAAAAAAGGTACTGTCATACTCTAATTTATATCCTATATACAGAAACAAAAATTATTTAAAAACTTGAAAAAATTAAGAGGCACTGGTATCTCCCTATCCCGTGATCTAAGGCCAGAAAACCAAGCCATAAATGAAGTATTACAATTATCAGGCGTTTATAAAAAATCATCATATCATGTTGAAGAACTATAGTGCATTCATATTTCAAATACGGACGATGTCAATAAAATCACGTAAACACCAAACTTGAACAGAGACGCATCAAGCTTGTTTACCCAATGAAATTAATTTTAAAATGTAACATCATCCAAAACCAACCCAGAACTTAAACAAATATTCGAAATAAATAATAATGTAATTAAAAACACAAAAATAAATCAACGCTGCAACTTGGAAGAAATAGCAGTTTCAATAATTGTAACGCAGTCAAGCTCAATACATCTCTGCAAAAACATTTCGTTTGGTGTTGTGTCAGGTTGATGTTCGACCAATAGCGTTTACATCGAGCGTATTTGAAATATGAATTCACTATAGAAGCAAACGACAAAAAAGGCGAAGCTGAAGCTGAACTGCAAGGGAGATGGGAATGAATGTATTATCTGATACAATTTGAACTGATTTGAAGTTTGTTAGTTCACTCTTACCATTAATAAACCGGTCATCTCTACAGTTCAATAATAGGTCTTCATTGACTTATTCATTTACTCTTTCTTTTATAACAAATTCAATACAATATCTTGTTTAGTCTTTAGAAGTAATAAATGTTATAAAAGGATTAAAAAGCCATAATTGATAACTTAAAAGCAGAAACTTGCAAATTAGTGGCAGAATATATAGCTGATCCCATTGCATACATATTCAACAGAGCAATTGAAACCGGGCATTTTCCGTCTTGTCTAAAATCATCAATAGTCATTCCCATTTTCAAAAACGGCAGCCGAGGCTTAGTAGCAAATTATCGACCTGTATCTCTGATAATAATCTTAGCTAAGACTTTGGAAAAAATTGAAAACTAGACTAAGCTCCTTTTTAAAAAAAAAATCTTATCTCTGATTCACAATTTGGATTTCAAGATGGAAAAAGTACTCAAGATAGAAAAAGTACGCAAGATGCAATAATGGAGTTTACCAAACATATTTATAGAGCCCTTGACAGCAGTAAACCCACAATAGATGTATTTATAGATTTGTCAAAGGCATTTGATACTGTGAGCCACCCTATATTATTAGCTACTTTGGAAAATAGTAGAATACGAGGAAATGCACTAAAACTGATTTCATCTTACCTCATTGATAGAGAACAAGTTGTCAGGATTAGAAATGTAAGTAGCAGTCCTAAAGAAATACAATGTGGGGATCTAGGAATTTTCTTCGAAAGCAATTCTTCGAAAACAATTCTTCGAAAACAATTCTTCGAAAAACAATTCTTGGAAAATGCAATTCTTCGAATACCATATTCTTCGAATAAACAATTCTTCGACTAATAATTCTTCGACAGCTTTATTATTTGGATTTACTAAAATCTGGGATAAGTTTTCACTAGACAATAATCAATATTTCTCGCATGATATATAAACGTATTATGCGGATCATACTAATAATAACACGGAAAGAAAAACCCCGGAAAAAAAAACGAAAAAAATACCCCTATATGTGATAACAAAAAGTAATGAAATTTGAACTTTGAGTCATGTTAAAGAAACTAGACCATAGTTGATTCATTTTACAATAGCAATAAAAGTTTTATTGGAATGTTTTGTGGAATGTTCACCGTCGACGATCAAAAAAGACGCTTTTTTATATTTTTATGATTCGATTGTTCCTGAACGAACTAACCCGGTGACAGATTCGCCAGAATCTGTTGTTCCACCGCTCTGTATTGTAAAATGAATCAAATATAGTCTAGTTTACCTGATTTATATCTCTGAACAAAGTCATTCCTTTTGGATACTTCGAAGAATTGTTATTCGAAGAATTATTAGTCGAAGAATTGTTTATTCGAAGAATATGGTATTCGAAGAATTGCATTTTCGAAGAATTGGTTTTCGAAGAATTGTTTTCGAAGAATTGTTTTCGAAGAATTGCTTTCGAAGAATTTTCCGGTTCCTGTTTCGTCAATTCCAACAAATTTTAGAACTAAATCAGAAAAAAAAACACTCTACTACAGTCTTGCCCAAAGTCACATAATGTATTGTATGGTCGGATGGGGGGAATCAAAAACTTACCTAAGACCACTTGAGGTGATACAAAGGAGGTTTCTGAAACTCATACTTGACAGAAATATGCGGTATGAAACTGAAAAACTATATAAAGAAGGAAATATACTAGATATTAGACAACTCCATTCTAAGGCTCTGATTATGAAACAATATAAAGAAAAGAACCAGCTTCTGAAACGAAACTATAATTATTCAACACGTAATAAGAACCAATACATGTTACCTTTTTATGCTAAATCTGTGTGACAGAGATCACACGAATTCTTAGGACCAAAAACATTCAACAGTTTACCACAAGAAATACACACATGCAATACATTCTTTAATATGAAGAAAAGGGTTCACGAGTACCTTATTGAAACGCCTCGTTTTTAGATTCATAAAATAATTGAAAACACTTGAGAAAAATGAAAAAGTCAATGTTGTGTTTATTATTATGATATCTTTTATTTTATTACATTATTATATTTTATTACAAACAGTGGTTTATGTGTATATGTATGTATTTGTGTATGTGTCTGTATGTATAAAAATATGTGTGAATTTTATTTATTTATGTGTAGCTATATTAGTAATATTTTAAGTATCTATTTACAAGTGTTTTATTGAAATGATTTTGAACCACTCACAAGGAAACACTCCTTCTGTGGTATTTCCAATTTATTCATGTTTTTATAATGATACTTACTATTCTGTAGTTCCATTTTATTCTGAATAAATTATTATTATTATATTTGTCGTGAAAATTCCCATTCTTGAATAGCCGGAAAATTACTCTTAAACGCTAAATAATGGAGAAATCCCTTTTCTTAGCAATTCATCATAATTTGGTTGGATTATTTTATCTGCGCCTGAAAACTAACTCATTAATAAAATTGTCGAATGACTAAATCAAAATTGTCGTGGAACGTTGAGATTTCCGGAAGAAGAAAAACTACACCTGTAATAGTTATTATTCTATTATTTCCTGTCTCTCGGTATTACCTACGCACTGTATGATGATTAAATATACCTTTTTCGGGCGGAAATTCATGGTACAACTGTCGAACGACGAAAACATTTGTCGTGAAAATACCCATTCTTGAATAGCCGGAAAATTACTCTTGAACGCTAAATAATGGAGAAATTCCCTCTTCTCAGTAATTCACACATATAATTTGGTTTGTCGAATGACTAAATCAAAATTGTCATGGAACGTTGACATTTCTGGAAGCAGAAAAACTACACCTGTAATTGCTAATATTCTATTATTTCCTGTCTCTCGGTATTACCTACGCACTGTATGATGATTAAATATACCTTTTTCGAGCGGAAATTTATGGAACAACTGTCGAACGACGAAAACATTTGTCGTGAAAATTCCCATTGTTGAATAGCCGGAAAATTACTCTTGAACGATAAATAATGGAGAAATTCCCTCTTCTCAGTAATTCACACATATAATTTGGTTGGATTATTTTTTCTGCTCCTGGAAACTAACCCATCAATAGTCGAATCACCAAATCAGGACCACGCACACTTCTTATGCAAAAAGTCTTCTGGTCAAATTGTCCAAATTTTCAATATGTTGTTGAACTCGAGGTTCTAAACAAAAGTTACCGTGGGCACACAAACATTCCATGTATAGTTTACGAGATACAGAGTGTTGAAGTTGTAAAATGTCACTTTTGGGCCATTGTTAACTGAGCATTATTGGTGATGATATCACAAAATTATTAGTGGGTTTTTTATCCACACCACAGTACTACACTTGGCCAGTGCAACAGTATGTTTTGTAAGCCTTTTTTTGAACAATATACAGGACAAATCATGACTTTTTTAGAGTTATGAAAAATAAAAATAATTTTAGAATGAAACATCAACGTCATGAGTCCGATCGTAAGAAGAGTAAAGTTTCTGCTTTGGATATATCCGATAAAATCGGCTGAATTCGAGAAATGTGTATTTTTGTTATACTGTATATACAGAGGAGATTGAAAGTATACGTGTATCTGTTATATATTCTTTGGAATACGTTATTTGATCAATTCAGTGCACCAGTTGTATGAGCCATGTGGCAGAACGTAAATTATGAATATTATACAGCGTGACTCAAGTATACACGAGAATAATAATTCGAAAAATTATAGAAATACCCCGTATAAAGAAAACGGGTCGGTTAAT
This sequence comes from Chrysolina americana, assembly GCA_958502065.1. Classification (NCBI taxonomy): domain Eukaryota; kingdom Metazoa; phylum Arthropoda; class Insecta; order Coleoptera; family Chrysomelidae; genus Chrysolina; species Chrysolina americana. The sequence continues at coordinate 78,668,827 of OY293410.1, forward strand.
TTTTCTGATTTATTCTCATTTAACAGAGGATATATCATATGAATTTTTGTGAAAAATACAGAATTTTTCTATGTATAGTTTTCGATCAACATAGAAAAACCAATATCATTACCTTCCAATTTATGTTTCGAATACCAAAAATACATTTTTTTCAAATCTATTGAAATGTTCGATAACAAAAAGGTGATATGTCAAAGAGAGCTTTTTCTAATAATTTAGTTGTAGCATATCCATAATCTTCAGAGAGCACTCGCAGCGAGGAGAAAATGTGGGGTTATTTTGTCAGGAATCAATATTAGATATGCTTCAAAACAATAATAAACGATATTTCAGCATCTTCATCCTCAAACAAAAATCAGACAGAAAAATTCTGTATTCGATGCACAAGGTCATATTATATTGTAACGATTTCGAGACCTGCCTCGAGACCGGCCTGATCATCCAATTAACTCGAAATGTAAACATTGTTCTCCGCTGACAAACACATACATCACGTGGAAGAATCGCGAACCTTCTAACGAAGATTCTGGGGACATCTAAGAAGTCGCCCGAAAGGCTCGAATGGTCGAGAATTGTAAATAGAAGTATATAAGCCACTGGGTATTAGATGGCGGGATAGTCAGATAGACAGTCACAGATAGTAACAAATATAGTTCCAGAGTTCGCGGATAGAGAGTGACAGTAAAGATAAATAAAAATAGTAACTGTGATATAAATTGGTGTTTAAGACGTGTGTAAATAAATTATAAAAATTAGTTTAGTGCAGTTTTACTACATTGGTGTTAGAATCAGTTGTTTAAAATAAATAAGTGTGAAAACTGTGTGTGAAATAAATAATAGACTGATATCTCGGTAAAGACAATAAGAGACAAACTGTTTCCGATGAGAGTTTACCTAGTTGACCTTAAAGTTAGTGAAGTGAAGTAAGAGTTAGAGAAACAAAATTTTGATTATAAAAATAATCCAGCCTTTCGCAAATTTTCCTATACAATAGGATTGTCGGCAAACGTCGAACAGAAATAATTCAAAAGCCCCATACGACCGCCGAATCACGTCTATTCAACGCCTGGCAAAGTTTTCCTACAAGGATATACTTTGCAATCTTCCTGTAACAACCACCAACTTTTGCTTTTGAATTATTTCTGTTCGACGTTTGCCGACAATCCTATTGTATAGGAAAATTTGCGAAAGGCTGGATTATTTTTATAATCAAAAAAATTTTGTTTTAAAATTTATTGCCTTTCGTCAAGTACTCTAGTTCCACATGAGAAATATTTAAATATTTTTCATGATGAAAATTTAGATATTCGACTCAAAGTCGTGGTACTGGTCGGAATCTTTCTGTGGTTTCTACAGATGGCTCTGCTGCTCACTTTCTTAGTGGGTGCCGGAGATATTGTAGTGCCTGTTATCAAAACCGATTGGAAATCAATTACATATTGTGGCCGAGTCTGTACTGATGAGCGAGTTGAATCGCGAAACCGGTCTGCAGATGTCACATATTTTCGATTGCCAGTTGGTGGTTGTTACAGGAAGATTGCAAAGTATATCCTTGTAGGAAAACTTTGCCAGGCGTTGAATAGACATGATTCGGCGGTCGTATGGGGCTTTTGAATTATTTCTGTTCGACGTTTGCCGACAATCCAATTGTATAGAAAAATTTGCGAAAGGCTGGATTATTTTTATAATCAAATTTTGTTTTGAAAATTATTGCCTTTCGTCAAGTACTCTAGTTCCACATGAGAAATATTTAAATATTTTTCATGATGAAAATTTAGATATTCGACTCAAACAAAGTCGTGGTACTGGTCGGAATCTTTCTGTGGTTTCTACAGATGGCTCTGCTGCTCACTTTCTTAGTGGGTGCCGGAGATATCGTAGTGCCTGTTAACAAAACCGATTGGAGATCAATTACATATTGTGGCCGAGTCTGTACTGATGAGCGAGTTGAATCGCGAAACCTGTCTGCAGATGTCACATGTTTTCGATTGCCAGTTGGTGGTTGTTACAGGAAGATTGCAAAGTATATCCTTGTAGGAAAACTTTGCCAGGCGTTGAATAGACGTGATTCGGCGGTCGTATGGGGCTTTCGAATTATTTCTGTTCGACGTTTGCCGACAATCCTATTGTATAGGAAAATTTGCGAAAGGATGGATTATTTTTATAATCAAATTTTGTTTTGAAAATTATTGCCTTTCGTCAAGTACTCTAGTTCCACATGAGAAATATTTAAATATTTTTCATGATGACAATTTAGATATTCGACTCAAACAAAGTCGTGGTACTGGTCGGAATCTTTCTGTGGTTTCTACAGATGGCTCTGCTGCTCACTTTCTTAGTGGGTGCCGGAGATATCGTAGTGCCTGTTAACAAAACCGATTGGAGATCAATTACATATTGTGGCCGAGTCTGTACTGATGAGCGAGTTGAATCGCGAAACTGGTCTGCAGATGTCACATGTTTTCGATTGCCAGTTGGTGGTTGTTACAGGAAGATTGCAAAGTATATCCTTGTAGGAAAACTTTGCCAGGCGTTGAATAGACGTGATTCGGCGGTCGTATGGGGCTTTCGAATTATTTCTGTTCGACGTTTGCCGACAATCCTATTGTATAGGAAAATTTGCGAAAGGCTGGATTATTTTTATAATCAAAAAAATTTTGTTTTGAAATTTATTGCCTTTCGTCAAGTACTGTAGTTCCACATGAGAAATATTTAAATATTTTTCATGATGAAAATTTAGATATTCGACTCAAACAAAGTCGTGGTACTGGTCGGAATCTTTCTGTGGTTTCTACAGATGGCTCTGCTGCTCACTTTCTTAGTGGGTGCCGGAGATATCGTAGTGCCTGTTAACAAAACCGATTGGAAATCAATTACATATTGTGGCCGAGTCTGTACTGATGAGCGAGCTGAATCGCGAAACCGGTCTGCAGATGTCACATGTTTTCGATTGCCAGTTGGTGGTTGTTACAGGAAGATTGCAAAGTATATCCTTGTAGGAAAACTTTGCCAGGCGTTGAATAGACGTGATTCGGCGGTCGTATGGGGCTTTTGAATTATTTCTGTTCGACGTTTGCCGACAATCCTATTGTATAGGAAAATTTGCGAAAGGCTGGATTATTTTTATAATCAAAAAAATTTTGTTTTGAAATTTATTGCCTTTCGTCAAGTACTCTAGTTCCACATGAGAAATATTTAAATATTTTTCATGATGAAAATTTAGATATTCGACTCAAACAAAGTCGTGGTACTGGTCGGAATCTTTCTGTGGTTTCTACAGATGGCTCTGCTGCTCACTTTCTTAGTGGGTGCCGGAGATATCGTAGTGCCTGTTAACAAAACCGATTGGAAATCAATTACATATTGTGGCCGAGTCTGTACTGATGAGCGAGCTGAATCGCGAAACCGGTCTGCAGATGACACATGTTTTCGATTGCCAGTTGGTGGTTGTTACAGGAAGATTGCAAAGTATATCCTTGTAGGAAAACTTTGCCAGGCGTTGAATAGACGTGATTCGGCGGTCGTATGGGGCTTTCGAATTATTTCTGTTCGACGTTTGCCGACAATCCTATTGTATAGGAAAATTTGCGAAAGGATGGATTATTTTTATAATCAAATTTTGTTTTGAAAATTATTGCCTTTCGTCAAGTACTCTAGTTCCACATGAGAAATATTTAAATATTTTTCATGATGACAATTTAGATATTCGACTCAAACAAAGTGGTTGTACTGGTCGGAATCTTTCTGTGGTTTCTACAGATGGCTCTGCTGCTCACTTTCTTAGTGGGTGCCGGAGATATCGTAGTGCCTGTTAACAAAACCGATTGGAGATCAATTACATATTGTGGCCGAGTCTGTACTGATGAGCGAGTTGAATCGCGAAACTGGTCTGCAGATGTCACATGTTTTCGATTGCCAGTTGGTGGTTGTTACAGGAAGATTGCAAAGTATATCCTTGTAGGAAAACTTTGCCAGGCGTTGAATAGACGTGATTCGGCGGTCGTATGGGGCTTTCGAATTATTTCTGTTCGACGTTTGCCGACAATCCTATTGTATAGGAAAATTTGCGAAAGGCTGGATTATTTTTATAATCAAAAAAATTTTGTTTTGAAATTTATTGCCTTTCGTCAAGTACTGTAGTTCCACATGAGAAATATTTAAATATTTTTCATGATGAAAATTTAGATATTCGACTCAAACAAAGTCGTGGTACTGGTCGGAATCTTTCTGTGGTTTCTACAGATGGCTCTGCTGCTCACTTTCTTAGTGGGTGCCGGAGATATCGTAGTGCCTGTTAACAAAACCGATTGGAAATCAATTACATATTGTGGCCGAGTCTGTACTGATGAGCGAGCTGAATCGCGAAACCGGTCTGCAGATGTCACATGTTTTCGATTGCCAGTTGGTGGTTGTTACAGGAAGATTGCAAAGTATATCCTTGTAGGAAAACTTTGCCAGGCGTTGAATAGACGTGATTCGGCGGTCGTATGGGGCTTTTGAATTATTTCTGTTCGACGTTTGCCGACAATCCTATTGTATAGGAAAATTTGCGAAAGGCTGGATTATTTTTATAATCAAAAAAATTTTGTTTTGAAATTTATTGCCTTTCGTCAAGTACTCTAGTTCCACATGAGAAATATTTAAATATTTTTCATGATGAAAATTTAAAAAATTAAGAGTTAGAGGAGCGTGAGTTAGAAACAACCGGAAAGAAGGCCGTACTCCTGAAAAGACTTTCAGATGGACTGATTGAAGAAGGAGAAGACCCCGAAACATTTTTGTTCGAAGTTTCTGGAATAGATTTGAGCTCTATGATGAACAAACTCGACGAAAACACGAAATCATTGGAGGAGAAACTCAGACCTGTCAACACATTACCACCTAAAGAAAAAATTTTGGAAACTGTTGTTTATAATCAGTTATTGGAGCACATCAATTGTAATGATATTTTCATTAGTAATCAATCCGGCTTTTGTAAACAGCATTCATGTGAAGCAGCATTGCAACTGTCCATAACCAAGTTTAAAAATGACATAGATAATGGTAAATATGTTGTGGCAGTTTTCTCAGACCTTAAAAGAGCTTTCGAGACTATCGATAGAAATATACTATTAACTGAATTAGAACAATATGGAATTCGAGGTAAAGTAAACAAATGGTTTGAGAATTACTTGGAGGGCAGAAAGCAGATAGTCAGAGTTAGAAATACACTTTCAAATGAAATTTGTAATAATATGGATTTGCCTCAGGGAAGTGTCCTAGGACCACTTCTCTTTATATTATATTTAAATGATATCAATCTTTATGTGAATTGTGAATTTATAAATTTATTTGCGGATGACACATTATTAGCATGTAGTGATTCATGCCTGAACATTGCTATACAAAAGATGAATAATGTTTTATTGAGTGTGAGGGATTATTTGAAAATTAACAAGTTAAAACTGAATGTCGCAAAAACCAAAGCAATGATCATGACAACTAAATACAAATATAGGCTGATAAATGTGAATGACATAGAAATTAGGATTGATAATGAGCGAATTGAAATCGGCACAACTGTCAAATACCTTGGCTTTCAATTGGATAATATACTTACTTTCGATGCACACTTCATGTATGTTACTAAGAAAATTTTAAAAAAACTATACTTTTTTTCAAGAATTGCTAAACATTTATCGATTGATACAAGAATCACAGTGTACCGGTCAATTTTACTACCTCATTTTGATTATTGTGCGACTCTATTATACCAATTCAATTTGAATAAAATGACACAGCTACAAATATTGTAAAATAGAAGCATGAGGATAATTCTAAGCTGTAATCGCTATACTTCTATATCAATAATGTTGAATACATTACAATGGCTATCAGTTTCAAAACGATTATACTTCCTAACGATGATATTCATTTATAAAATAGTACATAAGGAAGCACCTTCATATTTTCATGAATATGTTGATTTCAAACATGATATTCATTACCATTTTACCCGTAATCTGAATAACATCCATGTGCCAAGAGCAAAACTATCAAACACAAGAAATTCTTTGTTCTTTAAAGGTATGATAGAATTCAATAATCTACCTCAGATTGTTAAAGCTAGTGAAACTACTGAAAAATTCAGACACAGACTGTTGAAGCATATAAGAGATCTAGATTAGGCTTACTTTTTTAGGCTGTTTTATTCCTGATAAATTGTTTAATTGTTTTAATAATAGGATTAAGTGATATATTTTTTACTATATATGTATATTCATATTAGCAATATTGTATATTAGGGAAACCTATTTCAAATAAAATATTCTTCTTCTTCTTCAACAAAATTCGGTGAGTCTGGAAGATAAATTTCTACAAAATTCAAAGAGTCTGGAGGAAAATCTTCTAGAAACCCCGGTCAGCTTGAAAAATATGGAAGATACATTTCTGGAAAATTCTAATACTCTGAAAGAAGAACTTCCGAGAAATCTAGAAAGAAAGCTTCAAGAAAATTCGAAAAATCTAGAAGAAAAGCTTGAAGAAAATTCGAAAAATCTAGAAGTGAGGCTTCTGGAAAATTCGGAGAATTTGAGAGAATAAGCTTCTGGAAAATTCAAAAGGTCTGAGGGAGGAGCTTCTAGAAAATTCGAAGGGTTTGAAAGAAGTTTGCGGTGTGGTGAATCGGTTGGAAGGAAGGATGGGAACTGTTGAAACAGAGATGGAGAAAATCAAAGATGACATGGAGGAAGAGATGAAAAAAATTAAGGAAAGGCTCCACGATGAAATGAAATATGGAATCGAGACAGAAATCGGCTGGATAAAGGAAAAATTCAGTGAATTAGAAAAGCGAATAGATTCTGCGCACACCCCAGAAACTTAGAACAAAAACTCAAGGCTGGACCTGAGTATGAACTTGGACGAAATTCAGAAGGACATCAAAAATCTCAAGGTAAGTGCTGAACCTGAAAAGCTCTCATTGAAACCGCCTCAGTTCGACGGAAATACTCCAAGGGCAAACTACCGCCGACAGTTTGAAGCTGCTGCCAAAGCGAATGGATGGAATGCTGGGAAAAAAGCTTAAGCATTGACACTGGCATTGCGTGGCGAAGCAACAAACATTTTACAGACACTCACCGCCCAACAACAGGAAGACTATGAACAGCTGGTAAAACACTTGGAACTTCGCTATGGCCAAGCCCACCTTGAACACGTATATCACTCACAGCTGAAGAACCGATGCCAGAAATCAAGCGAATCGTTACAAGAATTTGAAGCAGATATTGCACGCTTGGTTCGTCTTGCGTACCCAGCTACACCGGAAAATGTAATGGAACGACTAGCGGTCCAGGCATTTTTGGATGGACTTCGTGACCAGGAAACCCGGCAAGCCCTAACACTAGCTCGCCCCGCACATCTCGTAGATGCATTGGCACGCGCTCTAGAATTTGAAGCAGCAAAACAATCTTGCAAAAGCCAGAGTAGAGTCCGGATGATTGAGGAAGATCCACAGGAGCCCGCTAATATCGAGGCTGTCCTGCGAAAGGTGATGAAGGAAGTTATGCCTGAGAGAATACTGATACGATGCCGAAATTGTAGGAAACTTGGGCATGCGCGTAGCAAATGTCCAACATCTCGCACCATGCTGCTTGATACAGGTGCGACTAGGACAATCCTTGGACCTACTTTTGCCAAAACACCGGCAAGACTGGAATCGTCGAATTGGAAGCTACGCACAGCAACAGGAGAGCCGGCAACTGTGTATGGTGAGCTTTCAACTGACTTTAGGCAGCACGAAACTAAGACACCGAGCACTGGTCGCGGACATCGAGGACGATGCAATCATTGGAAGCTACGCACAGCAACAGGAGAGCCGGCAACTGTGTATGGTGAGCTTCCAACTGACTTCAGGCAGCACGAAACTAAGACACCGAGCACTGGTCGCGGACATCGAGGACGATGCAATCATTGGAATGGACATAATGTATTCCAGAGGGTTCGAGCTGAACTTCAAAGACGGCGTCCTACGTGTCAACGGAGAAGAGCTGGTGCTTCACGGGAGAAGCGAAGAAATGATCCGGGTTGTGTTGGCTGAAGACATGAGCATTCCCGAGAGAGCTGAAACCATTCTGGAGGCTCGTATGGATGGCGAAGTGAGTAACGGGAGCGTGGTGATGTACGAGCCCGAGCTCCATGATGAGAAAATCGGATGAGGAATTGCCCTTGGGAAGACCTTACTGCGCGCCGATAAATTTATACCAGTAAGGGTCATGAATGTTAATTACCATCCAGTGACGTTGAGGAAAGGAACAACTTTGGGCCACTGCTCGCCAATTTCCTCTGTGGTCAGGAATGTACCCGGTACCATTAGCCAAGCCAACAATCTACCCGCAGAATTAGAAAAGCTAGTTGCCATATCATCGACAGGCTTAAAACCGGCACAGCAGCCCAGATTAAAAGATTTAGTGAGGAGATACCAATACGTCTTTGACACCGGACAAGGAAAAGGGGGTAGAACAAAGGTGGTCCAGCACAGAATCGATACTGGAGATGCCCGACCAACCCGTCAATCAGCCAGAAGACTCCCTCTTGCCAAGAAGGAAGAGGCAGACAAAATAGTCAGGGACATGGGGAAAGAAGGAGTGATTGAACCATCTGAGAGCCCCTGGTCATCTCCAGTTGTACTGGTAAAGAAGAAAGACGGATCAACACGATTCTGCGTAGATTATTGACAACTGAACAACGTGACAAAGAAAGACAGCTACCCACTACCTAGAATAGATGACACCTTGGACACGCTTGCCGGTTCTACAATTTTCTCGACCTTAGACCTGAGGAGCGGATATTGGCAGGTAGAACTGGCTCCAGAAGATCGAGTAAAGACAGCTTTCACCATCGGCTCAGGGCTGTGGCAATTTACCGTTATGCCATTCAGACTTTGTAACGCTCCAGCCACTTTTGAGATATTAATGGAGACGGTGTTGAAGGGACTCTCCTGGAAGACTTGCTTGGTATACCTCGAAGACATCATCGTAGTCGGCAGATCATTCGAAGACCACGTGAAAATTCTAGAGGAGGTATTTATGCGTCTGAGGAACTCCGGATTGAAACTGAGCCCTAAAAAATTTCACCTATTTCAGAAATAAGTCCACTATCTTGGCCACATTGTCTCTGGGGAAGGAGTAGCAGTAGATGACCAGAAAATTAAAGCTGTTAAAGACTGGCACATTCCCAAAGATATCCATCAGGTTCGGAGTTTTCTTGGCCTATGTACCTACTACCGTCGGTACGTGCTAGAGTTTGCTAACATCGCCAAACCATTGACCAGGCTTACGGAAGGACAGACAAAGTTCGAGTGGTCCGAAGAATGCCAAGATTCGTTCAGGAAGCTGAAGAGGGCATTAATCAACGCGCCAATACTAAGTTATCCTCTTCCGAACGGAAAATTCATTCTGGACACGGACACAAGCAACGTGGGACTTGGAGCTATCCTGTCTCAGATCCAGGATAGACAGGAAAAAGTCATCGGGTACTTCAGCAAGACCCTCAGTAAACCGGAGCGAAATTACTGTGTCACCCGACGGGAGCTGCTGGCTGTGGTCAAAGAAGTAGAGCACTTTTACAAGTATGTTATGGCAGGAGATTCCTGCTGATAACTGACCACGCTGCCCTCAAGTGGCTTCTACAGTTCAAAAATCCTGAGGGTGTAGTATTTTTAAATTCCACTAGAAATGTTTCTATTTTCAATACACTTTATTATGATAATTATGTGAAAAGTCAGTAGTTTCAATATTGCGCAGTTTGAGCACCCTCGTATAAAAGTATCACAAACAACACAATTGCCTATTTCCTCGAATTACTTTAAAATTAAGAACATACCCCACCACCTAGTGAAACGTCCAACACCTTCTGAGAGGTATTAAAAGCATTTATGAGTAGAACTCTTTCATACCTAAACAATCACCCATTCAATAGAGGTCACCATTCATATATCAAAGTGATTGATATTCCTTGGTATGGATCGAAGATCCTGACCGATAGAAGAAAAAGGAGGGGATCGGTGCGGAGTGGACAATTAAGAAGGGCTGAGGTAGAGAGATAGAAGGTTTTTTGAATCGTGGTGGTTTTTTTGGCTCAGTACCGGCTTTTCAACAATTTGCAGTGCTGCATTTGCATTCTTGATTGGATTTATTAAGTGCATTGTTGATGGCCGACTTCTACTACAAACGATTCACGCTGTTTTTGTGCTGCGTACCTTTAGCATTTTTTTTGGCTTTACTATCGAGCCCAGTGCAAGAATTACCGTTAGAAAAACATTCTTGGCTACTAAACTCCTGGTGTTCCTGTTTGAAGTTCCAGTGGTAATCATCCCTTCAGAGTGGAAACTTTTAAACTCAGAAGCTTCCTCACTACATCAGCGTTGGTTGACCAACTGATACAACTTTCAACCCTGCTGTATTTGGCAGTCTTTCCTGTTGCTGTCTGCAGTCGGAAACAACCCCGTCTCACAACCCTTCGGATGGTCTACGCGGGATAAAACAGGCCAGAATTTTATTTATTTTATCATGTTTTTCATTTGAATTGAATCGTTTATATTATAAATTTTTTTGTCTTTGTAACAAATACTATTATTCTTTTGATACTTGATTTACCATTCTCATAAATTGTATAGTACCTCTATCATCATGACTATTTACGATTAATTAATATCAGTGTGAAGCGATACATAGTACTATGCTGAGCTATTAGCAATTTATCCACATCCAATACAAATATTGCATAAAAATTACTTATATGACTATTTTATGGTAACACTATTATTACTATTACTTTCATATATTGCCTTATAACTCACATCTGTGCAACGAGTATATTGGCGATTCCTTCATGTTGACATTGTTAAGTTATTCTGAAATCTTTCCTGAATTTAAGTAAATCAAGTCCATTTTGAATTGAATATTTTATTTATTCCACAGCCCTTTCTCACTACTGAATATCTGGATAGTTACTGAGAAAATATTTCTTTTTAATAATTATCGTGTCTGATTCTTAATTTTTCGGCACGACTTCAACCACCAATCTACTTTTATCATAGGAACTCAGATATAAAATTAAGTGGCGCTCAAGGGTAGCTTTTAACGATATTTTTTTTTGTTGTTTCTCCAATCCATTGCCCAGATTGCTCTCCGTCGAACAGCACCGTGCTTATGTAACATTTGAATCTTCCTTTCATCCACCGGCTGAAAATTCAATCAAATAATTATTGATATATTAAAAAAAAATGTTACAAGGGTCAGGTGGCACGTTGGATTAAGAGACTCCAAGAATTCGACTTCGACATAGAACAGGGACCAGCCATAAGAATGCGGATGCCCTATCGCGAAGACCATGTCCAGAAGACTGTTCGCACTGCCGACGAGCAGATGAGAAAGAGGCGACAGTTTGTAGAACAATGGCGGTAGATGATAACTGGAATGACAGCAAGCTCCAGAAAGACCAAGAGAAAGATCCAGATCTTGGCTTAGTTATCGGCTGGAAGAGGAGTAACCGAAGACCGACATGGCAGGAAGTAGCAGGATACTCGCCAGTCATCAAGTCCTACTGGGCTCAATGGAACTCCCTTACTCTGGACAACGCAGTTCTGAAGCGTGTGTTGGAGTCCGAAGATGGTGGAGAAGAAAGACGTCAGCCAGTGGGCTGAAGCCTATGCCCTGCCCAACCAGGAAGCCATAACCGTCGCCGACGTCCTGGTGAAGAAGTGGATTTGTCGATTTGGTGTCCCACTGGAACTACATTCAGACCAAGGCAGAAATTTCGAGTCCAACTTGTTCCAGGAATTGTGTCGAATGCTGAACATCCGGAAGACGCGAAGTACGGCTTTACATCCGCAGTCTGATGGAATGGTGGAGCGGATGAACAGAACGATGGACCGCCACTTATCCAAGGTAGTCTCTGACCACCAAAGAGACTGAGACCAGTATCTCCAATTGTTCCTGATGGCATATTGTTCTGCAGTACACGAGTCGACCGGCCAAACCCCTGCTAGTATTATTATGGGCCGAGAGATGCGATTACCATGTGACCTGAAGTTTGGGATGCCACCAGGACAAGACACTGCGGGAGAGCAGTATGTCAGCATACTTCGGCAGAGAATGAAAGACATCCACGAAAGAGTCCGTTTGAACAGCCAGAGCGCCAGCGACTGAATGAAAGAGACCTATGACATCAAGGCCGATGCCGGAGGATTCAAGGTTGGTGATCTGGTTTGGCTGTACAACCCCAAACGTCGTCGTGGCCCATCACCAAAATTGTGGAACTCATGGGAAGCCCCTTATAAGATCTTGAAGAGGAGAAATGACTTTGTCTACCGAATTGAAAAACCACCTAGAGGAAAACCCAGAGTCGTCCATTTCAATAGGTTGGCCCCTTACGCTGGAATCCACGACCAAGTCCGCACCGTCAGACCACAGATTACAGAAACTTACAGATAAGAAGCTCCGCCCATTTCCTTTGATGTTTGAAATGCCGCCTCATTGACCTCGGACCTTTAAATTTTGCGCGCCAGAGTTGCCGGTTCGCAAGTCGACATGGTTGCGGATCTAAATCCATTCCTGCTTATGCTGAGTGCATACGAAAGCTTTATGCGTTTCAGTTCATGGAAATTCTGATTTTGATTGGTTTCCTATATAGAGATTTGTCTAGAAGTTCAAACAATTTTTTTATTAGCCTTCATATATTGCAATTCAATGTAAATTGTCATACTGAATATTGAACAAAAATCACCATTCATATTGGTTCTTTTTTTTAATATAATGTTAATGGTTCAAGATCTTATAGATTTAAGGTTTTATGACTCCAGAATTAAATATATTGACCAAGTTAATATTTATATAAACTGATTTTTTTCAAAATATTCAATTCCTTGTAGAACATTTTGTATGCGGTTCAGTACTGCAAAGCTGTAAGTGCAGAAATGCCTGGAAATCATGAATATTCCCAGATATTCATTTTTATATAAGACTTTTTGAATACACAACGTGATTTGAATGAATCTCAAAGGAATGGTACCCAAAAACGATATGAAAATACAGGTGTTAGTACATTCTGGAAGTTGAATTTAATCACAAGCCAATTATGAGACAAACTGGGCGTTGTATTGGACAAAAAAATGGACTTCGACTTGCACTATGACTACGTAACAAATATGTTTAGAAAACTGAATATAAAAGGATTTGTCAAATGTTCTCTGTGTAAAAACACTATACTATTCCTAGGTGACATCGGTTGTGTTTGGTTACCCAAATATTATAAAAGCCTCATATACAACTTGGAGAAAATCAAGAATACATTCCTGTGCTTTGTAGCATTAAAGTTACCAAGGACTGTTAGCGAACACTTATACCTATCCAGCTATCATTAATCTTCCAGTAGTGATGTTATTTTATTTTATTTGTTGTCTATTCAACGATCTCCTATTAGTAACATCCACGTTCCAATTGGAAAATATTCAATTTCCCTTTGCAATAAATGTGCAACTGATAAGTACTTATATCAAGAAATGTTTGGAAATAAATCAACACACATGATAAGAAAAACATTTATTTCAAATATTTTCACATATTCTTCATTGTTTTCCCTTCGAAAATGTTCTATCAGATAGTCACATACATATTTGAATTCATTTTGTTCTGAAAAAAAAACAATCTTCTTGATAGTCACAATGTCCTATTCTGAAATTATGTACAATCTGTTTTTTAGTATTTTCACTGAACATACATGAATTCGAGTTTTCAGGTATTTTGAAGTATAAAATTCTGATTTGGAGGTTTCCTGAATTATCACTATTATCAGCACAATTATTATTGAATTGAATTGATTATTTTTAAAATTAACAATTTTCTGAATGCCCTAGTGAACTGAATTGAAGTTGGGTTCTCAGCATAGCCATTCTGCTGTCTGATACAACTAAAGAAATCTTCTTATGGGTCTTGGTTCAGTTTTCTGACAAAAAAAGATATAAAACCCTCAACAATCAATGAATTTAACGTAAATTTCATTTGGCCCCTTTAACACTTTCAATTCATTGAGAAAGCATTCTATCTCTGTTAAAAATATAGCTGAAACTTTTCTCCTTTGAATGTTTTGAATGGCAGTGCATGTATAATAGTGCGGAAGAATTGAAAAGATCAAATAGTTTATTGAACTTTGATATGACCTCAACAGTGGCCATAGCAGTTTCAGGCAAATTATTCACATTAATATGGCTTTGGTTATTTGGTCGTGCATCCATTTGTATTGGCTCTTGATGTTTTGCGGTTGGCTACTTCAGAAGTTACAAGTGTAAAGATTATACTCCAGTGTTAGTATAATCTTTCTGTTATACACAAGATTCTATCCATATTCTGCACCTGTAATGCAATAAAACAATCAGTATGGTGAATTTAAGCAGAAGTTTGAAGTCATAAGAAAATATCATTGGTTAGAAATAACGGTCTAACCAATCATTGACGAACATTCTTTCTTATCACTAAACAGTTCACATATTACTAGAAATATCCCAAGAAAACACATACACATACGTAATCAATCTGTTAAATCGTTAATTGTAATAATTCAATACATTTAAGAATTCAACCCTTTGCTTTTTCTAATGATTGTTCCTGGGTAGAATGCGAGTATTTTATGTCATTGAATAAACAAAAAAGTACTTACTTAATTTCTCCATATGGAAAACTATGTACTTTGATGCTGTCCGATTTGTTGTTACTATTTCCACAGTTTCTATATTACAATAATGTCTTCCGCCTCCCCTGTGAGGTGCTTTATTCTGTTCATCACTCATCATTACACTTCAAGGATATTCTAATAATCGTAAATGGTATATCTTTATCATTCCTAATAACGAAAAACAATGATCAACGGATTTCATCAAGGGTTATACTGAGATCGACTTCGAGTTTCGAGAACATTTGTTGTTGTTATTGTAACATTTGACATCTGTCAAAGATTGAAGTAGAAGAGGTCTTTGAATGTCAGATGTCAATGTGGTCCTTTAAATTTTGCGCTTTTCTATCTCTCTCCTCAAATAACGTTCCTTGTCTGCCGTCTCATCTGTAAGTTTCAATAATCTGTGGTCAAACCACCGGAGGATGAAATGACGTTTCAGAGGTTTATGTCCCTGTACTCAAACGGACAGAAAGTTCAACATGGGGTAACCAGTGAGGAGCCACGAGATCTTTTCAAGGTGCCTGCCGATTACACGTTAGCTCACTGTGTAGCAGAAGATCTCCAAATGTCCAGAGGCATTGCCGTAGTTTTCTCCAAAAAGTTTTGTCTACTCCAGGAACTGAGAGAACAGAATCCGGAAGTTGGAGGGGTGCTACAGCTGAGAAAGGGCCGATAAGCCGTCTTATGAAGATGTCTGTAAGAGTCTCACCAGATTAAGAGACACGATGCTGGACCAGAATCTTGTGGACTTGGCAATCCCAAAATTGGCATGTGGGATTGATGGCCTGGACTGGAGAGTTATAAGGAGCATGTTGGAGACAATATTCAGATACAGCGGCGTCAAGATTCTGGTGTGCTGCAACCATCTTCCTCGACCCATCTCGAAGACTGTGGAGTGTTACTTCCATCGAACGTTCAGGTGCAGATATGGAGAATCTTGCAGATATCTCCACACTCAAAAAATGACATTTCGGGACGAAACGTCTTTAAGGAGGGGGCAATGTAACGATTTCGAGACCTGCCGCGAGACCGGCCCTGATCATCCAATTAACTCGAAATGTAAACATTGTTCTCCGCTGACAAACACATACATCACGTGGAAGAATCGCGAACCTTCTAACGAAGATTCTGGGGACATCTAAGAAGTCGTCCGAAAGGCTTGATTGGTCGAGAATTGTAAATAGGAGTATATAAGCCACTGGGTATTAGATGGCGGGATAGTCAGATAGACAGTCACAGAGAGTAACAAATATAGTTCCAGAGTTCGCGGATAGAGAGTGACAGTAAAGATAAATAAAAATAGTAACTGTGATATAAATTGGTGTTTAAGACTTGTGTAAATAAATTATAAAAATTAGTTTAGTGCAGTTTTACTACAATATCTTCTCTACTAAATGAAAAAATTGAGAAAATAACCCATCAGTTTTTTTTTTACAGGATATTTCTTTAATTTTTAGTAATATTGGTTTGTTTTATTTTTGAGTCACACTGTATACTACTCGAAATTCAAGTTATTTTAAAATCGCTTCATGGTACATATAATCGGTGAATATAACGGAGACACATTTACTTTCAATCCCCTCTGTATATAAAATGAGTTTTCATTTATTATGAGTTCAACCGTTCTTATAATATATATCTAACCCAGAAACATCAATTTTGATATGAACAGATTCGAATAAAGTTTAGTGGCATTTGAAACATAAATTGGAAGGTAGTGATATTGATTTTTTCATGTTAAACGAAAACTAAACATAGAAAAATTCTGTATTTCCCACAAAAGTTCATATTGTGATATATCCTCTGTGAAATGAGAAGAAATCAGGAAAATTAACCGTCCCGTTTTCTTTATACGAGGTATTTTTATAATTTTTCTTCTTATTAGTCTCGTGTATACTTGAGTCACACTGTACGATATCCCCAATTTACGTTCTGTCAAGTGGCTCATACAACTGGTGCACTGAATTGATTAAATCACGTATTCCAAAGAATATATAACTGATACACGTATACTTTCAATCTCCTTTGTATAAATAACAAAAATACATATTTCTCGAATTCAGCCGATTTTATCCGTCCGATCCGACTCATGGCGTTGAGGTTTCATTCTGAAATTATTTTCATTTTTGTTAACTCTGAAAAAGTCATGATTTACTCTATATACTGTTCAAAAAAAGGCTCACAAAACATACTGTTGCACTGGCCAAGTGTAATACTGTGGCGTGGAAGAAAAAGCCACTAATAATTTCGTGATATTATCACCAATAATGCTCAGTTAATAATGGACCAAAAGTGACATTTTACAACTTCAACGCTCTGTATCTCGTAAACCATACATTGTGAGCCCATGGTAACTTTTGATCAGAAGCCCGAGTTCAACAACATATTGAAAATTTGGACAATTTGACCAAAAGACTTTTTGCATAAGAAGTGTGCGTGGTCCATTTGCCGTGGAACGTTGTAATTTCCGGAAGCAGAAAAACTACCTGTAATTGGTAATATTGTATTATTTCCAGTATCTCGGTATTACGTACGCGCTGTATGATGATTGAATATAATTTTTCAGGTCGGAAATTTATGGAACAATTGTAGAACTACGAACACATATTTGTCGTGAAAATTCCCATTCTTGAAACACTAAATAATGGAGAATTCCCTATTCTTAGTAATACACACATGATTTGGTTGAATTTTTTTATTTGCGCCTGAAAACTAACTCATAAATTGTCGAATGACTAAATCCAATTTGTTGTGAAACGTTGAGATTTCTGGAAGCAGAAAAACTACCTGTTATTGGTAATATTCTATTATTTCCAGTTTCTCGGTATTACCTACGCACTGTATGATGATTAAATAATGCTAAATAATGGAGAGATTCCCGTTTCTTGGTAATACACGCACATAAGTTGGTTGGATTATTTTTTCTACGCCTGAAAACCATTTCATCAATCGTCGAATAACTAAATCAAATTTGTCGTGGAACGTTGAAATTTCCGGAAGCAGAAAAACTACCTGCGGTAGGTAAAATTCCATTATTTGTAGTCTCTCGGTATTACCAACGCATTGTATGATGATAAAATATAATTTTTTCGGGCAGAAATTTATGGAACAATTGTCGAACGACGAAAACATTTGTCGTGAAAATTCTCATTCTTCAATTGCCGGACTAGTATATTGTGTATCTAGTAGTAAAAGCAATACATTCCCGGACGACAATGACATTGAAGTCTGGGAATGTGCTTTTACTACGAGGTACACATACTATTGTAGTAAAACTGCACTGACTAATTTTCCTAATTTATTTAAAACACTATTTAAAACAATTATTCAACTAAAACAATTACTTCACTAATTTATTTATTACTGTGTCAGTCTCAATCTGTGAACTCTGGAACTATTATATTCGTAACTCTCTGTGGCTATCTCTGATTCCCCAGCTTATATACTACCAAGCAGATTCCATCCACGACTCTCGATTATTCGGGAGTATAGAACATTTCATCTAGATGGCTCATCGAACAATATCGAAGCGATCGATTTTATTCCAGCTTGTTCTCGGCGATTCGTGGGCCAGCAGATATGCTGTCGTAGTTGAACGAGGGTGCATAATTAATTAGATCAGGGCCGGTCTCGAAATCGTTACACAATTTTTTCTGAAATCGCAATCAGCATTATAATAAATTAAGGAATTATACTTATTGTTTGCGTGCATTCATTTACTGTCTAAAATGTATACAAGCCGTCAAAAATTTTCCCGGATCGTTTACGGTACGGGAAAGTGTTTTTCCGTACGGTTTAGTGCCGAAAACGGTCCGGGAAAGTTCGTTGCTTAGCAACGGACTAAAATCCTAGATTAGCGTATTTTGAGACCTGTAGTTGCTCCGAGAAAGTGGGCATTCTTGAACGATTTCAGAAAAAATTACTTTTATATGCTAAATAATGGAAAAATTCCCTTTTCTCAGTAATACACACGCATAATTTGGTTGTATTGTTTTTTATGCGCTTGAAAACTATGTCATCAGTTGTCGAATGAGTAAATCAAATTTTTCGTGAAACGTTGAAATTTCCGGATTTTTGGGCACAGAAAAAATTAACCAACCAAATTATTTATGTGTATCACTGACAAAATTGAATATCTCCATTATCCAGCATATCAAAGTAGTTTTCCGGCTATGAACAAATGGTAGTTTCAACGAAAAATATGACAAATTAGTGGCTGTTGAAAGAATTGAACGTGTCTAATGTTATTCCTACACATACATATATACCTTGAGAATCGTTTGGTATTGTGTCCTTGGGAGATCTGAGGAATTTGGATATTTGATTGTTGGCCGTGAATATTGTTTTTATCTCGTGTTTTCTCAAGATATTACTGATTTTGTCTGTCACACCTTTGATGTATGGTAGGAAAGCTTTGTGTGGCTGAATACTCTCTAGTGGATCATTTGTTTTTGGAGGACGGGTCAGTTGATGGCGGATAGACTTGTCGATTAGCGAATTGTTGTAACCATTTTGAAGTAAGGCTGATTTCAGTTTGTCCAGCTCTTGTGGTCTATTCTGGTTGTCGGTAAGCTGAATTGATCTGTATATCAGGGAGTTCAATACGGAGTTTGTTTGTGCTGGATGGTGATGAGAGTTTGCGTGTAGGTATCGGTTGGTGTGGGTCTGTTTCCTGTGTACTGTGTGGGTGAAAGAGTTATTGGATTTCGTGATGAGAATGTCCAGGAAAGCTTGGGAGTTGTTCATTTCGGTCTCCATTGTAAATTTCATGTTGGGATGGATATCGTTTAGGTGATCTAAGAACGTGTTTAAGATTTCGTAACCATGAGGCCATATGACGAAAATGTCGTCAACGTATCTGAACCAGCAAGTAGGCTTGTGGTCAAATGCTTCTACAGCCCTGGTTTCGAAGTCTTCCATGAAAAGGTTTGCAAGGACTGGAGAAAGGGGGGAACCCATGGGAGCACCTTTCACTTGTTTGTAGTAAGTTCCTTGGAAGAGGAAGTACGTGTTGTTCATACAGTGACTGATGAGGTCCAGGGTGTCTTTTGGAATTCTGTGTTTCGTTTTAAGGATTTCTAGCGTGTCCGTTAGGGGAATATTTGTGAAGAGGGAGACAACATCGAAGCTCACTAGGATATCTGTGTTCTGGATTCTATAGGATTTGAGAAGGTCTCAGAAGTGGAATGAGTTTTTCTCGTAGGATGAAGCTTCTTCTGCTCGTGGCTGAAGAGTACTCGCTAGATACTTGGCGAGGTTCTGGGTTGGTGATCCAAAGGCACTGACGATAGGTCGGAGTGGGATATCAGGCTTGTGTATTTTTGGTAGTCCGTAGATACGAGGGGTGCGTGATGACTTCTCTCTAGGGATAGTGGCTTTCTTGGTTTCGGCTGGTAGTTTAGAATTATTGATCAGATTTTTGGTCTTCTTTTCTAGGTTGTCGGGTCTCGTTGGGTGATCTGATACTCGGATGAGTTTAATAGTGTACTCATTTTGTCTACATAATCTGAGGTATCCCAACATGAAATTTACAATGGAGACCGAAATGAACAACTCCCTAGCTTTCCTGGACGTTCTCATCACGAAATCCAATAACTCTTCCACCCACACAGTACACAGGAAACAGACCCACACCAACCGATACCTACACGCAAACTCTCATCACCATCCAGCACAAACAAACTCCGTATTGAACTCCCTGATATACAGATCAATTCAGCTTACCGACAACCAGAATAGACCACAAGAGCTGGACAAACTGAAATCAGCCTTACTTCAAAATGGTTACAACAATTCGCTAATCGACAAGTCTATCCACCATCAACTGACCCGTCCTCCAAAAACAAATGATCCACTAGAGAGTATTCAGCCACACAAAGCTTTCCTACCATACATCAAAGGTGTGACAGACAAAATCAGTAATATCTTGAGAAAACACGAGATAAAAACAATATTCACGGCCAACAACCAAATATCCAAATTCCTCAGATCTCCCAAGGACACAATACCAAACGATTCTCAAGGTATATATGAAATACCATGTTCAGACTGCCCGAGGAGTTATATTGGCCAGACTAACAGACGAGTAACTTCCAGAGTCTACGAACACGAACTTGCTGTGCGTCAGGCATCTTCCACTTCCGCACTTTATAAACATCGAGAAGACACAGGTCACAAAATAGACTTCAAAAACACAAAAACAATTTCCACCGACAAAACTCTACAAACCAGGATCATCCGAGAAGCCCTTGAGATAGAGAAGCGCCCCAATTGCTTCAACACTCGCGACGACGGACGTAGACTTCCCAATACCTGGAAGCCTCTCATTGCACGCATCAACTCATTTCCCACCAACCCTGTTCCCGCACACAGCTCACTTAGCGCCAACCAAGTTCCCGCACACAGCTCATCTAGCGCCAACTCAGTTCCCGCCCATAGTTCAGCTCGCGCCAATACATTGCACACGGCCATTACAGCCACGTCCACTATAAATACAATTCCTCAACCCACAATTCCTCAGTTCTCTCGAAGGAGTAGGCAGATTGAGACCTTAGAGAGAACCAGTGACGAGACATGGGGAGTAGGCAGATTGAGACCCCGACGTCAAGTCACAAAAACCTAACGTAATTATACCTGAGGAGTAGGCAGATTGAGACCTCAGCGTAGAATTACGTTTCAACCATTTATTAAATTTCTTATTTTCTTTCTTTTTCAGTTCTTGAAAATGGCTCCAAAATCGGAGCCGAAACGTCGAATTTCAACAAATTCTAGACGCGGTTCAACCCGAACTTTTAGTTTTTATATATATATATATATATATATATATATATATATATATATATATATATATATATATATATATATATATATATATATATATATATACATATACATATATACATATATACATATATACATATATTACATACATAAAGAAAATTAATAAATGGTTGAAACGTAATTCTACGCTGAGGTCTCAATCTGCCTACTCCCCATGTCTCGTCACTGGTTCTCTCTATATTTTATATATATTTCTATTTCTATATGGTTGTTTGTCGTTATTTCTATGAAATAATTATTCATTTAATATTTCATGAGAAATTAGGGTGTCGATAATAGGTGCATCTAAAACATGTTGTTCTAGATACCGACATAAGTGTCGATAAAAGGGTCACGCAAGATGATTTTTGACTTTCTATCAGAAACTCACTTTATCTGTTCAATGAATAAAAATTGAACTTTTTTATATTGTTTTATTCACAATCGATAAAAATATAACTGTATCATTAATAATAGTTTTCGATTTCTCATGGTGTCGAAAATTGGTACTCATACATGTCGGCAATTGGTTACTGATCTTTTTCAGGTGTCGAAAATTGGGACATCTGCTCAACGTTTTCATTCATTCGATTTGAATTATTTTACAGTTTTATGATCAGTTTTTTTCGTCTGCTCAACGAAATTAAAAGTGCAAATATTCAGAAACTAAAATCTCAACCAGATAAGAACACCCCTAGAGTACGAAAAGTATTCGTCATTCTCACGAACACGCTAGTGTGTCGATAATTGGGACATTTACCTTACATAGACTGAATGCGTTTCTAATCTATATTCCAATTCTTATAATCAAAAGAACTTGGTTGCTGTGTTTTTATATAGAAAGCCATTTCTCATAAAACTGGCAATAATTTCGCGATCATGTAGTCACTTCCTTTTGGTTTAAATAATACATTTGGAGCCGCAATGATTTCGTTTTAGTTCAAGGAGTGAGATAGTTTTTATATTTCAGGAACCTTCTGATGGTAGCTTCTTCCAATAGTACAGAAGTTGGAGTTCTTGGTTCCGTAGCTGATACCTGGACCCAATGGATAATATCTGATTCAGCAAGAGCAGAACTCCCCTTAAGTTCCGATAAACAAGATACTCTACCTGTTGGCTTAGCTATGGACATTAGTCCTTCCAAATCCATACCTTGGGGTGAGGACACCATACCTCCCTGTCCCTATCTGCTGATTCTTTCACACCATGGAGTTCTGTGCATTTTTGATGTTGTGAACCTCAAGCAGGGTGTGCCTGGTGTTTGTTGTCCAGTTGATAATGTACAAGATACAAGTGGGTTGGCACATTTTGTTGCAGAAGAGGACAAGGGTTCTGTACAAGAAAAAGGTAGCAGTTGTGATACATATATTATTTTTATTGAAATGTGTTATCCGATCTCAATGTACAAGTTTTCTTATTTAGCCGAATAATAGTACCTTGAAAAAACTCATTTCAATTTTAAAATTTTAGGGCACATAGGTAGTTTTATAACACCAAAATAACGTCTGTTTCACTCGACGCGAATTTCACCAACGAAGTTAGCATCATTAGAAGCTGGTAGATTTCTAATTTATACTGCCATAAAGTGTATAACATATATGGTTTAGCATTTTAGTAATACAATCATATAGTTCATAAGAGGAAAAACTAAATTTAACTGATTCATGGAAATATGTTTTTTGGTGATCTATTGTGCATGTCCAACAACCTGAAAATCAATTCGTTTCGAATGTTTTGTATCTAACAGTTATATCGGAACTTCACAATTATTATTGTTACGTTTTTGCTAAATAATAGGCCAAGCACACTACTAAACTGTTTATTTTCTAACTTCACTATAAACAAACATACAACACTTCACTGACTAATAAAACACTTACATCTATACAACAATACAACTAGCTAAATATTCCAAACACTTCTGCTTATTAACACTTTCTAATCTTCTTAAATAATTCTCTTCATGAAGACTCTTCTTTAAAAACTTCTTCTCCCAGTCAAATGTCTAGCGTTTATATAGGTACTCATCGGGTAGACTTTATTATTCGCGATGATTTCGAGAATACTCAAAACGGAGAACTTCTACACATTTCCAGGAATTGAGCGATGACGCGGCAGCTCCGTTATCTAAACTATTCATGCAGTACAGAAAACGATCCATCCAAATAAACACTTCTTGGAACTGATTTATCGATGAGGCGCCCGCGGAATGGACTCAGCGGCGCAGCTAGGGGGCTTTTATCAATCTCGTAACATCATGATGATATCGCACTACAAAACATCGTGTTTTCTAAATTTTAATCAAGTTTCATGCTTGAACGTCCAACTTCGCACATAAATTTCAAAACTATCAAATTTGACCAGTTTTTGAGCATGTTTAGATGGCTGATTATTTATTTAGTGTAAGTAGTAGTAGTGTTGTTTTCATGATTATTAGATAAACATTCATAACCCACTTCTAAATGATAATATTTATACATAAAAAGACATTTTGCACACTAACAACACATTAAAATTTATTCTTGAAGTTTATCGTTCTAAAACAAAATTGGATCATACTCAAAGTACCTGTCAACTAGTTGAAGCCTCAGGGGTCTTCCGTTCGTCCAGATTTTAAAAACAAACAAACTTCATCCGTACAAAACTAAATAAGTACTGGAACTAAATAAGATGGAGGGCTACAATTTTATCAACAAATGAGCCAGCGTTTAATTGAAGATCAACACGTATTACTTAACAATTGTTTTTCCGATGGGTATAGATTTTATTTGAATAGAGCTTTAAATAGGCATAATTGCCGTTACTGGGATGACGGTAACCCACATTTACTCCGTGAGGTTCATACCCTGTATCTTCAAAAAATGAAAGTTAAGTGTGGAATATTAGGAAGTAATATTATGCATCATTTTTATTTCCTGGAAATTAAACTGGTGAAGTCCTAAACATGCCTGAAGATGCAACTGATCCTTTCATAACACAAATAATAGAAGATGAATAAAATCATAATGCTCGGCTTGATTTTCAGCAAGATGTAGCACCTCTGCACTATGTTGCTCCCCTAAGAGAATTTTTAGATAACCGGTTTTCCGGAAGGTGGATTGGAAGGAGAGGCCTAATTGAATGGCCTGCCAGGTCACCTGATACCTGATACCTGATCGCCTTTGGACTTTTTTCTTTGGGGACACTTGAAAAATAATCATTTTGCTATGAAGCCCAAGTCCAACAGCATAGTGCAGAAGCATAACACCTGATGTTACAAAATGTCAGAAATAGATTTAAACAAACTCTGTAAACTTGAAGTAAAATTTTAATAAACGAATTCCACAGCTTCTAACTCTTTTTTACAAATCACTGTTGAGTTACAAATATTGAAACGTACTACTACTTGTAGTTATTCTGATTCCTAATAACTAAAACTCAATTGTATTTTTCATTAATACTATAATTATTGGTTTAATGTTCTCAAAGCCTTTTTTGCATTAACTGTTTCAACCAATAAGGTATCATCAGAAAGATCATTTTGTGCACGTTCAAATGATATATCACTCGACCCCACTTTCCATTTGAACTTTTAAGGTTGTGACATCCCCTCGCTAGGGGGTAAAAGGCACAGGTTGAATAATATATCTAAAATATGTCCCCCTCAAAAGCACGTGTCCGAGCATTTTTGCTTTAAAATCCAAAAACAAGGAGAAAAGTTAGGTGCATATTTTTCTTTGGACCACTCTGTATAGAGTAAGCTAGGGTATTTTAAATTAAAAAGCTTACAGCTTCTGATGATGCTAACTTTGTTGACAAAACGTGCGTTGAGTGAAATTGACGTAGTTTTGGTATTTGGGTAGATTTCAATGTCTTTGAATTTTTATTCTTACCAAATTTTCCAAATATTCATATATCTGAATAATCATTATTTAAGATACCTCTTATTTAAATTTCAGGTACACTAGTTGCTCAACCGCAGACTACAAACCTTTTTGGTGCTCCCCAAGCCACTGTTTCTGAATCACAAACATTTTCAACACCACAAGCAAGCCTATTTAAAACCGAGAATATCAAATCTACCCAACTAATGGCTAATCCTGCACTTCAGCCACAAACATCTATCCCTCTCTCTACCTCGGTGAAGCCAAGTACCACTGTGCAGCAGTTTTCATTAACAAACCCTGGTGCTTCATTTTTCGCTCCCAAAACAGACACTCAAGCCATGTTTGGTGGACAAGCTGTTTTGCCTGTTTCCAAAGCTGCGCAGCCTCCTACATTTTTTGTAGGCGATACTGCCATAACCCCTGCTTCCAAGGATCTAACTCCTGTAACAACGAGCAACAAATATTCTTCAATTTTCTCATCCTTGAACACTCCGAGCGTTACGTCTTTGTCAGCTCAGAGCAAACCAGTTATTGTAGCTGAATTACCTCATAACATCTCCACTTCCATTTCCCAATCAACTCATAGTATACCATTCACATCAACACCACAGATACCTAGAGCTGAATCGAAGGTTTTAGCAAAACCAGTTACTCTTCCATTAAAACAAGTTTCTGATCCCAAGGCGATTGTTGATGAAAAAGTGAAAGAAGAAACTGATGCTCTCTTAGCAAAAATGGTGAAAGACGAATGTATCGCTTTGGACTCTGAACTGAAAGCATTGTTACATCAAGGTAGAAGAGTTAACATCAATATTGGAACTGACCAGGAAAAATTGGAGATGTTGAAGCAGATGGAGACATTAGAAGAATTCGTCAAGGAGATTATGGATATTAGTTTAGGTGAAAATGCCGAGGTATGATTATATCTCTTGTTCTTTAGTTATACTAACAAGGTATTCAAATGAAGTTTGTTGTTTAAGGTACATAACCTGAAACAAAACCTAATACTATCTTGGGCTTGGTATGAAGAAGCCTTATCACGATATAATGTTTCTAAAGATGAGACAATGACTCTCCTTTTGAAATCGCAACCTCTCAACTCTGCTACTGAAAAGAGGCAGACTGACATGAAAAAGTTGATTTACTATCTGGAGTCGCAGCTTTCACAGGTCAATAAAGCGCTGGACGAGCAATGGGAAAAATTTCAGGTATTTAATATAAATATTTGTAATAAATGTGTGAATAAAACAAAGTTAAAAGCTCGTCAGTGAATGAATTTTTCAGGATTACGCAAAGAAAACTCATAGAGTGCAGATGCCCACTATGGAGGCCATTTTTCAATCTATGGTTAGGCAGAATGCAGTTCTGCAAAGACAAGTAGGTGTTATTTTATGCTACGATTTATTTGAAAATTATGGTTCTATTGATTTGGTGCTAAAATATGACTTTCTTAAATCAAATATTGGTTGCCAATTCGATGAATAATACATACAGAATACATGCAGAATAGAAAAACTTTCTTAAACAAGTTAATAAACCTTTGGTAGCTCAAAGAAAAAGCCAATTCGAAAAAGTATTTCCAACTTTTTGTATTTGATGGTGTTGAGGAAGATTTGTTTTTATTTTGATGTTTTTATGTTATTGATTTTGATACACTTCGTATATTAGGATTGGAATGATTGTGTGTATGACAGTGACAAAGAGAGAGAAATTAATGGTAAAAAGTCAAAAACATAAACGGTGATATTGCTGTTTGAGCTTTGATTTTTACTCTAGTATTGAAAAAAACAGAAGTACATTTAGATTTGGTCCTTCCAGTTAACGAGAAAAGCCCTAAGGAATACAAAAAAAAACGAAAATATGTCGAAGAAATCTGTTTCAATGATTCAAGTTGAAGTACACTATGACAAAAATGATGAGAATGGAAAATTGTGGAGCCCCAACCCAGTCAGTTATGTGACGAAGGAGGAAATTTCTCTGGTATATGAAAAGACAAAACGTACCAGTGAAGAGAAAGAGATCTCCAGAAGAACATAGCAAAGCAGGTGTGGAAGGTTCCAAAAGAGACATAACATCAACGTGTACCAGTTTATCAAAAAGACAAAGTTCTCAAATGCGTTTAGAAGCTGCTAGACAAAAAGCTACGCTAGAAGAGAAACTAGAAGAGGAGAAAATGAAACTAGAAGAGGAAAAAATTGAACTAGCGGAAGAAAAAGTAAATAGAAAATTTCTTAGAGACAAAAAATTTGATAGATATGGAACTAGAAATGTAACTCAGTACAGCAGGTAGTCAAATTTCCAGAAATTATGGAAGCGTTAATGAAGGTACAATAAATAGTACCAAAAAAGTCAACAATTGACTGAGAATTTCAGAACCAAATCAAATTGAATATGAACAGGGATACTTTGAAAACACAAGTAATAATTCAGATAAACATAAAGTTGACATAGACCAAAACGAATGTTGTTTGAATCATCAAGAATCGAACAGCAAAGAAAGTGTTAGCCTGGAGAAAAATGACAACGACTTCAAATTTGAAAACAAAAATACAGATGGTCAATTTGAAACCTCTTTTGCTTGTCATTCGCTTCGAGAACTACCATTATTTAATGGTGATCCAGAGGAATGGCCGCTATTTATCTCCCAATTCAGAAGATTTTCAAAAGCATGTTTATTTTCAGAAGAGGAAAATCTGATAAGGCTTCAAAAATGTCTTCGTGGTCGCGCAAGGGATATAGTCAAACCACTGCTAATCAGTTTGAGTAATCTACAAACCATTATCGAATCTTTAGAAATGAACTTCGGGAGACCATATATAATAATATCGATGTTGATAGAAAAGGCCAGAAAGGTAGCAACGCCTTATAAAGGTAGAACAGATTCCCTGATTCACTTCTCGAATGCAGTATTGAACATAACATCTACTATTGAAGCACTCAATACAAAGTCCCATATGAATAACATGCAGCTGTTAGAAGAATTATCCAGAAAACTTCCATATTTTTTACGTCTTGATTGGGGTGAACGTTTCATGAAAAATCGGGATAACATCAACTTGAAAGTATTTTCCGAATGGCTTAAAGAAAAAGCAAAGATATTTTGTTACATCGATAGTCCATTGGTGAGGACAGAAAATTCGGGAAGAGGTCTGTCAAGTTATACAAAAAGAGACACCGTTTTATCAATTTCCAAATCGAAGAAAAAAGTATTGAGCAGAACTGTCCGAAATGTTCACAAAACCATCGGCTGCAAGATTCTGACAAATTCAAAGAAATTTCAAGAGATGATAGATGGAGAATTGTGACAGAGAACAAACTATGTATGTGCTGTCTAAAATCGAGTCACTTCAAAAATAAATGTTATAATAAGACTTTCTGTGGGATAGATAACTGTTCTGGATTGCATCACCCCCTACTCCATAAAAGCATAGATATAACCAGCAGACCCGAAGAAATTCGAACCGAAAATGTCAACTTAATGAAAAATGAAAATTACAATGTACTGTTGAAAATTCTACCGGTAAATATAAAATCAAAAGAAAAAGAAGTCATGATATACGCATTCTATGACGATGGTTCAACAGTATCCTTGATAGATGCTGACCTAGGCAAAGAACTACAATTGGTGAAAATGAATCCCTATGCTACCAATGGACAAATGGCATAACTCATCAGGAAGACAATTCGATGTAGGTAGATATTAGTTTGGCTGACCCACGACATCCATCCAAGTATTTCCAATTGAATGGAGTGAGAACAATTGAAAACATGGAATTGCCGAGACTAACACTCGACATCAGGGGTTTGAAAATTAGGTATCCAAATATAACATGCTTCAAACATATTGAACCATATTATAATGAACGGCCTTTACTTCTAATTATTGGACAAGATCAATGCCACTTGCCACAGGAAATAGTGGAATTACAGTATAATGGCCCGATCATCTCGAAAACTATTAGGTTGGACAATCCATGGTAGAATACAAGCAGACACTACAAACAATAAAAAATTTCTTTATCACATCTGCAACGAAGAAAAATATGAAGAGTTGCATGATTTAGTAAAAAAGTCATTCAGCACAGAATCTTTTGGAGTAAAAATTATAGAAAAATTTACGAAAACTAAGGAAGAAACAAGGTGCGAAAAAATAATGGAAGACACCACAAGAAGAATTGGTTTTAGATTTGAAACTGGCCTATTATGGAAAACCGATGATGACAAATTTCCAGATAACCGAAACAATGCTCTGACCATATTGTATTGCATGGAAAGAAAGATGCAAGAAGAAAATTTCGAGAAAGAGTACTGTGAAAAAAATTGAAGATTATTTGATGAAAGGATATGTGAGAAAGTTGACTGAAGATGAAATTACAGTGGAGAGCAAAAAAGTTTGGTACTTACCACATTTTGGAGTATTCAACGAAAACAAGAAGAAACTGAGGCTTGTATTTGACGCTGCTTCAGTTAGTTTGAATTCCGAACTATTACAAGGTCCTGACCTGCTAAGACCATTGACCAGCGTTCTTATAACCTTCCGACAAAATAAAATAGCATATACAGGGGATATAAAAGAGACGTTTCACCAAGTGGCTATAAGAAAGGAAGACCGAACAGCTCAATGTTTTTTCTGGAGGGGAAGAGAAAGGAAGAACGACCCTAATACCTATGAAATGATGGTAATGACTTTCGGAGCAACATGTTTCCCATGTTTGGCACAATACATCAAGAATAGAATATGCAGAAGAGTTTAGCGAAGCATCAAGAGCTATAATATAGAAACATTATGTAGATGACTATTTAAATAGCAAATGTACAGAGGATGAAGCAATAGAACAGATAAATTTTTTTATAGAAGTTTATAGAATTTTATATCTAACTCAAGAAAAGCTTTGGAAAGTATCTACGAAATCTACGAAAAATCTTGACGAATTCACACAAAACTGTGTAGAAAGAGTTCTTGGACTTCAATGGGTTTCCTGACGCAGATATTTTCGTTTTTTTATTGAATTTTGACAAAGTGATTACAAATATTCTAAATGCAACAAAAATTCCGACGAAAAGAGAGCTCCTGAAGTTCATAATATCTGTTTACGACCCTTTAGGATTTTTGAGAAATATCATAGTCACGATCAAGATTTTACTTTAGGAAATTTGGTTAACGAATATTGGATGGGATGACGAAAACAGTTTGAATGAATTCTGGAGTCCTTGAATTTCTGATCTGAAGAAAATTATACCCTCTATAAGGATCCCGAGATGTTATGGAATAACAATGAGTTTGGAGAATTGTGATCAAGCAGAAATTCATTCATTCTGTGACTCAAGCGAAAAAGCGTTCGCATCTACTGTATATCTAAGACTTTAGAAAGGGAAAATCATTGAAGTATCCCTAGTTGCTGCAAAGATCAGAGTAGCACCTTTGAAAAGTTTATCGATACCACGATTAGAATTGCAAGCAGCTGTTTTGGTAGCTCGACAAATACGATAGTCGAGGATCTGGAAGTGAAAATAAAGGAAATCCATTTTTGGACTGATTCCAAAACAGTCCTTCAGTGGATAAGAGCTGATAACATCAAATACAAGATATTCGTTGCTCATAGAGTTGGTGAAATACGAGATCTGACAGACAGAAACAATTGGCACTGGATTACAACTAAAGAAAACGTGGCTGATGAAGCTACTAGGCTGAACCGAAGATTTCACAGAGGTGGTTTGAGGGGCCGTATTTTTTACAACAAGAAAAAGATTACTGGCCAAGTGAAGATGGTGTAGACATGGATATTCCAGAAGAAGTTTTAGAAATAAAAAAATCAGTGCTGGTTTTACATCAGTATCAGAGAACCCAGTTCCTACCTGAAATAGGAAGATTCTCTTCATATGAAAAACTTGTTAGAACAGCAGCTTGGGTAAAAAGATTCATTCAGAATTGTAAGAACAATATAAAGAACAAACATTCTTTATCGGTGACAGAAATAAGAGAATCCGAAAAACTTTGGTATTGTAACGATTTCGAGACCGGCCTCGAAACCGGCCCTGATCATCCAATTACACTCCACACTCGAAATGTAAACAAGTTCTCTTCTGACAAACACATGACTCATCCGTGGAAGAGACGCGAACGCTATATCCGAAGTTTCTAGGGGCCTCTAAGGAGTCGCCGAACAGACTGGAAAGATCGAAAACTGTAAATGCTACTATATATAGCCGCTATATAGCAGATGGCGGGACAGTCAGAGTTCAGAGTTAGTTACAGTTCCAGAGTTCGCAGATAGAGACTGACACCGTAGAAATAAAATAGTGAAGTAAATGTTTTAGTGAATAATTGTTAGTGTTTTAAATAAATTAGAAAAATTATTTAGTGCAGTTTTACTACATTTGGCGTCAGAAGTGTGATGTTTAAAATAAATAAGTGTTAAAGTGTTCACCGTTTAAAAACTGATAAACGTTTATCGCGCCTAATAGACAGTTAGTGACCCGTTGAACATTTGAGTGCAAAGTGGACAGTTTTGCGCGTCGCGATAGACTGATATCTCGACAAAGACAATAAGAGACAAAATGTTTCCGAGAAGAGTTCACCTAGTTGACCTTAAAGTTAGTGAATTAAAGCAAGAGTTAGAGGAGCGTGAGTTAGAAACAACTGGAAAGAAGGCCGTACTCCAGAAAAGACTTGCAGATTGACTGATTGAAGAAGGAGAATACCCCGAAACGTTCTTATTCGAAGTTTCTGGAATTGATTTGAGTTCCATAATGAATAAACTCGACGAGACCACGAAATCCTTGGAAGATAAATTTCTGGAAAATTCAAAGAGTCTGGAGGAGAAACTTCTAGAAAATTCTGTTAGCTGAAAGAAGAACTCCTCGAAAACTCGAAAAATCTAGAAGAAAAGCTTCACGAGAATTCGAAAAATCTGGAAGAAAAGCTTGAAGAAAATTCGAAAAGTCTAGAAGTGAAACTTCAAGAAAAGCTTCTAGAAAACTCTGAAGGCCTAAAAAGAGAACTTTGTGGTGTGGCAAATCGACTGGAAGGAAGAATAGGAGCCATTGAGACAGAGGTGGATAGAATCAAAGATGACATCGAGGACGAGATGAAAAAAATAAAGGAAACGCTCCACGATGAAATAAAAGATGGAATCGAGACAGAAATCGGCAGAATAGAGGAAAAATTCACTGAATTAGAAAAGCGAATAGATTCTGCGCACACTCCAGAAACTTAGAACAAAAACTCAAGGCTGGACCTGAGTATGAACTTGGACGAAGTTCAGAAAGACATAAAAAATCTCAAGGTCAGTGCTGAACCTGGAAAGCTCTCATTGAAACCGCCTCAGTTCGAAGGAAATAGTCCATGGGCAAACTACCGCCGACAGTTTGAAGCTGCTGCCAAAGCGAATGGATGGAATGCTGGGGAGAAAGCTTTAGCATTGACACTGACATTGCGTGTCGAAGCAACAAACATTTTACAGACCCTTACCGCCCAACAACAGGAGGACTATGAATAGCTAGAAGACCTTACTGCGCGCCGATAAACTTATACCAGTAAGGGTCATGAACGTCAATTACCATTCAGTGACGTTGAAGAAAGGAACAACTTTGGGCCACTGCTCGCCAATTTCATCTGTGGTCAGGAATGTACGCGGTACCATTAACCAAGCCAACAATCTACCCGCAGAATTAGAAAAGCTAGTTGCCATATCATCGAGAGGCATAAAACCGGCACAGCAGCACAGATTAAAAGATTTAGTGAGGAGATACCAAGACGTCTTTGATACCGGCCAGGGAAAAGGGGGTAGAACGAAGGTAGTCCAGCACAGAATTGATACTGGAGATGCCCGACCAATCCGACAATCAGCGAGGAGACTCCCTCTTGCCAAGAAGGAAGAGGCAGACAAAATAGTCAGCGATATGGGGAAAGAAGGAGTAATTGAACCATCTGACAGCCCCTGGTCATCTCCAGTTGTATTAGTAAAGAAGAAAGATGGATCGACAAGATTCTGCGTAGATTACCGACAACTGAATAACGTGACAAAGAAAGACCCACTACCTAGAATAGATGACACCTTGGACACGCTCGCCGGCTCTACAATCTTCTCCACCTTAGACCTGCAGAGCGGATATTGGCAGGTAGAACTGGCTCCAGAAGATCGAGAGAAGACAGCTTTCACCATCGGCTCAGGGCTGTGGCAATTTACCGTTATGCCATTCGGACTTTGTAACAATCCAGCCACTTTTGAGAGATTACTGGAGACTGTGTTGAAGGGACTCTCCTGGAAGACTTGCTTGGTATACCTTGATGACATAATCGTAGTTGGCAGAACATTCGAAGACCACGTGAAAAATCTGGAGGAGGTATTTCTGCGTCTGAGGAACTCTGGATTGAAATTGAGCCCTAAAAAGTGTCACCTATTTCAGAAAGAAGTCCACTATCTTGGCCACATTGTCTCTGGGGAAGGAGTAGCAGTAGATGACCTGAAGATTAAAGCTGTTAGAGACTGGCCCATCCCCAAAGATATCCATCAGCTTCGGAGTTTTCTTGGTCTATGTACCTACTATCGTCGGTACGTGCTAGGGTTTGCTAACATCGCCAAACCATTGACCAGGCTCACGGAAGGACAGACAAAGTTCCAGTGGTCCGAAGAATGCCAAGATTCGTTCAGGAAGCTGAAGGGGGCATTAATCAACGCTCCAATTCAAAGTTATCCTCTTCCGAACGGAAAATTCATTCTGGACACGGACGCCAGCAACGTGGGATTTGGAGCTGTCCTGTCTCAGATCCAGGATGGACAGGAAAAAGTCATCGGGTACTTCAGCAAGACCCTCAGTAAACCGGAGCGAAATTACTGTGTCACCCGACGGGAGCTGCTGGCTGTGGTCAAAGGAGTAGAGCACTTTTACAAGTATGTGTATGGCAGGAGATTCCTGCTGAGAACTGACCACGTCGCCCTCAAGTGGCTTCTACAGTTCAAAAATCCTGAGGGTCAGGTGGCACGTTGGATTGAGAGACTCCAAGAATTCGACTTCGACATAGAACATCGAGTAGGGACCAGCCATAGGAATGCAGATGCCTTATCGCGAAGGCCATGTCCAGATGACTGCTCACATTGCCGACGAGCAGAGGAGAAAGATGCAACAGTTTGTAGAACAACGGTGGTAGATGATAACTGGAATGACAGCAAGCTCCAGAAAGACCAAGAGAAAGATCCAGATCTTGGCTTAGTTATCGGCTGGAAGAGGAGTTACCGAAGACCGACATGGCAGGAAGTAGCAGGATATTCGCCAGCCATCAAGTCCTACTGGGCTCAATGGAACTCCCTTACTCTGAACAACGGAGTTCTGAAGCGTGTGTTAGAGTCCGAGGATGGTGTAGAAGAAAGACGTCAGACAGTTGTATCCAGAAGCAGAAGACCGGAAGTGCTTCGAGAAATTCATGATGGGGTCGCCGGAGGACATCTGGGAGTGACGAAGACTCTCCAGAAAGTGAGGCAACGGTTTTACTGGGCCAATTGTCAGGCAGACGTTCAAGACTGGTGCAGAAAGTGCGCTGTATGCGCCGCAAGTAATGGACCTCGAACGCGACCTAAGGCACCAATGCGTCAGTACAACGTTGGCAGCCCATTCGAAAGAATCGCCATCGATATTGCTGGACTGTTTCCACAATCTGACCACGGGAAAAAATACATCCTCGTGGCAATGGACTACTTCAGCAAGTGGGCTGAAGCCTATGCCCTGCCCACCAGGAAGCCATAACCATCGCCGATGTCCTGCTAAAGGAGTGGATTTGTCGATTTGGTGTCCCACTTGAATTGCATTCAGACCAAGGCAGAAATTTCGAGTCCAACTTGTTCCAGGAATTGTGTCGAATGCTGAACATCCGGAAGACGCGAACTACGGCTTTACATCCACAGTCTGATGGAATGGTGGAGCGGATGAACAGGACGATGAACCGCCACTTATCCAAGGTAGTCTCTGACCACCAAAGAGACTGGGACCAGTATCTCCATTTGTTCCTGATGGCCTATTGTTCTGCAGTACACGAGTCGACCGGCCAAACCCCTGCTAGTATTATTATGGGCCGAGAGCTGCGACTACCATGTGACCTGAAGTTTGGGACGCCACCAGGACAAGACACTGCGGGAGAGGACTATGTCAGCAAACTTCGGCAGAGAATGGAAGACATCCACGAAAGAGTCCGTTTGAACATCCAGAGTGCCAGCGATCGAATGAAGGAGACCTATGACATCAAGGCCGATGCTGGAGGATTTAAGGTTGGTGACCTGGTTTGGCTGTACAACCCTAAACGTCGTCGTGGCCTATCACCAAAGTTGCGGAACTCATGGGAAGGCCCTTATGAGATCTTGAAGAGGATAAATGACGTGATCTTCCGAATTATAAACCCACCTAGAGGAAAACCCAGAGTCGTCCATTTCAATAGGTTGGCCCCTTACGCTGGAAACCACGACCAAGTCCGCACCCTCAGACCACCGGAGGATGCGATGACGTTCCAGAAATTCATGTCCTTGTACTCAAACGGACAGAAAGTTCGACATGGGGTGACTCGAGAAGAACCACGAGACCTTTTTAAGGTGCCTGCGGATTACGCGCTAGCCCACTGTGTATTCCCATTTTTGAATGACAATATTTTGTGTATGAAGGGAAAGATTCCAGGAGAAGTTTATAATCAAGATTTCGAAATCAATCTCATCATTTAAGATGCCAGACACATATTCACAAAACTACTGATCGACGACTACCATCGAAAATCGAGACACAATGGATATGAATATGTTATAAATGAAATTCGACAAAAGTTTTGGATCCCTAAATTAAGAAAATATGGAAAAATTGTCAGTTCTGTAGAAATAGATGAGCACAACCTGTAGTTCCAGAAATGGAACTGATACCCGAGGCAAGACTGGCTGCAATGGTCAAACCTTTCACTAAGACTGGGTTGGATTATTTTGGCCTGCTGTACGTAACAGTTGGTAGAAAACACGAGAAAAGATATGGTGCGATTTTTACCTGTATGACAACAAGAGCAATACACATAGAAATTACCTGATCGTTGACCACAGCCTCTGTTATAATGGCCGTCAAAAGATTGATTGGAAGAAGAGGATCAGTAAAAGATATCTACTCCTATAACGGAACCAACTTCCATGGAGCTAAAAAGGAGCTGAGAAAAATTGTTGAAGATTTTGATAAACGTGTAATAGAAAATGAAATGTCTTTAAGAAGGCTAAACTGGCACTTTAATCCCCCTTCGGCATCCGATATGGGTGGTTATTGGGAGCGTTTAATCCGATCAGTCCGGAGAAGCCCGCAGGTTATCATGAAAGACAAAAAATATCCACGTGACGAAGTATTACAGACCGCTCTGGTAGAAATGGAACATATGATTAATGCAAGACCTATAACCTACACAACGGATGATCCTAATGCTCCAGAAAGCTTGACCCCCAACCACTTTATCATTGGTTCATCGAAAGGCGACTTTCCAGATACGATAGAGGATCCCGATTTTGACATTAGGAAACAATGGAAATCAGTTCAAGTTTTTGCAGATCATTTTTTGAAAAGATGGATAAAGGAATATAAGCCCGAACTGAATAAGCGCAGGAAATTGTTCAAGAGAGTCGACCAACCCAAAGAAGGCGATGTTGTTCTCATCGTAGATGATTCTCTGACCCGAAATACATTTCCTCTCAGAAAAATTACTTCACCAGGGGGCAGAATGTTGAGGAAAATTTATTTTTATTTTGATGTTTTTATGTTATTGATTTTAATGTACTTTGTATAATAGGATTGGAATGATTGTGTGTATGACAGTGCACAGAGAGAGAAATGTATGGTAAAAAGTCAAAAAAATAAACGGCGATATTTCTGTTTGAGCTTTGATTTTTACTCTAGTATTGAAAAGTACAGAAGTACATTTACAGATGGCAATTTAAAATAGATATAATATTAGTAAAATCGAATCATTAACAATTGGACTTTTTAAGAATTTTAGAAATGAAATTCTTCATTTAAAATAGGAAATCTTAATATAAATACAGGTCCAAGAAGGTAAGGTAGTATAAAAAATATTATAAAAAAATAATCTGACAATAAAAATACGTTCAAAGAATATATATATATAATATAAGAAGATAAAAATAGAAATTATGTGCCTGAGAATATTGTCACACATCACAGAACAAATATCAGAAGTATTAAATATTTCATATTACAATTATTATACTCGGGCATAAAAACAAACAATTATTTTGTGAGGGTAGGTAATGAATTATTTAACATATCAAAATGTAACACTATAAACAGAACAAGTAAAAGCTCGAACCAGTAAAACAGTCCGACGATAAGAAATATAAAAATTCAAATAGTACGTGATGTAATATATCTTTTCAACTGAGCCTTGAATGAATATAAAGTAACAGAATCTTTTATGTGGCACGGTAATTGATTGAAATCATTCAGTCCTTTGAAAAACAACGATTTCATAAATTGTTTTGTTCTTGTCCTAGAAATGTGGAATTGATTAGTGGTTCTTGTGTTGTAGTTATGAATTTGATTATTGTACGTAATGAAGGATTCAAAATATTTTTGCAATAAATTTAAGGTTATTTTATAAATAAATATCATACTTTAGTAATACAGTCTTTCTGCAACATCATAACAATTGAGGGTATTCAGAATGAATTGAATGGGAGTGTATCTGTTACATTTTAAGATGATTCTTAAAACTCGAATTTTGCAGTTTCTGTAACTTCTGTATATTATTTTTATCTGAAAGGTAAAGGAGAGTGGAGTGGTATAATGGTTCTATACCTTGTTATTTTTGAAAACATGAAAACTTCCGCTGAAATTCTGGAGGAAAAAAATAGTTTTTTTGATATCTTTTTACAGATGTAGTCACAGTGTGCATTGAGTGTTAGTGATTCATTCAACACAAAGCCTGAATATTTGAATTCTGACACCCATTCAATTATATCTTCCTCCACTTCGAGTTGAAGCTTTCCATAGTCAATTGATTTCATTTTATGATTCTTACTAATTATCATTGACTTGGTATTAATTTTCAGTTTATTTTCCTTTAAATATATTTCAATTTTTTTCAACACTTGATTCATGCGCTCCACTGTTTCTACAACGTCATGGCCATAACATGCAACCAACGTGTCATCTGCAAATAGATTTAGAAAATCATGCCCTTGTATATAATTCACATCATTCTGGTAAATTATAAACAGCAGTGGTCCTAGGATGCTCCCTTGAGATACGCCTATATTATTTGAAATTTCATTTGAAAAGCATTTTTTGACTCTAGTTATTTGTGACCTACCATTGAGATATTCGAACCAACTTAAGGCTATTCCATAATATCTCAGTTTACGAAGTAATATTTGCCTATCGATCGTTTCGAATGCCCTCTTGAAATCAAGGAACACTGCTACTATAAATTTATCGTTATTGTTTGTTTATTGTTTATTTAGCTATAACACTAATTATATGTCGATTTACAATTTTTGTCAATATACAATTAATACAACACAATTATAAATTTCAAGATAAAACACATTACAACCATAATATCAATCAAACAAGATTGAATAGAGACAAATAGTTTGTCAATTGACCATCATCACTGCTGGGAGTAGCATTGATTCATCAAATATCTCTTTAACTTAATTTTGAATATATTTACTGAATCAGCACCTCTAATATCATTTGGTAATTCATTATAATGTATGAGGCCTTTGAAGAATACCGAGTTTTGCGTTGCACTTTTAGAAACAGAACTAACATAGAAGTTGTTTCTATTTCTAGTTGGGTAGCTATGCACATTGTAATGAAGCTTTTGTTGTAAGTAAGGAGGTGATAAGCCTGTTTTCATTTTATGCACAAATATCATGGCATTATCTAAGAGACATTCCTTGACTGGTAACCACTGTAATGTTAGTTGCATGTCCAGGATGGGAGTATACATAGAGCAGGACAATAGTATTCTCATTGCCCTATTTTTCATTTTTTGCAATCTGGAGATTTCATTTTGATTCAACAAGAACAGTACTGTAGAACAGTAGTTGAAGTGTGGAAGAATTATAGTGTTGAAGATTACTTCTTTAGTCCATTTTGATAATCCATAGGAACACCTAAATAGGTAGTTGAGCTTGTATGATATGATTTTAATGATATAGTTTGCATGATCTTTGAATTTTAACTGCCGGTCTATGATTATACCTAGATATTTGAATTTATCGACCATATTTATTTTATTTTTACCTATTTGTATAGTGTAGTTTCTATCGATAAATTGTGAACGAATAGGACTATTTCCAATAACCATATATTTTGTTTTATTTGAGTTCACCTTCAGTAGGTTACTAGAGCACCATTTATTTATATTTTTCAATGTGTCATTGACAGTTCCAAGTAGAGATTCAGTGTCTTTCGATGAGAAGTATATAAGTGTGTCATCAGCAAATATATGAATAATACAATGACCTCTGACATCAACAATGTCTTTTATACAGTGTGACCCATTTGGGTCACACTGTATAAATAATAAAAAAAAGTGGGCCCAATACACTTCCTTGCGGTACGCCTCTATCACAATTTATTTCATCAGATATGATGCTGTTCAGTTTCAGTTTCTGTTTCTGTTTCCTATTCGTCAGGTAGTCTATGCACCATTTTTAAGCCATTCCCATAATTCCTACACTTTGTAACTTTTTTACCAGTATATTTCGATCCACTGTTTCGAAAGCCCTCTGTAAATCAAGGAAAACTGCCAGAGTTGTAATATTTTTATCTAATTGGATCTTCCAGTCATTTAGTACGCATTGGATGGCCGTTTCACAGCTACGTTTTCCCCTGAACCCTGATTGATTTTATTTATTTAGTAATAACTTGATTTTGTTCTAGGAAACTTACAATCTGTTCATATACAATCTTTTCAATAATCTTATCTATTGCGGTAAGTACATTGATAGGCCTAAGATCACTAGCTTTTTTTGAATTATTAACTTTAGGTACTGGCACAATTGTTGCTATTTTAAGATCATCAGGCATTTTAGCAGTTTCCAATGATGTATTTATCAGATTCAAGAGTGGGTCACATATATTATTGAAGCAACGTTTTAAAATATTTATATCGATGCTATCAGGGCTGCTTTTATTGGGAAGGAGAATAGGACGTCTTTGAGTGATTCCATGTTAGTAAGTTGAAAACCATATATACAGTTTTCATTTTGTTTGTCTACAATGTCATGGTGTATTCCTATATCTATCGAATCAATTATTTTTTGTATACTATTTACATAGAAGTTGTTAAGAGTATTAGGCAATCTATCAGTGTCAGTGATCACAACGTTGTCTTCGAATTCCAATTCCAAAATACTACTCAATTTAGTGTTTTTAGGTAACATACACTCTAAATTTTTCCACATTTCTTTGGAATTCCCTTTGGGATCCTGAATTCTTTGTTCCGTATACTTGCTCTTTTCATTTCTAATTATCTTAACAGCAATATTTCGTTTTTGTTTATAGTCATTCCAATTTTTTTCAGTCTTATTTTGCGAGTACTTTTTATAACTCAGATCCCTACTATTTGTTGCTTCTTTCACCATTTCATTCCACCATACTTTGTATTTGGGTAAAATTTTCATTTCCTTTTTCGGTGCTACCGAATCTAATACCTCTAAGATCAGCATAATAAAGTGAACATATTTTTGGTTGATATCAGTTATTTTGAAATTCCACGATACTGCAGCTAATCTGGCATTTATTAAGTCATAATCGATTTGTCTACCTCTACTTATTATATTGATTGGGGAACATGGTTTATTGAAATTACCCATAATTTCCACTAAAATCATAAAATGATCACTTACTCTTGGGGTTTCAATGATATCAGCATGAATATGATCTTTATTTGTTAGTATCAAATCAATCATAGTACCACCTCCATTCTTGTTTGGCCTTGTGTATTCATTTACAATATTTTTAAACCATTTTCAGTGCAAATGTTTCTTATTTTAGTACTATAGGTTTCTGTCACTAGCAAATCAACATTAAAATCCCCAGCAACGATGACGGTCGAATTGACATCACATAAATTATCTTCAGCCCACATATTGAAGTATTCAGTAAACATTGCACAGCTGCTGCTTGGTGATCTGTACAAAGCTACAATCAAGAACCATTTGTAGCACAAAAACAATTTAACTGAGGCAATCCACAACATTTTCTGTACACAATACTTTTGGAAAACTACAACGTTTATTCCTTTTTTTACATTAATTAGGACTCCTCCCGTATGCCTACTATCACTATCACATCTATAACTTTCATATCCCTCTATTTCTATTTCTGAATCATATATGTCGCATGTTACATGAGTCTCTGATACACAAATTACATAAGGGTTGCATACTAACACATATATAGATATTTCTTCAAAATGGGATAGTAGGCTTTCTGCATTCAAGTACAACACTGTACTTTTAGAATTAATTGATCTATTCGTTCCACTTTTTATCCTATGGCCTCTGCATGAGACCGATTTTGAAAATTTTGACAGTTTTCTAAGTTATTATCTGTCAACGAGACAGTTATTAGGTTTTTTTTCATATTGAGATTATTGGATTGCATCAGGTAGATTATATCATTAGCTAGTTTTGTTTTAGTCAACATTTTTCCTCCATCACTATTGATATCTATAATCATAACAGTGTTGGGTGAAAATCTGTTCAACTTGTTGGTATATTCACTTAACTTTCCATTGAATTTATAAATAAAGTTGTTTATATGCGCATTGTTGCCCGCCAAATATGGTACTGATACTAAAATTATGTTGGCATGGGTGCAAAATCTGACATGACTATTGATATTTTTGAGCATTGGAAATGCGTGGTTATATTTAATCATTTTGTCCTGCTATAATTACTATATAATCATTACTAGTGAAACCTGCGCTCAGTTTTTCAACATTCTCCACAATTCTATTATAATGTGCATATGGGTAGATGATTGTCTGAACACCTTTTCCTAATTTAGAAATCAGTATTTTTCCCAAGTTATGTCCATTTTGGTCAGCTAATAATAACACTTTTCTACATTCATTCGTATACTTTTTGTTCGTTACCGTATTGATACTTATATTTTCATTATGCTCACTTATCCCTGTTTTTAACATCGATAGTTCATTTCTATAGGTTTCATTGTCCCTTTCAATGGTTCGCAGTGAAGCTATCATGTCCCGTTGGATCTCCAATAGTTCCATTTCTCCTTGTTCCATCCTAGCACCTTCCTCTTCATACATTTTTATTTTTGCCAACAGTTCTTGATTCACAATTTTCATGTCATTGATAATTTGTTGTGAGTTATTTATTTTTGATTTTTCTTCCTGTATTTTAGTTTCAAAATTTCTTCCATTTCTGCGATTTCTCCGTCATTATTGGCATTCATATTGTCAATTATTTCATCCTTTTCAACTAGTTTGCGGTCAAGCTCCTTTATTCGTTTCTGAAAGTCTTCCTGTATATCCATCAACTTGCTTTTCTCATTGTAGCATTCATCTGAGCATAAGATTTTATATCCGTCAAGATGTTGAACATTTTTAGATCTTTCCAGACAACTAGGATGGAAAACGCTCAGACATGTTGTGCATACGTAATTGGTGAACGATTTTTGTTGACAACACTTGAAAGTTTTATTCATAATTGTGCAATTATTCTTCGTTTAATATATTATTTGATACGCCACTGGTTATTTTTTAATTGACTGCTTTTGGAGTGAACGGTTTTACTTATCAGCAAAAACTCCTCACACTTTTTGTTGACATTGTTTTTCCTTGGAGTACGTGATCAACAATATGTGCATTTCTTCGAATATAATCAAATCCTTGCAGTTCTCATAAGAACAAAATACACCATGCAAAACTAGACATTTCATGGCACACGACAGTAGAGATTTTATTATTTGTTTCCGACTATTACAGGTACTAATTCTCGTATTTGTCACTCACACAACACAACACAATTGTAAGCATACTGTTATCGATTTCATTCTTCCATTTTGAGACTGTTAGCTGAAGGCAGTTTCACACGAGTGGTGTTTTCTGAACCCGGATTGATTTCCTATAAACTGATTATTTTCAGTAAAGTACCTAGTAATTTGTTCATGTACCACAATTTTCAAAACTTTCTCAATATTCGGCAAAGTATTTGTAGATCTGAAGTCTGACATTTCAACTGTATTATTTATTTTTGGGATAGGGATACCTGTATTTTTTTTCAGCATATTTGGAAAGTTACCAGATGATATTGATGTGTTTATCAGGAAATCCAAGTGTGAAAAATGTTGATTCCAAGAATGTAGCAGCCATTACTTCTTCAGCATTGCCTTTATTTTTGAGAGAAGAAATAATTGATTTCAGTTTACCTATATCAATCTTCTCGATTTCAACAAATCTCGTTTCTATCATATTTACATTCTGAGAAGACCATTCTGTTTCACTTACAATAGAATTGGAGATATATTCGATGCTTTCAACAAAAAATGAATTAAAGTTGTTAGCAGCTTGTAGCTCCGTTCTCACTTTGATGATAGCGTCATTAGTACTAAAATTGATAGATTTGAAATTTATAGGTTGTTTGTCACCTTTCAACTTGATTCCGTTTCAGTTTATATTGATTTCACGGCTCCTCCTTTTTAATGCCGGAACTTTTAATGAATTTTTTGTAAGCCCTGTCTCTCAGTTTCGAAGCAGATCTGATTTCGTCATCATACTAGGGGACTTGATTTGATTCATTCTCAATTTCAACTATTGGCGCAAAATCATTTAATAGTATTTCACATTTCGATTCAATATTACTGTATATTTCATTCTCATCATTTGAGCCATTCAACCAATCACATTCAATTAGTTTCAAATTAATTTGATGAAAAACGTCATTTAGTCTTCTTGTAAAAAATGTATTACTCACTATTTGTTCCCTGCCTTGTAAGCTAACGGTAATTATAATGTGATCTGTAATTACTGGCTCATGATGTATGCAAACTTTCATATTATTCTGATTTAATAGTACTGTAACGATTTCGAGACCGGTCCCGAGACCGGCTCTGATCTAATTAATTATGCACCCACGTTCAACTACAACAGCATATCT
Source organism: Chrysolina americana (assembly GCA_958502065.1). NCBI lineage: Eukaryota > Metazoa > Arthropoda > Insecta > Coleoptera > Chrysomelidae > Chrysolina > Chrysolina americana. The sequence continues at coordinate 78,713,384 of OY293410.1, forward strand.
GCTGGCCTATCGCCGAGAACAAGCTGGAATAAAATCGATCAGTTCGATATTGTTCGAAGAGCCATCTAGATGAAATGTTCTATACTGACACCGTAGAAATAAATAGTGAAGTAATGTTTTAGTGAATAATTGTTGTAAATAGTGTTTTAAATAAATTAGGAACATTAGTTAGTGCAGTTTTACTACATTTGGCTTCAGAAGTGGGATGTTTAAAATAAATAAGTGTTAAAGTGTTCGTCGCGTTGAAAAACTGCTAGACATTTATCGCGCCTTATAGACAGTTAGTGACCCGTTGAACATTTGAGTGTTTGCAAAGTGGACAGTTTTGCGCGTCGCGGGACAATAAACTGAAAACTGTGTGTGAAATAAATAATAGACTGATATTCCGGTTAAAAACGATTAAAGACAAAATGTTTCCAAGGAGAGTTCACCTGGTTGAGCTAAAATTAAGTGAATTGAAGCAAGAGTTAGAGGAGCGGGAGTTAGAAACAACTGGAAAAAAGGCCGTACTCCAGAAAAGACTTGCAGATGGACTGATTGAAGAAGGAGAAGATCCCGAAACGTTTTTAGTCAGGAAGTATCAGGAAATCTTCGATACCGGAGTAGGCAAAGGCGGTAGAACAAAGGTGGTTCAGCACAAGATAGATACTGGAAATGTCCGACCAATCAGGCAATCAGCCAGAAGACTTCCTCTCGCCAAAAAGGAGGAGGCTGACAAAATAGTCTGCGACATGGAGAAAGACGGAGTCATCGAGCCATCCGACAGTCCCTGGGCCTCTCCAGTCGTGTGGGTGAAGAAGAAAGATGGATCAACACGGTTTTGCGTAGACTACCGTCAACTAAACAACGTGACGAAAAAGGACAGCTACCCTCTTCTACCAAGGATTGACGACACACTAGACACGCTGGCTGGATCTACGATTTTCTCGACCTTAGATTTGAAGAGCGGATACTGGCAGGTAGAACTGGCCCAGGAAGATCGAGAAAAGACAGCTTTTACCATCGGTTCCGGATTATGGCAGTTTACAGTTATGCCATTCGGCCTTTGTAATGCTCTAGCCACGTTCGAAAGATTGATGGAGACGGTTTTGAAAGGACTATCATGGAAGACGTGTCTGGTGTATCTCGACGACATTATTGTGGTTGGCAGATCATTCGAAGACCATGTAAAAAACTTGGAAGAGGTATTTCAGCGACTGAGAAGCTCCGAACTGAAACTGAGCCCTAAGAAATGTCATGTTTCAAAAAGAAGTACGTTATCTCGGCCACGTTGTCTCTGGGAAAGGAGTGGCAGTAGATGAGCAGAAGATCAAAGCTGTTAAGGAATGGCCCGTTCCGAAAGACATTCACCAGCTTCGAAGTTTTCTTGGCCTGTGCACTTACTATCGCCGATACGTGCTGGGATTTGCTAACATCTCAAAACCACTGACCAGGCTCACGGAAGGAAAAACAAAGTTCCAGTGGTTAGATGAATGCCAAGAATGAAAGGAGCTTTGATCAACGCACCAATCCTGAGCTACCCCCTTCCAGACGGGAAATACATTTTGGACACGGACGCCAGTAACGTGAGACTTGGAGCTGTCCTGTCTCAGATCCAATAAGGACAAGAGAAGGTCATCGGTTACTTCAGCAAGACCCTCAGTAAACCGGAGCGGAATTACTGTGTCACCAGGCGGGAACTGTTGGCTGTTGTCAAGGGAGTTGAGCACTTCTACAAGTACGTGTATGGACGAAGATTCCTACTGAGAACTGACCATGCAGCTCTCAAATGGCTCCTACAGTTTACGAATCCCGAGGGTCAAGTGGCACGCTGGATTGAGAGGCTCCAGGAATTTGACTTTGAGATCGAACATCGGGCGGGGACCAGCCATAAGAATGCGGATGCCCTATCGCGAAGACCATGTCCAGACGACTGTTCGCACTGCCGACGAACAGAGGAAAAGGAGTCGACACTCTGCAGAACCACGGCGGTCGATGATAACTGGAATGACCACAAGATCCAGAAAGACCAAGAGAAAGATCCAGATCTTGGTTTAGTCATCGGCTGGAAGAAGAGTGAGCGAAGACCGTCGTGGCAGGAAATAGCCAGTTGTTCTCCAGTCGTTAAAACTTACTGGGCCCAATGGAACTCTTTCACCTTAGACAATGAAGTCTTGAAGCGTGTGTTGGAGTCGGAGGATGGCAGGGAAGAAAGACGTCAGGTAGTAGTTTCCAGGAGCAGGAGACAGGAAGTGCTCCGAGAAATCCATGATGGGATCACCGGAGGACATCTGGGAGTGACGAAAACCCTCCAGAAAGTTAGGCAACGGTTCTACTGGGCCAATTGTCAAGTTGACGTCAAGGACTGGTGCAGAAAATGTGCTGTATGCACTGCCAGTAATGGGCCTCGAACAAGACCGGAGGCCCCGATGCGCCAGTACAATGTGGGCAGCCCATTCGATAGGATCGCCATTGACATCGCTGGCCCGTTCCCACAATCTGAACACGGGAACAAGTACATCCTTGTGGCGATGGATTACTTCAGCAAGTGGGCCGAAGCCTATGCCCTGTCCAACCAAGAAGCCATCACCGTTGCCGACGTCTTGGTGAAGGAGTGGATTTGTCGATTCGGTGTCCCGTTAGAGCTGCATTCGGATCAAGGCAGGAATTTCGAGTCAAACCTGTTCCAGGAGATGTGTCAGATGCTGAACATCCGGAAAACGAGGACCACGGCTATACATCCACAGTCCGATGGAATGGTGGAGCGGATGAATAAGACGATAAAACGCCACCTGTCCAAGGTAGTCTCTGACCACCAGAAGGATTGGGACCAATACCTTCATCTGTTCCTGATGGCGTATCGTTCCGCAGTTCATGAGTCAACCGGCCAAACCCCTGCTAGTGTTATTATGGGCCGAGAGCTGCGACTTCCATGTGACCTAAAGTTTGGTACGCCACCAGGACAAGACACTGCGGGAGATGACTACGTCAGCAAACTACGACGGAAAATGGACGACATCCACGAACGGGTTCGTTTAAACATCCAGAGTGCCAGCGACAGAATGAAGGAGACCTTCGACATCAAGGCTGATGCTGGTGGATATCAGACAGGTGACCTAGTCTGGCTGTACAACCCTAAACGTCGCCGTGGACTATCACTGAAGCTCCGGAACTCGTGGGAAGGCCCATATAAGATCATGAAAAGAATAAACGACCTCGTCTACCGCATATATAAGCCACCACGAGGAAAACCTAGGGTAGTCCACTTCAATAGGTTGTCCCCTTACGCCGGAAACCACGACCAAGTCCGCACCGTCAGATCACCGGAGGACGAAATGACGTTTCAGAGGTTCATGTCGCTGTACTCGAACGGACAGAAAGTTCAATATGGGTTAACCCGAGAGGAGTCACGAGAGCTTTTCAAGGTACCTGCTGATTACGCGTTAGCTCACTGTGTGGCAGAAGATCTCCAAATGTCCAGAGACATTGCAGTAGTTTTCACCAAGAAGTTTGGTCGAATCCAGGAACTGAGAGAACAGAACCCGGAAGTTGGAGGGGTGTTACAGCTGAGGAAAGGCCAGAGAAACATCTACTATCTGATTACCAGGAAGCGTTCTCGTGATAAGCCGTCTTATGAAGATGTTTGGAAGAGCCTTACGAGATTGAGAGACACGATGCTGGACCAGAATATTGTAGACCTGGCAATCCCAAAATTGGCCTGTGGGCTTGATGGGCTGGACTGGAGAGTTATAAGAAGCATGTTGGAGACAATATTCAGATCCAGCGGCATCAACATTCTGGTGTGCTGCAACCATCTTCCTCGACCCAAGTTGAAGACTGTGGGGTGCTACTTCCATCGAACGTCCAGGTGCAGATATGGAGAATCTTGCAGATATCTTCACACTCCAAGAATGACGTTTCAGGGCGAAACGTCTTTAAGAAGGGGGCAATGTAACGATTTCGAGACCGGCCCCGAAACCGGCCCTGATATAATTAATTATGCACCCTCGTTCAACTACAACAGCATATCTGCTGGCCTATCGCCGAGAACAAGCTGGAATAAAATCGATCAGTTCGATACTGTTCGAAGAGCCATCTAGATGAAATGTTCTATACTCCAGAATAATCGAGAGAGCCGTGGATGGAATCTGCTTGCGACTATAGAACCGCTGGAGGACAGTCAGAGTTCAGAGAGTTAGTTACAGTTCCAGAGTTCGCAGATAGAGACTGACACCGTAGAAATAAATAGTGAAGTAATGTTTTAGTGAATAATTGTTGTAAATAGTGTTTTAAATAAATTAGGAAAATTAGTTAGTGCAGTTTTACTACAGTACATAATCAATCAATGAAGAACTAGTTGAAGTTATTCTTGTGGGCTCGTCAGCGAGTTGTTCTATTCCATGAGCCGTAATATAATTTTTAATATGTTTGCTGTAGAAGCCATTACCCAAGAAATCTATATTTGTATCACCTATTAAAGTACATTTTTTGTTGATTGTGAAATAATCTTCACACCATTCTTCAAATGTATCTAAAAATAATCCATGACACGCATTTGGTGAATGGTACAGTCCAGCAATCAACCACTTACTATATTCAGTTCAACATTAATAAATTGACACCAGTAGTTCACTGAATAACTGACATCTTCCCGAACATAGATCAATAATCCTCCAGTATGTCGGCTCGAGGAATCACATCTTATAATAGAATATTGTAACAGCAATTTCACAGTCAAGAATATCATTCGTGCATCTAGCTTCACTAAGAATTACTATTGATGACCGATAACAAAAGATGTCCTTGATAATCTGGTCCTCATGAACATAAAAACTTTCAGCATTCAAGTAAATTATGTCAGCCCTGTATGTTATATTAGGACTCTGGCGTTTTTTTGATCACTGATTTCATCAACAATGGTGGGAATGTTGTTAATGTACTTGATCATCTTATTTTCACCTCGGTTCTTGCATTCATCTAATTGTTTTTTTATATTTGAGAAATATTCTCTTTGAGACTTCGTTTGATCTGCAAAAATTTTGACTTTAACTAATCTTTTATTTCTCAACACTGTTGTGGCTTCTTCCGATGAAGGAAAACATACAAATTTGCCTAATCTATATACATACACGGATGTTTGAGGTGTCTACAGCAACATTTTCAAGTAAAGGACCCCGCACTTTCCTTATGGAAAATGGCTTTCGGTTAAATTCCCTGAATTTTTGGAATGATGTAGATTTGGACTCCCTAAGAAAAAGTGTCCATGGGCACACAGAAATATGCAGACTAGTTTTCGAGAGGGTGTCAATGATGAAAAGTGAAGCTTTCTGCTCAGAATTTTTAACAACTCCGAGAATTGACAAAACGCCCATTTATTCATGAAATAACATGCCTGAACAATTCACGTTAAAAAATATTCGGGCTAGATTAGTGCGGTACCTATTCCAAAAATGCAATACCTTATATACCTGGTGAATGAAATGTTTTTCCGAAGAAACTAGAGAAAATTGAAATGTATCAGAAGCAATAACCCTCTCAAGGTTGGAACTAATTCTACAGTATTTGAAAGCTATTTCAGTTCAGATGGAGAAATATTTTATATGATTTCTGTGAAATGTGCGGTTTCTACACGGTTTATACCTCCCAAAATTCTACAAGTCCGCGAAAAGAGATATGGTCGTTTTGTGTGTCATTTCTTTTTTGAACCAAGTTTGAAATGTATTTGAATAATTTTTCACACAAAAAATATGAATAAATATAAATGAAGAAACTTCATTACTGTAAGATTTTATTGAGTCGCACTGAAAAAGAAAAAAAAATCTTTAGGAGTGTAAACTTATTCTATAACAGATTCAAAGACTTGAAAACCGCGATATAAGAGGAAGGTTGTAACTAAGGCAACAGAAATGGAGTTGCCGGCGCGTTTTTTTTAGTGGTATCCCCTGTAGGCCTATTCCACTATGTATGGGGAAAATACGCCAAACACGTATCTTTAATATTCCAAATGTATTCTCTGATGATTAAGTGTTATTGAGAGGAATATAATTGAATTGACTTTTTTCTGCTGTCCATTTTCTTTGTATTGTGAAAAAAGTTGAGTTTTGGCAGTCTGTTCCCAATAAATGGGAGTATCTTACCGTTTTCAAAGGAAACTAGATGAAATGTCTTAAAAAAAACTTATTATTTTGCTAAACGTTAGAAATTTATTGTAATGAAAGGTTTCATTGTTCTATGATTTGAATACCAACATCATCTGTAGCTCTTCTGTGAGCAGCATCAGCAATGAATCCAAAAAGACACGTCGAAGGAAAACGAACGTCACGCTGGTATCTTGCATATCCCAAGAACCACAAAACACTTGCAACATGTGCACAAGTTCCTAATGTTTTTGAACCAGATTTGCAGGTACAATAATAACCCATAATGGGAGGATCGTCTTCATTTTCTTCTGTGTTGTAGGCAATCCATAACATATATTTTGTCGCATTTCGAAACCTAGAAAATGCCCGGAATCTTATAAGGCTTTCTTGTTCCAAAATATCTAATTCCATATATCTTGTTCTTGCCTCTGGAGTTTTTCCTGAATATAATATGGAGATAGCTGTATCTGATACACACCAATAGTCAGATCCTTCAAATATTCCATCGTCAGACGTGGAAAGTTTCGAACGTGGGTGTGGTCCAATTGCACCCATCGACCAATCCTATTTTTTAGGTTTTCGGCTTCAACTTTAGCTTGAATAACATTCACATCATTAAAGCGCTCCTAGACTTGATCTCAACTGGATAAATTTTGAAGTGGGAAGACATTTCGTTAAAATGTCAGCTATTTGATTATTACTCTCAACATGACATATATCTATTTCACGAATAAAATGATATTTTATGTCAATATGCTTGGTTCTTCTCAAACTCCTAACATCATCATTTCTTGCCATATGAATAGCACTTCTGTTGTCAATGTAAAGGGAACTGGTCTGCTGAGATCGTTCAACTCCATTGCCAGTTGTCGAATCCATAGTATTTCCTTCGCTGCTTCGCTCGCTGACACGTACTCCGCCTCAGCGGTGGAAAGGGCAACTGCATTGCATTCCTCCATGTTGAATTTCTTCAAAATTTTCGAATATTGCGACTGATGAAAATAAAACCAGATCTTTGAATAATGTTAATTCCGAGGTATGAAACAGCTTTTGTATGAGTAATTTCAAAGTTTGCATTCATTGACCCATCAAAACTTCAATATCTGCCAAATAATTTTCTGTCACCAAACCGTCATCTACGTACAGAGCAATGATGATTATGTTCGACTGATTTCTCTTGAAAATATAGGGATCAGCAGCACATTGAGAAAATCCATTATTGACCAGAAAAGTTGTGAATTTTTCATTCCAATTACGGGATGCTTGTTACAAGCCATACAGACTTTTCTTTAGCCTGCATACTCTTCCTGTACCATCATTGTACCTTTCAGGTTGCATCATAAATTTCTTCAGACAGATCACCATGTAAAAAAGCTGTTTTCACGTCAAATTGAAGTATTTGAAACTTTTCTCTCGCTGCTAAGGACAATATGTATCTGATGGAGTCGTATCTGGCAACTGGACTGAAAATTTCGTCGTAGTCTACGCCATGTCGCTGCATAAAACCTTTTATCACCAATCTTGCTTTGTACCTCTTCTGATTTGGATGGATGTCTTTAATTCGAAATACCCATTCACATGCTAGAGGCTTCTTACTTTCAGGTGAATTCGACATAATCCACGTTTCATTTTTCATCAAGGAACTGAACTCATCGTCCTTTGCCGATTTCCATCTTTCATTTTTCATTGCTTCATCCACTGTTAGGTTTTCAACATCACCAATCATTGATATAGCTGTAAGTCTCTCTGGGCATCTTAAACACTCCCTTTTCCTCAACTGGTAGTTTGAATTTTTGGATATTCTGGACTCATTTTCGTTAATGATTTGACTGTAATCATTACTACTGCTGCTCTCTCCTTCCTCTTCTTGATGATTGTTGTAGACTTTTTCTTCTATAGTATTTGTTTCTTCTTGATATTGCAGTCCCATTTTACTTTCGTGTACATATATAACATCATAATCATTTCTAACTGCGACTTCATTCCTAGCACATTCCAGATTGATGTGATGTTCTTCATTTTCTTTGATTATCACGTCTCGGGCAAATTAAATTTTTCCGTTTGGCAAATATATTCGATATCCTTTTGTATTTTCTCCATAACCAACGAATACACCTGTTTTACTTTTAGCATTCCATTTGAGTCTTTTCTGTTTAGGTATGTGGATAAATACCGATTCACCAAAAATTCTTAAATTGGTAAAGCTGAATTTTTTATTGAACCATAACTCATTTGGCATTTTATTATGAATTCCTGTGGTTCCAGTCATATGAATAGCATGATTAGTAGCTTCTGCCCATAGTCTTTTGTCCAATTTTTGTGCTTGAAGCATTGTTCTGGCCATTTCGACGATGGTCCGCATGTCTCGTTCTGCTCTGCCATTCTGCTCTGGAGTATAGGGTACAGATAATTGATGTCGGATCCCATAATCGTTGAGAAGTTTCTGGATGTCTTTGTTGACCATTTCCTTGCCGTTATCACTTCTCAATATCTTTACAGTATTTCCAGTTTGATTTTTAACTGTATTCAGGAATATTTTCAATTTTTCCTTGGTTTCATCCTTCGTCCGGAGAAAATATATGGCTCTGAAGCGACTGAAGCCATCTTTCAAGAGCAAGAAATATCTTGATCCACCCAATGAATCTTCTTCCATGGGTCCACAAACATCCATATGAACAAGCTCGTCAGGACTTGAAGTTCTCGTAGAACTAACTGGAATAGGTAATCTGTGTTGCTTTCCTAGTATGCAAGCTTCACAAATTATTGGATTTTTGTCATCAGTGAACGATATCATTTGCTTTCAAAAAATGTTTGACATGTTCAATATTTTGATGGCCTAATCTTTCATGCCAAACTTTCAAGTGTTCTATTTCAGAACATCATTTCATAAAGTGGGTTTTTGCGAATCGTTTAGTGTAATCATATAACCTTTATCAAGTGCTGTACCAGCCGAAAACGAATTGAATTTCAATTGTGGTACACATAAAACATCACGAATAATTGACGGAATCCATTTATTTCCATTGAAAGCTTCAATGTTGATATCTTTTAGCTGTTATATATAAACCATCTCCAATTTTCACCTTTCTGGATTCAGATAGTTTGGAAAAATTTTGAAACCATTTTCGCTCACTGGACATATGATTGCTGGCTCCAGAATCTAAGTACCAACGGTTTTTCGTTTCTTCGACACTGTTGATTAAAGCAATACTGATAAAGGCATTTTGGTTTCTATTCTCCCTTTTCTTTCTAAACCAACAGTTTTTGATGACGTGGCCTCTTTTCTTGCAAAAATGGCAAACTGGTACATTATTCTTGTTCTTGAAACCATCTCTGGATTGATGAGTATGATGGCTTTCACCAGCATAATTTTTCCTTACATTTGAAGTGGTAGCAAAAGCTAATGTTTCAATACCAGCACAGGTTTCTTCTCGATTCTTGATTCTTTCTTCCTCCAGCAACAGTCGAGTGGTAATGTTTTTCAAAGTTTTGAGATCTTCACTAACAGAATCCCATGCACTTTGGAAAAAGGAATATCTACTTGGTAGCATCATCAAAATTTTGGTTATATCCATGGATTCAGGAATCGATGCTCCCAAAAGGTGTCGTCTTTCTCATCTGACTTGATGGTCTTTCCCACGGCAACATCATAAATTCCAGTACTCTTTAAAATGATGTCTACCTGGAATCTCCATATTTCATAATTTCTCGAACTTTCCAGCTTGATTATTTTCAAAGCAGTATAATCACCCATATTGCACTTTCGAATTGACAATTTGTCAGACCTGCTTCAAGCTGTATTTTTAACTGCACAAGTATTTCAGTAGCGATTTCTATGGACTCTATAAGAGTGAATCTGGGTCCATAACCTGATGAAACTTATCAGTGGTTTGAAATACTTTATTGAGAAACTTGGAAGAAAGTTTGTAAAACTGTTGTTTTTGTTTATTAAAAAACAACTACAACAACATATATATTTAACATTACCATGGATACTAAAAACAAAATCCATAGCCATATAAAATAAAAAATTATTTCATTTCAACATTATCAGAAGATGAAAACGATTTATCAACGCACCAGGTATGCGATAGAAGTCACCCAAGTTCACAACATGTGTTGTGGATATTGTCCCTTTGAAGAATTTAAAATTTGATTTGAAATGTCCATTTCTGGATTTCACTTCCCACCTAGTTTTGGTTATTAACCTAGAACTACTCGCTTCGTCGGTAGTAAATTATCTATGACCTCGTGTGAGAAATGGGGGCATATGATAATTAATACCAAGTTGTTGGAATAATGGTGTCGAGTCACGATAACTCCTGTCCACTATAAAAATATCCCCATCCTGAAACCAGGTCCTGATACCTTCGATGTCCCTTTCGAACTCCTGGTTCAATATAGTGGCATCATTATTTTTGATGTCTGAAAAATAAGGTCCTTGAATGACCAGGATATACCCGTCTGGAGCAACAATTACTTCCGGTTTCACAATATGGTCTTTTTATGAAAACAATAGGATTGCCTGAAAATTTTGAAATTAATGTGACGAATTCTCCTAAAGCCGGTTCTGACGGAGCTCGTAAACAGCACAGAAAACAGCGCTATTTATAGCCGATGATGTCACCATTAACTTCGCCGCTGGCGATTGACACAAGATCATTCGAGAAGCGACATCTAGTTGCCAGTAGAAATTCGAGAGATTTCCGGAACTCATTTCACGACGCTATATAAAAGGGATCTACACGGCGAGACGACAGTTTTTGGAATCAGCCTGAGTACGATATTTGAATATTAATTTAAGTCGAGCTTGTTAACATAAATTTGAGTATAAGTGTTATAAATAAATTAGATTTTAAACGTTTAGAGTATTTTGTTCGTTATATTGGTGTCAGAAGTGGGATGTGAAGATAAATTAAGTGCTTTGCAGAGAACAATTGAACTTCTTTCGCGCGAAACAGACCTGTGATCGGGACGAAAGTGATTTGTTGCGCGGTGAACTTTAGATTGGCGGACAATCTCTGTGTCGCGGAGTGAGACGTTTGGAGCGCGAAATAAACTGGTGGCCCGTATAAGTGTGCAAAGTGGACAGTTTTGCGTACCACGGGAGAATAAACTAATAAACTGTTTGTTTGAAATAGACTAATATTCCGTTCAAAGACATTGAAATACAAAATGTTTTCAAGGAGAGTTCTTTTAGCCGATTTAAAGGTGTCGGAGTTGAAAGAACAGCTGAAAGAAAGAGAGTTGGATACAACGGGCAGAAAGTCAACGCTTCAAAAAAGACTTGCAGAAGTACTGATTGAAGAAGGTGAAGACCCCGAAACATTTTTGTTCGAAGTTTCTGGAATAGTTTTGAGCTTTATAATGAACAAACTCGACGAAAACACGAAATCATTGGAGCAGAAACTTCAACAGAATTCGTTGAGTCTGGAAGATAAGCTCCAACAAAATTCTGGAGGATAAATTTCTTCAAAATTCAAAAAGCCTGGAAGAAACATTTCTAGAAAGTTCTGTCAGCTTGAAAGAAGAACTTCTCGAAAATTCAAATAGTATGAAAAAGGAACTCCAAGAGAAGTTTCTAGAAAATTCGAATAATCTGAAGGAAGAACTTCAAGAGAAACTTCTAGAAAATTCGAAAAATCTGGTAGAAAAGCTGCTAGAAAACTCGATAGCCTAAAAGAAGAACTTTCTGGAGTGGCAAATCGTTTATAAAAAGAATGGGGACCGTTGAAACAGAGATAGAGAATATCAAAGATGAAATCGAAGAGGAAATGTGAAAATTGAAAGGCGGAGTAGAGGCAGAAATCAACAAAATGAGAGAGAAAATCAGTAAGTTGGAAAATCAAATGGAAACCGTCCACACCACGGAAACTGTGAACAAAAATTCGTTGCTGGACATAAGCTCAAATCTAGATGAAACCCAAGAAAAGATGAAATACTTCAAGATCAGCCCTGAAACAGGGAAACTTTGCATGAAGCCACCACGGTTCGACGGAAAAACTCCATGGACAAATTACCGCCGACAATTCGAAGCTGCGGCCAAGGCGAACGGATGGAGTGCAGGAGAGAAAGCTGTAGCACTAACACTGGCGTTGCGAGGAGAAGCAACGAATATTTTACAAACCCTAACCGCCCAAGAGCAGGAGGACTATGAACAGCTGATCAAACATCTAGAACTACGGTATGGCCAAGCCCACTCAGAACACGTGTACCATTCACAGCTGAAAAATCGTTGTCAGAAATCAAGCGAATCACTGCAAGAATTCGAAGCTGATATTGCACGCTTGGTTTGTCTTGCTTATCCAGCTACACCAGAAAATGTTATGGAGCGATTAGCCGTACAGGCATTCTTAGACGGACTTCGTGGCCAAGAAACGCGGCAAGCACTGATATCAGCTCGACCAACTCACCTTGTAGATGCACTGGCACGCGCCCTGGAGTTCGAGGCGGCAAAACAATCTTGCAAAAGCCAGGGAAAAGTCCGATTTATTGAGGAGAACCCACAGAAGACAGCTGACCTGGAGGGGACCATAAAGAAGCTGATAAAGGAAGTGCTGCCTGAACTACTGTTGTTCTTCAACGACAAAACAAAGGTGTATTCGTGGACGGTCTCATTAACAACGAGCCTCGCACCATGCTGCTATTTACACGTGCGACAAGAACATTTCTCGGACCTACTTTTGCCAAAACACCGGCAAGAATTGAACCGTCAAACTGGAAACTACGCACAGCAACAGGGGATCCAGCCACTGTATATGGCGAGTTGACGATCGACTTGGTTTTAGGCAGCACAAAACTAAGACACCGAGGAATTGCCCTTGGGAAGACCTTACTGCGCCGATAAATTCATACCAGTAAGGGTCATGAATGTTAATTACCATCCAGTGACGTTGAGGAAAGGAACAACTTTGGGCCACTGCTCGCCAATTTCCGCTATGGTCAGGAATGTACCCGGTACCATTAGCCAAGCCAACAATCTACCCGGAGAATTAGAAAAGCTAGTTGTCATATCATCGAGAGGCATAAAACCGGCACAGCAGCCCAGATTAAAAGATTTAGTGAGGAGATACCAAGACGTCTTTGACACCGGACAAGGAAAAGGGGGTAGAACAAAGATGGTCCAGCACAGAATCGATACTGGAGATGCCCGACCAATCCGTCAATCAGCCAGAAGATGGATTGAGAGGCTCCAGGAATTCGACTTTGAGATCGAACATCGGGCGGGGACCAGCCATAAGAATGCGGATGCCCTATCGCGAAGACCATGTCCAGACGACTGTTCGCACTGCCGACGAGCAGAGGCGAAAAAGGCGACAGTTTGTAGAACAACGGCGGTAGATGATAACTGGAATGACAGCAAGCTCCAGAAAGACCAAGAGAAAGATCCAGATCTTGGCTTAGTTATCAGCTGGAAGAGGAGTAACCAAAGACCGACATGGCAGGAAGTAGCAGGATATTTGCCAGCCATCAAGTCCTACTGGGCTCAATGGAACTCCCTTACTCTGGACAACGGAGTTCTGAAGCGTGTGTTGGAGTCCGAGGATGGTGGAGAAGAAAGACGTCAGACAGTTGTACCCAGAAGCAGAAGACCGGAAGTGCTTCGAGAAATTCATGATGGGGTCGCCGGAGGACATCTGGGAGTGACGAAGACTCTCCAGAAAGTGAGGCAACGGTTTTACTGGGCCAATTGTCAGGCAGACGTTCAAGACTGGTGCAGAAAGTGCGCTGTATGCGCCACAAGTAATGGACCTCGAACGCGACCGAAGGCCCCAATGCGTCAGTACAACGTTGGTAGCCCATTTTAAAGAATCGCTATCGATATTGCCGGACCGTTTCCAGAATCTGACCACGGGAACAAATACATCCTCGTGGCAACAATGGACTACTTCAGCAAGTGGACTGAAGCCTATGCCCTGCCCAACCAGGAAGCCATAACCGTCGCCGACGTCCTCGTGAAGGAGTGGATTTGTCGATTTGGTGTCCCACTGGAACTGCATTCAGGCCAAGGCAGAAATTTCGAGTCCGACTTGTTCCAGGAATTGTGTCGATTGCTGAACATCCGGAAGACGCGAAGTACGGCTTTACATCCGCAGTCTGATGGAATGGTGGAGCGGATGAACAGGACGATGAACCGCCACCTATCCAAGGTAGTCTCTGACCACCAAAGAGACTGGGACCAGTATCTCCATTTGTTCCTGATGGCATATCGTTCTGCAGTACACGAGTCGACCGGCCAAACCCCTGCTAGTATTATTATGGGCCTAGAGCTGCGACTACCATGTGATCTGAAGTTTGGGACGCCACCAGGACAAGACACTGCAGGAGAGGACTATGTCAGCAAACTTTGGCAGAGAATGGAAGACATCCACGAAAGAGTCCGTTTGAACATCCAGAATGCCAGCGACCGAATGAAAGAGACCTATGACATCAAGGCCGATGCCGGAGGATTTAAGGTTGGTGACTGGTTTGGCTGTACAACCCCAAACGTCGTCATGGCCTATCACCAAAATTGCGGAACTCATAGATCTTGAAAAGGATAAATGACGTGGTCTACCGAATTAAAAAACCACCTAGAGGAAAACCCAGAATCGTCCATTTTAATAGGTTGGCCCCTTACGCTGGAAACCACGACCAAGTCCGCACCCTCAGACCACCGGAGGATGCGATGACCTTCCACAAATTCATGTCCTTGTACTCATGGACAGAAAGTTCAACATGGGGTGACTCGAGAGGAACCACGAGACCTTTTTAAGGTGCCTGCATAGTACGCGCTAGCCCACTGTGTAGCAGAAGATCTTCAAATGTCCAGAGGCATCGCATGGTGTTCTCCAAGAAGTACGGTCGTCTCCATGAACTACGGCAACAAAACCCGGAAGTTGGAGGGGTGCTACAGTTGCGGAAAGGCCAGAGAAGCATCTTCTATCTAGTCACCAAGAAGCAGTCTCGAGACAAACCGTCCTATGAAGACTTATGGAACAGCCTTGCGAAATTAAGGAATATGATGGTGGAGCAGAATCTCGTGGACCTGGCAATCCCAAAATTGTCCTGCGGGCTCGACGGACTGGACTGGAGAGTCATAAGGAGCATATTGGAGATGATGTTCGAATCCACCGGCGTCAGGATTTTGGTATGCTGTAATCATCGTCCACAACCAAACCTGAACACCGAGAGTGCTACTTCCATCAAACAGCAAGGTGCAGATATGGAGAATCATGCAAATATCGGCACACCCCAAGGATGACATTTCGGGACGAAATATCTCTAAGAAGGGGGCAATGTGACGAATTCTCCTGAAGCCGGTTCTGACGGAGCTCGTTAACATCACAGAAAACAGTGCTATTTATAGCCGATGATGTCACCATTAACTTCGCCGCTGGCGATTGACACAAGATTATTCGAGAAGCGACATCTAGTCGCCAGTAGAAATTCGAGAGATTTCCGGAACTCATTTCACCACGCTATATAAAAGGAATCACCACGGCGAGACGACAGTTTTTAGAATCGGCCTGAGTACGATATTTGAATATTAATTTAAGTCGAGCTTGTTAACATAAATTTGAGTCTAAGTGTTATAAATAAATTAGATTTTAAACGTTCAGAGTATTTTATTCGTTACATTACTATTTTTTTCGATTTTACCATAAGTACAATCGATCTATTGCTTTTGGTTGGTTAGGATTGGGGTTATAGAGTTCATTGACAAATTCTGTGATGTATCTTGTGATATAGTTTTCTCTGGTTATAGCATTAAAGCCCAAATTATTCATTCATCCTAATTCATTCCTAATTCTCGAACCGAAACAAGTGTGTATACGCTTTTCGGATTTTTGCTTTGTTTCACAAATATTATAAACTTCGTATGTTGTATTGTATTTGTATTTTATTGCATTTTTTGTGTGAATAAAGCGTAATTCGTAGAATTGCACTTTACTCAATGAAGTAAGAGATATGAATTCTTCATTGGAAAAAGAATTGATGTCCTCGAAGTCTCTGGATTGTGTGTTTTTTTGCCGCCTCTCTCAGACCTTCCATAAATTGTTGGAGCTGCATTCCTTTCAGAATACAGGCCGTTTCTTTTATCATGTGGTAACATTGCTATATTCTAAACCGTAATAGATACAAAGACGATTTAATGGGAAAAAATGTAACTATTGTGGTGAGCAGTACATTGGTCAGAGAAAATCTACGGGGACTCTCGCCCTTCCCGACTTATACAGGGAAAACTAAAAATGCTGTTTTCGGTTTTTTACGAATAGAATGTTTATTTCAGAAAATATAAATAATAAATAAATAAATAATATAAATATTGTATTCAAAATGTACTAGAACTACGTAATGATAAATTTTTAATTAAACGTAAAAAACCGAAAACAGCATTTTTAGTTTTCCCTGTATAAGTTGGGAAGGGCAAGAATCCCCGTAAATTTTCTACGACCAATTTACTGCTCACCACAATAGTTACCTTTTTACCCATTTAAACGTCTTTGTATCTATTACTGTTTAGAATATAGCAATGTTACCACATGATAAAAGAAACGGCCTGTATATGGTCTATTCGCGTACCTCAAGCCTGCATGTAAAACATCTAAAAGGTATCCAATTCCATTCAGGTGATGAGACACCCTCACATTATCAGGAACAAAAATGTCGGTCGAAACATAAATATTCACTCTACAATTTGTAGTTACCCGCAGAATGTTATGTCGAGAATCACATATGAAACAAGTATTTCTCGAAGTTTGAGTTAATAAATTTAATCGGAGAACACCTGGGTCGTTTTCTAAGGCTTGTATTTCATTTCGAATTACAATTGAAACACAGCCTAGTGTTGGCATTGATGTCTTCTTGAGGCCTTCCTGCAGCATCTCGCCTAGTAACAGCCAACTCCTGAACAGGAAAATTATTGTCTCCAAGAATCCGACACATTTGTCTACTGGGACGGACAAATCTGGCGATCGTTTGACCCACTTCCACTTGTCCAATCGACTTGAATTTGACATATTTATATAAAAAAAACAAGATTGATTCTATTAAAAATTGGAATAAATGTGTTTTTGGGACCGGAGATCATGTTTATTGTGACAAAATTCAAGTATTTGAAATAGCGAACGAATTTTGTGATATATATGATTCGATTATATTCAAAATTGATATGAAGGCGTTTGTGGGGTTAGACACTTCTAACTTTTTGTCAAAATTCAATTATTCAAGCTGGTTGATTTCATGGATGATAAAAAGAATTGAATAAATGAAAACTTTCTAAAGACAGGAGTTTCTTACATTGCACTGAAATGGGAAAAAAAATTCTTTAGTGGTGTCACGCTATTCTGAGAGTAACAGATTCAAGATTCTGCAATGATTTTAGTTTGAATACAAATATGAATTCTTGAGCGACAAGTTTTTGAATCTGCCAGTCACAGAATAACGTGCACTCCTAAAGAAATATTATTTTTTCCTTTTCAGTGCAATTCAATAAAAGCTCGTCTTCAGAAAGTTTCTCTCATGACCTATATTTATTCATATTTTTTTTGTGAAATATATTCAAATACATTTCAAAATGAGTTCATTGAATAAACGTCCAAAAAAAGGAAATATTTACTATCGCGGAATTTTGGGAAGTATAATACCTTCACCCTCCATTTGTTGATTGTATGCCAAATATCCCATTCCTAGGTTTTCGTCGAGTTGATTGGAAAATATCTCTTTTTTGTATAAACTACACATTTCACAGAAATCATATAAAATATTTCTTCATCTGAATTGAAATAGCTTTCAAATACTGTAGAATTCCAACCTTGAGAGGATTATTGCTTCTGATATATTTCAATTTTCTCTAGTTTTTTCGGAAACAGGGCTTTCAAATGAACAACCTTTCATTCACCATGTATATAAGGTATTGCATTTTTGGAATAGTTACCGCACTAATCTAGCCCGAATATTTTTCAACATGAATTGTTGGAAAATAGCCCTTTTCGTTCTCCAATGAAGTATATCGGGTATCAATAAAATCCGTACATTCAAAAGTATATAGCCGACAAACGAGTCCGGAGACCTATGCTAATATTGATGACAATATCTCGGACTGTATCTTTTTACTCACCCTATATATATGAAATGAGTATGCGACGTTCTCAACATTAAAGAATGCTCTCCCCTTTCCGATTAAAAAAACTAGGGATTGACGTGCCCCTATTTTCGAGCCACCCTGTATATAAAAAAAAATTTGTCGGTAAACTTCGATCGAGATTGATGAAGTTCATTCAGGCTCAATCGGATCTTTAATTCTCATGAAAGAACTTACCCTGGTTGGTTTAAATTAATCGAATTGGATTTTTCTTTATTCACCCTGTTGTAGAGCACAAAACGTAAAATTATAATGAATACGAGGTTCAGATGACATTGTACCATCATTCAGGCATGTTATTCCATGAATAAATGGGCGTTTTGTCAATTCTCGGAGTTGTTGAAAATTCTGAGCAGAACACTTCACTTTTCATCTTTGACACCCTGTATTTCGAAAACTAGTCTGCCGATTTCCTTGTGCCCATGAACACTTTTGCTTAGGGAGTCAAAATCTACATCATACCAAAAATTCAGGGAATTTAACCGAAAGCCATTTTCCATAAGGAAAGTGCGGGGTCCTATTTGATGGTCCTTATGCTTAGATTCATTAATATTGAGTACTATAATGTTTGATACCCTTTTTCTCCTTTCACATAGTTCGTTTAAAATTTCTTGAGTTGAATCATCAGAAATCATCAGAATTTAGTTTTCCAACATCCTGTACATTATGCTGTAATTGCTCAACCTCACATTGTAGTTGTTTGTTTTGGTTTCTCAGTTGTTCTATTTCCTTGTGCAGTTCACAAATGTTTTCTAGTGCTTCATTTATCTTCAGTGATACCCTTATATCAATTTCGAACAAAATGTAAGATAAAGCGTTTTCCGTTAACACGGCAGATTTGGAATCGCGAAAGATGAAGAATATCTTCTGCAAATTCAATATGAAAAATCAGATCACTATTTTGGGTAGATATACAACAGTTTTTCAAGCTGAAGTGTTCGCCATCCTTAGAGGCTTATTCAGTAAATTGTCATCAGAATACAATATCGCTGCGCTAACGACATTTTCGCCAACAACATTCCCAACGATAAATTCTTAAAATACATTCAGTATCGATGTCGTTAAAACAAAATCTAGTAACATAGTATTAAATGGATTTGATAAATGTTGGTACGTGATCTTTAATGTTTTGTGACCAAAATCGTTTGTCGATACTTGTGCGCGCGTTTGAACGAAGTTTTCTGCTGTCAGAATGAAATTTGGTTACAATTTGAATAAAATATACGTACATAAATAATAAACAATTTAATATAATCTGTACTATGTTGTTTTCATCCAGACTTGACTATGACTACAGCCAAACCGATAACACAGAAGCAGCGGGGTATGAATAAAAGGCGACTATAAGAGCCAACTTGCAATCTATACATCCTATGATTCCTGGTATCTCATGTTTGATAAAGAATCTATAAATTCATCAATTATTTGTTATTATTAAACATCTGCTACATACTCATGTTTTGTGTGAAATATTTCATCAGCGGTCTGGGGAAATTTCACATATCTCTATGCGAGATTATTCACTATAATAAAACGAACAAAGTTCGAGTGTGTATATAGGAGAGTTCAATTCTATGAAACAATTATTTCGTAAAACTGAAAAATGCCTGTCTCTCCACATAATTCCACACAGTGGAAATTGAGGCAAATATCTGACAGAAAACAACTATCAACTATCAAAAACATTAAAATAATTAATTATCCCTGAATCAAAAATGACCACACCAGACTTTTGAAGGACCAAAAGTTGATGAACTGTAAAATTACAAGACGGTATATCAGTTTTACCATAAAATGAGAATAAACGAAAATGTGAAGACGGATATTTGATCAAACCATCAAATTACAAAAACAATATTTTGTAAAAATTATAAAATATAGTTGTAGAATGTTGTAAGTCTGCAAAGCGTAATATTCGAAAGTCAAAGGAATTGAAATTGTCGAATCAGACGAATAAATGCTAAAACCGAAAAGTAAAGAACCGAAAATTTTCAGAAATTGGAGTGGGTATAGCGTAGCAGAACGCCGGTTGATCTATTCTCTCAGAGATGGCGTAGCGTGCGGTCAATATACTAAAATGAATTATCATGTCCCCATTAAATTCCTTTTTATTTCTGTCTCACCAACTGATATTACGAAAATAGCAAGGCTCACATCAAATTTTGTCACCAGTATTAGGTATCACGAAAAAAATATGATTTCGCTTCCAAATATTTTGTGGATGGTAGGTAGTAGGTAATAATTGAGATCTGATATATTTCTAAGGTTGATCGTAGTATGATCCTATATAAACACATCATTGAACGGGATGAACGATTATAATCGCGTATGAATGCTTGACTGAAAGACTCGCAGAAGGACTGATTGAAGAAAAAGAAGCCCCTGAAACCCTTTTATTCGAAGTTTCAGGAATCGATTTAAGTTCGATAATGAATAAACAAGAAGAAACTCGCAAGTCCTTGGGAAACGAATCCCAACAAACTTCTATAAACTTGAAGTAGAACTGCAACAAAATTCAGTGAGTTTGAAAGAACTTCAACAAAATTCGAATTTTCTGAAAGAGCAACTCTAACAAAAATGTAAAAGTCTGGAAGAAAAGATTCATGAAAATTCGGTGAGTCAAGAGGAATAGCTTCTAGAATATTCGAAGAATCTAGAAGATAATCTTGTAGAAAATTCGATTAGTCTGAAAAAGGATCTCCAAGAAAAACTGCTGAAAATTTCGAAAAATCTAGTAGAAAAGCTTCTAGAAAACTAGAACAGCTTAAAAGAACTTTGTGGCGTGGCGAACCATTTAGAAGAAAGAATGGGAACCGTCGAAACAGAGATAGACAGAATGAACACGAAAGTTGAAAAAATCAAAGATGACGAGTGAAAAATAAAGAAAAATTCAGTGAGTTAGAAAAGCGAATGGATTCTGCGCACTCCCCAAAAACTTCCAACAGAAATTCAATGCTGGACCTGAGTGTGAACGTGGATGAAGTACAAAAGTACATAAAAAATTTCAAGGTCAGTGTCGAACCAGGAACATTTTCACTGAAACCGCGTCAGCTCGACGGAAAAATTATCTTGGACAGTTTGAAGTTGCGGCTAAAGCAAACGGATGGAATGCAGGGGATCGATTGGCGGTTCAGGCATTTTAGATGGACTTCGAGATCAAAAAACCAGGCAAAATTTGACATTAGCTCGTCCAACACATCTCGTGAACGCATTTTCGTGAGCTTTGGAATTTGAGGCGGCGAAACAATCCTGCAAGAGCCAGAGTAGAGACAGGATGATCGAGGATGACTCGCAGGAGCCTGCTGATATTGAAGCTACCATCAGAAAAGTAATTAAGGAAGTGCTGCCTGAGAGAAAACAGATAAGATGCAGGAATTGCGCGGAAAATTGGGTATGTGCGTAGCAAATGGCCAGCATTCAAAGAATCGACACAAAGAAGGTCGATGATGACAACAATGCTTATGTCGCTGTTCTTCAACGACAAAACAAAGGTGTCTTCGTAGACAGTCTAATCAACAACAAGCCTTGCACTATGCTGCTAGATACAGGTGCGACTAGGACAATCCTTGGGCATGCTTTTGCTAAAACAACAGCAAGAATTGAACCGTGAACTTGGAAGTTACGCATATCAACAGGGTAGCCAGCCATAGTATATGGCGAGCTACCAATTTAACAGATTTTAAGCAGCACTAAAGTGAAAAACTGGGCTCTAGTAGCAGACATCAAAGATGAAGAGATCATTCGTGATCGTACCTGAGATGGCTGAAAACATTCTGGATGCTAGAAACGTGGTAATGTTCGAGCCTAACCTTCATGATGAGAAAATTGAATGAGGAATTGCACTAAGGAAGACCTTGTAGCAAGTTTGAAAAATTTGAATAACCTATTACAAATTTAACAAAAGAACCTCTTAATATAATACAGGGTGTTACTTCAGCTGATGAAAATTATGATATAGCTTTCCGAACTCTAGTTGACATATATCAAATCAGAGATGCTCCCAAGACTTTCAGTATGGTTACGGAGCATTCTTCGATAGCATCGCCCCAGCAAGTTGATCTTCCGTCTATCTCGGAAGTGAACACCGCGTTGACAAGCCACTGTAGTACATCAATTTCTCCATCTACATTTCTATTGTCAACCGCTAAGTTGAAATAGTTGATGTGCATGGAGATGTTCAATCTGCTAGAGTTCTGCTCGATACAGATAGTCAAACAAATTTTATTACTGAAAAGTATTTAAAACGGTTAGGTCTTAATCGGTCTAAATTCAGAACCACCATTCAAGGTATAGGTCAGATACCGTCAATGAGTAAGTGTCGTACAAGCTGTACAATTCGACCAAAAGGTATTTTCTAACCCTCTTATCATTTTGAGGCTATTGTGTTACCTAATAATTGCGCAAGAAACAATTTCCAAAACGAATATATCATTCATCACCAATTTGGAATTAGCTAATGAAGATTTCTATGTTAACGGTGACGTAGATATTTTGTTAGGCGCGGATTTGTTCCTCCTGGAAATGTTAATGAACCCATTGCCCTTCATACCGTTTTCGGTTGGGTATTGATGGGCAAAATTGATAATGTTTACCCATGAACGGTGTCTTCTTACCTTTCTATCACACGTTCTTCTCTAGATGAAACACTTGAAAAAATTTGAGAAACTGACCAGCTGTGTGAACAAATCTACTGAGACACTGTCACCAGAGATGATTCTGGTCGATACGTTGTCCCTTTACCATTCAAATTACAAAATTCTCAAATCGGAGACTCGCGTTCTGCTGCATTACGACGCTTCTATTATTTAGAACGCAAACTAAGTAAATATCCTGAGCTGAAACATGCTTACTCAGATTCGGGTTGAAACGTTAATTTGCTCAAATGGAAAGTGTTACCTAAAGTAGATAAACACCAAATACATTCATAACAGAGACTCTTTTCAGGTGGGTTGGGGTGGAAACTATTCACTATCGGTGGACACTGCACTGCCGTTATTGAGACCTTTTAAAGGGGCGCCACCACCGAGAATGAATAATAAGAGAAAATTAAGCAACAGGTAATACATAAAATTTGTTGACGGTTATTTCATATAAAATGGAAGTGAACAATTGTGGTGTATGAAACACTGAGAGCACACGATAATGTGTATTAGCTTCTGAGTAGGAGGGTGATGTGAATCTGAATCTCAGTGTTCTGAAGGTACTTCTAGTTGGTTAAATTCCATTAATGAGATTTACCACTTTGACACACCTCCATTCAACTCTAGCTCTGTATTCAATTATCATGGCTATAACAGTGACAAGTGACTTGAATTTAATTTTTACATATGCATATAAGGAACATAATTATAATTTAAATACATATATTTGTTGAATGTAAAAAAAAGAAGTTCTGGTGAAATGAAACACCATTGAATAAGCAAAAAGGCTATAGAATTTATTAAAGAAAAGTGCAGGACAGTTCTAGGATTTAGTAAAGTGAAAATGCAGTAAGGTTGTAGGATGCTGTCCCTCATCATTGTGTCGAAAAACCTGAAGCTGTCAGTACGGAGCCAAGAGTGGCCTTTCTCAACCAAATCAGACTTAGGTGTATCGTTCAATGATGTTGTATTTACAGGAACAAAAATGCAGAATGATCTATTGTTACTCCTCTTCTCTTCTTCCGATTGTACAAGTTTGTATTCACGGTGAATGTGAGGCAAATGTTTTGTCAAATATAACTAACCCCCTCTCAACGAAATTACCAAAGAATATTTTGGAGATTTTCTCAGGGGGACCTTATTCAAGAGTTCACTTTAAACACTATTATATATGGTATATCTAGTTCACGGTACCTGGCTAATAGAACGATTCGACAATTAGCCATGGATGAAATGCACAACTTTCCTTTAGCGGCACAGATTTTACAATGTGATGTCTGTCGATGATATTATTAGTGGTGAGAATTTTTTGATTTTTTGAGGAAGGCTATTATTTTACAGACTAAATTGTTTAGAACGCTGTGGTTTTCGAAGATTTTCGAAAAAATGCCTCTAGCATTTGATCACGATCTCATTATAAAAATTCTTTGACTGCAATAGAATCCTCTTTTGGATTAATTTTCTTATCAAGCTCAACCAATTAACAGAAACTGTACTAAACGTACAATCAAAGTACAGTCCTATCAGAATTATCGCGAATCTCCGATCCACTAGGCTATAAAATCGTGGAGTAGATAACAATCTGAATTACCAAATTTTTCATCCATACGAATATTTCCAGATCAATATGATAGCTGCCAACTGCATGGGTCATGTGATGCCTCTAAAAATGGTTATGCAGCCATGGTTCATTTTCGATTTGATTAACAAAATTCATATAAAGTGTGCTTCTCGAAATCAAAGACCTTTGCGAAAAATATCGGTATCTCGCTTGTAGCTGAGTGCGGCAACGTTGTTTGCTAGGTTGGTCGCTTATGTTTGTAAAACTTCCGAATTGTAATTTGATGCAAAATTTCCTATTTTTCTATCGCAAAAGCATCACCTCACTCAACTTATCATCAAACAGTTTCAACGAAAAAATCTAAATCTAGGTCCCAGAACCTTGGAATATCCCCTATTACAGCAATTATGGATATTGTCTGAAAAAAGCTATACGCCATACTATATCAAAATGTTTGAGATGTTTTCTCGTTAGCCCTTCATCGTCAGTCCCTATAATGGGAAACTTGCCATCTCTCCGTGTCAACCAACTAAAACCATTCTCGTGTGTTTTATTTGCTAATTGAAAGGCCTCATATTATTGCTTGAGTTCTCTCTAATTCATTTACATCATTATTATTATTATCACATCACATTGAAGATTTGCTGAGAAAGTGGTATCTTTCATACCACTTTTTTTCCAGAGCTACAAATATCAGCCCATGAAACCAGGTATGAACGGACGAAGAATGTTAACCATATAAATATGAACCTAGCCAAAATTTTAGAATGGGAATCCAATAATTTGGTGGGTTTGACTATTCAAATAGTTTGTCGACTTTGAGATGTCGATTTATATAAACACCTCAAGATTGGAATACCTAGACTATTACCTTAACGAAAACAAAAAGAAAAGATAAATCAGTTGCATCACATTTTTTATATGTATTATGTCTGACTTCGAATGATGAAAAGTTATTATTTACTTCCACGTGTGATTCCCTTCAAATACCTAGGCGTTAATTTCAGTGTAGAAATCCCGTTTGCAAAACATACCAAAATCATCGTTTCTAAAGCAACCAAACTTCTAGGGTTTCTGATGAGCAATTGCAAAGAAATCGATTTATTATTATAATATTGATAATTATTCCTGTTGATTATTCAGGTCCATTTTAATATCGAGTTTTTTTTACAGATTTACGTATTGAAAGATATATCCAGTCGCATCAAACAAAAAAAAATGTCATCAACAGGACCATCACTTTTCCTCTCTCTGGAAGATAGCACAAAAAAACTGGAAAACGATTTGAGGCACCTTCAGATTGAACCAGAAGATCCTCATCGCACACTTCATGAAAACACATCAAAAAGAGAAAAAAAATTTACGAATACAAAAAGGCAGAAGCTCCGCGGTTTTCTCAAATCCCATGAAGTTGTACATGTAACTGTTGTGAAACCACAGATGAACTCCACGTTGCCTTTCTCGCCTGCAAGTAAAAGCAAAGAAATTTATTCTATACTGGGAGCTCGAATGTCCCCTGTGCAAAAAATTCCTGTTGCAAGAAATTTAGAATTTTCCCACTCGACTTTAGCAAGGGAAAATAGACCAGACATAAAGCCTACAAGTGCCCCACCAAACACTCCTGCACATACCGAGTCCCAGAGAACTTTCACATTCAAGAACTTGAAAACAACCGTTTCTTCTACCATGACAACAAACAACAGTAACTCCTTTTTCACACCAAAAAATGTCCTTAGTAATTTTTCACAAAGTATTCAACCTACTTTGCCTCCCAGTGCACCTTCGGCATTTGTTCCCACTACTCAAAGCACTAAACTTCAGAGTTTCACTCATATGTCCGAAAAATCTAATCTTGGTAGTATACCCTCTTCTACATTCTCTTTTGCTTCAACACCTACTGGCACAATACCAAAAACGAATACCATCAATGTTAGCGAGTCTATACCCCCGTTCAAAACAAACACATCCCAATTTAATTTTGGAAGCAATATAACTATTACACCAATCAGTATAAAACCCGAAGTGGTATCTAGTACAAACTCAAATTTCAGTTTTGGCGGTACTACCAAAACAAACACAGATATCACCATGGTAGTTCCTAAAAAAACCACTTCAACATCCGAAACTCTTTCTCAAACTAAAAGTGCTCCTTTGTTTGGCAGTACGACATCAAGCAGCAATTTTTCATTTGGATCTATGGCTGATATCATCGCTTCAACTTCTGAGAGCACTACCAGAACACCATCAAGTGGAAGCATTTCGAGTACTACTAATAACATGAAATCTCTTGTTTTTGGAACTACTCCATCGTCAACGCCCTTTCCAACAATTGTTACCCAATCGATATCGGTGAATACTCCAGTGATACAAAATACATTGAGTACTACAACCACTTCAGAATTATTAGCATTCTCTGTTTCCCCTTCTATCACAAAACCATCCATATTTGGCTCTGCCCTCCCTACTGCAAGTTCTACTCCTTTTTTGAGTAAGGCAGTTATTTCAACTTCACTCACAACTGTTGGTCCTACAACTACAGTTACTAGTTCAACCTCTTTTTTCGGGAATCCACCCGCAACTCTCAATTCGAACTCTATTACCATTCCATCAGAAACCATTTCAGCGTTTGCTAACAAACCCGAAGCTACAAGCACACCATTTGGTTCAAGTACAGTTTCTTCTTCACCTTCGCCCAGTGTTGCTCCTACTTCATCTGTATCTGATACAAAGGTTTCTACTACTATGTCGATTTCAAGTAATATAATAACGACTACTATTAGTAGTACGACCCCAATCTTAGAAACTAGCTCTACCACTACTCCAAGTATTTTTGCTACTGCAATTCCCCCTGTGAGTGCTCCTAGCTCAATACCTTCAGTTTCAATTTTTGGATTCAGTAATATAACCACTGCTTCAGATGTTTTCGCTTCTGCAGCTACTCCTACCACAAGTGGTACTTCAATATTCGGTTTCAGTTCAAGCAGTGCAACTACTCCGATATTTGATGTCTCTACTGTTGCTCCTGTATCTAGTACATCCATTTTCGGAGGTAGTACCACATCCGCTCCTACTACAACTTCAATTTTTGGAGGAAGTAGTACCATAGCCAAGACAAGTTCCAACTCAACATCGATATTTGGAACAAGTATGCCCTCAGCTACACAAGCACAAATATTTGGAACACCGACGACTACTTCAACAGTTTTTGGTAATACCACTGTAACTACAAGCAGTATCCTGACCAGCCAACAGGGTTCAATTTTTAGTGGTGGATCCACTACACAAACATCAATATTCGGCACAGTAAGTACCGCTAGTACTCAACCATCAATTTTTGGATCCGTAACACCTGCGGCGACAACCCAACCTTCAATTTTTGCTCCGACTACAACGAATGCTTCTCCAGTATTTGGTAATACAACAACCACACCGTCTTCATTTGGTTCCGCTTTTGGCCAGTCTGGTTCTATTTTTGCTACTCCAAAAACTACGTCCCCTTCTTTTGGTACCACTTTTGGAAATCCCAGCATTTTTGGTTCGACGCCTGCAACTACAGCTCAAGGATTTGGTCAAACACCATTTGGCTCTACGGCAACACCAGCTTTTGGAACTCCTACAACAGTTAATAGCATTTTTGGTTCAGGTGGAACTGGTTTTGCATCCGTTAGCTCTTCTTCCAATATATTTGGGTCATCTGCTGCTTCGTCAACTTTCAGTTTCGCTCCTACTGCTGGTAACGCTACAACCGGGACAAGCGCGTTTGGTTTTGGCAATTTGAATGTCGGTAATGCCGCTACCACTAGCAGCAGCATTTTTGGAAGTGGAAACAGCTTTACTCCAAAGGAAGCAGCACCAGCAAATCCTTTTGGAATTGGAGCAAGTACTTTTGGGACTCCCCCATCTACATCTACTTCAATATTTGGTACCAATACTAGTAACACCCAATCGAGTTTTGGTACATCAACGTTTGGTTCACCGTCAGCTTTTAGTCAGCAGCCTGCATTCGGACAAAGCACCTTCGGAGGTACTTCTTTTGGTAGCCCTCAGGCTGGTCCTTTCAGCACTGGTGGAACGGGAGTTGGTCAAAGTGGATTCGGATCGTCTTCTAGTTTTCAAAAGCCTGGGGGATTTGGCGGTGCATCAACTTTTGTAGGGACTCCACAACCAGCTTTTGGAGCTAGTCCTAGTTTCGGGGGGGCACCTGCCTTTGGAGCAGCACCTTCTTTTGGAAGTCCGCCCAAAGTATTTGGATCCAATACCCCAACAGGTATTAATTTAAGTTTATTTATAATAATGATAAAAATGTATTACTGAATCCATTCCAATGACATATGAGATGCATGTTTATAAAGTTAGCAAGGCCACTTATCAATGAAGCATGGATTAATAATAGTCGGATAATTGTCAAGAATTTATTGTTAACCAAAAAAAAAATTGTCTCATCAGTTTACAATGTAGCTTCGTTACGTTATTTCTCTGACTCCAAAATTCACTGAACGATATTGAACGACGTAAACATATTTGTTGTAAAAAGTCCCATTGTTTTATACCCACAAAACTACTTGCTAAATGCTTAATAATAGATATATTCCATTATCCTAGCAATGATAATAATAATAGTAATACACACATACACAATTTGGGTGGTTTATTTCTTCTGCTCCTGAAAATTAACAGTTTTCCAATGACTACAACAAATTTGTCATGAATAGTTGAAATTTCCTGAAGTGAAACTACCTGTAATTGGTAAAATTCTACCACAGATTACAGAAACTTACAGATAAGAAGCTCCGCCAATTTCCTTTGATGTTTCAAATGCCGCCTCATTGACCTCGGACCTTTAAATTTTGCGCGCCAGAGTTGCCGGTTCGCAAAATTCAAGCCGACATTGTTGCGGATTTAGATTCGTTCCTGCTTAGGCTGAGTGCATACGAAAGCTTTTTCCGTTTCAGTTCATGGAAATTCTGATTTTGATTGGTTTCCTATATAGAGATTTGTCAGAAGCGCGAAGTTCAAACATTTTTTTTTATTAGCCTTCATATATTGCAGTTCCATATAGATTATCATACTGAATATTGAACAAAAATCACCATTCATATTGGTTCTACTTTTTTATATAATGTTAATGGTTCAAGATCTTATAGATCTAAGGTTTCATGACACCGAACTCCAGAATTAAATATATTGGCCAAGTTATAATATTTATATAATTTTGGATTGAATTACCTTAGTGCTTTATATTTATATAAACTGATTTTTTTCAAAATATTCAATTCCTTGTAGAACATTTTGTTTGCGGTTCAGTACTGCTGAGCTGTAAGTGCAGAAATGCCTGGAAGTCATGAATATTCTCAGATATTCATTTATATATAAGACTTTTCGAATACACAACGTGATTTGAATCTCAAAGGAATGGTGCCCAAAAACGATATGACAATGCAGGTGTTAGTACATTCTAGAAGTTGAATTTAATCACAAGCCAATTATGAGACAAACTGGGCATTGTATTGGACACAAAAATGGACTTCGACTTGCACTATGACTATGTAACAAATATGTTTAGAAAACTGAATATAAAAGGATTTGTCAAATGTTCTCTGTGTAAAAACACTATACTATTCCTAGGTGACATCGGTTGTGTTTGGTTACCCAAATATTATAAAAGCCTCATATACAACATGGAGAAAATCAAGAATACATTCCTGTGCTTTTGTAGCATTAAAGTTAACAAGGACTGTTAGCGAACACTTATACCTATCCAGCTATCATTAATCTTCCAGTAGTGATGTTATTTTATTTTATTTGTCTATTCAACGATGTCCTATTAGTAACATCCACGTTCCAATTGGAAAATATTCAATTTCCCTTTGCAATAAATGTGCAACTGATAAGTACTTATATTAAAAAATGTTTGGAAATAAATCAACACACATGATAAAAACATTTATTTCAAATATTTTCACATATTCTTCATTGTTTTCCCTTCGAAAATGTTCTACGTGAATTAATTTTCAAGTATTTATCAATCAGATAGTCACATACATATTTGAATTCTTTTTGTTCTGAAAAAAAAACAATCTTCTTGATAGTCACAATGTCCTATTCTGAAATTATGTACAATCTGTTTTCTAGTATTTTCACTGAACATACATGAATTCGAGTTTTCAGGTATTTTGAAGTCTAAAATTCTGATTTGGAGGTTTCCTGAATTATCAGCACAGTTATTATTGAATTGAATTGATTATTTTTAAAATGAACAGTTTTCTGAATGCCCTAGTGAACTGAATTGAAGTTGGATTCCCAGCATAGCCATTCTGCTGTCTGATACAACTAAAGAAATCTTCTTATGGGTCTTGGTTCAGTTTTCTGGCAAAAAAAGATATAAAACCCTCAACAATCAATGAATTTAACGTAAATTTTATTTGGCCCCTTTACACTTTCAACTCATCGAGAAAGCATTCTATCTCGGTTAAAAATATAGCTGAAACTTTTCCCCTTTGAATGTTTTGAATGCAGTGCATGTATAATAGTGCGGAAGAATTGAAAAGATCAAATAGTTTATTGAACTTTCATATGACCTCAACAGTGGCCATAGCAGTTTCAGGCAAATTATTCACATTAATATGACTTTGGTTATTTGGTCGTGCATCCATTTGTATTGGCTCTTGATGTTTTGCGGTTGGCTACTTCAGAAGTTACAAGTGTAAAGATTATACTCCAGTGTTAGTATAATCTTTCTCTTATACACAAGCTTCTATCCATATTCTGCACCTGTAATGCAATAAGACAATCAGTATGGTGAATTTAAGCAGCAGTTTGAAGTCATAAGAAAATATCATTGGTTAGAAATAACGGTCCAATCAATCAACCAATCATTGACGAACAGTCTTTGTTATCACTAAACAGTTCACATATTACTAGAAATATCCCAAGAAAACACATACACATACGTAATCAATCTATTAAATCACTATCGTTAATCGTAATGATTAAATACATTTAAGAATCCAACCCTTTGCTTTTTCTAATGATTGTTCCTGGTTAGAATGCGAGTATTTTATGCCGTTGAATAAACAAAAAGTACTTACTTAATTTCTCCATAAGGAAAAGTTTGTAATTTGATGCTGTTCGATTTGCTGTTACAATTTCTGCAGTTTCTATATTACAATAATGTCTTCCGCCTCCCCTGTGAGGTGCTTTATTCTGTTCATCACTCATCGTTATACTTCAAGGATAATCTAATAATCGTAAATGGTATATCTTTATCTTTCCTAATAACGAAAAAACAATGATCAACGGATTTCATCAACGGTTTATACTGAGATCGAGAACATTTGTTGTTGTTATTGTAACATTTGACATCTGTCAAAGATTGAAGTAGAAGAGGTCTTTGAATGTCAGATGTCAATGTGGTCCTTTAAATTTTGCGCTTTTCTATCTCTCTCCTCAAATAACGTTCCTTGACTGCCGTCTCATCTGTAAGTTTCTATAATCTGTGATTCTACTATGTTCAAACTCTTGGTATTATCTACACAATATACCGTGTGACAGAGACTCGTGGTACACGCCCTTTTCTCCTTTGTTTCTGTAGCAATATTTCTGAAATTTGGAACATTGAATATGCTCACTATACTGATTTTTCTAGAAATAACATCAACTTTCGATTTTCAAATGGGAAACCCTGTATATTATTACATTTTTGAAATCTGCATAATTTTCTGAATACAATGATACCTCATAGTTGATATTTTATTCATCAGAACACCTATTTTATTTTTCGATCTAGAGAGCCATGAACTCCCTAAAAGTCTTCCAAATAATGAAAATAATGCTACACTATCGTAATTTCGATTTAAAAAGTATCGTGGTTCGAAATACGTGCCAAAAAAGTTAACCAAAACCCTTTTTTACTCGAAACTTCGTTTTTTCAAATGGTACCATAATGGTACTCTGGCGTCATTCGAAAGTACCATCGATGGGGTATCAATCCATATTAATTTTTTTCTGTATAACCAAGACGAACACGATAATGGAGTTTAGACAAGTTTAAGTATCTTCTCGGTTCAATAACAATAATTTATCAAGGTGGCTATGGAACACAAAAACAATTTGACACTTTCACGGACATTTAGTCAATATTTCATCCAACCGATAGAGCTCCTGAATATCGAAGGCTCAAAAAGTTTTCTCTCACAATTTAATCGATAACGAAACAAAATAAAAAAGAGAAATCTTATAATAGCTGTTCGAAATGTCCACCACCAATATTCAAACATTCTCGAGCTAGTTTGGCGGTATTTCGAATAGCACTGTTCAATTGTTGAGGCGTTATACTTTGATTGGCTTGTCTAATTCGTAATTCTAGGTCATCGCGGGTCGTAATAATATACAGGGTGTCCCATTTGAAAATCGAAAGTTGATGTCATGTCCGGAAAATTTGGTTGCTTTGTTATCTCTGCGCCTGAAAATCAACTCATCATTTGTCGAATGATCAATTCAAATTTGTCGTGAGACGTTGAAATTTCCTGGAGCGGAATTTGCAGAACAATGCTTTAGTAGCAAAAATAGTTATTATGCTAATATGTACTGAAAGACTACCTTTTCGTATAAATAAGGATTAAGAATTTTTCTACAAGCTCATCATCTTCATCTTCAGAAATCATTTGTACTTGGATTGAATGGTTCAATATTGAAAGAAGGTTGAACCGACAGCTCTGCCATTATATAAGTTCTTGTTTAGAAATTCCACTTGTGGTTCTTTTTAGTACCTTGTCGCCAACTGTTGTATCTTGTAATTGTACTTATTATTTCTAATAGATACTAATTAAAAGTGGATTTGTAAAAATTAATTTATTTATTCGTTTTCTGTAACAAATTTGTAACAAATCAACAACAACCTTCCTTTATTTCCCCCCCCCAGCTATTATGTCATGCCTATCTGAGATACCTGGTATTAAAAATAATAACCTAACAACGTGCTATTTCGCTTTACCCCACTGTTTCACTTTACCCCCTCCTCTACTCATTCTCTCTATTTTCATTATTATCTCAAGGAAAATAATGTTCTATCAATTACACATCAAATAAAACTAACACGTTCCTATGGTGATATAAATATATATAGGGTTGTATCCTACATCCCCATCCCAAGAAATCATCACTCCTGTGATGATATGGTCGAATGTTTGATATATGTGCAGTCTCTTCTTTAGAATTGTTACTGAAATGTACATAGGCTAATACACTATTGATTAATTTTATTCTCGTTATCTGAAAGGGAACCCGCGTAACAAATTCTTTTCCAATCCTTTGATTTCTTATGAGAATCCAATCTCCAACTTTCAATTTTGGCAACGGTAATTTATTCTTTCTATTTGCTTGATCCTGTACTCTCTGTTTATATTTCAATTGTTCTTCAACAGTTTTAGGTTTTTCATCTATTTTAATTTCTATTCCTAATTCCTTATCTGCCTGAAGAAGTGTAGTTTTTTCATATAATTTGTAATTTGGTGAACATCCTAAATACTCATTATGAGAGAAATTATGGTGACGAACAGCAGCTTCAAGACATTTCTTCCAGCCTCCCTTATAATTTTCGCAACATTTCATGTAAGTTTTTATTTCCCTTATAGTTCTTTCTGCAAGACCGTTACCACTCGGATGATAAGGATTTGTATGAATTAATTTTATTCCTCTGGATAGTGCACAATCGTGGAATATTCCAGAAGTGAATGAAGACCCGCAATCAGTAACATTTGTTATTTTATTTAGAAAAGGAAGCTTGCTGAAATAATTCTTTAATGCTATGCCACTTGGCTTTAAGCATCGTCAATGATTAGTACAAAAGATTTAGTTTGCCTATTCAAATCTGATTTTTCATTCAATTCTGCGAAATCAACGTGTATCGTTTCATGTGGATTTTGAGCACAAATAGAAGAATGAATATAGTTGGGTTTAGGCATATACTTAAATTTCACATGTTGACATATTTTGCAACTTTTGATGTAGTACTGAATATCTCTACCCATTCCTTTCCAGAAAAAACGCTTACGTATTTTATAGAAGGTTTTGTAATATCCATCAAGACCTCCGGAGTTGGGATCATCATGATATAAGATTAAAATTTCGTTTTTCATGTTTCGTTTTCACATAATACCTGCTATCCTCCATTTTATCTAAATCTTCAATGTTTAAATTACACCAAAAGGTCTGCGATAAATGTTCAGGGGTTTCTATGCATAATCGAGATATTGATATTCTCGTCCAGATTTATGGTTAACTTCCATGTCAAAACTACGCAGAAAAATTTGCCATCTTGCCAGTCTATCCCTCAAGTTTCCAGTTGTCAAGAGTTGTGTTAAAGCTCGATGGTCAGTATGAACCTTAAATTGTTTGCCTTCTAGATAAGTCCTGAAATATTTCACTGCTTTCACTACCGCTAGACACTCAGTGAGTGAATAATTTTGTTAATTTTTCGAAAAAGTATATGAATAATAAGAAATAACTCTCAGCTGATGATTTTTACTTTCTTTAACGTCTCTCTGATAAAGTATTGCACCACAGCCATAATAGGAGGAATCAGTTGACAGTTCATAATTCAACCTTGGATCTGGAATACGGAGAATAGGTTCAGATGTTATAGCTTCTATCAACTTTTTGAAGGCGTTTTCACACTCATCAGTCCAAACGAAAGGTTTATTTTTACATTTCATATCATCCAAAGGGCGGACAATTTTTCCATAATCTTTAATGAAACTTCTGAAGTGATTTGTCAAACCAGTGAAGCATTGCAACGATTTCAGATTATAAGCTCTTTTCATGGTCTTTACTTTTTCCACTATCTCACCTTTCATCTTCTTCATATCTCCATCAATTTCTCTTCCTAGAAAAATCACTTTTGGAACACAAAACAAACATTTCTTCAGGTTGATTTTCATGTTGTTTTCATCCAATTTTTTCAAAATTTCTTCAGAAAGATTTGCACATTCTTCATAGGTTTAGCCTCCACACATAATATCATCTATAAAGACAACTGTGTTTTTATTCAGTAAATCTCCAAGTATATCCTGCATCACACGTTGAAATTTTGCACCAAACGGTAATCGATTAAATTCAAAATGACTTTCTTCTGTTACAAAAGCAGAAAAGTGACTGGTATTTTCAGAAATACCAATGTTCCAAAAACCATCCTTCAGGTCAATTTTTGTGAAATATTTACAACCACCAAATTTTTCTATTATATCATCAACCATTGGAAAAGGGAATGGATCTAATTCCGTTTATTCATTTATTTTTCTATAATCAATACACAATTTAAAACTTCCATCATGTTTTGTCTTCAAAACACATGGAGAAGCATATGGTGAATGTGATTTCCTTATAATGCCTTTTTTCAACAATTCTTTGATTTTATTGTTAATCCATATTTTCTAGTTAGGTATCAGTCTATAAGGTTTCAATCTGACAATAGATGGACTAGTTTTCAAACTAAAATCAACTTCATATGTTGATGGTTTTGTATTATGGTAATCAACGATATTTGGAAATTGCTCAGATGAATATTTATCGTCAAGTGTCCTACATATAATATTCTTTGTAACATTTCTTTTGAATATATTCAACATCTTTAAAGTATGTTTTCCCACCATCAAATCGAAAGGTAAATTCTTTACTGTAGCAGGTGTTATTTTTGTAGATTTTTCATCAATTTCTACGTTGACCATACATCTTTGAGAACATTTTGTTATTCCACCTAAACTCTTGATGGTAATGTAACAGTCAACTCTCGGCCAGTCAAATTTATTCACTAAATTTTCATTTATCAAATCAATATCTGATCCTGATCCAGTATCATAAAGAGCTTTCACTGAGATACTGTTCAATTTTATACTTTCAAAATTTTCTCCGACTGAGGTAGCATAATTTGAATAGCTTATATAAATTTCATCATTTATTTGTTGTTCTATATTACAATAATTTCTGTTAACATAATTATTTCGTTGTCCTTCTATGTCTGGTTGTCTTCTCATATCTGGTTGTCTTCTATTTTCTTGTCGCCATCTCCCTCCATAATGATTTCGGGGTTTATTTTCAATTTTCAAGCATTTAAGAACTTGTTGCACTTCGTCTTTATTTGTGATGATCTTAATACACAACTGAGTTTGAATATAAGTTGGAAGACCCAAAATAATCAATGTCCAGTGTAGTAATCTCTGCTTTTCAAAATAGTATTCAAGAATTTGCCCATGAGTAAAACGAAATGATAGAGCCTTTTCCCATTTCGATTGTTTTAATGAAACTTGCTTTCCATTCTGTCCAAGTATATCTGTTCACATCTCCGTTATGAATTTTTTCTTCATACCATTTCTGGGTAATACCCTGCAGATTACCTTTCAAATTGTATATTTTTTCAGCATCGCAAGACCATTTGTTGGATAAACAGAGGAATTCATAGGAATTCATCCAGGTATTAGGATCTTCATTATATCCAGAAAAGAAACGTATTTTCATAGGTTCAAATCTCTGATTAGCAATTGACATCCATTTTGATATAAGGCTATCTAATTCTGACTTTCCAAATGAAATTTTCTCTTGATTGTCTCCGGATCTTTCATCTTCAACAAAATTTATCTGTAGAATTTCGTTCGGAGTTTTTGTAGCTTCGCTCGACTGCGCCATTTGTAATATAGTGAATACTATTTTCTTTATTATCTCAAGGAAAATAATGTTCTATCAATTACACATCAAATAAAACTAACACATTCCTATGGTGATATAAATATATACAGGGTTGTATCCTACAATAATGATAATAACAATATTGATAATAATACGCAGCAGGGAGGCTAATCACCACCCAAGGCCTTGGTAAGGTGCAAAACCGGACCGGCAGCCAAGGCGCACCCTGGAGGGAATGCTCATTTCCTCTGATCTCGGCCGTGGGTTTACTAGGCTAATCCCACGGTATACCCTACTACTTGGTTCCAGATGTACGAGGAAAAGGGGTCATAGGCAAGGTGGTAGGGCCCAAAACAATGATTTGCCAAACGATGACAATCGCGATGGCAACGGACGCTTTGAGTGGACGGGTGAACTAAGGGATAGACAGTCTTCTGCATTGCTATGAGAGCAGTGAGCCCGCCCGAAGAAGATACATGGCGAGAAAGTGAAACACACCCAGAGCATGCTGCCGTTTACGCACAAAACCTAAGGGATTATGTATCTTATCTTCGGGGTCAGAGCTCCTCTTCAGCCGGTTGACAAATTGGCAGATATACCACGTGTCGGTCTGGCTGTAGAAGACGCCCGCATCATACCACCAACAGAAGGCATCAGAACCCGCAGGGCGCTTTATCACATCAAGCCCCTGAAGCACAATAATTGACACGGGCGGATGCGGAAATTCACAATGTCCTTTCGGAAGAGTCTGATATCTGGCGGATGACGCCGCCCAGACCCTGTCTTAAGCGGAGATAAGGCAAAACACCCCTCCGATTGCAACGCATTCACAAGATGGAAGTGAAAATCAAGTCGGCGAGACAACACTCATCCATTATGTGGCGGACTACGTGGCGGCCAATAGGACCCTCCTGCCCGCAGTTCGGCGAAATCCTACAAATTTAAGACGAGCTCACCACACACTAAATCAAGGCGTGCTGTTCAGCATCAAACAGCACTGTCATGATAGGAAGGGCATTTATGAATTTCCGCAACCACTCAACGTAGTACTCCAGCCCTAGCGCAGTTCGAAGCTTTCTGCAAAAGGCTTCGTCAGCCTGAGCTCAATGAACTGCGCAATTTGATAACCTCGTAAGAAGTTCGACGGGCCCTCAAAGGCTCGAAGACCTGCTGCTCTAGGCCCTGATGGCCTGAATAACTATTGGTGGAAAAAGTTTCCATGTACCCACCACCATCTAGCAAGATTATTCAACTCATGGCTAGATGGGGATTCCGGAGTGGTTTGTCGAGGGGCGAACCGTGCTAATCCCCAAAAACAGAGATTTTGCTGATTCGAAGAACTACAGACCGATAACATGCTTGAACGCATGTTATAGGATGTTTACCCGCATCTTATACATGCGAATACTCTCCGCAGTTGAGCTGGTGTATGAACGGTTATATGAGCAAAGGGGGTTAAAGAAGGGGGTCGCTGGCTGTAAGGAGAACCTGCTGATCGGCAGATGCATCACGTAGGACTCCGAGCAGTATAAGCGTAACCTTCCAATGGCCTGGATCGATTATCGCAAGGCATTTGATACAACATCGCATGAGCTCATCATGCATTTGCTCTGATGCAAATAGTGAGATGCATTGAACAGCTGACGCCACTCTGGAGGACTCGATTCACCAAAATATTTGATGAAGCCAGAGT
This sequence comes from Chrysolina americana, assembly GCA_958502065.1. Classification (NCBI taxonomy): domain Eukaryota; kingdom Metazoa; phylum Arthropoda; class Insecta; order Coleoptera; family Chrysomelidae; genus Chrysolina; species Chrysolina americana. Next base: position 78,752,202 of record OY293410.1, read on the forward strand.
CCAAACAGAGCAGGTTATCTTCAGAAGGGCCGTGTTTCAGGGAGACTCCCTCTTCTGCATCTCACTATTGCCATTGTCCGTTGCACTACGGAAAATCCACGGATACAACTGCGGCACCCCCAGCAACCGGAGGCAGTTTTACATGCATGACCTTAAACTTTATGCCCCCGGAGAAAAGGATCGTCATCAGTCCTTAAGGAGGTTGTAAGAGTACACGCATGCTATCGGAATAGAGTTTGGGATCGACAAATGTTCCACGGTTCATCTCAAAAGAGGACTATGCGAGGAATACGGAAAGGACTTTCAGCTCGTAGACGGAAGCATCCTACATCATCTGGATGCCGGAGAGACATATACCTATCTAGGGACGGAACAACGCCACACCCAAGAGGTAGTTACTATCAAAAACTCTCTCCGCGGCAAGTATTAGCACAAACTCCGACAGATCTGATCATCAGAACTCTCGGGGAAGAACAAAGTTGCTGCAACTAATATGCTTGCCGTTCCGATTCTACTTAATACTTTGTAGTTATGAAATCTTCATAGAAGCTTGCATCCTAAATCGTCTGTTCTACGGTTAAACTTTCCCAGACAACAGGGAGACTTTTCAGTTTGAAGTGTCTACACAACAGAATGGTACTGGATGGAGCCTGTAAATTCATCAGAAGTTTAGATCCCCTTCTCTGATTAGTATAGTATGCGATCATGAAAAATCAGGGATTGAAGCATTTCTCTTCAGGGCAGCAACCCGTGCAGCCGATGAACTGGGTCTCGTATTCGACTCTGAACGGACGAATCCAAACTCTGTCACCGAGTTGGAACCCGTTCAGCAAAAAGCCCACGTCAAACCTGCGGAGTGTGAGGGGCTCCTACAGCTACATAAGGATAAGCCAATGCATGGGGTCTTCTTCAAGAACATTGAAGACCTTATCCAGAAACTTGACATTTGATTTTCTCAGGTCAAGTGGGCTGAAGTCGGAAACCGAGGAATTCCTAATGGCTTGCCAGGATGGTGTCTTCAACACCCTCGTCTATTTTAGTCGCGTGATGGCTATAGAAGTCCTTGACAATAGAGGCAGAGCGTGTCGTGGGGCAGCTTATGCGCTTTCAGCCTATATCCACAGGCCTAATGCGTCACTACGAGTGTTGTACTACCTAAGACACTCGTACGGTATTGACGAGACACTGGTGTTGCCTTACGCTACGGGGGGATATTGTTGTGGAGAATAATAATAATAATAATAATAATAATAGGTCTTTATTTTCCAAATATACTTACAATATAAAAGGAAAAATGCCGAAGATCAGATGGTGACACGCATTGGTATACACGTGTTACCTCTGTTATTATTCTTAAGCGTAACTGAAAAAATATAACCCACAAAAAAAACTGTGTTTATAATTATACTGCCACGATCCCTAAATCTATATACCTGTAAAGAGCCAGCCCGAAAAAAAAAAAAAAAGTACCATACAATCATGCATTAGTTTGTTCCGTGAAGAGATGTTTTTTCATTAGTTTTTTAAATGTATTTATATTTAATTTCTTCATGTTTGTTGGAACAGAGTTGTAAGTAAGTGAGATCTGGTAAGAGAAAGACCGCCTGAAGGTTTCAGTTCTATGAGTTGGTGGAGTAATAGTTCCCTTGTAACGAATGTTTATATTGTGAACATCCTCACGAAATGAAATTTTCTTCCATAAGTATGGGGGTGTTCGGGTAGTAATTACTTTATGGAAAAAACAAGTCGCATGGAGAAGTTGTCTACGCTGCATATTGAGCCATCCTATTTCACTCAATTTATGGAAAATGTGGCATCCCCTCCTGAGCCCAAATATCAATGTCAGGCATGAGTTTTGCATAACCTGTATACGCCTTTTGTCCTCGTGATCCAGACATGGACTATAAACTGAGTCACACTAATTAAATCTGGATAGTACCAGTAAGTCACAGAGCACGGCCTTAACCTTTTGATTCAAGTACCTCCTGTTGCTATAGATGAGTTTCAGATTCATGAATTCCAGGCCACGAATATTTCGTATATGCGATTTGAATCTCAAATCATCGAATGTTAAACCCAGATTCTGACAGGTTTGATTACTTGGTTTTCAACATTGATCTGGAGTTGGTTTTCAAGCAGACTTTTGTGATGGCGTGTTCCGAATAGCATTACCGATGTTTTAGCTGCATTAATTTTGAGCGCATGGTTTTTAGAAGATTCTATAAGAGTGGATAAATGGTAAAAACGAAAGTCGCAATTGGGCGTCGTCGGCGTAAAAGTGTATATCACAATGACGTACACAGTTCTCGAAGTCATATGTATACAGTGCAAATAGCAATGGTCCCAGGATGGAACCCTGTGGAACACCACTGGACATTTCCTGGAAGGATGACGAGTTATTTTCCATTTTAACACTCTGGGCTTCGACCATTAAGGTAATTTTTCAAGAAGGATAAAGTATCATCAGAAACCCCAATAGATTTGAGTTTACACAATAATAGATCATAGTCCAGAGTGTCAAAAGCCTTGGAGAAATCCAGAAGTACTAGTAATGTAACCTTCTTATTGTCAATACCTCTTAGAATGTTGTCAGTGATTTCCATCAATGCGGTTTCACAGCTGTGCCCTCGTCGAAATCCGGATTGCTTTTCTGGTAGTATGTTGCACAGTGAGACTTACTCTCTCAGCTGGGTATCTATTATTCTTTCTAGGACTTTTGAAAGTGTTGGCAGTATATTGATCGGCCGAAGATCTTTGAACTCGCTAACGGTATTCTTTTTAGGTATTGGCTGTACAACTGACTTTTTCCAACTTTGTGGGTAAACATTTTTGATGAGACAAAAATGTATGATATGATTTATAAATGGTATCAAATAAGGGCAACACATAAGTAGCAGTTTCAAATTAATACCATCCTACCCTTGTGCATTGGGTTTCATCTTGTGTTACAGATCTGAATCGAAATTGGCCTGCTTTCTCATGAATACTATTGGAGTAGAATTCAATCAGAATACCTTTTGCCTTTCACAAAATACTGATTCAATTCCTCTACATCAAACAAATGATCAGGAAATGTTGGTCGTTCCTTTTTAATGCCTAAATGATGTAGATCCTTCCATATCTTATTTACTCCTTGTTGTCTCAAAATATATTGAAAATATGCCTTTTTTTCGTTTCGAGAAGCAAGGGTTGTGAAATTTCGGAGGGTCTTATAATATTCATAGTGACCTGGAAATTTTGTTTTTTGCCACCTAGAACGGGCTTTATTTCGCAGTGACATCATTAATTTAATATTATCCGTGATCCATGGTGCATTAGGATTGGTTATTCTAATTGTTCGAACAGCATACACATTGAATGTTGATATAATGTTTTCATTAGGAATTTTTATTTTTTCGTCGATATTATCGGTTACATAAATATTTTCGAATGGAATTGATATTATATCTTCGTAAAATCGTTCCTGATCAAAATTTCTGAAGTCTCTAATTGTTTTATATGTCGGTGAGCGGGAACTATCACCAAGATTAATATCTAATACTATCAACTCATGATCTGAAATACCTGGAACCGAGACATATTCTAGAAATATCATCACTGTTATTTGTGATGATCAAATCTATGAGTGAGAGTGAAGAAACAGTCACTCTTGTAGGTCTATCGACTAGTTGAACAAGCCCCAATCCCTCCAACATGGTATTCAGCCTGATAGCAGCCCTGGACTTATTTTTCAATAAATCAATATTGAGATCACCCAGAATGAATACATCATCATATCTGGGAATTAAAGGTGATATATCATTCTCCAGTGTACTGAGGAAATCAGTTTCAGAATAGTCCGGGGGCTTGTAGACAACTCCAACAGCCACATTTCGTTTACTCATTTTTATATTTACCCATAGTTGCTCAAGATCACTTATCATAGGAATTAAATTACATGGAAGTTTATTGTCAACATAAATACCAACGCCCCCTCCTCTACCCCTCAGGCGATCTTTTCTGAAGAAAATATAATCATTCACATGACATACATTACTATCAATTCGATCCGAGAGCCACGTTTCACTCAGGCACAGAACAGAATATTTTTGTAAGGTGATAAGATCTTTCAAGTCTGACAATTTTGGTAACACTGATCTAATATTTAGGTGGCCAAATCTCCGTGCATGCGACATTTTATTCAAAACAGTAGTATCAGAGAAAAACAGAATATCAAAACTAAATTGAAATAAAAAATAAACAAAAATGTGATGAACAATAAGAGATGTGTGAACAAATGAAGTAAAAAAAAAACTTTCTACTTTGGATTCTTAGATGAAGATCTCAAAAAAGGTTTAGCTGATTTGTTTACTCTATTTCTGTCGATTTCTTCCAACACTTCTGCTGTTCTTTTCTTCAGGTTTTCTTCTTTGTCTATGCTTGATACACTTGCAATCGTTTCTGTTGAGTTTCCTGCTGCCAACTTACTCTGTAGTTCTTCGTATGTATAGCTGATTCTATCCACTATCAGAGAGTGTCCTTTAATTTTTGCTTCACGACCGTTTTCTCTTGCAGCCTTTTCTTGTGACACCAAGAACTTTTTGATCTGATAATCTTCCGGTATATAATCTGGTGCTATATATATTCCAGTTCCTTTGATTTTTTTTGCACTATTCAATACCTTCAGTCTATTAGTCAAGCACTCAATTACAATGGGACGAATTTTATTATTTTTAATTTTGCCCAGTCTGAATGCACTCCTTATTTCTATATATTTCTCATCAATCCCCAATTTTTCTTGGAACAACTGACTGATTACCTCATAAATATCGTTTTCTCCTTCTTTAAGACCATATACAATCAGATTATATTTCTTTTGTCTCCTTTCAGTGGATTGAATTCGTTGAGATAATTGTTTAATCTCTTCTTTTAAAATAATATTTTCCTTCTTGATTTCGTTCACTTCAGAGGCAACTTCCACTTTTATAGATTGAATATCATTCCTCAGACCATTCACTTCATTTTTCAAACTGTTAACTTCCTGAACAATCTGTTTATTCTGATTTTTTACCTCACCCAGGTCTTTACTTAATTGCTCCAATAATTTTGCTACATTCTCCATTTCACCTTCGGGCCCACGTACTAATAGATAGAATATAAAACAATTACTTTTGGTATTCTTCTTCTTTCTTCTTTATTCGACTATTGTTTTTATGTTTAATGTGCCCTTTCAGCAGTAAAATAGTGAAATAGTGAAAGTGCTGAATCTATTGGAACTACTCATTCCCCACTCTCAGGCAAATACAAGCCAATAAGCCTGAAGTAGTCCTCCTCGACCATCAAAGTAGGACGATTTTCGTCATAAAGTTTTCGGTTCCTGGCGAAACGAACATTGTCCGAAAAGAGGAGGAGACCGAGATCTACTCTTTGAACTCCGCAGGCTTTACCCAAACCATTCTGTCAAAATGATGGTTCTGATCATAGGGGTACTTGGTGGAATGATGGACACGCTGCTCTCGAATCTGAAAATCATACCGGCTTGCCGTGATGCGGCATAAAACCTAGCCGGAAGAATGCAGAAGGCCGTAATCCTTGATTCACTCCGTTTACTCAGGGCACATGTTTCTCGGACCCAGTAATAACTCACCCCACGGACGTGGGGAGTGTTTACTGGGATTAATTTAATAATAATAGAAAAACGTTATTTATTGGAAATTACCAAAAGGCCATAGACCGAGGTCCTTCAGCCAGTGAACAATAATATTACATGTGTTAACTTATAGTACACGCGTAAATGTGTATTTATAAAATGAATCAAAAAATTGAAAAATTATTCTTTCTTTGATATTATTTCCCAAATTGTCTTTCCTGAATATTTGTATTCAAAGTAGAGTCCTTCTGGTCGTTCCTTGCAACGGCCGTTGATAGTATTACCGTTGTTTTCTTCCCCTACGATTCTTCGTGGGAGGTTGTCATTTATATTTGATAATGTGTATTTATTGGAGGTGTCCTCTGAGGCATAAAGCTTGCAGAATCCCAAGAATAACACCAATTCCTATTTTCGTTTGGCTTTCACAATGTTCTCCAGACATTACAGAATTTTCCTTTTTGTGCGAACCAAAATATAAAAAAAATCTACAGATGCATATTCCAGTATTGACTACTATTGTTTGTTCGAACCGAAAACTCATTTGAAGACTGAATGATAAAGTCAAACAGTTTAAATGAATGAGCAAGTATTTCTCTGATATGTAGATAGAATGTTAATACGAATCGAATGTTACACTCAAGTCACTAATCTCATAGACATTGTTGATAGTAGTGTCATGAAACAAATATTAGAAAATTACAATCATTCGATCCGATTTAGAAAAAGTTATTTGATAGCATTTATGAAGATTTAAGTCGATGACAAAAGTGTTACAGCTTTCATGGAATAAATATAGTTCGGTTTACAAATGAATAACATCCTCAGAAAAAACAAGAAAGTAAACTCTTTAAAAAGGAGAAAAATATAATTGATAAATAAATTGAATAAAATGGACTTCAGTGGGACCTTTGAGGGACATAAGAGGCGCTTTCCATTAATATAATAATAATAGTGATAATTTATTCATCCTTTATGACCACAGATACCATGATATAGGATAAGTCAAAGGGCAGAAGTGCATATAGCAACCTCACCTAGATACAACAACCAGGTATATAATAAATAGGCAGCTTGGTATAGCCGCTGTACAGCTCTTTTGCCTTGTTCACTTTCCTGTATCACAAAAGACTATTACAACGGCAGTACCGATCTATCCATTCACATTGCTGGAAAGCGCTTCTGAGTTAACATATATGAGCCTAGAAAAAATGCTCCCAATTTCAACTCTTTGAATGTTTTTTTTTTAGGTAACTGTTAAGTCAATTGAATTTACAGAACTCCATAAGCTTCTAAGTTTCCAGTATCAAAGCATGGATGACTTTCTCAAAACCTATAGAAAAATCTGTATACATAGTCGACTTGCAACTTGTTCTCTAGAGAGTAGTAACCTCAAAGTCTTGATTAAATGATAGGTTACTTGACGTTGCGTCACTATAATTGAAGCTATGATGTGCATTGACGATAAAATTCTTAAATACCCTAATGTATGATATTTCTCAATATCTTTTTTTTTCCTGGTTTGTATAGGTTTGATATAGCTACTTTTCCAGTATTTGAGAAAAATACCAAACTTGAGGAAACATATTTATCGAACGAATCATCGACGAACATTTATTTGACCATAATCAAGAAGGCACCTTTTCTGTGATTGAATTGCAAAATATTTTAATTGTGAGACAAAAATTTGCTGCAGTCTTCACTTACTAAATACAAAAGTTTTATTCTTTTTTCAATTTCAGCTGCCTTTGGATCTGCTGCAACAGGTAGTCCTGGTTTCGGAAACTTAGCCACTCAAAACACAGTTGGCTTTGGAAACTTGGCACAACAAGCTGCCACTCCAACGTCAACACCTTTTGCAGGGTAAGAACATCAACTCTAGAAAGTATAAGTAGAAATTTTGAATTTGATAGGATTCTACGTTGCAAACAAATTTGGCATTTTTGTTCAACCCATTTTTGTATTGCAACAAGCCCCAATAATTTATGAAAAAGAGTAAAGTCATATTTTGTTGTTTATAAGTAGAATAATGAAACATTTTATGAAGTAGAAAAACTCATCTCCACAATTTGATACGGACACAATTTAAACGGACTGAACTACATGTCGATTAGTGAGAGTATGAGTGATAAATGACAGACAGTGAAACTGGCACGAGTGTAATTCCTGGTGACTAGTATACAAAAATAAAAACGCAATTACTCATTTTTCAATTAAACCATTGACTTGAAGCAGCATGTTTCTTTGAATATTTCTGACGTTACTAGCTGACTGTGAGATCACATACATAGTTCAGTGACAATGCTACAAGTGCGTGTTTCACTTGAAGTGAATCCTCTTGTGTTTAACGAAAACTACATTATATTTCACACACAAAATTGAAGAGTCACAAAAATGAATCTAATGATCAACAAGAACAAGTCTGACCAAAAAGAAACATGCTTTTTGTGGTACCCGGACGATAGCGAATAAAAACTATGAAGTGCTTTTTATGCAAGGTAATAAAACAGGCAACAAAAGAAGTCAAAACAAATCCTCTTGTGTTAAACGAAAAATGCATTATATTTTACACATAAAATTGTAAAGAACCACAAAAATGTACCTAATGATCAATAATAACAAACAAGTCTGATAAAAAAGAAACAGGCTTTGTGTGGTACCCGGACGATAGCGAACACAAACTACTGAGTGCCTTTCATGCAAGGAAATGAAACAAGCTACGAAAGAAGTCAAAACTTCTTGTTATGATTGCCAAAATTTTATTTGTACCGATTCTGAATTTTATTTGTAACAGCATCTGAACTGAAATGCATACCAATACAAAAACGTATTTTGAAATGTAAAAACAATGCAATCGTGGAAAGACTGCAATACATTATAAAAGATGAGGTAATAATAAATAACAAAAATTTAACTATTAAAAATAAATGTTACAAGACAAACTTAAAAAACCCGAATCAGAACGCTCTCATATAGCAACTCAAGTATATTAAGTAACGGCGTGCTGGGGCCGCGAATATTTTCGGATTTTATGATGATGTGCAACTGTGGGCGGGGTTTGTATATTTTGTAAAATCGCCTCCCGGATTATAGGCCTAACCCATCAGCCATCTAATCAGATTTTGTTAATTGATGAACTTGATTTATACCTGGACAAAACACATAACAGCTGAATAATAATAATAATAATATTTATGCGCCATAATTTCACAATATTTATAATAAATTGTTATGCAAAATGATTGACAAATAAATTGGAGTTTCCACATTAGGATGAACCTGAGTGTTGAATGAATGTATTTGTTGGTGACATCAACATTAATTTATTGAATGAGAACGACCTCGACGTTAATAAATACCCTTCTGTGCCAGCTAAATTTGGATTTATGCCATACATACTGAATCTCAAACAATAATTACTCCTGGAACAAAATTTTTCATTGACCACATTTTTGTGAATAAATCGAATAGTTACCAAAATTTGGCTATTAGTACATAATATATTCTTGAGTATAACATTATATTGGGTTATTGATTATGTTGATATAACATAAGGACAAATAAAAAAAAATTAAACGTGTGAACAATTAGAACAAGAATACTAAATCTTCAGAAATAAACTAAATATACTACTAGGTACAATGTTTAGTGAAAATAGACATTCTACCAAACAACATAGAAATATCAAAAATTTACAATGACAGAATAGCAGCTATACTTTTAGATATTGACAAAGCATTTGACAGCATCTGGCACAAATGCCTCTTATTTAAGGTATATCAACTAGGATGTCCAGACTTCATTGTATTTTTAATACACAGCCTTCTCTCCAATAGAAAACTGAGAGTCAAAATACCCAACTGCTACTCAGACGAATTCACTCCCGAACAAGGAGTGCCCCAAGGATCGCCTCTGTCACCTTTATTGTACAACATCTACTGGTCAAATATTTGCTACTATCACCAGGGTGATATTGAGTACTTCAATCCTAGAGCTTATATTCTCCAATATGCCGACGATACTGTACTTATAGCACATGACCAGTCCTTATACAGAACAATTAGTAATTTGCAGGATCTAATTAACAATACTAGCTCATGGTTCAGTAAATGGAGGCTTAGACCAAATCCAACAAAATCCCAGTTCATCAACTTCAACCACCATACCTCACCAACTTCCCCAACAGTATATTGTCATCATCACGTCCTTCACCCAAAAGATTCTGAAAATTATCTGGGAGTTAACTTTGACACCAAATTGAACTTCAACAGCCATGTTACACTCAAAAAAAAAAGAAAACCATTGCTAGAGCTTCATATTTCACAAGCCTGTTATATAAAGGAAAACGTGCAATCATGACAACGGCAAGCCGTATACAGTGTGACCCATTTAAGATGGAAGCACCCTTATAAAACTTACATTTTTCAACCGATTGGAATGATTTTTTTTTTGTTAGGTAGATATTCAAAAAGTCTATTAGGACACCAAATATCATGAATAAATCTCAATTTCCAGGGCCAACTAATCTTATTTTTCAAGGTCAAAAATCTAAAAAAATTTCTAGCGATTTTTTTAGAAAAAATCTGACTACACCACTGGATTCGCGACATTTTCAAATGATTTACATGTAAATTACGTTGGAATGCATCAATCAATAAAAAAGTTATAAGGGAATGAAATTTGAAAAATATGCCGTTTAATCAATCCACCAATTCGAATTCATGAATTTTATGAAAATTCTGAATACACCACTGGATTCAGGATGTCTTGAAATATCACTGGTCACAGTTTTATCGAAATCTGTTCAGTAATAAAAAAGTTATAAGGGAATGAAATTTGAAAAATATGTTGTAAAATGAAATTTTATCAACGTTCTTACTACACCACTGTTGATTATTGAAAAAATTATTGGGGTGATTATTGCAATGTCGTACAATTATAACATGATGGTAAAAATAGTCTATAGGTATTTCTCGAAGTGGAGTGGATACATAAACAAGTACAATCAGGAGAGAACTCCTGGTTAATCTCCATGAAAACAATTTCAACAATATAAGACAAGTCTAATGTACTCCCAATAGAAATTATAACGAAAAAAAAATGCAATGGATAATAATTATCATCATTCCAGTAGGTAACATCAGCTGTGATTTTTTCCTTTTGTTGAATAGCAAAAAATGAGAGTTGCAATTTTAACTGCCTGATATTCAGAATGCATTAATGAGAAATAAACAAGTTAGCTGTGACTTACAGTTTCTCATCTATTTATTTGCGCATGAATTGTCATTTTGTTACGCACCATTAGTGAACTGAATAATTTGTGTTCCAAAATAAAAACAGATAATGGCTCAATTGTCAATTCAAGAAAAAATCGAAATTATACGTCTTTCCGGTGATGATTACCGAAGTGAAAGAGAAGTAACTAGAATATTCAATGAAAGACACCCAAATCGTCCAGCCATAAATAACAGCACGGTACATAAAATAAACCAAGTTTTCAATCGGACTGGAGCAGTAACCACATATATTTTAAAGAACAATATACGAAGAAGGAAAGAAAATAACCAGACTATATCAGATTACTTCAGAAATAATCCAAATAGTAGTTTGAGGGTTGCCAGCTTAGATTTAAACTTACCTAGGGAGAATATTAGGCGATGTCTGAAGAAAAATAAATTGAGGCCATTTAAACCAAAGTTTTTACATACTCTGGAACTAGGTGATCAAGAAAAACGATTGGAATTCTGCTTATGGGCCCAGGGCGAGTATCTTAATGACAGGCAATTTTTAAAGAAAATTTTATTTAGTGATGAAGCTTGTTTCACAACAAATGGAGTGGTTTCATCACAAAATATTCGCTATTGGGCCACTGAAAATCCTAACTGGGTGATAAACTGTAAAAGACAGTATTCAGAAAAAGTGAACGTTTGGTGTGGAATACTGAATGAAAGGATAATTGGACCATTCATTTTCGACGGCAACATGAATGGCGCAATTTTCCTACAATTTTTAAGGAATGAATTTTCGGACGCAATAGATGAACTTCCCCTTGCAGAATCAAGAAATTTATATTTTCAGTTAGATTTCACTCGATTTTTTCCTTTGGGGTTATGTTACACAAAAGGTTTACAAATCACGACCAAGGAATCGAGTGGAACTGTGCACCAGAATTCAGCAAGCTTGCGATGCAATTACTCCACAACAATTGAGGAATACTTTAAAAAATATTCGTAAGCGATATGATAAATGCATTGAATTGGATGGAAGTTTGGTGGAGGCCACCAGAATATGAATTGCACTCATTTATTTTTCAATTCGGTATCTTCTTGGTTTCTATTTTTACATTGATTGTGAATAAAAGATTGTTTTCCGCTAGTTTTTAGCAATTAGAAAAATGTAGCTACAGTTATTTTTTTGTAGATTCATTTGAAATTATTGACACTAAAGTTTGCTGTGATAAACTGATTGATTGATATGGTTCGACATACATAGAAAGGAAATTGATTCTCCCATAAACGTTTCATGAATTTTATTTGAATAATATTTTGTTGAATATTGCCCCTAATCCAGTGGTGTAGTAAGAACGTTGCTAAAATTCCATTGAACAACATATTTTTCAAATTTTATTCCTTTATAACTTTTTTATTATCGAACAGATTTCGATGAAACTGTGATCAGTAATATTTCAAGACATCCTGAATCCAGTGGAGTATACAGAATTTTCATAAAATTCCTGAACATGAATTGGTGGGTTGATTAAACGGCATATTTTTCAAATTTCATTCCTTCATAACTTTTTTATTGATTGACGCATTCCAACGTAATTTACATGTAAATCATTTGAAAATGTTGCGAATCCAGTGGTGTAGTCAGATTTTTTCTAAAAAAATCGCTAGTAATTTTTTTAGATTTTTGACCTTGAAAAATAAGATTAGTTGGCCCTGGAAATTGAGATTTATTCATGATATTTGGTGTCCTAATAGACTTTTTGAATATCTACCTAACAAAAAAAAAATCATTCCAATCGGTTGAAAAATGTAAGTTATATAAGGGTGCTTCCATCTTAAATGGGTCACACTGTATACACACTCATTTGACGTCCACTTATTGAATACGCACAACTTAAGACAACGAACTCTACATACTTGACAACCCTGTCCATAATCCACTCCGATCAAATAACAGAACCCAGATGAGTAACTCGCCGTTCATGCCTTAAACTTTGTAAGGGACATCTTCCCTCACCTGAAGTGTCGTGCGTTGTTTACAGAAATATTGAGGTTCAATAAAATAGAAATAATGAAAACCCAATATGAAATGGAAACCTGAAATTATGATGGAAGAATCTCCACAGGATTTTAAGAACAGCCGATGCTCTAATTGACATGTTTTTTCATAATTCATTCATTTTACTCTTTTCCAATTTAGTTTCCCTTTCTCGATAGTTACGACACTGTAGCTTACCAATGAACTGACATATTTTGATTTCCAGCTTCAAATGGTCTTTTACACATTTCACAATGCTTCACCATTGCTTCATAATAAAAAATACCGATAGTCACACACAAATTAACTCAGAATTTGCCCTTTATTCACGAAAAAACACTCCAATAAACCAAAGACAAAAAAAAACAAATGTTTTGTTTCTTTTCTTTCAAATATCAAATGCAGAGTTGCTGTACATACCAAACTTATATCGACAATGAAGAATTTCCGTTCGGCGTTGAAAATACTATCGTTTTAACATGCTCCCAACAAGCTGCAATGAACGTTTAAATTGCCTTCTTATTGTTATATATTTCATCCAAGGCAGTGTTTTTGGGTTTTTGTTGCCATGAATATACCCGACAGATATCAAAATCTAGCTGATAAAATTATGGACTATTAGTACTATTTGAGTATTACTCATCTAGGTTGTGTTACTTGATCGGAGATAATCCCCCTAATCCTCTGCTCTATCAGCTGACCAATGTAATGCTAACACAGAATCGTCTACAAAATCTCTCCAGGAAGTTTTCACAAAAACAAGAAAATATAAAGATAATCACCAAATACGCCCATACCCGAATGTGCAACAATGACATCTCTATCCAGAAGAAACCTTGCTGGAAAAACTAATATATTTTTCAAACAACAATCTACAATAGTTTAATATTTACTTTTATCAAGATCGTGTCGAATTTTTACTTTTGTACGTAAATATGAAATATTTGATTTAATTTTTTTTTTCAATTACGGTAAGCTATATTTATATACAGGGTGTTCCAAATTAAGTCGACACCATTGCCAACTCCGTTATTATTGATGCATAGTAGCATTTTTAAAGGCCTTCTCGATGTCGAAAACAAAAAAAATTGACAGTCGCGTTTTCAGAATATTTCATTAAATGATATTTCTTACAATGGAACACCCTATATTTTTTCATTCATTTCGATTCGTAATAACATTCTCAACACTAAAGCTCATATCACTTTTCTTCCTAAAGTGGAAAATGAGCGACTTATGTGGTTATTTCTTTCACTAGTACAAAAAATTTCTTTGTTTTGGCGAATAAATCCTCATGATTGTCCAAACACCCAATTTTGGTACTTATACGTCAACATTTTGTTACTAATAGCAAAAATAAGAAAGTAAAAAGAAAAAATTGCACTGGGATGTGAACTCGTGAAACCCGTGATCATCATGTCACACCACTCAATTGACACCACTGAGATATTTGGTATTAATGTACCAAATGATAATTTCCATCTTAAAGCCATTCCGCTAGCCGCATTCATTTTTGTGAATCAAAATATGTCTGCTGTAATAATAACTTTGAAGCCGTTTTTGTACAGAACGGAAAATACTGGAGGGTCATATGAATGTGGTTGGAAAAAATGTGTTTGATTCGATAAAACATAATTATTATGAGCAATCAAGTTGCCTTGAAACTTTGTTGAAATACTATTTGTCAAATATTCTCAAGTATAAACTGTCAACTACTGTTCAAATATTTTTCGAAATGCCGTTTTCCCATCAAGAAAAATGTGATATGTTAGAATCCTACTTGGTTTACCAGAAAAATAGCGTAAGAGCACTCCAACACTACAGCAATTCGTTCCCCGATCGTGAATTACCTAATCGGCGTGTTTTTGCTGTGCTTCATCGTCGATTCAGGAACAATGAAAAAGTTTTTGAGAAGAGGAGAACCTAAAAAACGTTTTGTAATATCTGAAGATACAGAAATTGACGTTTTATCCTACTCTGAGGTATATCCAAATAATTCCATCACATATTTATCTAGAGAAATAGCTGTTCCACTGTCTGGTATTCAACGAATTCTGAAGAAACATAAGATTTCTTCTTATTAGTTAAGACCAGTGCAAACACTAGAACCTGGTGATCCTGAGAGACGATTGGGGTTTTGTCGGTGGTTTATGAATAAATGCAGACAAGATCCAAACTTCTATAGAAATATTATATGGAGCGATGAGGCTCATTTTTCAAATCGTGGAATGGATAATAGAAAGAATTTTCATTATTGGAGTAGACATAATCCATTTCTAGTCCATCCCCACAATCCGCAAAGACGGTTTAGTATTAATGTTTGGTGTGGTCTATTTAGAGGCAGAATTATTGGTCCATTTTTCTATCACGGTTCTTTGACATTAATTTATTAACAAGAGTGTTGGAAGAGTTTTTCGATGATCTTGATCTGGAGGCTCATCAGATGATCTATTTTCAGCAGGATGGAGCACCAGCACATAATGTCAGTGGCGTAAAAAAAATGCTGCGAGTCTGTTTCGGAAACTGATGGATTGCTACAAATGATCCTGTTAAGTGGCCCCCTCGTTCACCGGACATGACACCTCTAGATTTTTATTTTTGGGGATTTCTGAAAAATGAGGTGTACAAACGAACTGTGTTAAATGCCACACGTAGTGTCAATAGACGGGCCCCAATATGTGTATAAGGCGGTGTTTTTGAACATTTACTCGATATTTTATAGCGCTTTATCAAATCCGTTTGTTATGTTTCCTATTGGTAAAACTGTCTTATTTTCACCTTTACGATAAAAAGTCAAATGAGATTTGTTGTTGAGAAGTACGATAACTCGGCCACTTTGTCTCTTGGGAAGGAGTAGCAGTTGATGAGCAGAAGATCAAAGCTGTCAAGGAATGGCCCATTCCAAAGGAACACCAGCTTCGAAGTTTTCTTGGTTTGTACACCTACTACTGCCGATACGTGTTGGGATTTGCTAACATCGGTATACCACTGACCAGGCTCACGGAAGGACAAAGTTCCAGTGGTCAGGTTCAGGAAGCTGAAAGGAGCTCTAACGCACCAATTTTGAGCTATCCCCATCCGAAAGAAAAATTCATTTTGGATACAGACGTATGCAATGTGGGACTTTGAGCTGCCCTGTCTCAGATCCAGGTTAAGACAGAAAAAAGTCATCGGTTATTTTAGTTAGACCCTAAGTAACCCGGAGCGCAATTACTGTGCAACCAGGCAGGAGCTGTTGGCTGTAAGGGAGTAGAGCACTTCTATAAGTACAAGAATGGAACTGACCATGCCGCCCTCAGATGGCTTCTCCAGTTCAAAAATCCCCAAGGGTCAAGTGGCACGTTGAATCGAGAGGCTCCTTGAATTTTACTCTCCATAAGAATGTCCTATCACGAAGACCATGCACAGATGACTGCTCACATTGCCAACGAGCTGAAGAGAAAGAAAAAACACTTTGTAGAACCACGGCTCTGCATCCACAGTCCTATCGAATAGTGGAAAGAATGAACAATACCATAAACCGCCACCTGTCCAAGGTAGTCTCTGACCACCAGAAAGATTGGGACAGATATCTCATTTGTTCCTGATGGCCTATCGTTCCAAAGTACACGAGTCAACCGCCCAAACTCCTGCTAGTATTATTACGGGCTTCATTGTGACCTGAAGTTTGGGACGCCACCAGGACAAGACACTGCGGGAGAGGACTACGTCTGCAAACTGCGGCAGAGAATGGACATCTGTGAACGCGAACTATCACCGAAGTTGGGGCACTCGTGGGAAGGTCCGTACAAGATCGTAAAGAGGATAAAATATCTTATCCTCCGAATCAATAAGCCACCCCGAGGTAAATCTATGGTCGTTCATTTTAATAGGTTGTCCCCTCACCCTGGAAACCACGATCAAGTTCGCACCCTCAGACAAGCGGAGGATTACATAACGTTCCAGAAGTTTTTGTACTTATATTCAAACGGAAGAAAGTTCGACATAAGGTGAGTCGAGAGGAGCCACGAGACCTTTTCAAGGTACCTGCCGAATACGCACTAGCTCATTATGTGGACGAAGATCTTCAAATGTCAAGAAGAGGCATCGCCGTGGTATTTTCCAAAAAGTTAAGTCGACTCTAGAAAGTACGGGAACAGAACCCAGAAGTTGGATGGGTGCTACAGCTGAGAAAGGGGGCCAGAGAAACATCTATCCAATCACCAAGAAGGATTCTCGAGATAAAACGTCCTATAAAGTTGTCTGGCAATCCCAAAATTTTGTGTGGAATTGATTGGCTGGACTGGAGAGTCAGAAGAAGCATGTTGAAGACGATATTCAGATCTAGCGGCGTCAAGATTTTGGAGTGCTATCACCATCTTCCTCGACTCAACGTGAAGACTGGAGTGTTACTTCCATCGAACTTCAAAGTGCAGATATGGATAATCTTGCAGGTATCGACACACTCCAGAGACGTCATTTCGTGACGAAACGTCTTCAAGAAGAGGGCAATGTAACAACCCTGAGGCTGGATATTCACGCTCAGCCTGCCCGGGCGATCTCATCTCTGCTCGTTAACGGTACACCCATGACTCATCGTTCTACCCGCATTGAGATGTACGAGTAACCGTATATTCTCGATAGTTCGAGAATGGTAAAAGGAATGTACTTTCCAGAATATAAGACGCTCAACATCAGATGGCAGGCAGAGTTGCAGTTGCGGAGATATAGTTATAGTGATTACTATAAATGTTTTAAATAAATTAAGTGAATGAATTAGTAAATTATAGTTGAGTGTATTTTTACTACAGTGACACCCCTTCGACATTTTTTACGATTATATCACTGACTACCATAAGAAAAGTTGAATATGATCAGATATTTCTATTAGATGTTGTGGCTGCTTTTCAAGAAGAGTTCGTTGTCTCTTGTTGAGTAATAACGCATACCCGCTATTCAACAAGTGGGTGACAAATTACTTTATAGTTATAGCTCGCTGTTATGCTCGCACCTGCCCCTTTATATCATGTTTCCTTTTTAATATATAAAAGTATAGCATCTGTTTTGTCATTGTTTTTTTTAGTGTTTCAATGTTATTTCATGGAATAATGAGCGGATGTAGGGTAGAACATCCATTTCTAAAACCAAATTAATTCATTAAATAGATTTTATTAAAAATAGAATAAAACTATTGCTTAGTTTCCCAAATTTTTTGTTATACCGCAAAAATAACGTTCTTTATGACATGAATATCATTAAAGATTTTGGAACTTTTGTTTTCTTCAATTATTTGATGAAATCTTTGCTACACATTTTTCAAATTATTAAATGAATAAAATTTTTTGCATTTGTTTCAGGGCGTCATCATTTTCAATCTGGAGGTGAAAACTGAAAACAAAAATCATATTCTGTATAGTCCTGAGATATCAGTTTGATATGTTATAAAACCCAATGCAGTTAATAGACTTATTATAAATACACAAGTTCATTTGTATGTCTTTATTAAATATGCTTATTCTTAAAAATATGAACAGTATTATCACTACCCCCTGAAATCAAGTACTTCCTATTTGACCAATCCACCGCTAAAACCTGTCCTTGATGTCCTTCCAAATTATAAAGTGGAGCCCTGGGACTTCTTGTATCCCACATTTTGACTAAAGAATCATAACCTCCTGATAAGAACAAGTGCTGATCATAGTTGGACCACATGACAGAACTGACCCATAACATGTGAGACGTGAAAGTTGTTTTGCATAAAGTACCTTCCGAGGATCGTGGATCGTAGAGGCGTATATGTCGATCCGCAGAAGTAGCAAGAAGAGTATTGGAAAGCGGTGACCACGAGGAACTGAAGAAGGCTTTCTGGCCGACAATTTCATTCTTGATGCCGCAAAGCTGCAATAAAAACATCCACTGTAAAATGATTGTTTATAAGTGATAGTGGTGTACTTAGACATATATCACATTGACAAGACTTTTAACCACTCTAAAACAACACTGTTCTGAAAATTGTTTTATGTAAATCCAGAATATGATACTAGGAAGCCTCAAACGTCAGTTGTAAGATGAAATTCAAAAATAAAAAATATAATAGTAAGAAAGTTGATTGAATTATGATTATTGCAAGAATTCAAGAACAAGCATATTAAGTTACAATGTTCATGCCTCTATCAAAAGGCAGAATTCTATTTCCGATTTCATGCGGAGATTTGATCGGAACTTGCTCTTCCATTCAACCTGGGAAGAACGCATGCACATACATACGTATATACAACGTATATACACATATGAGCATGCATACGTCTATACACTCGCACACACCCACACACAGATAAATATAATTTCTACGCAATAAAATTAACAATAATTGAGTCGTTCTTAATATAAGGGAAGGTTAAAAAGGAAAACATAAATGCGGTAAGTATGTAAATTAGAAAATATAAATTATTAGTATTCCAATACTTGAGGCAACTTGTTGCACAATAAATCTGATATAAACTTTTTCTTGAAACTTGGTATTGACAGTTCTGTTAGTGAATTAGGTAGTCGATTGTAAAACCAGGCTATGTAGTGAGAGAAGGAACCACGGTAAAGTCTGGTTTTGTGAGCGGGTATAGTGAGCTGATTCCTGAACCTTAGATTCAGATTGTGTATATCTGTTCTAAAAGATAATTTCCCGTGTAGATATTTTGGTTTCTTCAAAACTATGATTTTGTGGAAATTGACACCAGCATGTAAGACACGCCTAGCTTTCATACCAAGCCAACCGAGTGAATTCAAGAAATGAGCTACACTTTCCCTTCTCCTTGTCCCTGTTATTAGTCTCATACATGAATTTTGTAAAACTTGGATCCGTTTTTGATCGCGCTTCAATAAATTAGGGCCATATACAATATCTGCGGAGTTTGCATGCGATAAAACTAAAGAATCACACAATATTTTTTTATATTTTTTGTTTAATATATGCCGGTGAGAATATATACTCTTTAAATTACAGTAACCTCTCTTCAGAATTTGAAATACGTGTGAAGATAATTTTAAGGAGTTATCTAAAACTAATCCAAGGTATTTAGCACGGTCTGTAAGTTTTATTGGTGAATTTTCGAGCGTGATATTGATTTTGTTTTCACATCTTATTTTCATGGCATTTCGACCAAATAACATGGCGACTGTTTTAGAGGAGTTAATAGTAAGGCAGTATTTATTGGATATATCTACTAGGGACTTCAAGTCTAGATCTATTTGTTGACAAGCAGATGCTAGTGTCACTTCGGAGAATTGCTTATAAATCTGTGTGTCATCTGCATAGCTATTCAATAATGTATTCAGGTACTGATGAAATTACTGGATACATCGTCAAAAGGGTGGCACATCTGATTACCGAGCCTTTGAGTATTTGATAAGTTATTGTTATTGAACCAATAATATACTTACACTTTTCTACACATAAATAGTTGATATGGATGAATACCCCATCGATGGTATTTTCGAATGGCGTCAGAGTACCATTATGGTACCAATTGAAAATATACAAAAGTTGCGGATAACTTTTTTGGCACGAAGTTCGAACCACAATGTAGCATTATTTTGATCATTTGGAATAATTTTAGAGAGTTCATAGCTCTCTAGATCGAAAAATAAAGTGTTCTGACAAATGAAATATCAACAAGAAGGTTCAGATAATTACGAAGATTTCAAAAATGTCGATATACAGAGTGTCCCATTCGGAAATGGAAAGTTGATGTAATTTCTGGAAAAACCGGAAGTTGTTTTTTTTTCGATATATGTCAAAAAGTGCCGTCTAGTGAGCATGTTCCAAATTTCAGAAATATAGTTAGAAAAACAAAGGATCAATAAATGATATCAAGAAATCGAGTACTATTCAAAGAAACGTTTTGATTAAAAATTCATAGAAAAAATATTACCAAAATAAAATACACAAGAATTTGATAATCGAACAAGAACTTCATGAAAAGTGGTTTCTAACCTGACAAATAAAAGTACTATAAAAAAACATAATCATTACTAAAGGTGACATTCTACTTGAACAACCATCTGACATTATGTCAGTTCAATGAGTAATTTCTGGAGGCCCTCGAGGCATTTCATTGATACAAATGATATAATTTGTTCAGAACACACGCCAGAATAAATAAAATTCTTACACTATTTTTTTAGATCCTTTCAACAACTACTTTCCCCATCGACCATGAAATTATATCTGTTACATACTTGGCAAAGTTTTTTACAATACCAAACTCTTTTGCAATGCTCTTTAAATATCATAGTTGATATTATATTTTCATTCAAATAGGGAAACACCTACAGTTTCATGTTTCTTGGGGTCAAGGGGTCAGCTACACAGCTACACAGACCCCAGGGAAGCAGCAGAGGGAGACCAGGAAACCTCTCGAAGATGCTACTTCCAATGACCGTCCGTGCGCGATTAAAAATCGCATCCTGCTCGAGGTGGCCCTGCTTCTAACAGAACACGGCGGATCTAGACAAGGAAAGTCGAAAAAATCCCCCAAGTCAAGGTGTGGGAAATCCGTGTTGAAGACTGAATGGTAGCAGGGAATGCTATCACTAACGGGGCCTCTGGGACACTAGGTCGACTCCCAGAGTATTTTAGACCTTACTACGACATGCGGGGCTCTGCCGTAGTGGACCAAACCTTCCCTAGCTACTCGTGGGAACATATTTGGACCTATCAAAAAAATCAGCCAAACGGGCGAAGGTGACCTCACCAAACCCAGAGCAAGAGGCGGAGACGTCTGGTGCCAAGGCCACACGGCAAGCACAAAAACTTAAAAATAAGATAATAGTATCTTTCCTGGAGAAACTAGAGCTATTATCAGACGAAGAGGTTAAAACAGCCCATCTAGGAGGATCCTCCAAATCGAAGCTGAAAAAGCACCTGGGAAGCGGCCTTGATTACATAACGGCAAACAGGCTAGTGATCAAGGAAAACTTACTAAAAAATAAAGATCCCGTACCGCCCTTGAGTCCGGGATCTAAGGTGGACAGAACACCCAAAGAGGCCAGGAGAGGCAAAAACATTGCACCCAAGGCACAAAAGCGGTGAAACGTCCTCGCAGCACAACACCGTCACAAACGTCACAGCTGAGGAAAAGACCAAGGCAAGAAGGAGTCACCTTCAAAGATGCCCTTTCCTCAGTCAAGGTCGCTGTGGTACCAAAGGAGTTCTCAGAGATAAACTGAGCCCAGAAAGACTAGCAATAGTCCAGGACTCAATCTCTGAGGCTCTTGATAAAATCCCCACCGAGGGACTCCAAGTGCGTTTCGCAAAATGCACACATAAATCAGGTTACCTGATAATTGTGTGCGCGGACCGCACTAGTGCAGACTGGCTAGGAAAAGTCATCCCAACCATAAAACCCTGGGAGGGGGCAACCCTGACAGTGTTGGAAGGTGATGACTTACCCGATAACTACGCCTGCACAACTTACGTTCCCGATGAGAGAGGACAAAGGCTAGAAGCAGGAAAAATTCTGCATAGGCTGAAAGTCTCAAACCACGTGCTCAACACGCACCTTTGGACGGTGTGGGTTAAAACCCCATCGCCTAAAGGCCAAACATGGGCTTTTTCCATGGACAAAGATTCCCTTGAGGAAATAAAAAAACTGGACATGTCTCCCTATTTTAACCTAAGAAGACTGAAATTCAGAGTTAAAGGGAGACAAGGTGCCAGCAAAAGCACCGGAGAAGGTGATGCTGAACCTATTCCGGAGACCGAAGAGGTACAGGAAGAGGACGAAGCAACATCGTCCCGGAGCGGGGAAAGTCCTCTCAAAAGGCCGATGGCACAAGAGGGGACAGCACCTTTAGAGGAGGAAGCCTCGGAGAAGGCAGAAGAAGGGTTTAGTTCGCAGAACTAAATCCAAATCACAGGCTCAGGGTTCTGCAGTTGAACCTCCATCATGCCAGAGCGTCCAGCGCCATGGTCTGGAGGAGGTTTGACAAAGAAGGATTAGATCTGGCCCTCTTGCAGGAACCCTGGCTACACGGAGGGAGAGTAGCAGGTCTAAAACCCAATCAAGGTAAGATACTATATAAAGAAGGTATAAAAAAAACTCGAGCATGTATTTTATATAATAGCAATAAGGTAGAAAGTACACTGATACCGGTGCTTTGCACCGGCGATATTGTTACAGGTCTCCTAACCACGCCGACAGAGGAAGGAAGCAGAAGCTGGATCGTCAGCTCAGCATATTTCCCAGGCGACGAAGCATGCCCACCATCGATATTAAGCGAAGTCATCGCCTATGCGGCCAGGGTAAATATCCAGCTCATTATAGGAGGTGATGCAAATGCGCACCACACAGTATGGTTGAGTACGGACATCAACACGAGAGGTAAATCACTATTACAGTTTATTCTAATTGAAAGATTGTTAATAGCGAATGTAGGTAACGAACCAACCTTCGTCACAGCAACGAGGAAAGAAGTTCTTGACATAACTCTAACGTCGGAAAAAGCTGGTGATAACATTGCCAACTGGCACGTATCGGACGAGCCTTCATGCTCGGATCACAGACAGATTAGATTTGATCGAATTACCCCACCACGTATCTTAGTCAAATATAGAAACCCAAGATAGACTAACTAGGTAAGATACTTAGTATCACTCGGTGAGTCTCTCGAGTGGACCACGACTGAAATACGGGATAAGGAAAGCCTTGAGAGGTCAGTAGAGCAAGTAGGCAAGGCAATAGTCGATGCCTGCGTGGAAAGCTGTCCCGAAAAAACAAGGCTGCAAAACAAGAAAACAGTCTGGTGGAACAAGCACCTGGAAACCCTCCGAGGTGAGGTGCGAAACCTTTTTAATAAAGCAAAAGTAAACCATGACTAGACCACATATAAGGTTAAACTTACGCAGTACAACAAAGAAATCAGGAAAGCTAGGAGACACTCGTGGAAGAAGTTCTGTGAAGAGGTAACGGATACCCCCACATGCTCGAGAATCCACAAGGTACTAGCCAAAGAAGGTACTATAAACCAAGTAGGTTTCTTGAAAAAGGACGACAACACCTACACAACCACATTCGAGGAAAGCCTGAAGATGCTCACTGAAGCACACTTTCCAGGCTCGGTGATAGAGGGCCCGTTAACAGTAGACAGCACTAGAAGTGAGGCAAACAGGCACATACCTTTAGATTGGAGGCTAGCTACCGAAATAACGAGGTCAAACAGAATCAGGTGGGCTATCAACAAATTCAAACCGTATAAATCTCCTGGAGTAGATGGAATATATCCCATATTCCTCCAGAAAGGAGAAGAAATATTAATTCCACACTTGTGTCCTAAAAGCCCTAAAGAAGCTGGGCAGTCAGAACAGACTGACACTAGCTTGGGACCAGCACACACTGGTTACAGAGGTAATGAAGAGGCTGATTCACTAGCTCGAGAAGGAGCAAGTCAGGCCCAGAACCGTTTTGCGGTATAGCAAAAGCTTCACTAAAAACTAACAACAAATCATGGATTCAGCAGAAATCTCAAGAATGGTGGAATGATTCACCAGGAATGAGACAGGCCAAAGAGTTTATCAAAAAACCGCTGCCAACATTCACAGAATATCTACTAAGCCATAGAAGGAGCACTACTAGAATAATAGTTGGACTCCTCACAGGCTCAATAAACATATGAGCATACTCGTCCTGGCAGAAGAAATGCTATGCAGGTTCTATCAGGAAGAAGAGGAAACATCAGCACACATACTATGCCATTGCGAGGGCTTGTCAAGGCTGAGGTTTCTAATGCTGGGAGAAGAAAAACCAGAAGCTCCCAAATATATGAGAGTTCTAAAAACTAGCTTATGGAGTCTCGTGAAGACAGGGCTAGACAAAGAACTCTAAACGATTTTGAGGGCACACACAATAGATCTGTAAAGGTCGCGGTGTAGATGCTTATGCACAGTAGCCCCAAAACTAATCTAATCTAATCTTCATGTTTCTTGCCAATCATCAGTGAAGGCAACATCAAATATAAGAATGGTCAGAAATCAGAGTAGTTTACTTGAAAATGATGAGGAATTGAAAGAAAAACAACAATTCAGAATAGCAGGAATTAAGAGTAAAAAAAATTGAAATGATGCATAATTCTCTAAACAGTTAAAATCGCATTTTGGACAACATAAACTGGTGAGTAATAGGACCGATCTGTAAATTGGGCTATATGATGAGGAAGCCAAGATCTACAACATCAAAATTGCAGAAAAATTTAGTAAAAGCCATTTTGCATAGAAAATGTGCGGAGTCCTGTGGATGATTTAATGATTATACAGTGTCATTCCCAAAGTATGCACCATATGGAAAACTTATTTATTAAGGGTTTTTCGACGAAAAGCTTTTTTTGATAAAAGTTTGTGCATCCCCCAAAACTAAACATGCACCAACAAAATACAGTAAAACACACGTAATGTACGAGGAGCCTTCAAATATTTGAAAAGTTGTTCAGAAAAGTTGTTCAGCACTAAAAAATACATCTAGTTTTGGAGTCATGACCATCTAAGTGAAGTTTTATTTTTTTACCCATTTTCTTTAAATGGGGACTACGAAAAAAATAATTTGCTAAAACGATAAATAGACAGCATCCTGTATACGACGGTTCATTTTAAAAGCCTGTAATAATTACACAACTATGGTGTTAACCATGGTCAATTTTTCTGAGGAGTAAAATAATTTTACAATTTTTTGGTGCAGTTATTTTTATTTTTTGTTGACACCAAAAATTACTCAAAATTATACAGTTTTGTAACAAGAACTTAATATTCAATAATATCAAATCACAAGACATCAAAATAAAATAGGTATTTCGGAACAAACTCATTAATTTTCTGGAGATTTTCTTGTCCAAAATAAGTGTTTTAAGTTGGCTTTGAAACCAAACGTATGTTTGACATTAAGTACGTGACATATTCGCTGAATATTCATTACGTAGTTATTGTTATTGCTTATTTTGTTATCGTTTGATAATAAGTACTATTTAAATAATATCAAGATGCTTACAAAAGATGAAAAAGTTGAGATCATATTGTTGTGTGGGGTAAATACTCCAAGGAGACAAGTAACAGACGTTTTTAATGCCAGGCATCCTAATCGCAAGGTAAATCACACTACAGTTACCCGTATTTTAAATAAATTTAAAGAAACGGGCAGTATTAATAACAATTTCAATAAACCTCACTCAGCTGCAAAGGTATCTAGAGAAGTGGAAGAGGAAGTGTGTTTAAGTGTCATCGAAAATGGTAAGACATCGATTAAACAAATATCAACATCTCTTGATGTACCTATTTCTACCGTACAAAAAATTTTAAGAAGAAATAAATTCAAAGCTTTCAAACCAAAATTTATAAATACCCTAAAAGAAAGGGATATTATCCCACGATTTGAGTTTTCCGCATGGTATCAGGGAGAATACGAAGAAAACGCACAGTTCCCAATAAATATTTTATGGACTGATGAAGCAACATTTACAACTAATGGAACCGTAAGTTCACAGAACTGTAGATGGTGGGCTTTAGAAAACCCTCATTTCACTATAGAGTGCAAGGACCAATACTCATTTAAGGTAAATGTCTTATGTGGACTGTTGAACAATAATGTGATTGGTCCCTTCTTAATTGATGGAAACCCTGAATGCCAACCGATATTTGCAATTTTTACAACACGATTTATTACCAATTTTGAATCAAATGCCGCGTAGACAAAGCGAAAAAATTTGGTATCAGTTAGATGGAGCTAGTGTTCATTGTAGTGTTGCAATAAGACAATTTTTAAATGAAATATTCAATGGAAAATGGATAGGACGTTACTCAGAATATCCAATGCCAGCGCGCTCACCAGATTTAACCCCAATGGATTTCTTCTTATGGGGTTCATTGAAGAACGAAGTTTACAAACATCGTCCATTTAGGGATAGAGAACATTTAAAAAATGTAATTACTAATTGTGTCAGGGCCATTCAACCGGAGCACATTACGAATGCAGTCAAGGATTGTGTAAGAAGAACCGAACTGTGCATGTTGCGGGATGGACATCATACTGAGATGTAAAATACTTCTTTGGGAAACATGCTTTCGTTTTTAAAGCGAATATAAGAATTATTTTGGGCAAGAAAATCTCCAGAAAATCAATGAGTTTGTTCCGAAATACCTATTTTATTTTGATGTTTTGTGATTTAATATTATTGAATATCAAGTTCTTGTTACAAAACTGTATAATTTTAAGTAAGTTTCGGTGTCAACAAAAAATAAAAATAACTGCACCAAAAAATTTGAAAATTATTTTACTCCTCAGAAAAATTGACCATGGTTAACACCATAGTTGTGTCATTTGTAATATTACAGGCTTTTAAAATAAACCGTCGTATACAGGATGCTGTTTATTTATCGTTTTAGCAAATTATTTTTTTCGTAGTCCCCATTTAAAAAAAATGGGTAAAAAAATAAAACTTCACTTAGATGGCCATGACTTCAAAACTAGATGTATTTTTTAATGCTGAACAACTTTTCTAAATAACATTTCCTGAGATTTTTCAAAATAAGAGTATTTTACTCCTGTCTCAAAATCAAATATTTGAAGGCTCCTCGTACATTACGTGTGTTTTACTGTATTTTGTTGGTGCATGTTTAGTTTTGGGGGATGCACAAACTTTTATCAAGAATAACTTTTCGTCGAAAAACCCTTAATAAATAAGTTTTCCATATGGTGCATACTTTGCGAATGACACTGTATGAACTGAAGGAGTAATGATGAGATGAATTTTTTTTTATATTAATAGGGATGTCATCATTACCACTTAACATTTATTTTTTAATTTTTTTTCAATTTTAATTATTTCTCATTCATGCATTGGCTCAACAAACATTGATCTCTCGTATCTGTTCATATTAGAAGAAAATGGTGAATTGCAATTAGATGACATAAAACTGAGTTAGTAGATGTAGACTTTGCTTTGGAAATCCAATGAATGCTGATCACACTCAATTCTCACAAACCCAAACCAGATAATTGTTACAACTCAACTAGATACTCATTCAAACTGTTTAGATGAAAAGAAATGATTTCGACTACGGTCAAAATTACCCTTCTCTCCACACATTCTCACAAAGTGAAAAATAAGGCAAATATCTGACAGAAAACAACTACATTCCCATACGGACATTGAATTACATCTGTCATCCATTTGTGCAATGTTCCTCAAGGACATATTGCAAGTGCTGATTGTATCAAAGAAATTGAATATTATCCTTCATTTTGTTGGAAATGACCACCTGCATTAATGCATGTTTCGTAGTTATATCCTCTCATCAGTTCTAGGATAGGTCAGACAACAATAGAATCCTCTTGTTCCACAAAATGAACGATAACATTTTTGAATTTTGTGAGAATGTTTGAAGATAAGGTTATTTTCAACAGTATTCGGAATATCATTTATTTTTCCAATAATTATAATGAAATAACAAATAAAATAAAAAATGATATCAGTAAAATATTAATTTGGTTACAAAAACATAAACTGACACTCAATTTTAACAAATCTTCATTTATGAATATTTCAAGAAGGGCGATGGATAGATATTCTAACTTTTTCAATTGAATAAAATGGTAAAACTATAAATTATCAGAAAACGTTAACATTTTCAGGCTTATACATAGATGAAAGACTATCATGGAATAAACATATTGATAAATTCAGAAATAAAATAGCCCCACTAATCGGCATTCTATTCAAAATTAGAAATTATATACCTTTGACATTTCTTGAAAACATTTATTTCACTCTGATTTATCCAAATCTGCAATACCTTGTTTCTACATGGGGTACTGCAAGTAATTCTTTTTTAAATCCTAAGTTACAAAATAAAACAATTAAATGTATCTATAAATTTAATTATATGGAACCAACTATCAATAATTTATACAAACCAAATGGTTTGTTCGACCTGAACTCTATTTATAAGCTGAAAATTTGTTGTTTTATCTACTCAATTAGGAAAAAAATTAAAAACTTGAATTTAGTCTTTACTGAAATGAACAGTATTCACAATCATAATACCAGACAAACTAAATTATTACTGCTGGCAACTTCAGATCAAATTTTGGAAAGAATATGTCTATCATAATGGCATAGTAAGTAAATTATAATTCTATATCAAGTGAAATAAAAAATTACCATTCGTTTACGAAATTTAAAAAACAAATTAAAGAAAGAAATTGTGAAGTGTATTATTTATATATTTAATGAATATGACCACTTGAATTTCAAATAATTTTGATATATTTTATTGGAACCTGATAATTTTTTTCAATACATCTATATTATATTGTATTTTGAGCAAATGTCATCAACATTGATGGAAATAATATTATTATTGACTAATGACATTTTCTGTATGTTTAGTTATGTTATTTTTAAGCGTTAAGTTATTATTATTTTTTTTATCCCTTTTATAAACATGTAATGTTTCATAGGAAAATAAAGTTAATTGATTGATTTCTTTTGATTCATTTGATCCATATACTCCCTTTTCGAACTTTGTTTGATTTATTGCATTAAGTCTTCCTGAAGTATGTAATACCGAGGAATGCTGTTAGGTTTTTCCCTCGCGGTTGGCGCTGTGACTGACTTACTGTAAGTCACGGCTTCAATCTTAGGGGAATAGTATAAGGCTTTTGAATGTTATCGTTCATTTTGTGGAACAAGACGACCCTATTGTTGTCTGACCTATCATAGCACTGGATAAAAGGAAATAACCTCATAACATGCATTTCCAACAAAATGAAGAATAATATTCAAAGGCTTCATTACAATTAGCACTTGCAATATGGTCTCCTTGAGGAACATTGAACGAATGAATGACAGATGTAATTCAATGTCCGTATGGGGAAGTAGTTGTTTTCTGTCAGATATTTGACTCATTTTTCCACATTGTGGGAATGTGTGGAAATGAGGGGATTTTTTATCGTTATCGGAATTATTTCTTATCATTTATTTGATCCTCTCTGTATACACGCTAAACAAAATTTGTTTAATTCATTGCGAACTATTAAGGTAAAACTGATAAAATTTTCTAAAATTCTTCAACAATAAATGAATCTAATAGGTCAAGTAGTTCTTACTTCGGCATCCCAGAACTTAATTGTGTGATCCATAGACGCAGTACACACAACATAATCATCTACCCAGTTTACTGATGAAATTGTCTCTTTGTGTCCCTTGAGAGTGTGCAGTGGTGTCTTCGTGATACCCACATGGCTCCCTCTACTCCTCTTGCTTGCGGGTTCATCTTCCCCCTCTAAGGAGGAGGACCATAGTTTGAGATGGGTATCCCAACCTCCTGTAGCTATACGTGAGGAATTGGGGCTGATGCCTAGGCTATCGACACCTCTTTCATGTCCTCTGAGAAACGCTCTTGCAGTGACATTGTCAGTACCTAAAATTTACAGAATTTTTCATGGAGGCAGAAAAATCCATTTAAAAGTTTCAATGTTACGTAAATTGTAGAAATAATATAATTTCGTCAGTTTGATAAATGGGCAAGTTTCTTCCTCATGCAATTTTTTTTTAAAGAAAATTCATGGATCTCTGAAAAATTGCATAATAGACATAATGATTGAAGCAACAACACATAATAGCTGAAGAATGTCTGTCATGATATATTATTGTTTGGTAAAAATTGAAATAAATATAGTCCAGTAAGCAGAGACAGAAATCAGCCAAAAGTGCAGAAAAATTCCGAGAAAGCTGAAAATTGGCAGGATGCTTCCTGATAACATATATTTTGATTTAAAAAAAAGTTTACCAAAAAAGAGGTGGGGGAAGTCAAAAATTTTTCGAGGTGAAATGAAAAAAATCAGGTTTGGCGTTTTTCTTGGAAAATAAAGGTTTAAACGAGGAACTGCTTGGACAGAATTGAAAAATACACCATTATCTTGAAAATAAACCTAAAAATCATTTGTTCGGTCAGGTTAGGTTAGGTCTCATCAGATAAATATTCGAAATTGTTAATAGGAAATGGGCTTTTTACGAGCTTTTCGGGAATCAAACGTGCAGGTAAAAGAGAACTTGGCCGAAATTTGGAATATAAGATTATCCATAACATAATTATCCAAAAGTTTTTATTCTGATAGATTAAAAATCGGATTTTAACGATTTTTACGGAATGTAATCGTGCGAGCAGAAAACGGATGGAATAGAATTGTAAAAAAATATCTTTCGCAACGTTATCTATCAAATGACGTTGAAATCTTTTATATGCTGTAGATTAAGTAATATTCAAGGAGTTGTATGACATATATCAGTAAACATAACTAATTATTTTATTGAATGATTTTATTCTTAGAAAATTAAACTATACACATTTCAATTCAGATATAATCCTCTTCTATTTCGCCTTCTATGAGATAGCTTTCAATATTTTCATCTCGATCTCCATCAAAATGCTCATCCAAATCATCCATAATAAAATTAAAGTTTGAGCATAACTCGGCACTGCAACTGTTACATAAAGCCGTGCAAGCTAGGCCACTTTTCCGGCAGGAACAATTTTTCCCTTTACATCCTTTCTGACATTGACAAAAAATCATTTCCAAGAGAGCTGTTGGGGCGGCTGGGTCATTCTTAGCGGAACGAGAATTTCTTTTTTAGACCATCCCCAATCTTCTGGTTTTAATGATTCATTGGATAGCCACTGTTGCACTTGGTAATATACACGGTAAAAGTGTTGCCTTGCTGCATCCTCTGTGGATGGTAAGGCCGCCAAGTTTACCGCGTGCTGTTTTAATACTGCTTTAGTAAATGCAATATACTAGTAGTAAAAAAGTGTCTAATATATACAACAAAATCTCGTCTTATACTCACTTCTAATAAACAGATTATCTATACGATCTGCAGAACAAAATTATACCAACAGGCCCAAAAACTGAACACTTTTTCTGTCACGAATAATAACTTGTTGCTTCTTATACAAGTGATGAAATACTGGAGCTACAACGGCTTGAGCGTATGGAATGCGCGCGCAATCGTCCGCTATACTGTAACCGTAGAAGAAGGCCAGGTGTTTCAGAAATAGAGGGTCCTTTCTTTGCTTCTCTTTTCTGTCCCCGACACATGTCGGCATGCTCACTATATGGAAAAGAAAGATAAACTTCCCATCTTTCGAATTCTATACCTCGATCCTTACGATTACGCAATAATCTGACGTATTTTTCCTTAGCTTGAAAAAATAGCAGTTTTCAAACTTTAAAAGTATTTTGAAATCCTGGCCTCTTTGCATATGTTTTTCGGTCTCTTAAATAGCTCGTTGGAAAGCTGAAAGTACAACGAATAAATTGGTGGTTTCACTTTCGACCTCACAAGAAGAGATATTTAACGTTTTCGGGCGACTACCGCCAAAAATGAGTGACAGGAAATTTCAGGCGAACATGAAATCCGATTCTTTTGTGTCCCAGATATGTAAGAACTATTCCACTAGTTTCAAATAGTCAAATAACTATCCAGGAACAGATGATCTTCGGTTCAGAACATATTTTACAGTATAAACCGAGAATTTTGATGTTTTTGAGAGGCATCTCGGAAACATGAAACAGGTCCGTTGAATAAAGAAAGAAAAATGTTGAGGTAAACATGGTCCAAAAATAGTTATGTGCCAAGAAACTTGAAGTTTCACAGAACAAAATCCACTTTGTTTCATCTTGATACGATTAGTTTTAACTAAGTTGTAGGGAATTCAATTTACTGAACTGTCCGGATAAGCAACGGCGGGAAAATATAACCCTCGCGGCGCATGACATTCGTAAATCTCATTTTACATGAAACCAAGTGACATTTCGGCAATAACTGGGAGTACATTTTTTGTTGGAAATTGAATGCTCTTTCATGCTATCAAAACAGTTTTTTCATAACTTTTATAGTTTTGGAAATATAGGACAAAATCACCGTTTTTAATTTTCAAGTCAAAAAATCTGACTTCCCCCACCTCTTTTTTGGTAAACTTTTTTTTAAATCAAAATATATGTTATTAGGAAGCATCCTGCCAAGTTTCAGCCTTCTCGGAATTTTTCTTGGGTCAAACCCTTATTATACTGGATTAATAAAAAATAGTGTAGTAAAACTGCACTAACTAATTTTCCTAATTTATTTAAAACACTATTTGCAACAATTATTCACTAAAACATTACTTCACTATTGTATTTCTACGGTGTTAGTCTCTATCTGCGAACTCTGGAACTGTAACTAACTCTATTCTGACTGTCCCGCTTATATACTCCCAAGCAGTTTCCATTCACGACTCTCGATAATTCAGGAGTATAGAACATTTCATCTAGATGGCTCTTCGAATAGTATCGAACAATCGATTTATTCCAGCTTTTTCTTGGCGATCCGTACGCTAGCAGATATGCAGTTGTAGTTGAACGAGGGTGCATAATTAATTAGATCAGGGCCGGTCTCGGGGCCGGACTCGAAATCGTTACATTGCCCCCTTCTTAAAGACGTTTCGCCCCGAAACGTCATTCTTGGAGTGTGAAGATATCTGCAAGATTCTCCATATCTGCACCTGGACGTTCGATGGAAGTAGCACTCCACAGTCTTCAATTTGGGTCGAGGAAGATGGTTGCAGCACACCAGAATGTTGATGCCGCTGGATCTGAATATTGTCTCCAACATGCTTCTTATAACTCTCCAGTCCAGCCGATCAAGCCCACGGGCCAATTTTGGGATTGCCAGGTCTACAATATTCTGGTCCAGCATCGTGTCTCTCAATCTCGTAAGGCTCTTCCAAACATCTTCATAAGACGGCTTATCACGAGAACGCTTCTTGGTAACCAGATAGTAGATGTTTCTCTGGCCTTTCCTTAGCTGTAACACCCCTCCAACTTCCGGGTTCTGTTCTCTCAGTTCCTGGATTCAACCGAACTTCTTGGAGAAAACTACTGCAATGCCTCTGGACATTTGGAGATCTTCTGCCACACAGTGAGCTAACGCGTAATTGGCAGGCACCTTGAAAAGATCTCGTGACTCCTCTCGGGTTACCCCATATTGAACTTTCTGTCCGTTCGAGTACAGGGACATGAACCTCTGAAACGTCATTTCGTTCTCCGGTGATCTGACTGTGCGGACTTGATCGTGGTTTCCGGCGTAAGGGGACAACCTATTGAAGTGGACTACCCTAGGTTTTCCTCGTGGTGGCTTATATATGCGGTAGACGAGGTCGTTTATCCTTTTCATGATCTTATATGGACCTTCCCACGAGTTCCGAAGTTTCGGTGATAGTCCACGGCGACGTTTAGGGTTGTATAGCCAGACAAGGTCACCTGTCTGATATCCACCAGCATCCGTCTTGATGTCGTAGGTCTCCTTCATTCTGTCGCTGGCACTCTGGATGTTCAAACGGACCCGTTCGTGGATGTCGTCCATTCTCTGTCGCAGTTTGCTGACGTAGTCATCTCCCGCAGTGTCTTGTCCTGGTGGCGTCCCAAACTTCAGGTCACATGGAAGTCGCAGCTCTCGGCCCATAATAACACTAGCAGGGGTTTGGCCGGTTGACTCATGAACTGCGGAACGATACGCCATCAGGAACAGATGGAGGTACTGGTCCCAATCCTTCTGGTGGTCAGAGACTACCTTGGACAGGTGGCGATTTATCGTCTTATTCATTCGCTCCACCATTCCATCGGACTGCGGATGTAGAGCTGTGGTCCTCGTTTTCCGGATGTTCAGCATCTGACACATCTCCTGGAACAGGTTTGACTCAAAATTCCTGCCTTGATCCGAATGCAGTTCTAACGGGACACCGAATCGACAAATCCACTCCTTCACCAAGACGTCGGCAACGGTGATGGCTTCTTGGTTGGGCAGGGCATAGACTTCGGCCCACTTGCTGAAGTAATCCATCGCCACAAGGATGTACTTGTTCCCGTGTTCAGATTGTGGGAACGGGCCAGTGATGTCAATGGCGATCCTTTCGAATGGGCTGCCCACGCGCATCGGGGCCTTAGGTCTTGTTCGAGGCCCATTACTGGCAGCGCATACAGCACATTTTCTGCACCAGTCCTTGACGTCAGCTTGACAATTGGCCCAGTAGAACCGTTGCCTAACTTTCTGGAGGGTCTTCGTCACTCCCAGATGTCCTCCGGTGACCCCATCATGGATTTCTCGGAGCACTTCCTGTCTTCTGCTCCTGGGAACTACTACCTGACGTCTTTCTTCCCCGCCATCCTGCGACTCCAACACACGCTTCAAGACTCCATTGTCTAAGGTGAAAGAGTTCCATTGGGCCCAGTAAGTTTTAACGACTGGAGAACAACTGGCTATTTCCTGCCACGACGGTCTTCGCTCACTCTTCTTCCAGCCGATGACTAAACCAAGATCTGGATCTTTCTCTTGGTCTTTCTGGATCTTGTGGTCATTCCAGTTATCATCGATCGCCGTGGTTATGCAGAGTGTCGACTCCTTTTCCTCTGTTCGTCGGCAGTGCGAACAGTCGTCTGGACATGGTCTTCGCGATAGGGCATCCGCATTCTTATGGCTGGTCCCCGCCCGATGTTCGATCTCAAAGTCGAATTCCTGGAGCCTCTCAATCCAGCGTGCCACTTGACCCTCGGGATTCTTAAACTGTAGGAGCCATTTGAGAGCTGCATGGTAAGGTCTCAGTAGGAATCTTCGTCCATACACGTACTTGTAGAAGTGCTCAACTCCCTTGACAACAGCCAACAGTTCCCGCCTGGTGACACAGTAATTCCGCTCCGGTTTACTGAGGGTCTTGCTGAAGTAACCGATGACCTTCTCTTGTCCTTCTTGGATCTGAGATAGAACAGCTCCAAGTCCCACGTTACTGGCGTCCGTGTCCAAAATTAATTTCCCGTCTGGAAGGGGGTAGCTCAGGATTGGTGCGTTGATCAAAGCTCCTTTCAACTTCCTGAATGAATCTTGGCATTCATCTGACCACTGGAACTTTGTTTGTCCTTCCGTGAGCCTGGTCAGTGGTTTTGAGATGTTAGCAAATCCCAGCACATATCGGCGATAGTAAGTGCACAAGCCAAGAAAACTTCGAAGCTGGTGAATGTCTTTCGGAACGGGCCATTCCTTAACAGCTTTGATCTTCTGCTCGTCTACTGCCACTCCTTTCCCAGGGACAACGTGGCCGAGATAACGTACTTCTTCTTGAAACAGATGACATTTCTTGGGGCTCAGTTTCAGTCCGGAGCTTCTCAGTCGCTGAAATACCTCTTCCAAGTTTTTTACATGGAACTCGAACGATCTGCCAACCACAATAATGTCGTCGAGATACACCAGACACGTCTTCCATGATAGTCCTTTCAAAACCGTCTCCATCAATCTTTCGAACGTGGCTGGAGCATTGCAGAGGCCGAATGGCATAACTGTAAATTGCCATAATCCGGAGCCGATGGTAAAAGCTGTCTTTTCTCGATCTTCCTGGGCCAGTTCTACCTGCCAGTATCCGCTCTTCAAATCTAAGGTCAAGAAAATCGTAGATCCAGCCAGCGTGTCTAGCGTGTCGTCAATCCTTGGGAGAGGGTAGCTGTCCTTTTTCGTCACGTTGTTTAGTTGACGGTAGTATACGCAAAACCGTGTTGATCCATCTTTCTTCTTCACCAACACGACTGGAGAGGACCAGGGACTGTCGGATGGCTCGATGACTCCGTCTTTCTCCATGTCGCAGACTATTTTGTCAGCCTCCTCCTTTTTGGCGAGAGGAAGTCTTCTGGCTGATTGCCTGATTGGTCGGGCATTTCCAGTATCTATCTTGTGCTGAACCACCTTTGTTCTACCGCCTCTGCCTACTCCGGTATCGAAAATGTCCTGATACTTCCTGACTAGTTCTCTCAGTTAAGGCTTCTGTGCTGGCCCCATGTCCTTGGACGAGATAGCAACCAACTTCTCCAATTCTGCTGGCATGTTACTGGCTTGGCTTACAGTGCCACGTACACTCCTGATTACAGAGGAAATTGACGAGCAGTGCCCCAAAATCGTTCCCTTCTTCAAGGTCACCGGGTAATAATTGACATTCATTACCCTTACTGGCACAAATGTATCAGCACGCAACAAGGTTTTTCCTAGTGCAATTCCTCGTCCAATTTTCTCATCATGAAGCTTGGGCTCGAACATGACCACGTTTCCACTGCTCGCACCTCCATCCAGGCGAGCCTCCAAAATGGTTTCAGCCCTCTCCGGTACGCTTACGTCTTCAGCCAGCAGAACTCGAATCATTTCTTCACTTATCCCGTGAAGCACCAACTCTTCTCCATTCACTCGTAGAACGCCGTCTCTGAAATTCAACTCGAACCCTCTGGAGTTCATGATGTCCATCCCTATGATTGCATCATCCTCAATATCCGCTACTAGAGCCCTTTAGAGAGCACTTTAGTGCTGCCCAAAGTCAGTTCAATTGGAAGTTCACCATACACAGTTGCCGGCTCTCCAGTTGCTGTGCGTAGCTTCCAATTCGACGATTCAATTCTTGCCGGTGTTTTGGCAAATGTAGGTCCAAGGATTGTCCTAGTCGCACCTGTATCAAGCAGCATGGTGCGAGGCTCGTTGTTGATGAGACCGTCTATAAAAACACCTTTGTTCTGTCGTTGAAGGACAGCGACATATGCATTGTTATCTGGGGCTTGTTGGATACGGGCTGACGATTGCTCTTTCTTGACCTTCATCGTTGATGTCGATTTTTTCAATGTTGGACATTTGCTACGCACGTGCCCAAGTTCTCTACAATTTCGGCATCGTATCAGTCTTCTCTCAGGCACAACTTCCTTCAGCACTTTTCGCATCACAGCTTCGATATTAGTAGGCTCCTGTCGGTCTTCCTCAGCCATTCGGATGTTGTTCTGGCTTTTGCAGGATTGCTTTGCTGCTTCGAATTCCAGAGCGCGTGCCAATGCATCCACGAGATGTGCGGGGCGAGCTAGTGTTAGGGCTTGCCGGGTTTCCTGGTCACGAAGTCCATCCAAGAATGCCTGGACCGCTAGTCGCTCCATTACATTTTCCGGAGTAGCTGGGTACGCAAGACGAACCAAGCGTGCAATATCTGCTTCAAATTCTTGCAACGATTCGCTTGATTTCTGGCATCGATTCTTCAGCTGTGAGTGATATACGTGTTCAAGGTGGGCTTGGCCATAGCGAAGTTCCAAGTGTTTTACCAGCTGTTCATAGTCTTCCTGTTGTTGGGCGGTGAGCGTTTGTAAAATATTTGTTGCTTCGCCACGCAATGCCAGTGTCAATGCTAAAGCTTTTTCCCCAGCATTCCATCCATTTGCTTTGGCAGCAGCTTCGAATTGTCGGTGATAGTTTGACCATGGAGTATTTCCGTCGAACTGAGGCGGTTTCAATGAGAGCTTTCCTGGTTCCCAACTGACCTTGAAATCTTTGATGTCTTTTTGAACTTCCTCCAAGTTGGTACTCAGATCCGGCATTGAATTTCTGTTGGAAATTTCTGGAATGTGCACAGAATCCATTCGCTTTTCTAGCTCACTAAATTTTTCCTTTATCTCATCGTGGAGCGTTTCCTTAATTTTTTTCATTTCTTCTTCCATTTCATCTTTGATTTTCTCCATCTCTGTTTCAACAGTTCCCATTCTTTCTTCCAACCGATTCGCCACACTGCAAACTTCTTTTTTCAAGCTTCTCGAATTTTCTAGAAGCTCTTCTCTCAAATTCTCCGAGATTTCTAGAAGCTTCACTTCTAAATTTTTCGAATTTTCGTGAAGCTTTTCTTCTAGATTTTTCGAAAGTTCTTCTTTCAGAGTATTCGATTTTTCTAGAAGTTCTTCTTTCAGGCTGACAGAATTTTCTAGAAGCTTTTCCTCCAGACTCTTTGAATTTTGTAGAAATTTATCTTCAAGACTCACCGAATTTTGTTGAAGTTCTTTCAGACTCACGGAATTTTGTTGAAGTTCTTCCTTCAAACTATTCGAATTTTGTTGGAGTTCGTCTTTCAGAGACTTGGTAGTTTCTGCGAGTTTATTCATAATTGAACTCAAGTCGATTCCTGAGACTTCGAATAAAAACGTTTCGGGGTCTTCTCCTTCTTCAATCAGTCCATCTGCAAGTCTTTTCTGGAGTACGGCTTTTTTTCCAGTTGTTTCTAACTTCCGCTCCTCTAACTCTTGCTTCAATTCACTTACTTTTTGCTCAACCAGGAGAACTCTCCTCGGAAACATTTTGTCTTTTATCGTTTTTAACCGGAATATCAGTCTATTATTTATTTCACACAAAAAGTTTTCAGTTTATTGTCCCGCGACGCGCAAAACTGTCCACTTTGCACTCAACTGTTCAACGGGTCACTAACTGTCTACTAGGCGCGATAAATGTCTATCAGTTTTTCAACGCGACGAACACTTTAACACTTGTTTATTTTAAACATCCGACTTCTGACAACAAATGTAGTAAATCTGCACCAACTAATTTTCCTAATTTATTTAAAACACTATTTACAACAATTATTCACTAAAACATTACTTCACTATTTTATTTCTACGGTGTCAGTCTCTATCTGCGAACTCTGGAACTGTAACTAACTCTATTCTGACTGTCCCGCTTATATACTCCCAAGCAGTTTCCATTCACGACTCTCGATAATTCAGGAGTATAGAACATTTCATCTAGATGGCTATTCGAATAGTATCGAACAATCGATTTATTCCAGCTTGTTCTCGGCGATCCGTACGCCAGCAGATATGCAGTTGTAGTTGAACGAGGGTGCATAATTAATTAGATCAGGGCCGGTCTCGGGGCGGGACTCGAAATCGTTACAATAGTAACAATCCCAAAATCTAGAAAATTAAACTGACTAATATGGAAATCTACCATTTACAATGAATAATATAATTTTTTATAATAAAAAAAATTGTTAAATAATCACCTAGAATTTCCGAGAAAACCCCTCAAAAGCAGAGCTTATGCGAGCAAGGGAGATCCGAGACTAACAACTTGAATAAAAGTGGATTCCAAACCACTTTAACTCAGTGGCAGGCGGTGGGGATCGAACACCAAGATTACTACAAAGAGTTACATTTCAATAAAACTGAATGAAACTTCAGGAGATACTTGCAAAAAATAATTATTATTCAAGCATATTTCAACTTTTCAAAACATGGAATGGCCCTATATTCAATGATTTTTTTCACTTGCAGATTTAGTATTTATTCTTAGTAAATGGGGAATTTTTTGATTATCTACCATTTTTTATAGCAAAAATTTTAACTTATTACTAGATTCAAAATCTAAGAAAGAAAAGTAGACTAAAAATTATCATGTTGTAGTCTTCAATAATTGTTTAATATTTAAAAATCTTTAGCTTTTTTTGTTTTGTGTTTTTCTTCATAGATTAGCCATTCCAAAGACACCTATATCACTAATTATTTTGGATTCTACCCAGAAATGTTGTGATATAGATTAGGTTTATTATATTTCAGGTCCAAATTTCTATCACAGGCAGCGAACATAATTACTTTATTTTATCTATACGTGATATACACTGCACGCCAGCAGCGATGAAACCACCCATTTTCCCGGAAAGATATATTAGGAGGCAAAATTAGACCAAAAATCTTCTGGATTCGTGTTCAGGATCCCCAAATTACTACTAATAAATATGTCTCTTAAAAAAATTTCAGTTCTGAAAAATTCTAATTTGTTTCACTTCCCATAGAAACGCCTCCGTGTATATCACGTATGAAGATCCCTTTTGTGCAGTTAGTTCATTTCTAGTGTTTCTTTCCATCTTTAAAATTTCATGATTCTACGTCGAAAATTACGAAAGATACGGGGGTGTTTCCATGAGAAGTAAAACAAATTAGAATTCTTCAGAACTGACAATTTTTCAGGAGACAGGTGTATTAGCGGTGATTTGGTGATCTCTCATCTCTCTCTCTCTCATCTCTCTCTCTCTCATCTCTCTCTCTCTCATCTCTCTCTCTCTCATCTCTCTCTCTCTCTCTCTCATCTCTCTCTCTCTCATCTCTCTCTCTCTCTCATCTCTCTCTCTCTCATCTCTCTCTCTCTCATCTCTCTCTCTCTCATCTCTCTCTCTCTCATCTCTCTCTCTCATCTCTCTCTCTCTCTCATCTCTCTCTCTCTCATCTCTCTCTCTCTCATCTCTCTCTCTCTCATCTCTCTCTCTCTCATCTCTCTCTCTCTCATCTCTCTCTCTCTCATCTCTCTCTCTCTCATCTCTCTCTCTCATCTCTCTCTCTCTCTCATCTCTCTCTCTCTCATCTCTCTCTCTCTCTCATCTCTCTCTCTCTCATCTCTCTCTCTCTCATCTCTCTCTCTCTCATCTCTCTCTCTCTCATCTCTCTCTCTCTCATCTCTCTCTCTCTCATCTCTCTCTCTCTCTCATCTCTCTCTCTCTCATCTCTCTCTCTCTCATCTCTCTCTCTCTCATCTCTCTCTCTCATCTCTCTATCTCCGTTCTTGCAATACGTATTTAGTCCATAATATAATGTATTCGTGAAATTTTCTGACAGAACACCACTCGAGCAAGCTCTAGTGGTGTTTCTAAGCAACACAGTTTTTGTGCCAGCAAGGCGAAAGTATTTTTCGAAAATGCTGCATTTTGTCGGGATAATCATCTAGGAGTAATTGAGGCAGTTGTTGGGAACCCTAGAAGATCCACCTAAAAAATTTCTGATTACTCTGTTAACAAGGTTCTTGGGAGAAAACATATTATCACGCCTAATATGCCAAACGCCTAATAAGCCAATGTTTATTTGCATGTTTCAAGAAAGAGACTATGACTTGCGGTATGACTTCTGCATTCAAATACAAATAGAAGATCAACCTGATTTCCACAGGCACATTCTTGATGGGAATGAATATACGGTCACAACAAAGTTCGTCTCTTCCCAAAATTGTATGTGATGTTCGCGCAAAAATTTTGCCATTGACAATAAAATTTAGTATTACCAAAAAACAAAAGTGTTTTGCGGTATAATTGAGGACATATTCATTGCCCAATTGGTGACATCTATTTAAAGTTTTTGGAAAATGAAGTGACAGATTTTTTTGATAAATTGAGTTAACAAGAATTACATGAATTATGGGGTGCACGTGATGAATGCAGTGGCGGCGTAAAGGGGGCGCGGTCCGCCCCGGGTGCCAAGCATCAAGGGGTGACAACTCGGTGACAAAGAAATGCCAACTCTGTCGCGCAGATAGTAGCCGCTGTCGCATCGCAGGCGGAAGGGGCAACTTATTTCGGTCCCTCCCTCCCCCACCAGTGTCGTTGCCGCTCGCGAAACAATAACAGTAGACAGTTGGTCAGTCAGTGTTATTGTTTATAACCGTCGCGTTGCGTCACATTAATTCAAACGAAAGTCAATAAGTACTAAATATTGTGTAATAAAGGAGTGAGTGTATTGGAGGATACTACACAGAGGTCAAAAGGTGAATTTTATTTGAACAATACACCTATTTTTTCCCACATTAGTTATATATCTAGTTAAATTATTGGTTTTGGCCGAACTGAATTTAACTTTCTGTTGACATTAACAAAAACAACAACAACAATATAATTTATCACGACGATGTAAAACGAGCAGTATAAAGTTTTATTTAATTCATGCATACAAATCTTACTTCACAATGAGCCAAACTCGACTTTCCAGTCTATCCATATTGTCCATTGAAAAGGAGAGGAAAGTAAATTTTGATGTCATTGAGTATTTTAGCAAAATAAAGTTTAATATTTGTCGTTTTATTTTGAGGGTGCTCGATAGAAAGTCGCCCTGGGTGCCAACCTATGCTACGCCGCCACTGGATGAATGTTACGCAAGCGCTAGAATTGTTTCTAAATGGTGAAATGGTGATGAATGGTTGTAAATTTGTAAACTGTTTAAGTGTGCCAAATGTGACAAGATGTCGCAGAGAGGATACCTTGAAAGTAGAAAGTTTTCCTTTGTCGTCAAATCGACATCTATGGAGCGTCGGCTGAAGATCCTCATTAATTTTGTCGGATGATGGTGCCATTGAAAATCTCATTTAATTATTGTATTCTCCTACAAAAATCAGACAAAAATGTTGGGTACTTCTAGGTTGTCCCCACTCCAAACGTGTCAATATCACTACTCAGGTTGGCGACAGGCAGCAATCTGATTTTTTTAGGAAAATACAAAAATTAAATGAGATTTTCAATGGCACCATCGTCCGACAAAATCAATTAGGATCTTCAGCAGTCCGACGCTCCATAGATGTTGATTTGAAGACAAAGGAAAACTTACCACTTCCAAGGTTTCCTCTCTGCGACATCTTGTCAGACTTGGCACTCTTAAACAGTATACAAAGTAACAACTTGCTGGTTATCACTTCAGATTTCGTACGAGGGCTTGCGTACTCTAATGCATTCATTGTTATGATAATTAAAATTATAAATATGAATAAATGTTTACTTTCAAAACTTATTTGTTCTGTGGAATTTCATGTTTGTCAATTAATTTGTACTT
This sequence comes from Chrysolina americana, assembly GCA_958502065.1. NCBI lineage: Eukaryota > Metazoa > Arthropoda > Insecta > Coleoptera > Chrysomelidae > Chrysolina > Chrysolina americana. The sequence goes on from OY293410.1 coordinate 78,795,564, forward strand.
CTCAAATGAACATTTTAAGAAAAAGTTCACTTTGAATGCGAGTAAAGGTGCATATGTTACACACTTAAATGACACACTGTATAGGTCGTCAGAGTATGATTTTTTTAATTAGAACTATTATAGTGTATTCGACTGGCTGAACTAATGTGCATTTATTCCAATCATTATAGAGCTTGTGTGTTCGGCTGGATATACACTGCTACAGTACCAATAATATTCTTATTCGACTTGGCATGTATTACTCGAGGTTAGAGCAAAATCTACGTTCGACTGGCAATAGCGCTCGCTACGAATTCGAATCTTTCTGCACTGTACTTTGTGGATAATTTTATTGGTCCAGTCGAATGCGCTTGTCACTTTACATGCGCCTCGTGCCAGTGATAGTTGTGCTACATGAATTCGCATTGTTTGCATGTATATATTCAAGAATTCTGTACCAAATCAGAGCAGCACTAAATACGCTCCGAATGCGAGCATTTCAGTTGAATGCGCTATTAGTTCTGATGCCAAGTCAATATGAAAACATAATAATTACTGGTGACTTTAAATTGACATGAATAAAAATAATGTAGTCCCAAAGCCTTAGTTGAATTTTGCTGAATCCACTGGGTTGAGAGAAAACGAATAGTAGAAATCAATTATTCCAAATTCATGAGAGGTGAGTCCCTCGGAGAACCTTTCTAGTTATTCTTTATGTTATTCATGAATAATATAGAGGAATCCTGTAAGTTCAACATATAAATTGATATCATTCAAATATATAATAAATAATAAGGGGCCAAAACACTTCCCTGGGGTACTCCTTTATCGTCTAATATTTCGTTTGAGATAGTGTCATTAAATCTTACTTTTTGTTTTCTGCCTTTAAGATAATCTGAGAACCATTCATACATATAGCCGTCGATACCATATCTTTTCATTTTACTGAGAATTATATTTCTGTCGATGGTTTCGAAGGCTCGCTTCAGATCTAAAAATACAGCTATTACATACTTGTCGTCATCTAATTTTTTTATCATATAGTCAAGAGACCTCTGCATGAATATTTTTTCCGAAACCCAGATTATATACAGCATATTCTAGAACTTTCTCAATGGGCGGCAACGTATTAATAGGCCGAAATTCCTCAGCTTTGACTGTTTTATTAACTTTTGGTACTAGGATAATAGTACTAATCTTTAGTAGATCGGGTATTTTTCCTGTCTGAAGTGAAGTATTGACAAGATTCAGTATAGCATGCCCAGCAGTTTCAAAAATTTGTTTCAATATTTTGGCATTCAGGATTTCATGGGTGTTACTTTTATTATCTAATGAGATAACAATATCATGTAGTTCCCTCATGGACACCATATTGAATTTACTTATAGGCTTATATAGATTATAATCGTAATTGGACCAGATTTCTTTACTTTGTATGCTCTCGATTACCTGATTAATACTCTTAACAAAATACTTAATAAAGTTTTCCACCAAGGATTTCTCTTCCTTCACCATATATGAGTCATCCTCATAATCAAATTGTACCTGGTTGAACGAGTTTTGATTACTGCTTTTAACAAGTACTTTTAGAGTTTTCCACATCATCTGAGAATTGTTTTTATATCTGTCAATTTTTTCATAATAGTAATTTTCTTTTTTCTTTTTTAACATATCCACAACCTCATTTTTGATTACTTTAAAGCTATTCCATCTGTATAGTTCATCATTTGGTGACGATTTAATAAATGATTTATAGGCTTTATCTCTCTCATTAATTTTACTGTATATTTCGTTGTCAAACCATGGAACACTATTTTTATAATGGCAATTTTTCAAAGGGGCTATTTTGTTTATAGTTGTAGTACAATTATCAAGGACTTTTTGATAAATAATATTTACATCCACTGAATTTAGTGCCCATTCACATGAAATCAATATACCGGGTGGCTACGGAAGTATTGCCTACGGAATATCTCAGTTATTGTATGAAGTAGGTTTGTGAAATTTGGAGCGTCGATATAATGACATAAGAGCTAGAATTTGAGCATATTGACATGTCGAAGTTAACTTCCGGTCTGACTGGAAGTAACATCAACTTTCTTATTTTAAATGGAAACCCTATTTTTTTTCTTTTCGCTTTATTCAGCATTCAATTCCCTTTCTAATGACATATCACAAGTTGGTATCTAACCAGAAACTAGATCAGAAAAAAACTATTATTGAAATTCACCGAATAGGCCGTGGAAGCAAAATGAAAGCCAAAAATTGAAAAGTTGGCTATGGAAACCATACGTCACTTGATAACAGCTACTACTGTGATATTTTATTTTCATTCGTCGGCGTTATAAAAAGCCGCCAAAAAAAATATTGGAAAAATTGGGAAAAAAACAATACTCTGTAGGTCCATAACTTAAATAGGAATGTACAACTTTTTCTTGCCTGTACTATTCAGCATAACCATTCCTTTCTAATGATATAATAGAAAGTAATTTTTTGAAATGAAATACCAAAAAATCCAATTATTATTCTTCAAATAACAAAACAGATTATCACCATACGCAAAAATAACATTAAAAATAATGTGGTTAAATAGGAACATAAACGTACTTGGTCTGTGCCATCGTCCATAGATATTCTAATATCTACCTATGGACGATGTTTGTGCTATTCAGAATAATCATTCCATTGCAATAATCATTCGAACCAAAATATCAACAAGTAGGCTGATTAAGATGTATTTTGGAATGAAACAAAAAAGAAACGAGAGCTCTCACGAACGCTGCTATCCATATTATTTTGACGTTCGAAGTAGTGTTTTTGATTCTGCCATTTTAAAAGGGTTTGGAAATCGAAATCAGTTAGTGGAATATTCAAAAAATGCCCCGTTATTCACGAACCGAACAAATTGACATGCTTCTCATTTATGGTGAATGTTTAAAAAATTCTTATGCCGCTGAACGATTGTATTTAGAGCGATATCCAGGGAGGCAGCAACCGTCAAGAAGGTATTTCCAGTGGCTTGAAGAAAAATTAAGAACTGAGCCTGATGTTCACGAAGACCAAGAAGCATTTGTTATTAATGAGGAAACTGAAATTAATGTATTAGCTTTAGTACAATATGATAGCACAATTTCCTCAAGGCAGATTGGCGCCGAATTAGCTATAAGTAAGGACTCTGCTAGGAAAATTTTGAAAAAACATCGATTTAAATCCTTCAAGTATCAGTTGCATCAACATTTGTATGAAAATGACGGTGAAAGGCGCCTGGAATATTGTAATTGGTTTCTTCGACAAAATGCTGAGAATCACCTATTTAACTATTATATCTTGTTTACGGACGAGTCAAGATTTACCAACAATGGATTATTTAACAGGAATAATACAAGGTAGGTACTTTATTTGGATTATTGTCGATAGTCGAAGTGTAAAGTGCTAAAAGTGTGAACAGTCTTTTGTTTCAGGTACTGGGCGTTAGAAATCGAGCACCGGTTTCGACAAGGTGGCTTCCAGGAGAGATTTGGTGTGAATGTTTGGGCAGGAATAGTTGGAACTCATATTGTTGGCCCCATTCTTTTTCAAGGCCAACTAACCGGAGAGAGATACTTTAATTTTTTAACGAATGAAATTTCGGAATTCATTAACAACCTACCAGCGGAAATAACTGAGAGAATGTACTTCCAGCAAGATGGCGCCCCTCCGCATAATTCAAGAATAGCGAGAAATTATCTTCAAATTCGCTTTCAAGAGAGACTTATAACAACCCATGGTCCAGTCAGGTGGCCACCAAGGTCACCTGATCTTACTCCGTGCGACTTTTTTCTATGGGGGCATCTTAAAAATAGGGTGTATTCCACACAGCCTACAACTCTACATGAGCTAGAAGTAAAAATTCGTAGAGCTTTCCAAGATATCACGCCCCAAATGTTGAGAAACGTTTTACATGAAAATATCACCAGAGTCAATAAATGTATTGACGCTGAGGGAATGCATTTCGAACATTTGTTTTGAATTTATTTTATCTTTAATCCTATCAATTTGAATTTTTTTTTTTTTCGATTAATCTGTTTTTTTGTTATTTGAATAATAATATCTGGATTTTTTGGTATTTCATTTCAAAAAATTACTTTCTATTATATCATTAGAAAGGAATGGTTATGCTGAATAGTACAGGCAAGAAAAAGTTGCATGTTCCTATTTAAGTTATGGACCTACAGAGTATTGTTTTTTTCCCAATTTTTCCAATATTTTTTTTGGCGGCTTTTTATGACGCCGACGAATATTACAGTATTAGCAACTGTTATCAAGTGACGTATGGTTTCCATAGCCAACTTTTCAATTTTTGGCTTTCATTTTGCTTCCACGGCCTACTCGGTGAATTTCAATAATAATTTTTTCTGATCTAGTTTCCGGTTAGATCCCAACTTGTGATATGTCATTAGAAAGGGAATTGAATGCTGAATAAAGCGAAAAGAAATAAAAATAGGGTTTCCATTTAAAATAAGAAAGTTGATGTTACTTCCGGTCAGACCGGAAGTTAACTTCGACATGTCAATATGCTCAAATTCTAGCTCTTATGTCATTATATCGACGCTCCAAATTTCACAAACCTACTTCATACAATAACTGAGATATTCCGTAGGCAATACTTCCGTAGCCACCCGGTATTTTTTATTTTATCAAGATTACCCTCACAAAAGTTTCTATATCTTTTAATTTTATTACTTTGGTTCTCTGAACTTGAAAGAGTCAATCGATATTACCAAATGATCTGTGATTCTTGGACTTAAATGAACCTTAGTTCTAATATTGTTTTGGTTTGTTATAACATAATCAATCAATGTTTCTGATTCTAATGTGATACGAGTTGGTTCTGATACATACTGCTTCAATCCATAGGTTGTGAATAAATTCTTAATTTTATTTTCATAGAATGTATCATCTGCACATTTCAGATTAAAATCACCAGCTAATATAAAACGACCCTTGGCTATCATATCATCTTCACTAATGTCTTCAAGATATTCCAAAAAAGTAGCATCTGAACTCGATGGTGAATGGTACAAGCAGCCAATAAACCATGTTGAAGATTTAAAATCAATTTTTAAAATTTTACACCAAGAGTTACCCTCGAGTACAAATGTTTTATAGATAGAAAAATTACTAGTTTGTTGTATATAAAAGACTACACCTCCAGTATAGCGACTATTAGAGTCACATCGTACACAATTATACTGTTCCATCTTTATTTCTGAATCTTCAATATCCAGCGTTGTCCTGGTTTCACTCAGTAGTAGGACTTTTGGCTTATAACGTACCAGGCAATCATGAATTTCATCCTTGTGCTTGATGAGACTCTGAGCATTCATGTATATAATATCCGAGTTCAGTTGTATATTATTAGGAGTACTTACAAGTTTTTTTTAAATTGAACCTGATTTTTTGGAACGATTGTAGGCTTGTTATTTATAAATTTGATAGTTTTTGTGCTATCATCACTTGCAAATATGTTATCCAGTTGTGCCTTTATTTTACGGAAATAATCCCTTTGTGCTAAGGTTTGGTCTCCTGAAATCTTGATGTTTGAGATTTTAATCAATTGTTTGTTCTTTAGTATATGTTTAGCATCTTCTGGCGATTCCAAAATAACCTTTATAGGCCTTTATGTATATCATTAGGGTATATTACACACATACATTTTACCATTATATATAATTTGACCAGTGATAAACAATTTTACTTAATTATATGAATCTGTCTATTTAATCCTACTAGAGCTCTGAATTCATTATAAATACCTGGTTCAAAAGACCAAATTATTCCAGTCAAATCATGTGACACACTAACAAAACCTTTGGAGGGATCAGTTTTATCTATCCATGATACATCTTTGACTACATTTGTGTGTTGTTTAGAAGAAGTTACAATTTTACCGTGGGTTGTCCATATGTTCACTGAATAATCGTAACATCCAGTTAGAATCCTATAAAATAACATTTTGAATAGAAATTGTATCACTTTCAACACTCTGTGATACTATACCATTTATTTGCAGTTGCTACACCACATACCCAATCATCATGTAAAAGTGAATCCTGAGGCTCTGGAGCAGGAGTTCTTTCAATATATTCAATTTCTACTGTGACTTCAGTTGATATAATGCGCTCTTGCAAGTGTTCTATAAGAGAAACCCTCAAAAGCTCTCCAACTGCTAAAAAGTCAAAGTCTTTGGGTTTCAGAAAGTCTGAATTACATTCTCTCAATAACTGGTTCAATAAGTCATTGAGAGATTTGGAATCTATATCTTGGGGTACCGAAAGAGGAACATCAGGTACAGCATATCTGAAAAATTGAATTGTTGATCAGTTTCAACAGTTGAAGCAATAATATACACTGACTTACTCGTTTTGTTTGGTTATGAGTCTAATTTGTAACTGGCCTTCATTAAGATTCTGCATTTTCTTGTATTTATTCAAGATGAAATAAACTAAGCATGTCCAACCCTCCGTAAACAACCATTAACTAATTTTATAGGTTATTTCATTCATTTCATTCTTGGTTTAATGGGATTCGTCGTGAGACATATACCCAGGTTCTCCCCATATGTGTTATGCAAGAATCCGTCCTGCCCCGGCCTCTAACCGGCTTAAATAACACGGGCTTCGTCGGTGGATGAGGATTGTCTTGCTCGAAGCAATCTCCTCACCCGTATTCAATAGTGGACATTCACAACATATAATCTCATTCACACAAGTGTTCTGGTTAGGCTTTGTTACTAACTCCATACGCTACCTTAGGAGCAGCATGTTTATTCGTAGTCCCGTCAAACATGAAACGTGGGAGAGTCATTCTTCAATAAACCAGATATAGTTTCTAAAGAAAAAAGATCTGCCTTATTGGAGAATCGAACCCATGACCCACAGGTCGTGAATCGAGCGCTTGGCCACTGCGCTAATTCGGTCGCCTTATAGGTTATGGCAAAGTTAACTGTTCCTCACTCTTCTTCATACTTTGCTCTAGCTGATTTCACGAATTGAGTTCCAGCCTCCGAGCAATCGGAGGTTCCAGCTAGATAGCGCCAAACAGTTCAATGGTGGTTAGCTGCCAAATTCCATGAGACACAGCAGTGTTTATTCTTAAGGCGGATTTATCGGATTCATAAAGGCGAAACCATACCCCTGCGAATTTCGCGATTTTTCTGCGAATAAAATGGCTGCCAGACTTGCCGCAAAAAAGTTCAAATACGCGTAAACCATGCACAGAACAACAGAATTCATATTAAATTATTCCATATCTTCGCCATATTGATTCATAACCAACTTGAAAAATGTCTTTGGTTGTTGAATCTTTTATTTTGATTGCAAAAAGATTTCATCTGCATTTATAAGATTTCACAATCAATTATGAAATATTTGTAGTGTTAGTCAAATAACTATTTAATGCTATAAAAGTTTCAGCAAGATTATTAGAGGGAGATGGGGTTTCCAATAAATATTTTATTTATTTTCGGGTGACGAACTGTTGTTCACAGAGGGGACAAAACTGAAGAGGGTGTGTCATCAGGTTTGAAACCATTGCATTCTGCAAGAAATGCTCTGGCTGTGACTGAGTTATGTATTATATAGAATTCACATATTATTCTCCCATTCTACATTAACTAATGCCATAGTTTCAAAAATCAAACACTAGAAAAGTATATATAATTTGTCCTATATTTTGTGGTGACTGGACAGTGAGCACAACATATGTACATTTAAAAGTAGATTTGAGTTGAGGAACAAAATTATCCACGGAATTCGTAACACTCAAAAGTATCTAGTATCTAGACCATGAATCAAATCTCGCTTCTGCCATGAGATCTAATGAAATCTTAATGCAGACTACCTAGTATGTATCTTAAGAACTCCTGAGCATCTTGCTGGGCGTTACTGTTGAAGCGGGGTGTTAAACTTTGGATCTGACTTTTTAAGGACACAACACAATTTGCTGAATCCCCGGACCACAGATCCTTAATATTAGTTATACTGCATTGTTGATGAAGATACTTGGCTTCTGGAGATAAGAAATAATATGATATCGATGTAATTTGCATGCCGAATTGGAAAATACTCCGTATTATGAATTTTATTCGAAACATGCAGGTAATGTTATTTGGGAAACATTGAACTTTCCTTCCCATCCGTGTTCAACAGTTATTTTAGAAATAGGAAAAAAAACAAACAATTCCTAACCCCGAATATCGAAAAATTACCGCAATTTTTTGCCGCATGTGTATGGACGTTCATGCGGTGATTTTCTTGCGATTTGCGAATCGCACAAAACCTGCAAATATTCGCGAGGTTATGAACTAGCCTTAATGCATAATTTAATGCATATGCATAACTTAAAAATACAATTTATAATATATAACAATACTCGCAGATTCATATTTCATATGAAACCATTTACCTACCCATTTCATAATTTATAATTATACGATCAAACGAACTTACCTGTGAAGTTCGATTGTAATTATATGAGGCATCCAGTCCAAAGATGTTATTTAATTCACCATGTAGTACGCCTGTTTGTGCTACCAACCCACAAGGATTTTAAAGACAAATTTCCCCTCTGTCGTCTACCTACCCCCGCCAGTCGCCACCTTCTCGGGTAGTCTCGTCTCCGAGTTACGTTTGTTTGAGCTCCTAGCAGTGGTGGTTCGTAGAAGCCCCTGCGTGGTTTTGAGCCAGTTTTACTCTTATTGCACCCAAACTTTACACAAATAAAGATTAATCGAATCTTACTAGGTGTTTTATTTGAATGAATAGCAGGTAACAACTGAACTGCCTTAAAAACATTCATAATGCTTTTATATAAACTTACAAAACAATGAGCTTTAAGAAAATGAGATATAAAAGATAATTTCTGAAATTAAATCATTGTAAACATAAATAATAGATAAAATACGATATTATTGCAAAGTATAACAGATAACATTCGAATTAAGAGATAAGTCTTGGAATCAGCTACTCCCGGTTCTTATCTTCATAATCCATAGGCGTCCTGGTACAAAACGTAACTCCTCCCATCTGAAATAGAAGCCTAGGGTTGGCTTGGTTGGCTAGGCTGACTATCCATGCCAATGTCCGCTGGTTGGGATCTGGTAGTCTTTGCTTCCAGGTAGGTAATTAGGTTATAAGGATAACATGTTTTATAGTAGCATGCTATTCCAAAATATATGGTAATGCATACCACGAGGCAAATAATAGTAATGAGCCATACAGGTAAGGTTGCTGAGGGTATTGGTCCCACTGGTAAAATAACTTCGTTATGGGTATTCATCTTTGCTGTCAAATGTTGGATTTCTTGTAGATCTATTTTGGTCAGCTTAATTTGAATTGGTTTTGATGAAAGCATGGAAATGTTGACTGATGGAAGTTGGATAACTTTCATTGGAGCGAGCTCATCATTTCCATGGGTAAACTTCTCTTCACCAATGAGGAAAAAACAGTCCTCTGGGATGGTAATAAGGTAACTTCCAGGTTGGATTTCATGGTGTTTTTCAACAGAACAGCTTTCAGTAATAATGATTTCGAAAGGTGTTGTGAAAATAATATGTTCTCTGGTGTAACTTGATTGACCATATAATTGTCCAGGTGAACGGGTAACGTTGTACAATTGGCAGCTTTGTTTTTCAGCAAGATCATCACAACGTAATCTTCTTCTGTTTGAAGATTATTCTTGCAGAAATGGATATCTTCAATGTCTGCACATGGTTCTTCTTGATATTGGTAAAGTTCATTTTTCTCATTCAGGATAAGGTATGGTTGTTGAGGTGGTATTATCTTATTTTGAAGAGGAATAGGGTAAAGGAAATATGTTTGGAATAATATAGGCATCAGTACTGGAAATTGTATAAGAAAAATTATTCTCTTCTGAGCAAAAATCAATTGAATTCCCAAAAACATGTAATAGCTATCATGATTTTTAAAATTAATTAATTGTCTCGAAGGATATATAATATTCATTTTATTAATTATAGAGTTGAGATTTTCTAATGAAAGAAAGGTTGGATGAATTCTATTAAAATTAGCAAAAGTAATTGCATTGATAATTTGATTCAATTGACTTTTTAAATTCATAAGGGAATCAATGATCAGATGTAAAACATTAATTTCATTAATCTTTTCTTCAAATTCATCTATCAAATTCATAGTTGTAAGTATATTTGATTTAATTTGAAATAAACTGCGATTAGTTTGTGTCATGAACTCTTTTGCCAAGGATATATGATTGTTTATTGCATCTTGCAATAAATGATCATTTTTTCTAAATGATTCATAATTATATCAATTCTTTTCCCATCATCATAATCGAGAGTACCAAATAACCATTTAGATATTTTTCCACCTAGATTAATCAATCCACGTTTAGATCTCATATGTGGGTTGATAGTTTGTAATAAGTGATCAATTTGTAGTGATATAGTATTTGCTTGTTTTAGTAACAAATCTGACTGAGTACTCATATTCTGTTTATTCATAATGAAACTCAATTGAATGTCTAAATGAAGTTTCATTTCTGAAAGTTCTGTAATATTAATATAACTAACAAAAGTATGCTTGCTCACTATGATTCTGGTTGTTTTCAAATTTATAGGAAGAATAGGGTTGGTTAGTCTTTGAATGGATCCTTCAGCAAAAATCAGGAGTGATAGAATGAACATTTGCCTCATCTGAAATAGATAAAAAATTAATATTTTTTACGTTTCTTCAAGTAATGTTTTGAATATTTTGAAGTTTTTGTTCTAACTTTATTTTTAGTTTGAGCAATGGGATCAATTCTAGTAAACTTTGGTGCTAATTTATCCCTTGTTTGTTCGTTATGATATATTTTATCGTCTTTGGAAATTGTTATAGGTTCTTTACGGTTGAGATTAATTTTCTCTAACTGATTTGTTTTCTTTTCATCCAAATTTTCATTAATATTTTCATAAATTGATTTTAATTTTTCTTTATGATCATAAACATATTTTGATATTATATCTTTTTCTGTAATATCAAAAGGATCTTTCGAATTGAAATGACCTGTGATTATTTCAAAAGGAGTATAATCGGTAACTGAATTAATTGAATTATTGTAATGTAAAAGTGAATATCTTATTAGATTATTGAGTGATTCTTTAGGATTTTGTCTTGTTTTTATTCTTACTTGTTCCAATAATGTCGAATGGAATCTTTCAATATAACTGTTCGAATTTGGATTTTTTGGTGTAGTATAATGAATATTGATCTTATGTAGTTTGCAGAAATCTATAAAGTTTTGGATATAAAATTCTGATCCTCCATCGCAAACAATAGTGTGTGGTACACCATAATGTGAAATAAACATTAACATAGCATCAAGTACATTTTTAGCATTAGCTCCCATCATTGGATAAGCTTGAGCGAATTTAGAAAATGTATCTATAACAGTAAGGAATTTTTCTTTAGATATTGACAGGGTGTCAATATGGATTCTTTCGAAAGGTTTCGAACCTATTGGGATTGGTTGATATTTAAATTCATTCGGTTGTCTTTCATATTTGGATCTTTGACAAATGTTACAATTATTAATATAATTTGTTATGTCTTTGTCCATATTCGGCCAGTAATAGTTTTTCTTTATAGAATCGATTGTTGTGATGATTCCTCTATGACCCGTTTTATATACATGATGATAGTTCATTTTGTCTTGTTTGTCATTATCTGATGTCAAATCAGTAACTTTAGTAGGGCAAATAATTAACTTTGAATTTATTCTGATTATTTTATCTTGAATTATTTTCAAACAATATTTTTCATGTTGCTTATTCGGAAAATGCAAATAATATGTGGTATTATTATATAGGTTTGCTATGAATGTTTCCAAATCTTCATTTTTATGTCTTTCCCTGAGATTTATGTAATATCTATAATTTTCAAAAATTTTCTCTCTGATACATAATGGTACTGGGGATGATTCCAATATTTTTATTATCATCTGGTGTTTATAATTGTTCAATGGTTTTTCAATATATGGAAAAGTAAGTATGGGCATTTCGTCTGCTGAATGAACTGTAGTAACATAGTTCTCAGTATCGTTCATAAAGTTTTGAATTGTTTCATCTATATCTCCTGTTTCATTCACAATAGAAATATTATCTGCTGGATTTCTAGATAGAGCATCCGCAACAACGTTTTCTTTTCCTTTAATATAATCGATTTCATAATCATATTCCGATAACATTAATTTCCATCGAACCAGTTTTGAATTGGGTTCTTTAAGACTTTCTAATCACTTTAATGGTTTATGATCTGATCTTATTTTGAAATGACGTCCAAACAAGTAGGGCCTAAAATATTTTACTGCCCATATGATCGCAAAAAGTTCTTTTTCGATAACTGAATAATTAATTTCATTGGGATTGAGAGTGCGACTAGCATAACTTATGGGTTTGCCGTCTTGACAAAGGACTGCTCCTATATCAAATTTACTTGCATCAGCTGTTAAAGTAAATGTCTTTGAAAAATCAGGATGGATCAAAATTGGCTCATTGCACAAAATATTTTTACAGGTTTCAAAGGCTTCAATAAATTCTCTATTATGTTCTACCTTTTTGCCTTTTTTGAGACAGATTGTAAGGGGTTTTGTGATTTTAGCAAGATTATTAATGAATTTTCTATAAAAACCAATCATTCCTAAAAAACTCTTAATTTCTTTATGTGTTTTTGGAATGGGAAAATTCATTATTGCATCAATTTTTCTTGGGTTTGGTTTTATTCCGGTATTTGTAATGATATGTCCTAAGAATTCAGCTTCTTTTTTTTAAAATTCACTTTTATCTAATTGAACTTTCAAATTAAATTCTTGAATTTTTTTAAAAACTTCTCTAAGGTTGATTATATGTTCATCTAAAGTTGAAGAAAAAATGATCACATCATCCATATACACTAAACATGTCTTATTGATTTGATTTTTTAGTACTTCATTAATCATTCTTTGAAATGTTGACGGTGCGTTTTTAAGTCCGAAAGGCATTCTCAAGAATTCAAAATGTCCTGCATCTGTTGAGAAAGCTGTTTTATCAATACTGTCTTCATGCATTCTAATTTGATGAAAACCGCTTGCAAGGTCTAAAGTTGATAAATATTGTGCTCTTCCAAGTTTATCCAGTAAGTCATCAATATTTGGAATTGGAAATCTGCCCTGAATTGTCTTGTTATTGAGTTTCCTATAGTCTATTACAATACGCCATTTTTTTACTCCGCTGGCATCAGGTTATTTGGATACGATCCATATTGGGCTGGACCAGGGACTTGTACTATTTCTTATTATTCCATCTTCTAGCATCTTTGTTATCTGATTTTGAACTTCTTCTTTATGTATTTCTGGGAATCTATAAGATTTAGTATAAATTGGTTCTTCATCAGTAGTTTTTATTTCATGACTAGTTTGAGTAGTTGCTGAGAGAGGTTGATTTGGATACTGAAATATGGTATGATATTGTTGACATTATTTCAACAATTTATTTTTTTCTTTTTCATTGAGATGGTCTATTCTCAATAAACTTCCGATTTCTTGTTGGTCTGGATAAGGTTGATAATTATTTATTTCCGCTTGAAAAATTTCAAAATCATTAATTGAGAAAACTTCTAAAGGATATGTGAGTTTAGTATAAGTATCTTCATTGCTTACATTATGAATTTCGACGATAGCCTGTCCATTTTCAACTGTTGCAATACTTTCAGGTATAAAGCAGTGTGAATTTATTTCTTTGTAAGGAATGTAATAAGTTCCATCTATTGTTGCATTTGTTGGAAGTTTTGTCCTAAATATTTCGTTTTCATTCAAAGTTATATTGTAACTAGAAGATTCAGAAGGGGAACATTGTTGTACAGGTATAGTGGTATCGTTCCTTATTAAATATCCTTCTTGTAGATTCCAATTGAATCCCAAGTTTTTAAGGTCTCTAAAGCTAATAAGACCATCGAAGAAAGGATGAAAGTCAAAAAGTGTGAAAATAATTTTTTCATTTATTTGGAATTCAGCAAAAGCTGGAATATGTGCTTCATACTTTGTCATTTGTTGTCCGCATGAGGTTTTGATAATATTTGGTTTTGTTATTATATGCTCTGGATAATAATTTTTCGCTATAATTGGATTAATGAGAGAAATATGGCTGCCTGAATCAATAAGTAAGTGAAGTGGTTTATAAAATCCCGATATTGTAATGAAGGGTAGTTTTCGTTGATCCAAATGATTAACTTCTAAGTAGTTTCCGTTCCAGAGGCATTCCAGAAACATGGTTCAAAATATCCATCTTGAATCTGTTCTTCATTTCTTTGTTCATTTTCCATGAATCCCTGTTGAATATTCAATGGAATTTCACAACTGTCTTCATTTGTAGTTCCATCCATGTACAATAGTTCACAATCAGAAGAATGTGGTTCTGTTACATAATGTGGTTCTGTTACATAATGTAGTTCTTCTGCACGAAAAGTCGGTCTAGACTGTGGTACGAATGTATTTCTTTCAGATGGTATATCTGCCTTGTAATTGTAGACATTAGTGTTGGTTTGGACGTTGAAGGTTGATTTGTAGGTTTCCAAACATTCGTGTTAGATGGTTTTCCAAATACTTGTTGGTTGGAGAAAAACTTCTGTGGTACTTGTCTAGGTGTCACTTATGGATGGGTTGGCTGGGGAAATTTTTCGATTGCTGTTTGAAGAATTGTTGTGGATGTTGATTCCGAAAATACTGGGGTGTTTGCAAATTATTTGGTTTACTAAAAGTTTGTTGTGGGTTTCTGTAGTACATATTGTTTGGTTGTGAATAACTAGGTGTTGATACCATTGGGGCTTTGAAACTTGGTGTTGGTAACTGCTGTGGTATATTTCTTTTTCCCTCGTTGACTAAAGCTGTGAAATTTTCTTCTTCTATAACATTTTTCATAGCTTCTTCTAAATATTTTGGATTTTTTAGAGGAACACTGGTTTGTATCATTGGTGGGAGATATTTCAAAAATGTTACCAAAATAAGTTTTTCAATGTTATTAATTTGGGCAATTTTTTCTTCACGTGTCATTGTAGAGTTATTATTTATTGAAGAAAAAATCAAACTTCTGGTATACTGACAACGAACGCCAAAATTATAAGAATTTTCTTTTGGTTGAGGTCTTAAACTGTGTAACTCTTGGAGTTGACAAGTGAAAGATCTTTGATCAGAAAATGATATCATCAAATGGGCTTTTATTTGGTTCCACGAATTTAATTCTGTACGACTAGATATCAAAGTGAGAGCTTTACCTTTCAATTTACTCAAAATTGCTCTGAAAATTAGTTTTTTTATAAACTGAGGTTCATTATTATATTGTTCAAAAGTTTCATCACATACGGCAATAAAATTATTTAGTTCACATGGATCTCCATTGAAATGTAGAATAATATCTAAGAAAAGTCTCAACTGTTGATAATTTGTCTCTGTCATTGTTGTTGTGGTTGAAATAATGTTTGAATTTAAATTTAAAGAAGATAAATTCTGAGTTAAACTCTCCACGTCAGTATCAGATTCTTCAGATAAACTATTAAACGATCTCAGTTGCTGCCTAGTTTGACTATTTATTTTTGCCAAATCTTTCAAATTACGCAACATAAAATAAAATATGAGAGAATAATTTCACTAATAACACCATATAAAGGAAAGAAAAATTGAGGAATGAAAAAAGGAAAATGAATGAGAGACTCTTCCTGTATGCTTTGTATTATATGGTTTTCTTGTTCTCAGTGTAGTTCACTTGGTAGTGTTTTCTTTCTTCTTTGTGTTGAACCAATCCAGGGATATACGATCCTCCAGAAGGGTTGTTAGCCGGTTCTTGAATATTCAGTCCAAGAATTGGTGGCCCCGTGAGTCGACAAGGAATATTCAGTCCACTTCTTTAAACATTTTGTCTTTTTGTTGCTTTTTGATAGTCCCGTTTTTTCACTTTTTGTGCTGCGACTATCCTACCGACTGCGCCAGTTACGTTTGAGCTCCTAGCAGTGGTGGTTCGTAGAAGCCCCTGCGTGGTTTTGAGCCAGTTTTACTCTTATTGCACCCAAACTTTACACAAATAAAGATTAATCGAATCTTACTAGGTGTTTTATTTGAATGAATAGCGGGTAACAACTGAACTGCCTTAAAAACATTCATAATGCTTTTATATAAACTTACAAAACAATGAGCTTTAAGAAAATGAGATATAAAAGATAATTTCTGAAATTAAATCATTGTAAACATAAATAATAGATAAAATACGATATTATTGCAAAGTATAAAAGATAACGTTCGAATTAAGAGATAAGTCTTGGATAAAATGCAGAATCAGCTACTCCCGGTTCTTATCTTCATAATCCATAGGCGTCCTGGTACAAAACGTAACTTCCGCCATACGCCGTCATTATTTTTAAATATTCCGATAATTCATATCCAGCGGGGTGTGGTTGGGTGGGAAGTTAACATCTTTGGACTGGATGCCTCATATAATTACAATCGAACTTCACAGGTAAGTTCGTTTAATAGTATAATTATATTTCTGCATCCAGTCCAAAGATGTTATTTAATTCACCATGTAGATGTTCAAAGATAAATAGTCGCTTTCCAATCGAGAGTTTGTTTACCAACTGGAACATGATTTTTCGTGGTATGCGAGCGAGTTCACCTCAGGAGCTGCTCCGTGCTACTCTTTGCGAAAATTGGAAAGCGGCTAATGATGGATAATATGAATTTGTAAACAAACAAGTTTCTTCTTCTTTATTTGTATTTGTTTGGTTTTTATGTGACAACTTGACAACATAAATTGTTTTTGTGTTGTATTAGAAGTTTCTTTTCCAATTAGAATAAAATTTGTATTCAAGGGGTTGTGAATTCATATTTTAAATTCATTTAGGAATTAAACACTCCTGTGGCAAACTGTCCATGCTCTAAAAGGGGACGATTATAAAACCTGCCGAAGGTTAAGGAGTTTTTGCTCCAGCCTGCGGAGTCCTTTATAACGTCTATTGATACACCTGCCCTGCTTGCTGCAGATGTCGATGCGTGACGACTGGAGTGAGTTTTAAAAATACTGGTATCAATACCTGCCAACTGTAATGCAGACTACCCACCGGCTTAACGTTTGCTTGGAGGCTACTCTATGGGGCCTTTGGAACGTTATAAACAAAAATTCGAAATTAGTTTCTCTCAATCCTTTGGTTTCAAGTATATATTGTTTCAGACAAGATACAACACATATGTGGGGCATTTTCTCAAACACTTGGAGGAATAGACAGGGTTGTTTCATCTTCAACTCAGATGTTTTAATCCTGTCGGTTATGAATATTTGCATGCCACCATCATATTCTTTTATGTTTTGCAGTTTGATAAAGGATAATGTTTGAATTCGTTGGCCAGTGGCTAGTGTCAAAAGAGTAATGAGTTTTAGAGATAAGGCCTTTAAGCAATCTGGTGGATGTTTCTCAAAATAGTCAAATATTTGCTTTGGCTCCCAGATAAAGTTATAGCGGGGTTTTTGAGGTCTTAGCCTAAAAACGCCCTTCATGAATCTTTTTAAGAATGGGTCTTCGCCTATGTTGCCAGGGAGGATCAATGAGAGTGCTGACCTATGCGAATTAAAGGACCCAAAAGCACTGTTGGTTTTGTCTAGCAAGGATTGTAAAAAGGTTAAAACATCCTGTGTGTTACCTTCATATGGGTTGATGTTGGATTCTTTACAAAAGTTCCACCAAAGTTTATATGTTATTCCATACTGTGTAATAGTTGCCTTGGTCAAGGATTGAAGTGTTGTTTCTATGGCACATTTAGGAACTTGTTGAAGTATCAGAGATTTCCTGATAGTCTCGATGCTACCAATGTAAGGTTCAAAGCCAAGGGATGTTGTGCTGTGCTAAAAGGGGAAACCAATAGTTTTGGATTGGGTTCAAGAAAAATTGGATCTCCATAGGAGAGTTTTATGAAAAGTGGATACCATGCTTGAGATGGCCAATAGGGCACTACTAAGATACCTTCAGCATTATCGGTTATTATTTTTTGTAGGACACGTAAAATTATGGAAAAAGGTGGAAAAGCATAAAAGTTTAAACTTGCCCATGATAGAGTAAAGGCGTCACAAGCGAATGCATCGGGATCCCTAATCCACGATACGTATTTTTAACATTTTCGGTTGTTTCTGGATGCGAATAGATCTACTTGAGGTTTACCAAATTTCTTCTCTATTTGTGCAAAGGCATAGTTGGCCAAAGATCATTCTGTTTCTGGCTGCAATGCCCTGGATTCTCAATCAGCTCTCAAGTTGTCTTTTGAATTGATGTATGATGCAAATATCCACAAATTGCGTTGTTTACACCATTGCCATATCAGTTTGGTGAGATTATGGAGATGGCTGAATTGGACGCTGCCCATTCGATTTATACATGCAACAGCAGTCGTATTATCGCATCTTATGAGGACATTGTAGTTTTGTAAATGCTTTGTGAAACATTTCAAGGCTAAAAATATGGCTTGCAATTCGAAGAAATTTATGTGGTTTCTCTTTTCTTGAAGAGTCCACCAACCTTGTGTTTTTTCTTCATTGCAACATGCGCCCCAACCCAAAAGAGAAGAGTCTGTAAAAATTTCCATTTGAAAGGAGGCTTGTTTAATGTTATTTTGTGCTGTGGCTATATCAGTAAGCCACCAAGAAAGGTCAGAATGTGTTGTGATCGACAATTTTGTATTATAATTCATGTTACTATTTTGTAAGGCAACTAGCTTTTCTCTCTCAAATGATTTTGTATAGAGCCAACCATATTTGACTGTTGGGCACGCTGACACCAATAACACGATAAATTGTGCAAACTGTCGGATTTTACAGATATTTTTTTATTGAAAGTATTCAATATATTGAATAATTCTTTCTTTTTTCTCCCGTGGGAGCTCAATTTTTAGGGTATCAGTATGAAAAATAAAACCTAAAAATTTACATGTTGTTGAAGGATTCAGGGCACTTTTTTCTCTATTGATGACAAACCCAAGAGACGTTAAAATTTGTACAGCTGCCAGTGTTTTATTTTTACAGTCCGAGATGTTATCGTCAAAGATCAAAAAATCATCCAAATAATTAACACACGTGATTTATTGTGATCTGAATTTTTGTATTACTGGTTTGAGGATTTTTGTAAAAGCGTGAGGTGCCGATGATACCCGAATGGGAGGCAAGTGAATTCATAAAGTGTATTATTGAAGCTAAACCTCAAATATTTTCTATGTATGCTTGCCATAGGCACTAAAAAATATGCATCCTTTAGGTCTATTGACGCCAGAAAACAACCTTTCTGTATTAACCTCAGTACAGTTCGTGTGTCTTCCATTTTAAAATGTGGGGCCTTTACATTTGGGTTTGTCTGCTAGGAAAAAACTGGATACAAATTGGTCAATGAGTGGCTCGCACTTTATGACCGCCCCCCGTATAAGCAGTTTTTCAATTTCTATAGAAACAAGTTGACGTTCCCTTTCAGAAAAGGTAGGTGCCTTATTGGGAAGAAATGATTGTATTGGTGTTTTATTTAGGGGTATACAGTAACCCTTAATCCATTTGAGAACCACTTTGTTTGATGTTATGGTGGTCCACTTTTCATAAAATTAGGAGAGTCTGCCAGAAATTGTCTGGGAACTTACATCATTCATTTTCTCCTTCTGTATTTCTTGTTTTCCTTCGAGGTTCGCCCTTTGTTGTAGTACCCTGTCTCCCTCGATTGACGGGTAGGGCGATATCTGTTTAAATTCTGATGAGGATGATATGACTGGCTCCTTTCTTGTTGCCCCCCTCTTTTTTTTTACTGTTTTGAAGGTGTTTGAGACAGGGGGTTTTGAACCTGGCGTGTAAGTGGAAGGTTTCATGTCCTTACTTGCAGCCTGCATGTTTTTTGTTGTTTTTACTCTTTCAGTAATATCGGGACCAGATCTGAAGGAGCACATTTTTCTAATAATTCTTTAATGTCTTTGTTCATATACGGATATATGAAGCTTCGACGTGCCATTGACAAGTCATGAAACAAGCTTGTTAGAAGTCTTCCTGAATCGGATAAACTGGGAAGCAGTATATCTCTAAACATAGGGGGTAGGTTTTCTGTCTCCGTTAATATACTGTCTATTCCTTTCCCTATGGCTGCTAAAGAAATTCCTAGTTTCGATTGAAACTGGACATAAGCTTCGTCCTTTTTACGAATATTAGTTGGGATGAGTGCTTTTGATTCAGGATTAATAATCGGCGCAGACAATAAGAGGCAGTTTGATGGGATTTTATATTTTTGTGAAATATTATTGATCTCGTTTTCAGGCAAGCCGTTAGCGAGAATATATGTGACCAGCGCCCAGACAATGCTGGGTGCAATTTTACAACCTCGTTGTCTGTGGGCATAGGGTCTTCCCCCAATATGTTCAAGACATCGTTTGGTAATTCAACATCATTGTGTATAACCAGTACATCTGATTCGAGTGGTTGTGAAGCCATGTCGCGTGGGCTATGGGCAACACTGTCAATGGTGTCCGCCGATGAGTCGCACGGATCTCCACCTACATCCATATTATTGAAAATATTGGCCGTTGACTCACTAAAAGCGTTTGAAGGGCTGCCTCGCTCTGGTGAAAATTCTCCATTCGAACGCTTTGAGATGCTAGAAAGAGTCCGTCGTTCAGACAGATCTCTGCAGACCGCGCGGGAACGCGATCGAAATCTAGAACGGCCATGTTTTGCCCGTTTCATATTATACAGGCTTTCCAGCTTTTCGAGTCTTCTCATGAGGTCCCTCTTTGATTCTGAGACATCTGAATCGCTGTCGGAAGAACGATGTCTCCTCTTTTTCGATTTTCCCATAGCTGAAAAATTGGTTAGTAATATACTTACGTCCAATAATTTGATTGAAGCGGCGACCGAGTCGAACTCTGTGAGCACAAGAAGGCGAATGAGGGCGTATGGCGGAGACGAGACTTCCCGAGAAGGTGGCGACTGGCGGGGGTAGGTAGACGACAGAGGGTAAATTTGTCTTTAAAATCCTTGTGGGTTGGCAGGCGTACTACATGGTGAATTAAATAACATATATCTTTGGACTGGATGCAGAAATATAATTCCTAAATATGGTTTCATATGAATCTTGAGTATTGAAATGTTATAAACGGTATTTTAAAGTTATGCATATGTATTAATTTGTGCATTATGAATCCGATAAATCCGTCTTTATTCTTATTCAAATTTCTAATTTCACCGAACTGCTGAAGATGTCGAACGTTGAAGTGATTATCATACATTCTTCGATGGCCTTCCCCCCTTGGTTACGCCACTGCCTTGAGAGGCAGCTCCATGGTAAAAAAGTATCTCCATAAAGTCTAGTTCACACCCTCGCGAAATTCGCAATTTTTCTGCGAATAAAATGGCCGCCGACATGGTTATGCGTCAACGATTGGTCCGGCATGACTGAAAGCCATTTTATTCGCAGAAAAATTGCGAAATTCGAGAGGGTATGAACAAGTCTTTAGACAGCAGTAAGATGCCTAAAAACCCTGGTGTGCCAACTCATGCCTGTAAAACTGTAGACAAAAACGCTGGACATTCGCTAGATTATGAGAAAACAAATGAAATCGTGGTCTGTTTTCCAAATATCCCGCGATACTTGCGTGAACCGCCACCGTCGGGTTTGTTGTTAAGGTACATTTTCATGAACTGATGTTCCAAAGTACTACGCAGGAGCATGAAATGAATTAATCGATCAAATTTACGGAATCACTTTCTGCCAGAAGTTTTATTCGTTACATTTTCATATTATTATATTATTTTTGTATTGCTGAAATGCATTTTACAATAATAACACATTTCACATTGTTTTCTATGATTGATACTTTTTCTCAGAATTGAATTTTTTAATTCAGTATTCAAATACAGATCTAATTAAACAACTGAATCTGACATTATTAACAAAATCGTGTAAACAAATCATTTGTTCCCAAACTCAAAATCAAAATATATATACAGGATGTAAAATAAGACATCACATTTCTCCCCCCGGTGAGGAAACTTCTTTTTCTTCTCCATCCAGTTTCAACCTGCATAACGTATTAACTGGCCGACGATAAGGAAGTTCTCGTTTTCATATCGGCAATTCTCACTCGCCCATCTGGTCCAGGAAACAGCTTTTCAATTTTTCCCATGGTCCATAAGTTCCTAGCCGCTTTGTCATCCACAATAATGACGATATCACCCTCTTTTATCGGCTCATTATCATCTTTCCACTTTGATCTTAGTTAATTTCGGGAGATATTCTTTAGTACACCTTGACCAGAAAAAATCTGCCAACATTTGAGATTTTCTCCATTCTTTTCTAAGAATCTGTCCTGAATCTGTATTACATGGCACCCCATTTTGATTTCCGAAGCCTATCAAGAAATGGTTGGGAGTAAGCGCTTCTGGATCTGCTGGGTCTACTGATACATGGGTCAATGGACGGCTATTAATAATATTTTCTGCTTCTGCGAAGAGAGTCACTAGGGTTTCGTCTCTGAGTGATTGAGCATACAAAACCGCTCCAATGGTTTTCTTCACTGCCCCAATCAGTCGCTCCCAGGCACCGCCCATGTGAGGTGAAGCAGGTGGAATGAATTTGAAATATACTTATCTCTTCAGAGATCATAGCATCATTTAATGCAGATTTGTTCATTTCTGCTAAGGCCCTGCGAAGTTCTTCGGAAGCTCCCCTCAGATTGGTACCATTGTCACACATGATGGTTGATGGTTTTCCTCTACGAGCCATCATCCTCCTTATGGCCATTATTGCTGAGTCGGTTGTTAAGCTATGTGCAACCTCTAGATGTATAGCTCGCACAGCCATACAAGTGAATAAGACTCCCCATCTCTTCTCTCTGCGTCTGCCGATAGTAACTTGAAGCGATCCGAAATAATCCATACCAACATTGATGAAGGGACGTATTCCGGGAGTCAGTCTGACAGTAGGTAACTGGCCCATTCTTGGAACAGAAGGCTTGACCCTTGATTTTCTGCATTTCAAACAATGAGCAAATGTAGACTTGACTGCAGCTCTTCCATCGATCGCCCAGAATTTTTGCCGAATTTCATTCAGGATCATTTCCACTCCTTGATGTCTGAACTTTTCATGATAATACTGTAGAAGAAGTGCGGTAAACCTATTTTTCGGACTCAGAATGAATGGGTTTTTTGTATGATATTGCAAACAGGATGCTAAGTTTGTTCTTCCATCTAAAATCAACATTCCTTCTTTATCCAGGACTGCATTTAATTGTTTGAGTCGACTTTTTCTATGAAGTGGCTTGCCTGCCTCAAGTCTTTGGATGTCTTCATGGAAACTTTGATGCTGGGATTCTTTTATATCCAGTATACTTCAGCTCTTCGTATGTCTGCAATGGTAAGGTTGTCTTGAATATCAGATTCTGTCTGATAATTCCTGATTTTCTGAAATAACATTTTAGAAAATCTCATCACCCATGCTGTGGTCCTGATTAACCGAATCCATTTGGAGAATTTATTGATACTACGTGAAATGTTCATATGATGATACACTTTCATTTTATAAGTCTCATCGTGGGCAGGACTGTATGGCGTGGTTTGCTGATGAAATGGCTCAATTGGCTGAGGATATGGCAACAGTTTTTTGGTGTCCTTATGATATCAATATGACTTGGGTGCAGGAAGCACAATTCAAACTTGCTTCACACTGCCATATTTGCGAGCAACCTTTCACTCCGGAATGTAAGAAAGTTCGAGATCACAACCACCTTATTTCCGGAAATAACTATCGGGGAGCTGTTCATGAAGGGTGCACTATCAACTACAAGGACACTCATACTGTTCCGGTTGCTTTTCATAATTTAAGTGGATATGATGCACACTTCATCGTTAGAGAGATTGCTACAAGAATGGCTGGAAAGGTTGATCTACTCCCAATTACCAAAGAGAAATATATTTCCTTCACTAAACATGTTGATGATACTCCAATTCAATTTAGGTTTATTGACTCGTTTCGTTTCATGGCTTGTTCATTGGATAAACTAGCATCGTATCTTCCCGAGTTCTCCAATCTGAAGTCACAGTTTCCCGATGTACCTATAGATCAGTTCAAACTGTTGACGAAGAAAGGAGTCATGCCATATGATTATATTGATTCGTTTAGTCGATCGATGAGACAGCTCTACCATCTCAAGATAAATTTTATAACAAGCTGGAAAATAAACCCTGCCCCCGACGTTTGTATCGACGAGCTCAGGATGTATGGACCACATTCAACTGCCAGAATCTCGGTGATTATGTGGACTTATACATGAAAACTGATATTCTCCTGTTGGCGGATGTCTTCGAAATGTTCAGAACCTGCATTTTCAAGTCACATAAACTGGATCCTGCGCACTATTTCACATTACCGGGCTATACGTGGGATGCCATGATGAAGTATACTGGAATTGAGTTTGAACTTCTCACTGATATCGACATGTTTCTATTTATCGAGCGAGGTATTCGAGGAGGTCTGAGTCAAGTTTGCTCCAAACGCCGAGCTCACGCAAACAATAAATATATGCCCAACAGCTATAACCCCTCCAAACCCTCAACTTTCCTGATGTACTTCGATGTCAACAATCAGTACGGATGGGCTATGTCACAGTACCTTCCTTATGGCGGGTTCGAATGGGCAGATACCAATATTGATGTCACAACTGTGGCAGATGATGCCGATGAAGGATACATGTTGGAAGTAGATTTGGAGTATCCTAAACACTTACATGATAAGCACAAGGATATACCGTTTTTCCCCGAACATATATGTCAAGAAAGAATGATAAGCCAAGAAAACCTCCAGTGAAAGCTAAACAACTTACAAAGTTGATGGCCACTTTACACTCGAAGGAAAAATATATCATACATTATAGGGCATTGAAGCAGGCTTTAGCAAATGGAATGGTCTTGACTAAAATCAACCGTGTTCTTAAATTTAAACAAAGTCCCTGGTTGAAGTCATATATCGATCTCAATACGGAGCTCCGCAAGAAGGCAACAAATGACTTTGAAAAAAATCTTTTCAAATTGATGAACAACGCAGTCTTTGGTAAAATTATGGAGGACGTCCGGAAGAGGGTCAACATCCACCTTCTAACTGAGTGGAGTGGAAGATATGGTGCAAAAGCCTGTATCTCAAAACCCTAGTTTAAAAATTGCACCATCTTCAGTGAAAACTTGGTGGCTGTTGAGCTTAACAAGCTGCAGATTTTCCTGAACAAGCCCATATATGTGCAAACATTTTGACACTTCAGACTATCCCTCCGACAACATTTATGGAATTCCTCAGGTCAACAAGAAAGTATTGGGTATGATGAAAGATGAAATTAGTGGCGTGCTGATGACTGACTATGTAGGACTTCGCTCCAAATTGTATTCTACAAAAGTGTTGACATCAGATGCTGACATTATTGATAAAAGAAGGGAATTGGAAGAATCTGAGTATGATGAGGATGAAATCAATGAGATATTGATGAATTTTGGGACAACCAAGAAGGATGACGGCGTGAAATCATCTGTGGTCAGAACTAAGATTACATTGATGATTATGTGGAATGTCTGAACAGTTGGAAATGTATGACTGTAACCCAGAGACTAATCCACTCTGAGAAACATCAAGTACACTCAATTGTACAGGACAAAATTGCGCTCAACCCACATGATGATAAACGCTACCTGATACCAAACTCAGATGAAACTTTACCTTGGGGACACTGTTCAATAAAAGAAAATTTGATGGATACTTCATAATAACTATGTATATATATGCTGAAATAAAATGTATTATTTGATGACTATTTTCTCATGATTGGTGGTTATGCTATGCCTACTGGGGGAGTCTTTCACAATAAAAAAAGGGTAACGCATTGGCAGTCCTACCTCCTGGGTGATGTGGAAACGGACTGATAGCAATATTCAAAACCAACGCTAAATTTTAAAGTATTTCGAATCTGCTTCAAATTATTATCATTTTTGATTCTCTAATGATACTTGTTGTTAAAATCATTTTTGAAAGGTATGTTCGGTTCATTGGATTAATTCATTATCAATCTGTGTACTTCGCACACAAACATATGATACTTGAAGTGTCCATTTTTTTTATGCTGATTTTGCATCAAAATATAACTTATTCAATAACTTTTATATTTCTGATATCTAACGATGCTTGAAATATTATCATTCTATTTGTTTTATTGCGATTCATATCAATAATAACATCTTTAAACGCTGTGTACGTTGAACCTTCAATTGTTTTGTTCTCAAATGCTGTTTCAAAACGGAGTCTATGAGTATCAGACTCGTTTATTTTTGAAAACGGTTGCACGGAAACGGTTGCACGGAAACGGTTGTATGAAAACGGTTACACAAAAACGGTTGCACGAAAACGGTTGCGCACGGAAACGGTTACACGAAAACGGTTGCATACTAAAACGGTTGCATGAGAACGGTTGCACGAAAATGGTTGCACAAAACGTTTGCACGAAAACGGTTGCACGCTTGAAACGCACGCAAAACCATTTGAAACATCCACACAAAAACTCGAAATGCATGTAAAACGCACGTTATCGGGAATAATCATCCCTAAAAACGTTTATCTGCTTCTACTGGCAAAATTATATTATTTCCTCAATATCAAATGAAAGTTGTCTTGTTAGAGTACCCGCACGTCGTTGTACCTTCGCTAATAACGAAGTTAGCCTACTGTGCCCATTTGGCATTGGAAAATGTTTAAAAATGTTTCTTGACATCGAAACAAACCCATTGGTATCAAAATTATTGAAATCGTACGATCGGGAGTAACTAAATTTGGACCCTTCTCAATGCTCTATCTCAATTTTTAATGATAGGAAGTGTTTATTTTCTGATGATTCGTAAAGATCCAAAAAGGTTGGTAATTCACATATTGCGGGCATACCTCCCTGATGATAGAGAGCGCTGACGTATTCGGTCTCGATGACATGTAATACATTTCCGATTGGGATCGCACGTTGAAACGTTAAACTCCTGTTAAAACATCTTTTTTTTTTTTTATAAATGAGATGCTCTGTATACCTTCTTGATTAGGATTGAAACATCCTATGAGCGGTTTTTTTCCCATCTTGAATAGTTTTTGAACACTCTGTGTATGTCTAACAAATTTTGGAACACTCAGTATGAAATATCACCATATTTTTTAATTGGGTCCCCATATCCCCAATGATACGTATTTTCTGCGACCCATTTTCCACATGACATTTGACACATGCACCAGCCATGTTTTTTCTCTTAAATAACGTGTGATACGCCCTGTATATACTATTGCTGAATACTTTGCTACCCCCAATGACCCATTTTTCATCTGACCTGTCAACCATGTTTATTTGTCACATATATTTTTTTTTCTTCAAAGATATTACCAATGACAACTGACAGATATCATTAAAATGTGAGGTTTATGGCACTTATGGCAGTTGACGGAAGGAAATTCTATTATTTTCTTGATCCCCATAAAAGTTGTCTTGTTAGAGTACCCGCACGTCGTTGTACCTTCGCTAATAACGAAGTTAGCCTCCTATGCCCTTTTGGCATTGGAAAATGCTTAAAAATGTTTCTTGACATCGAAACGAATCCATTGATGCCAAAATCATCGAAATCGGACAACCGGAATGAAAACCGGAAGTGGCCATTTTATTGCATATTTGAACTCTCCTCGATGTGGACAATCCGAATTCACTATTACTTTTCTTCTACCTCAATTTTTTCAAACCGGAAG
Organism: Chrysolina americana; assembly: GCA_958502065.1. Classification (NCBI taxonomy): domain Eukaryota; kingdom Metazoa; phylum Arthropoda; class Insecta; order Coleoptera; family Chrysomelidae; genus Chrysolina; species Chrysolina americana. The sequence continues at coordinate 78,823,379 of OY293410.1, forward strand.
TGCTTATTTTTCGATGATTCGTATTTTAAATCCCCATGCCCCCAATGGTACCTTTTTCTCTGCCCCAAGCAGCCATGTCTCTTTTTCTCTCAAATGATATGATTTTTCAGAAACTGTGCCATTTGAGAGACCCTGTATACTAAATCTAACAAGCAGCCGCCATTTTTTTTTCTCTTAAATTATACGTTTTGAGACGTAATAAGACAATCACCCACTATGTTATTTTCCCTTAAATAATACGTTGGTACACCTGGTATACTAAATCAAACGAGCAGCCGCCATGTTTTTCTCTCTTAAATGATACGTTTCGAGACACCCTGTATACTAAATAAGACAAGCACCCACCATGTTTTTTTCTCTTAAATGGTATGTTTTGATACACCTGGTATACTAAATCTAACGAGCAGCCGCCATGTTTTTTTTCTCTTAAATGATACTTTTTGAGACACCCTATACACATAGCTTGTTGAAACGCTAGACCACCGTTGAACCGCCATTTTTTCACATTTATTCCACACATCATTATTATTATCAGACTCACAATCATTATTTTTTTTTAAATATTCAAACAGCGTGCTCTGGTAGCTGGAGAAATATATACCCCACATTTGTACATCAACTTGTACGAAGTCTCCGTGGAGACAAGGCTAGCGTCATTCGCTAAAAAGGACGATGGTTCAAATCTCTGCTGCTGAAATCTTTTTTCTTTATAAATTCAATTCAATTAATTCATATGTGTGCGCCGCGCTCTATTTGCAAAATGTTATCAATCTAAGGGATCTCTCTCGACTACGTCACACGATGAACGCGAAGCATTGACGCGTGACCTTGAAAGGAACCAAAATTTGCAGAACGAACCTACATAAGAAAATACATAGGATTTTGTCGGAGAATCAGTGCAGCTACTATACTTAAAACCATATTGCTGGTCACTAAGATAATTTCCCATTTCCAAGAAGCTTGTTATCCTGTCCTTGATAATAACTTCAATTTTTTTTGATATCATTGGGGTAATTGTTATGAATCTATAATTATCACAGTTATTTACATCGCCTTTCTTCATAATTGGGGTTGCTCTACAGAGTTTGAGATGTGCTGATCGTTTATTGTTATTATTATTATTGCTACTGTTTGGTACCCTCATTTTGATATTTATGATTAATATTTATGTTTATGTTTCAATATTTATTGTATGTATGTACCTTTTAACTTTATCTTTATTTTATTATATAACCCACAATTTTAATAATTTGATTATTTCACCGATAACGACACGATCATTTTAAAAATACTTCTCACATATAATCTCTATTTAACTTTATTTTAAAATGTGTTGTACTATTATCTGTCAATATTCAGTAAATAGGCTAGGGGGCTTCGACAATCAATTTGATCATTTTTACATGTTAATTGCCATAAGGATTTTTAAGATCCATTCTGCAAATTTTGGTTCCTTTCAAGGTCACGCGTCACTGCTTCGCGTTCATTGTGTCACCTGTCATTTGTCTGTTCTTTGTCACGGAACATCAGTAACCTAACCTAACCTCTCATCTGTCACCTAACCTGTCATTTGTCTGTTCTTTGTCACGGAACATCAGTAACCTAACCTAACCTGTCATCTATCACCTAACCCACCAAACCTACATTTGTCATGTGTCACCACGTTGCCAGCTGTCAAACGTCATATCGTTTTCCTCGTCATCTGTCAGTTGTACACCTAGCCAGTGTTGTGAGCGACTCCAAGATGGCGTGGAGACGTCATCATCATGGAGCTCGTCGTCGTCGCGGAACATCAAGTTCTTCTTCTTCCCACCAGATGGCGTAACTCGGGTATGGTCCTGTGAGCGGGAGATTTGAATTGGTTGTGTGATCAGTATCTGAAAAGAAAAAAGATTTACGCTGAGATTTGAACTCGCGCCGGCTGGGTTGGCAGGCGGAGACCTAAACCACTACACCACGGAGGATATTGATTAAAGAAGGTGAATAGTATGTAGTTGTGATAGCGGATGGCGGCAGGAGGGTCATGAAATATGTGTCACACATCATAACAAAAAAAATTATGGTGGTTCAACGGTGGTCTAGCGTTTCAACAAGCAATGTGTATAGGGTGTCTCAAAACATATCATTTAAGAGAGAAAAACATGGCGGCTGCTCGTTAGATTTAGTATACCTGGTGTACCAACATATTATTTAAGAGAAAATAACATGGTGGGTGCTTGTCTTATTTAGTATACAGGGTGTCTCAAAACGTATAATTTTAAGAGAAAAAAAAATGGCGGCTGCTCGTTAGATTTAGTATACAGGGTGTCTCAAAACTTATCATTCAAGAGAAAAAAACATGGCTGCTTCTGAGTGGTCAACGCTCATCATAGTTGTACAGGGACGTCTCACAAATTTTATTGGGGAAAATATATACAGGGGCGTTTTGATTTAAACATCATTGCTTTTGGAAAAAAGATAACAGCTTCTGTCATTTGTCATATGTCTCATCATAGATAGAAAATATCTACCGAGTGTTTGAGAAAAAAAAAACATGACCACCATTTGACATCATGAAGGAATACATCAAATCCATCAGTGTCCAAAAAACGCATTAACGATATGTCGGATCTATACGAATCATCGAAAAATAAGCACTTCCGGTTTGAAAAAATTGATGTAGAAGAAGAGTAATAGTGAATTCGGATTATCCACATCGAGGAGTGTTCAAATATGCAATAAAATGACCACTTCCGGTTTTCACTTCCGGTTGTCCGATTTCGATAATTTTGGCATCAATGGATTCGTTTCGATGTCAAGAAACATTTTGAAGCATTATCCAATGCCAAAAGGGCATAGGAGGCTATCTTCGTTATTAGTAAAGATACAGAAACGTGCGGGTACTCTAATAAGACAACTTTTATGGGGGATCAAGAAAATGATAGAATTTCCTTCCGTCAACTGCCATAAGTGCCATAAACCTCACATTTTAATGCGTTATGTAATCATCGCTCAAATGTTAGAAGTCGGTTCGTTAGAACGTCGCTCAATATATCGGCGGCGCCTCACACTCGATATCTGTCAGTTGTCATTGGTAATATCGTTGAAGAAAAAAAAATATGTGACAAATAAACATGGTTGTACAGGTCAGATGGAAAATGGGTCATTGGGAGTAGCAAAGTATTCAGCAATAGTATATACAGGGCGTATCACACGTTATTTAAGAGAAAAAAACATGGCTGATGCAAGTGTCAAATGTCATGTGGAAAATGGGACGCATACTGAGTGTTCCAAAAATTTTCTTAGACATACACAGAGTGTTCAAAAATCATTCAAGATAGGAAAAAAACCGCTAATAGGACGTTTCAATCCTAATCAAGAAGGTATACAGAGCATCTCATTTATAAAAAAAAACATGATGTTTTAACAGGAGTTTAGCGTTTCAACGTGCGATCCCAATCTGAAATGTATTACAGGTCATCGAGACCGAATACGTCAGCGCTCTCTATCATCAGGAAGGTGCCCAATCATTAAAAATTGAGATAGAGCATTGATAAGGGTCCAAATTTAGTTACTATCGGTCGTACGATTTCAATAATTTCGACAACAATGGGTTTGTTTCGATGTCAAGAAACATTGTTAAGCATTTTCCAATGCCAAATAGGCTAGGAGGCTATCTTCGTTATTAGTAAAGGTATAGAAACATGCGGGTACTCTAGTAAGACAACTTTTATGGGAGATCAAGTTTGATCAAAGCAGAACGAACTAACCTTATAAAACATCTATTTTAGTCGCATTTTTGCATGTTTTACCGTTTCAAATTTTAGCTGTTTTTTCGAACGCGAAAAACGTCTATTTCGAGCAATTTTGAAATGCCAAATCTCCATAAGAAACATAGAGTTTTTCGGTTTAATTTAAGGCTGTTTTTTCGGACACGAAAAACGTTTATTGTGGTTGCATTTTTGCATGTTTAAGCGTTTCAATTTTCAGTTGTTATTTTTGGAACGCGAAAAACGTCTATTTTGATTACATTTTTGAAGAGAATCGCCGCTGCAGTACGTTTCGTTTCGTGTCAGTTTGACTCTGCTTCTTTTTTTTTTTTTTTTGGTATTCATCATCAGGAAGGTGGGGGAGAGGGTTAGGTAACTTTATTTTTGGAAAGTAAGTTATTGCCATTGAACAGTTGAAATAATCAGTATTAAAATGTTATCTGAAGAATACAGACAGAAGGTTGAAGATTTTTCTAGACGTGTCCAAGAGTTAAAGGAAGATATTCAATTTTATGTAGAAAAGGAGAATGTGGTGAAACAGTTGACTGATTTGGGTATTCAAGACAAAGTGTTCAATCGAAAATTACCGCAAACGAGATATCCGTTAAGAAAAAATCCAGCCTAAAGCATCGTAGAATATGTCTCCTCAACTGAAAACAAATTTTATTCTTCTGACAGCAATATTGAATAATGTTTTATACGTCAATGTGCCGAAAAGAGTGAAATTCATGGCAATATGCGTGAAGGCAGATGATTTCGATCCTCATTGTAATAGGACACAATGGAAAACAATGCCTTTAACTCGGGTCAATCAGGGACAGTTAGCAGTATTTGTTAGAGATGTTCCCAAGAATACAGCATTCAAGTATAAATTGAAGCTGATATTTGAAGATCTTCGTGAAATAGACACAAAAACCACCGAATTTATTCCAGCAGGACAGGGGGAAAAGAAGTCGCAAATGGAATATATCGTTTTTAGAATTCTAATCATAGTATCTATAATATTAGCATGTATTTTATGTATTTTAATTAGAGCTATACAAGAAATAATTTTGGAATTTCACATAATTTGGTTTAAATAAAATTATTCGAAAATTGAATTTTATTTTTATTATTACCATACAAACATTCTGCTATCAATTTCTGTTATTCGTTTCATATCAGTTGGCATTGAAACGTGCCATTCGGCGTTATCAATTATGGAAAAACCGCGCAAACGGGAAACTTGGTTATTATGCTGGAAGTAATAATCAGTTAGCCTTGAAATGTGTTTATCGAACTAACGATTATTGAAAGACCCAGGCCAGAAGTTTAGTTATCAAAACCACAGAGTAACGATTATTGCGTTATTTGCTTTGCTTGTTCTGAAATTTTATATCAAGTTTTCTCGAATGTTTTTAAGAAATTTGTTCTCACATTAGGGTCAAAAAAGTGGTTGGGGATGAGCGATAAATTTCAGTTTTCGATTACCCAATCAGTACTAGATGTTAGACTTACTTGCGTGTGTGCACAATCATCAATAATAAGATGTAAGTAAAATAATAACTACTACTATAGTACTATAGTAAGTAATAACGAGTACGAATTTCCGGTGTTTGGTATTGTGGTCTCAAGAAAAACAGAAATGATTGGAAATCTAAGCAAATCTTCAAATAAATAAAACAAATTACCATTTAATTTTTATTGCATAAATCATACACAATTTTTTGTTTATAATAAAATAAATATTCACGTAAAGCATTAGCCAACATACTATCTAAAGATGAAGCTTGACAAAAACCTTCTATAATTTCTTCCAAACTCAAATTGGTTTTATTTTCACGTAGCCAAGATTGAATAATATCAAAAACACCTCGATAATAGTCACAAAAGTTCATAGCATCCAGCATAGCGATACGGTCAGACAGCACCCCCAAGTGTGTATTGAGAATGTCGTTCACATCTTGTTCAGACAACTCCATGTTCGTGATATCCTTGGAAATGGAAATTTGTTTGGTATTACTTTCGATGTACTGTGTGATGTAAATGTAATCCCCGCAACGTGTTGTGATTGGATCATACTCATCTACATACTCATCGATTTGTGATTCAAAGAAATTTTCCTTTATTTCTTGCAGGATGTCAATGAGGGTTGCCCATTCAAAAGAAGCAAAATTGATAGATCGAATGGAGAACTGCTGCTTCAAAACGATGCATGAGCTAAAATCCCTGGAGGGACTTATACCACATCGAATTTCGTAGGATGGCATAGGGAAGACCATCAACATCAACTGATGTTCGTTCCGAGCTGCCATTTCGTATTGCCCCAATGCTCTGTCGATGGCATTTAGAGTTTCTTTATAATCTTCTCCATCACTATCGCACATTACTTCAACTTCACTGACGTAACCACTATCTTGAGACATTTTCGTTTTCAAACTGAATATTCGTCTGTGCTTGCATACGCTTTTATAGCTTCAGATCACGTGGTCAATTTTAAAATTGTTGTTGCATGTTTGTTAACTATGAAAAAAATATTTGAAAGACCCCTCGGAATTATATGATTTGTGTTTGTTTCCCATGAGATTCTATACAAAATCAACGTTTTCGATCCAACTGTTATGTTTGTTATGCAAACCGAGCCATTTAACGTACATTTTTTTGCCTTTCTTCCTCAGAACTTTTTCCACGAGATATATATCTGGATTTGCAGTTTTTTGTAATTCCTCTGCATAAAAAGCACCCTTGATAGGAGCACCCTGCATATCTTCCAGCATGAAGGTGGCAGGGTTGGTGATATTGACTTTGATGATTTTGAATAATTCCGTAGTCCAATTGGGTGTGTAACCTTTTTCGAAAACGTGCTTTGCCTTACTAATTCGCACAACATCGCCGACTTTGAATTTTCTCGGTCCAGCTATTTTCAAGTGGCTGTATGTTGATTTGAGAATTTCTTTTTCGTTGGTTTTATCAATTTCCGAAGGTTTCATACCCGTCTTTGAGTGACGTGTATCATTGTAAGATTTTGTGATTTCAGGTAATATATTCAACCATTTGTAGGTGCCATTCAAACTGAAATACTTGTACAATCTTTCTTTTAAAGTCCTTATAATTCGTTCGGCCATAGAGGCTTTGAGGATGCTGTACGTATTGTAGTGATTTATCTCATGTTTTTTCATCAAACTCTGAAATTTACTGTTGTAAAATTCCGTTCCCTGATCGGTTTGTAGATTTTTTGGGCATCGTTTCGTGTGTGTTAAAATATCTGCAAACGTTTTGGTAATTTCCTCCCCCGTTTTCGTTTTCAGCGGACGAGTCCACACGAATTTCGAGAAACAATCTATAACGACTAGAATGAGTTTGAAATTACGATTTTGATGGGCGTAAGGTCTCATTTCGGCCAAGTCCATTTGCCATAAATCATCTAAGCCTTTAATAATGGTGCGACGTCGAGGATAATTTTTTCTAATTGGTTTGTGCAGTTCACGGACAAGTTGAATCTTGTCTGTGGAAGCCATCATACGTATGTGATGACGTAACTGTGAAACCTACTATTTTATCATGGTGATGCAAACACTACATTTTGTCTTTTAGTAATCTCCTCGACAGCAGATTTTACACTCGCTATATCTGAATTTATTTTGGTGATTTGCTGTAAAATATCAATTCGAAACTGGTTTAACTCATTCTTGGTTAGCTGCATTTCCTTGTGCTTAATATCCCATTTTAAATTGTGTGCATGAATCGAATCGGTTATTTCAGAAATTTTTTTCAACAAATCTCCACGAATATTTTCAATATCAGTTTTGTATTGTAGGTTGAATTTTTCGAAAAATGACCTTGTTTCATTATAGCGTACCTCACTTAGTTGCGTTATTTCAATAAAATTATTTGCAAGTGTTCGTGTTTTCTTTTCCAGATAATTTTTTGTTGCAATCAATTCATTTTCAATTTCATGTTGCATCTTTGCCATTTTGTCACTCAGTTGAACTATTTCCGAATGGTGTTGTTCACCTTGATGTTGTATAGCTGCAGCAATTTTTCTATCGATTTCATCCACATATTGTTTATTGGCAGCATCAGTATTTTTGGTGGGCCTCTTTACATTACTCAATTTCAAATTATCAAAATCGATGTCACCATCTGGAGTGTGCAGCAAGCCACTGCCTCCAGAGGGCGTGGCTAATTTTCGCTTCTTATCAGCGGTGCTGTCGCTACGTCCAAACTTGTCGATAACCATTTTGAAAATGTGAATGTATGCATGGATGTATGTCATCTTATAGAATTATATTTGCCTCTTTAAGTTCACTCAAAATGGCAATAATCTCATTGTCGTGCGAAGTATTTCCAGCACCCCGAGAGGCTATCAATAATTTGAGGCGTTCGCATAGTTCGTTTGGGTCATCCCAATAAACAAACTCCATAGGTTTGGTATTGAATGTCATTGCAATAGGTATATTTTTAGGCAAACCGCTACCTTTTGCTGCAGATGTTTTAGATGAACCGGTACGTGTCGATATTTTACGTTGATTTGCTGGGGGAAACATCGGTTTAATTATTTCGGTATATTTGTATCTTTTACTACCTTTCGGATAGCCTAGGGAGTTTTTGTGAATGTTCGACAAATCTACAATTGATTTGTATGCCTGCATATCTTCATTATTATAGTTTTCAGGTGTGTTTAAAAATATGAGTTCATATATACCGGGTGTTGCTCTCCACTGATATCCACCCATTTTAATGTATCCGCTGCGTTTGTCGAAATCTATTTCTTTGTTACCTAGGAACCATTTTGAAGATACACCATCATATACAGGACCGTATACTTTATCTATTTCTTTGTCATTACTCCAATGTTTTATAATGTACTGTTGAGCCATTATAGGATATTGATCGATATATTCCTGTAAAACTTGTTCATTCATGTCTGACACAAAGCTCTTATCTTGTTCCTCTTGTGTGCCTACGCTAAAGATATCCTCATCATCAGCATCATCTGTACTTGCAACATGTTCGAGGGATTGGAATGGAGTCGTTGTTTCGAATGGAGACGTTTTACGCTCTTCCACTTTCTCTTGTTTGAGTTCAGATTTTACCTCACTTTTCATTGTGGTAGTAGGATATTGCGATGCCGGCGGTGGCATTGCTGCTATTTTCCTCAATGGGACAGATACAGGTTTAAAGAATTTTTGCAACGTCTCATCTTCTTCAGATCTACCCAATTTCAAAGCCAAATATTTTTTTCGAATAGCTTTTGCAATTTCATTGATTTTAGTCTTTCGAATAACATCAACTTCTTTGCTCAACGGTTTCATGATGATAACTGCGGGATACATCAATCCCTCTGTATACTTATATATTTATCGAATCCTTGACGATAACGTCCAGCATTTATATCAAAATCTTTCATAATCACAACGGTTCCATATCGATGCTGTCGCCAACATTCTGCACACATTTCCTTGAATTCTTCGAACGTCATGTCTGGGGAAACGTGTTCATCGAATACATGTTTCAAATTCATTTCATCCTGCTTGAAAAGCACAATCATATTACAATTGTCTCGTATCAATTGTTTTGGAATTTTTGAATATGTCTTATGTGAGGGCTTATGATTTCCTCATTTTCCCTGAACGGATAATATCCCAATCCCTTGACTTTCCCCAAAATTTCTTGAACCACCTGATATTTGGGCTGGTACAAAGATTTTGAATATACGTAGATGTTTTCGAATTTTGCTCCATTCGGGTGGAATAACAGTGTTAAGATGGCATTTGTCTTTCCACAACCACTTGGTCCGCAAATAATTGCACGAAACGAATTCGGTAATAATTTACCATGCTTCCCAGCCATACTGCTATCGAGGTCTCCATTCAAAAAATCTAAATTTTCAATAGGCAGTGTCTTGTCTTGTTGAACGACCTCCATGATGTGATGTAAAAACATGAGTGCGCCACGGTTATAAATAAACGCATTGAAGGTATCTTTCATCATTATCAATGTTGACTTACTCTGGTGCAGGTGTTGTCAATTCAATCATCAATAAGCTCCCATTCGAATTGCATCTACCAGGTTATTCGTTTTGCGGTCCAGGCACCAAATTGAGGCAGAGATTACAACGCGGAGAAACTGGCGTGAATCCTTTGGACAAAAGCTGCAGAGAGCACGATATTGCATATTCTCAATCCGACTCTCTAGAAGACCGTCATAAAGCAGATCAAGTGTTGGAAAATAGAGCTTGGGAACGAGTTAAATCTAAAGACGCTAAATTTGGGGAACGTGCTGCAGCTTGGCTTGTTACTTCCACCATGAAAGCCAAACGTAAGCTAGGTATGGGTGTGTCCTTTCGCCGTAACTTGCTTCAAAAAATTATTAAAAATTGGAAACACAATTCTACTAATATTAAGAAATCTAGTGCTTCGGCTTTGCGAGCTGCTAAAATGGCATTGAGTCAAGCTGGAGGACGTAAGAAAATACGAGTGCCTAGAATAATTCCATTCGATGCAAAGTCCGGAGGAATTTTACCACTTATACCTATATTTGCTGCACTTTCGGCCTTGGGTACGATGGCAGGCGGAGCGAGCGCCATCGCAAAAACCGTGATAGACACAAAAAATGCTAAAAAGAAGCTGGAAGAAGATCAGCGTCACAATAAAGCCATGGAACATTTAGGATCGGGTTTGTACCTGCGGAAAACCCCTCGAGGATTTGGACTGTTCCTGAAAAAACAACATCAACGCAAAGGACGAGGTCTTTACCTGAAAAAGCAAAAAAACTGCTAGATAAGCTACCCCATAGAGCATTATACGATTCGGAAATTAAAAAATGTGCTCGTCAGATGAAAATACCGCATTTTCGTGGAGTCTTTATGCGTGATACGTTGCCAACTTGTGGCCCTTGGCTGCGAGAATGCGCTATATTGAACTTGGATTCCCACTTGAATGCGGGCACTCATTGGGTAGCTTACAATAAAAACGACAATGTCGCACAATATTTCGATAGTTTTGGCAATCTCAAACCTCCATTGGAATTGGCAAGATATTTTGGGAGGGGCGTAAGAATTACATATAATAATAGTCAATATCAAAATCACAATCAGAGTAATTGCGGACATCTCTGCCTAAAGTTTCTACTTCATAATGTCCACCGCTGAGATGCATCAATCGTTGGTTGAAATGCATAAATATAAATCATTGCGAGATTTCACTGATACTCAACTGCGAGCTTTGTCAATCGAATATTTGATTGGGAACGCAGGACCTTGGGAGTTGCTGGATGTATGGCATAGGTTAGCAAAGGACTACAAAAATCGATTCGCTTTGCAGATTCGTCTACCATGTTTCATTCATTATCAAAATGAGTTTGGACTGTCAACGGCATCACTAAAAGAAGCAGAGTATCATGGACCAGTTAGTGCACAATTTCAATGTTATTATTGTAATAATAAATGATTTTTCATCCAAGTTGTTGTTCATTATTTAAGGCGGGTCGCTTCCGACACTATATCAGTCATGTCTATGATATTGACGTTAACGAGTCGTTCTTCAACGCTTTCCATCGATTTCAATCCACCCATTCAATTGGATTCTGATTCAGAATACAGTTTGGCTTTGCTCAGCTTCCATTCGTACAACAGTATACCCAACATTGAAGAAGGTACAAAATTCTACTACTTTGAAAACGGCGGCAAAACTAAACTGAGTATCGATATCCCTACTGGCTCTTACGAAATTGGTGATATTGAGGCTTTGATCAGCAAACACATCACACCCAAAACGTACAAGGAAAACCCTCAGGAATTTTTCTACCTCAAACCGAATGATAACACGCTGAAAAGCGAAATATTCTGCCTTAAACACTCAATTGATTTCCGACCTGAAAACAGTTTGGCCCGCATTTTAGGGTTTTCGTCTATTCTTCTCAAACCCAACTTGCATTACGCATCAGATCTACCTGTAGATATCATTAAAGTACGTACCATACACATAGATAGCAACATTACGTTCGGAGCATTCTACAACGACGCACCGTCTCATACGATATACGAATTTGCTGTTGGCGTTGATCCTGGTTACGCAATCGACGAAACACCCAACCACCTCAATCATCTACTCATTGCTCATAGAGACGAAATAAACAATATTACGCTGCGAGTGCTGGACCAGCATTCTCAACTCGTTGATTTTCGAAACGAAGAAATAATCGTTCGTTTGGAATTGAAGCGAAAGTATGGTGCTAACTATTCATAAGAATAACTCACCACCATACCCCCCTTCAGTCTTCACCAAGACTTTCAACGTGCGTCAACTACTATCACCGGAGAATAAACTGTTTTTGGAATCTCTCGGTTATCATGTTGTCCAATCAAGTGTTCAACATTTTCCGAAAACCACAAAACGATGAATCCATACAAAAGGTGGAATGGCGGACTTACTACCCATATGTCAAGTCCTTTCGCAACAATGATGTCATTGAAATCAACATCAATCAATCTGACGCTCACGATGCTTTGTATGATAGCCTGTTATTCATCAGTGGAAAAGTTGTGAAAACCAAAGGAGATGGTCGTGTAACATTCGTAAACAATGCTGGTGCTTTCATGTTTCAATCTGTTAGTTATGAACAAAGCGGTAAGGAGTTGGAGACGGTCCGTGAAGTTGGGATTGTTAGTACTGTCAGGGGCTTTCTCACCTACACTGACGAAGATATCAAGCACTTGGCCAATTCAAGTTGGACTTTTCCCAGCAACGCTGGGGTTATCAGCACCACTGATCTAACATTCAACATGCTCATACCCATCAGGCATTTTTTGAATATTTTCAACGATTATCAATGTGTTTCCTATGGCAAACATACCATCCGATTAGTACGAGCTGCAGATGATAGCAACTGCTTCAAAATAGAGGAGACCGCTGGATCGTCGGCTGGTACGACAGCAGTCAAGTTGGAAATTGAAAATATTGAACTCAAAGTTAAGAGAATCTTTCCACATGATCAAATTAAATTACAACTCTTGAAGGCCATCCAAGCTGATACTCCTATTCTCATGCCGTTCAGAAAATGGGAACTTCATATGTTGCCTGCTCTCACACAAGGTGCAAAAAGTGAAATATGGGCCGTCAAGACTTCCTCGTTTCTCGAAAGTCCTCGCTATGTGATTGTATGTTTCCAAAAAGACCGTGATTACGCCAAATTCAACAATGATCCAACAATATTCGCTCATTCGAATATCACCAATATAACGCTCACTCTAAACGGCGAGAATTATCCCAAAGAAAATATGCATCTGAATTTTGCAAAGGGTAATTTTTCGCAAGCCTATTTCAACTATGCACAATTCGGTCTCAGCTACAAAATTACTAATCAACATAATCCTCTGCTGAGCTCCACCGAATTTGTTGGCAAGACTCTCTTTGTCATCGATTGTTCCAGAAGGGATGAGAGCATAAAAAGTTCCACTGTTGATGTGAAACTCGAAATCGAGGCATCTGAAGGATTTCCCCAAAATACTAGAGCCTATTGCATCATTGTGCACGACACTGTTATTGAGCACCTCCCACTCAGCGAAATCATTAACAAATTAAACTGAACATATGCTTGTCACTTCAGTATCAATCACAGAGTCAACATGAAAATAGCTGTTGTAGATATTCAAGGCTTTACCATCGAGCAACAATTCCATCCTAAGGAGATTGCCATTAGGATTGGAATTCAATGTAGTAATTTTCTTCTGCTGCCAACTATACCATTTGCCTCTTTGAGTAGAGCAGATAAACGTACTGCCTGGTTCTTGGAGCGAAACGTTCATGGATTGAGGTATTCCTCTGGCTTTGTGGAATATCATCAATTAGATTCCATCCTCAAGAAAAATTTACAGAATGTTGATATCATTTATGTACGAGGACTCCAAAAACGTGACTATCTTACAGAGAAATTTCATCAATTGAACCTACCTACACGTGTTGTGAATTTGGAGGACTATGATAATACGTCATGGATGGTTCCCACATTCGGCGACAATGATGGTATATCACCCTGTATGCATCACATTGATAAGCAACCCCACTATAATTGCAATCTCCGAAACGTAGATATTCTATACAAATGGTTATGTGATATGTTACCAAAATAAAAATACTCAATAAATTTGTATTCAAACTGTTTTCTTTTATTTTTACTTTATAACCTAAGTTGGTGGTCTGCCTCCCCTCAAAAATCCAATCAAAATAGACGTTTTTCGCGTTCGAAAAACCAGCTAAAATTCATAACGCTAAAACATGCCAAAATGCGACTACAATAACCGTTTTTTGCGTTCGAAAAAACAGCAAAAATTTGAAACGGTAAAACATGTAAAAAATGCGACTAAAATAGACGTTTTATAAGGTTAGTTCGTTCTGCTTTGATCAAACTTGATCTCCCATAAAAGTTGTCTTACTAGAGTACCCGCATGTTTCTATACCTTTACTAATAACGAAGATAGCCTCCTAGCCTATTTGGCATTGGAAAATGCTTAACAATGTTTCTTGACATCGAAACAAACCCATTGTTGTCGAAATTATTGAAATCGTACGACCGATAGTAACTAAATTTGGACCCTTATCAATGCTCTATCTCAATTTTTAATGGGCACCTTCCTGATGATAGAGAGCGCTGACGTATTCGGTCTCGATGACCTGTAATACATTTCAGATTGGGATCGCACGTTGAAACGCTAAACTCCTGTTAAAACATCATGTTTTTTTTTATAAATGAGATGCTCTGTATACCTTCTTGATTAGGATTGAAACGTCCTATTAGCGGTTTTTTCCTATCTTGAATGATTTTTGAACACTCTGTGTATGTCTAAGAAAATTTTTGGAACACTCAGTATGCGTCCCATTTTCCACATGACATTTGACACTTGCATCAGCCATGTTTTTTTCTCTTAAATAACGTGTGATACGCCCTGTATATACTATTGCTGAATACTTTGCTACTCCCAATGACCCATTTTCCATCTGACCTGTACAACCATGTTTATTTGTCACATATTTTTTTTTCTTCAACGATATTACCAATGACAACTGACAGATATCGAGTGTGAGGCGCCGCCGATATATTGAGCGACGTTCTAACGAACCGACTTCTAACATTTGAGCGATGATTACATAACGCATTAAAATGTGAGGTTTATGGCACTTATGGCAGTTGACGGAAGGAAATTCTATCATTTTCTTGATCCCCCATAAAAGTTGTCTTATTAGAGTACCCGCACGTTTCTGTATCTTTACTAATAACGAAGATAGCCTCCTATGCCCTTTTGGCATTGGATAATGCTTAAAAATGTTTCTTGACATCGAAACGAATCCATTGATGCCAAAATTATCGAAATCGGACAACCGGAAGTGAAAACCGGAAGTGGTCATTTTATTGCATATTTGAACTCTCCTCGATGTGGATAATCCGAATTCACTATTACTCTTCTTCTACATCAATTTTTTCAAACCGGAAGTGCTTATTTTTCGATGATTCGTATAGATCCGACATATCGTTAATGCGTTTTTTGGACACTGATGGATTTGATGTATTCCTTCATGATGTCAAATGGTGGTCATGTTTTTTTTTCTCAAACACTCGGTAGATATTTTCTATCTATGATGAGACATATGACAAATGACAGAAGCTGTTATCTTTTTTCCAAAAGCAATGATGTTTAAATCAAAACGCCCCTGTATATATTTTCCCCAATAAAATTTGTGAGACGTCCCTGTACAACTATGATGAGCGTTGACCACTCAGAAGCAGCCATGTTTTTTTTTAACTTGAATCCCCATACCCTCCATGTGTTTTTTTCTTTAACCTCCATGTTTTTTCTCTTAAATGATATGTTGGTACACCAGGTATAGTAAATCTAACGAGCAGCCATGTTTTTTTTCTCTTGAATGATAAGTTTTGAGACACCCTGTATACTAAATAAGACAAGCACCCACCATGTTATTTTCTCTTAAATGATATGTTGGTACACCAGGTATACTAAATCTAACGAGCAGCCATGTTTTTTTTCTCTTGAATGATAAGTTTTGAGACACCCTGTATACTAAATCTAACGAGCAGCCGCCATTTTTTTTTCTCTTAAAATTATACGTTTTGAGACACCCTGTATACTAAATAAGACAAGCACCCACCATGTTATTTTCTCTTAAATAATATGTTGGTACAAAAGGTATACTAAATCTAACGAGCAGCCGCCATGTTTTTCTCTCTTAAATGATATGTTTTGAGACACCCTATACACATTGCTTGTTGAAACGCTAGACCACCGTTGAACCACCATAATTTTTTTTGTTATGATGTGTGACACATATTTCATGACCCTCCTGCCGCCATCCGCTATCACAACTACATACTATTCACCTTCTTTAATCAATATCCTCCGTGGTGTAGTGGTTTAGGTCTCCGCCTGCCAACCCAGCCGGCGCGAGTTCAAATCTCAGCGTAAATCTTTTTTCTTTTCAGATACTGATCACACAACCAATTCAAATCTCCCGCTCACAGGACCATACCCGAGTTACGCCATCTGGTGGGAAGAAGAAGAACTTGATGTTCCGCGACGACGACGAGCTCCATGATGATGACGTCTCCACGCCATCTTGGAGTCGCTCACAACACTGGCTAGATGTACAACTGACAGATGACGAGGAAGACGATATGACGTTTGACAGCTGGCAACGTGGTGACACATGACAAATGTAGGTTTGGTGGGTTAGGTGATAGATGACAGGTTAGGTTAGGTTACTGATGTTCCGTGACAAAGAACAGACAAATGACAGGTTAGGTGACAGATGAGAGGTTAGGTTAGGTTACTGATGTTCCGTGACAAAGAACAGACAAATGACAGGTGACACAATGAACGCGAAGCAGTGACGCGTGACCTTGAAAGGAACCAAAATTTGCAGAATGCATCTTAAAAATCCTTATGGCAATTAACATGTAAAAATGATCAAATTGATTGTCGAAGCCCCCTAGCCTATTTACTATATTCGAATTCAATTTTAAAGTGTGTTCTACTAAAATTATCATTATTTTAGAATAAGTAATTCACCCACGCACAGGCACTGCCTTAGTGGATACTTGTTTATTCTTTTATTGTTGAGATATTTTGTTATTGCTAAAATATTGCAAATGTTTTTAATCATGCTGTATATTTCAATCTGTATAGTTACATTCTGTTATGTTATAAATCTATATTGTGATAACTTAAATTTAAAGTTGAGAATAAACTTATTATTATTATTATTATTATAGATATGGCACAATCATCAAAAAACCTTAGATATTCCTGATAGTAATTTAGGCTCTTGTTATTATTGAAAGGGAGATGTTGTATATCTAAAATCACTCTATATATGATATTGAAAATATATGGGTTTGTTATGAAGAAGAATAAAGACTTCCATGTTTCTACTCTTGGTAGTAGTTTCATTTAAATAATAATTGATAATTCATTGAAGAACTCAACATAAATAATACAAAAGAATACGACAATACTAGGCAAATGAGGAAATTCCATGAACATATCTGCCTTCATGTTTCATTTTCCTATCAAACCTGGTGTCACTGGATTCGTAATAATTGGAATACACGGTGTGCTAAAAGTAAGTGTTTTTTGCACTCGACGTGAAATTGTCACAACACGTCGAGTGCAATAAACATTTTTTGAACGAGTTGCATAATACATTTTTTCTACGTTCATGCAAAAAGCAAAAAATTATTTATTTAGGTGCGGCACTAGGTGAAGGAAAATGAAATACGCAATTTAAATAAATAATTATTACTATCGATTTCATCACCATCATCTAGTTTTCCATTAATATTACTTATTTTATAAATAATAAAGAGCTTCTTTTTCCACTGAATATAGTTCAATAAAGTTTTGCTTTTTGCATGAATGTAGAAAATAGTTATTTATGCAACAAGTGCAAAAAGTAAGTGTTTATTGCACTCAACGTGAAATTGTCCGACGAGGCCGAGTTGGACAACACGACAATAAACAACATTTTTTGCACGAGTTGCATACAACATTTTTTCTACGTTCATGCAAAAAGCAAAAAATTGTTTATTTAGGTGCGGCACTAGGTGAAGGAAAATTAAATACGCAATTTAAATAAATAATTATTACTATCGATTTCATCAGCATCATCTAGTTTTCCATTAATATTACTCAGTTTAAGACTTTCAGTTCTGTAATTGTCAGAATTAAATTTTGACTGACGTTTATATAACCACAGTTGCATTATAAAAATTAAAATCATAGTAGCCACGAGCGCGTATGTTATCACGAGGTGTGGTCATAGTACAGACAGTTTCAAGATGCATAGAATCCCTGGTGCGATCTCAGATTCGATTTTGTTTCTACCAAAGTTGTTGATACTGTAATTGTATTGATACCGTTGACTTCATTCGTCGATGGATGGCGCAGAAGTCGAAAATAGCCGAGTTTCCAACATTCCACGGTGCCTTGATTTGTCATTTGATTGTTTTTGAATGTTGACATGACACTTGTCGCTTGTCAAACCGTCAATCGTCAATAACAACATTAATCTGTAATTTTGCCGCCATCTGTGCTAAAGAAGTGAAACGGTACCAATGCAATAAAAATAACATGAATCAAGTAGGCCGTACATCAACACTTTTGTATGTCGGTATCACAGGTATAAGAGATCACACCAGGGTTTCTATGCATCTTGGACAGTTTGCTCTATGCAGGTAGACGGTTTAGAACATAGCGGATCGGTTTTGATTATGGATTTATTCT
Source organism: Chrysolina americana (assembly GCA_958502065.1). Taxonomy (NCBI): domain Eukaryota; kingdom Metazoa; phylum Arthropoda; class Insecta; order Coleoptera; family Chrysomelidae; genus Chrysolina; species Chrysolina americana. The sequence goes on from OY293410.1 coordinate 78,841,901, forward strand.
CGGGAAGGCATTGTTTGTTTAAAACGTATGGCCAATCTCGCAGAATATCTGCTAAATATGTAGTGGGTTTGAACGTTTATGTTTATCATGATGACAGCACGTTGAAGTAGACTGACAGATGAGTGCAATAAATACTTTATTGCACTAGTGCAATAGAGAGCTTCTTTTTCCACTGAATATAGTTCAATAAAGTTTTGCTTTTTGCATGAATGTAGAAAAAACAATTTTAAACAGATTCATTCCTATTGCCTTCGTTTCTCCAGCAATATTTTCGAAATTTGGAACATTGATTATGCTCACTGGATGGCACTTCTTGACATATTTGGAAAATAAAGAAAAAAAGTAAAGGAGAAAAAGGGAGTGTACCCATGAGTGTGTGTCACACGGTATTCTGTTGGAACTAAAAAAAACTCGCATTGTCTGGTGGTTACGCCATTTCCATGAATTTGAAAAGGTTAATTTAGTTAATTTACTAATTCATTATCCTATCTTATTACCTGCACGTTGTAATTTTATCGGGATATTAGCCACGGCCTTCTACATTTAGACGTTATTTTGACTAAAACGTCTCGACTTAATTATTTCATATGCATAACATTGATGACGAACGGGTAAAGATAAAATAATCGAACTGTATACATTGAAATCGCACATTCTCTAGTGTAGACCATCCACAACCAAATGGCTCTCTAGAATGATATCATGCCACCCTTATTGAAATGTTATGAGTTCATGAGATTGAAAACACCAATGAACATTCCCATCAATTTTGCCCCTTGCTGTTATTGGATTAAGTCCTTATGAGTTAGTATTTGGTTTGGTTAGTAATTGAACATACTTCAGTTAGACCCCCTGAAACTACATATACTTAACCAAATAGATCTTTTGACAAAATATATCAGAGATCTTCATAATAGAAAGGAATATAAGTATAACGTAGCTCACGCGAAAACTGAAATGAGAAAAGAAAAAACGAAAGACCGTTTTGACATAACCATCATGAACCCCGATCTCTTAAAACTTGAGATCGAGTCTTTGTAAAAGAGTCAAATTGAAAATAAATTGAAAAATAAATTTAATGTTCCCTTTGAAGTTATCGAAGTTTTTCAAAATTCAGCCCTGCTTTGAAACCATGAAACAAACCAAAATTCAATAGTGAATTTAGATTGGATAAACCATGCTTTATTTCAGATCAAGAAAACTTAGAATAAAAAAATAATAATAATGATAATAAGAAAACTCCCTCATAAACACTCATAGAGTATACCCAAAGGCATAGCCTGTGCGGGTAGAGAACGGCTATTATTAATTATTCGCTGTGGCGAACCCCCAAATTGGATATTGGACTTTATACAATTCACCATCTCAATTTTGGACAAAATATTTATGTGGTTTTGTGGTTAGAAATGTCAGGAATGCCGATTGTTACGAAGAGACACTGTTCAAAAATATATAACTTTTGACACAACTTACATTGGTAATTGCTCAATGATAAAAAAATGTAGCAGTCGTTTCGACCGTTGCAGTAGAATACTTTACGATTTCACTTCAACAAAATGTCATTTCTACGTATGAAAAGAGTAATAAATTAATTTTAAATCATTAATTTCAAAAGTCTTTATTAAAAATAAATATCCACTAATAATTTCCATTAATCAATAGTAAAATTAAAGAACTAAAAGAGAGAAGAAAAATTTTCAACTAATCCAATCCGTCCCATCCGATAATGAATCACTAATAATTCACCAGATACATCTAAGACACTTGGGCTAATTATAACTACATACCATGAGCATAAATTAATTTCTTTACATTTCAGCCGTACAAGTTACCAGGGAACTCCTGATCTGATAATTCATCATTCTGATCCTGATCAGAATCAGGCGACTTAGGCCTTTTTCTTCCGTAGGCTCTCTTACTGGTTGTTGGAAGTTGATCAGTCTCCCCATGCAGAAGCGAATTTCGATAGAGTAATAGAGGTTGCCAATCTTCTCCCCTACTGCTTGGCATTCCTGAAATATCGAACACATATCATTGGGTATTCAACAAAATATTTATTATTAATTTATTTCAGTATGTTTACGAAAAACGTTGGAATTCTATCATCTAAATAATTTGATGTTAAATGTTTTGATTCATATTCTAAGAAATTTCATACTTTCAAGCGCATTAAATTTGGTTGAGTTTCCAGCATTTCTAGGTTTGCTCGTCCGTGGAAATGAATGTTATTAGTTTTTTAGTGTGAATGACATGAGCATGTTAGTAAATCTTAACGAAGACATGCATAGGGACAAATTTACAAACTTACACTTTCAGAATAGTTCAAAATCAATTGTTTTTTATTAATAGGAAAAGAACCAAAAAATACAGTGGACTGAATTTCATTAGTCTGAGAGCTATTGAGGAAAAATTTTATAGAAATTTTTACATGTCAACATTATCAGTCCAGAACGGGATCGGTTTCGAACTTGACATTTTTCTATGGTATTTACTCATCAATCGGAGAGCTATCATTTCGGGTTGAGGCTGATTTCGGGTTGAGGCTGAATTCGGATGTTCGGCATCCAGAAACAGACCGATAAACAATTCTTTGTTATAGTAGGCACTGTAATTTGCAATACACTGCTTCACACTGGCCATGAAATCAGTTAAGGCTGAAACACAACGGAAGTTTTATGTTTTTAGTTTAATTTTCAGAATTTTGGATATTTTTTAACACGAAACTATCATTGCCATTATTATTCTGATCACGCCCTCATATATAAATAATCTTGTTGATAAAATTTAAGCTACATTTTTCAATTCTGTTTTGGATCTTGTTTTATTTGTAAAATTGATATTCAAAATCCCAAAACTTAAAACTTATTACATAAAACTTCCATTGTGTCTATGGCTTTACAAATTCCAAGATTTCCGTACATCTATTCATGCTACGAAATTACTTTATAAAAATTCTTTATTTCTGAAAATGACATATTTTAAAGATAGACCAAAACGACTCAATCTGAATTGTCCATAATAGGCTTCATAAAAATTGAATTTTGAGTTGATTTTTTCCGGACTTATGGAATGCGGAAATCACTGAATCTAGACTGATAGAGATGGACTTTCTCTACAGGGTGAAATTGGAACAAATGAAATTTTTATCCTTAAACTTAATAATAAACTAATAAACTGAGTGTGGACGGAACAGTATCATGATCACATGATCAATGGGGAGGGGAAACAGTTTTACAACGGGTCGCTTGATCATCCATTAGCCTTTAGCACGCTTCGAATAACCCGTTTTGAGGAAAAGATCTAGAACCGCTGAGAGATCAAGTAGTTCACAGTTTGGACACCTGCGTTCAAGGCTTGTTACATAAGTAAACTCAATAATCAACTGAATGAGATGTCTTTCAATTCGCTGAAGAGCCGAAAATCGCTGATCGTAGGACAGGAGAGCATTGGTAAGTCGTCCTCCGACTCGAATGATTCCTTGTTCATTAATAAATGTAAGTTCCATCGAGTTCCGCGAAGAGAATCCAGCTACCTCTTCTTCAAGCAGGGTGCGGACAATCATGGAGAAAACGAATAATAAAGGCTAAAATACTCTTCATTCGGGTAAGAGATCAGTGTCTTTCGAACAGTGAATTCAGAACACCTAATGTTATCAACGAAATTCAGAGAGCCCATTCTTCGTTCATAGTTTCCCTGGTGGGGATGTCCAAAGAAAAGGGATATCAATAGCGGTCTTCAAATTTAAAAAAATGAGCACCCGCCCAAAGGCTAGATTTGAGTAATGCCGAGGGAAGACACCGATATTCAATATCGACAACATTGTTCTCGGGAGACACGTGAAACCAATTGGAATTTGGTATTTTTCCTTGGATGAAGGAAACTCTATTATTCAAGAAAGTTTTTCAGCAGTAGGACTAAGTATTCAATCAGCTAACAACGTAGAATCTGACAATGCGCAAATCTATCAATTTAAATTGTTGGGCGGTATGCGTTAACAACAAATTGAGGTAATCATGCCAATTATACCGCTGCTCACAACTCCAGTTTGGGAATGGCAAGACTTATGAGAGATGCTACTTTAGACTTGGTAAAGATAAAATGACTAGTAATATCACCTGCTCTTGACACGAATACCAAATAAATGACGGCGAAATATCCCTTTTCTGAATTGTCACAAAACTCATGCACCTTGCAGGTTTGAGTATTATCAGGGAGCAAGAAGTGGGGAAATTGGGTCAAGGAAGGGAATTCCAAAATATATACTAAGATTTCGAGACCGGCCCTGATCTAATTTATTATGCACCATCGTTCAACTACGACAGCATATCTGCTGGCCCACGAATCGCCGAGAACAAGCTGGAATTAAATCAATCGCTTCGATACTGTTCGAAGAGCCATCTAGATGAAATGTTCTATACTCCCGAATAATCGAGAGTCGTGGATGGAATCTGCTTGGTAGTATATAAGCTGGGGAATCAGAGATAGCCAAGGAGAGTTACGAATATAATAGTTCCAGAGTTCACAGATAGAGACTGACACAGTAATAAATAAATTAGTGAAGTAAATATTTTAGTTGAATAATTGTTTTAAAGTAGTGTTTTTATTGAAAAGAACAAAATTTAGTAGTCCATATTTATTATTGTGTGTTCACGTGGAGATTTGATATTATATTTATATAGTCAAAATATATTGTTTTCCGAAAACGTCTACAAAAGTTATTTTCTGCTATTTAATTCGAAATATTCTTGGCTCGATTCATAAGAAATAGTATATTTCATCAGGTTATGGGCCCAGATTACGCCCGAGTCAAGAACTGAAGTCGCACCGATAAAATTATACATTTGTTTGCGAAATAAGTATTTCGATCCGTTAAAGAAGATAAATAGTTGTAGCTGTCGTTTTGATTTCGGAAATGTCGTCAAACAGTGCATTATCTATGATCGAGAAACTCAGAGGCCGAGAAAACTACGATACATGGAAATTCTCCATGCAAACTTTGTCGGAACACGAAGAACTCTGGGGCTGTATCACCGAGGAAGAGAAAGATGTTAAAAAGATCACCAAGGCTAAATCTAAAATAATCTTTTCCATCGATCCGATCAACTATGTTGATGTGCAGCAGGCAGGAACTGCCAAACAAGTTTGGGAAAATCTTCAAACGGCTTTTGAAGATTCCGGTCTCACCCGAAGAGTTGGTTTATTGAAAACTCTAATCAGTACCAAATCAGAGGATAGTTCATCTGTCGAAGATTATGTCAATAAAATCATCTCAACTGCCCACAAATTATCTGGAATTGGCATGAAAATCATTGACGAATGGATCGGGACACTTTTATTGGCAGGTTTACCGGAAGAATATAAACCTATGATTATGGGACTGGAAAGTTCCGGAATTGTTATTAGTGCAGATGCGATCAAGACTAAGTTGTTGCAGGATGTGAAACCTGACATCTCTGAAAATCGTTCAGTAGCGCTACTTGGTAGGAATATCAAGAAATTCCATGCAAAAGCAAAGGGTCCAAGATGATTTTCATGTAACAGATTTGGTAATTTTTCCCGTGACTGTAAATCTCCGAAAAAAAATAATAATTCTAAACGGGAAACAGTTTTGTACTCATCGTTTGTGGTCGGTCAGCTGGATTCCGATGACTGGTTCATAGATTCTGGTGCTTCCTCACATATGACCAAGAGAAGGGAGCTGCTAGAAAATCCAAGAAAACCAGATTTAACTCAAGTTCAAATAGCAGATAACACTCATTTGTCAGTTGAATCTGTTGGAGATGTGAAATTGAATTTATTCAATGGAGAAAGCATTACTGAAGTAACAGTCAAGAACGTCATATATGTACCAAACCTCTGTACGAATTTGCTATCTGTCAGTCAAATGATCAAAAATGGCAATAGAGTCAAATTCGATGAAAAAGGTTGCAAAATTTACATTTTCCATAATCGTTTAATTGCAACATCTACTTTATGTGGAAATATGTTCAAATTGGATCGTCCAACGCAGGCGACGAATTTTTCAATCAATGAAAAGCTCGATGAGAATTTGTGGCACAGAAGAATGGGGCATATCAACTTCCAAAGTCTCAAGAAACTCGAAAAACTTGTGAATGGTGTACATTTCACACGAGGTGATAGAGACCAGTGCACTATTTGTTTGAAAGGAAAACAAACTCGACTTCCATTCAATCACGAAGGAAAACGTTCCACTCGAATGCTCGAGTTAGTCCATTCGGATGTATGTGGGCCAATGTCTGTGAATTCTTTGGGAGGTGCCAGATATTTTCTCATATTCGTGGACGATTTTAGCAAGAAAGTGTTTGTTTATTTAATTGAAAACAAAAATCAAGTTTTCAAGAAATTTCAAGATTTCAAAGTTTTTGCCGAAAATCAAACTGGTTTGAAATTGAAAACACTTCGAACCGACAATGGGACCGAATATTGTAATCAAGCTTTTGAAACCTTCCTGCGAAACAGTGGAATTCATCATCAAACTTCAGCTCCGTATACACCAGAACAAAATGGGGTAGCGGAGCGAATGAACCGCACCATAGTAGAAAGAGCCCGCTGCATGCTTTTTGATGCCGAGTTGAATACCAAATTTTGGGCAGAAGCCGTTTCAACTGCTGTATATGTGATTAATCGTTCTCCGAGCCGTGTTTTGGAAGACCAAACTCCCGAGGGGTTATGGACAGCAAAGAAACCCGATTTGGAACATGTGAGATTGTTTGGGTGCAAAGCTTTGGTACACGTTCCAAGACAGAAAAGAACAAAATTTGATCCGAAATCCAGAGAATGTTTTATTCTTGGATATAGTGATCAGTCTAAAGCATATCGTTTGTATGATCCCAAGACTAAAAAAATCCTGATTAGTCGGGATGTCATATTTTTCAAGAATTGTCAAAAAACTATCAAACCTGAATTGGCAATCAATGAAAATCAAAGTTTCAACAATTTTTTCGAAGATCGGGTTTCAGATGAAAAAGAGAAGGCGATTTCAGAAGACAGAGATGTGTCATCTGCCGAAAACGTTAGTCTTCCCTCTGAACCTTATGAGAATTTGGAATCGAATGTTCATCTGAACGAAAATATCTTGTCAGGTTCTGCAGATTCTAACATTGAACCGGTAAAGAATGTGCGAACGTCTTCAAGAATTCGGAAACCAGTGAACATGGACGATTTTGTTGTAAACAGTGCCGAATCGATTTCAGAACTAGATGATCCAGTGGATGTTGAAGACGCACTGTCTAGTAGTGATGCGAAATTCTGGAAAAAAGCTATGAAAGAAGAATACGATGCACTTATTGAAAATGAAACTTGGATATTGACAGACCTCCCTCCAAACCGTAAGCCAATTAACAATAAATGGGTGTTCAAGACGAAACAAGATGCTGATGGGAAAATAATATGATACAAGGCACGATTAGTAATCAAAGGTTGTGCTTAGAAGAAAGGCATTGATTATGAGGAAACTTATTCTCCCGTAGTCAGGTACACATCAATTCGTTTTTTGGTGGCACTATCAGCAAAATTCAACCTAGAGATTGACCAAATGGATGCAATTACAGCATTTCTACAAGGAAATTTGGAAGACGAAATCTACATGTTCTAGCCCAAACTATTTGATGATGGTTCACACCAAATATGTTGTTTGCAAAAATCCCTCTACGGTTTAAAACAAGCGAGTAGAATTTGGAATATAAAATTGGATTCCAAGTTGAAAGAATTCGGACTAATCCAATCAAGTGTTGATTCTTGTGTTTATTTTAAGAATCATGCAAATACTTTCCTCATTGTAGCACTTTATGTGGATGATTTGATGATTTTTTACAATGATGACAAGTTAAGAAACGATCTGAAAGAAAAATTATTCCAAACTTTCAGAATGAAAGATTTAGGAAAAGCAAGATTTGTACTTGGAATGCAAATATTACGAGATCCAATTCAAGGTACAGTTTCAATTGATCAACATCTCTATCTGAAGACAATTTTGAAGCGATTTGGTATGAGTGATTGCAATGCTGTTTTGACACCATTGGATACATATCAAAAATTATCAAAAGAAATGAGCCCAAAAAACCAAAAGCAACCTGAAGATATGGAAAATATACCCTACCAGGAAGCTGTGGGTTCTTTGATGTTTGCTGCACAAGTTACTAGGCCTGATATTTGTTTTGCGGTTTCATCCTTGAGTAGATTCAATCATGATCCAGGAAGAGCACATTGGATAGCAGTAAAAAGAGTATTCAGATATCTGAAGGGAACCATTCACGTCAAACTGACATATTCCAAACATCAAAATTCTGAAATACTTGGATATTGTGATTCTGACTGGTCGAATGATATCAATGATAGGCGATCCACAACAGGCTACGTATTTCTCATGCAAGGAGAAGCAATTTCGTGGAATTCAAGGAAGCAACCCACGGTTGCACTTTCTACAACTGAAGCGGAGTATATGTCTTTGGCTGCTGCCGTTCAAGAAGGACTATGGTTGAAAGGGTTAGAAAATGAGCTGGTTGGAGACACCGGCCAGTGCATTATAGTCAACGGAGACAATAAAAGTTCACTACAGTTGGCTATAACAAATGCTTATCATGCTCGCACGAAACACATTGACGTGAAACATCATTTCATACGTGACAAAATATCTGACAGAAGGATCAAATTAAACTATATGAAAACCGAGTTGATGGTAGCGGATTCTTTGACAAAACCCGTGAATTCTATGAAGCATTCATTTTGTACTTCCAATATGGGCTTACACAAAAATTATTTCTAGGAGGAGTATTGAAAAGAACAAAATTCAGTAGTCCATATTTATTATTGTGTGTTCACGTGGAGATTTGTTATTATATTTATATTAGTTGTCAAAATATATTGTTTTCCGAAAAGGTCTACAAAAGTTATTTTCTGCTATTTAATTCGAAATATTCTTGGCTCGATTCATAAGAAATAGTATATTTCATCAGTTTTAAATAAATTAGAACAATTAGTTAGTGCAGTGTTACTACATTTGTTGTCAGAAGTCGGATGTTTAAAATAAATAAGTGTTCGCCGTATTGAAAAACTGGTAGACATTTATCGCGCCTAATAGACAGTTAGTGACCCGTTGAACATTTGAGTGTTTGCAAAGTGGACAGTTTTGCGCGTCGCGGGACAATAAACTGAAAACTTTTTCCGTGAAATAAATAATAGACTGATATTTCGGTTAAAAACAATTAAAGACAAAATGTTTTCGAGGAGAGTTCACCTAGTTTACCTTAAAGTTAGTGAATTGAAACAAGATTTAGAGGAGCGTGAATTAGAAACAACTGGAAAGAATGCCGTACTCCAGAAAAGACTTTCAGATGGACTGATTGAAGAAGGAGAAGACCCTAAAACATTTTTGTTCGAAGTTTCTGGAATAGATTTGAGGTCTATAATGAACAAACTCAACGAAAACACGAAATCATTGGAGGAGAAACTTCAACAGAATTCGGTGAGTCTTGAAGATAAATTTCTACAAAATTCGAAGAGTCTGGAGAAAAAGCTTCTAGAAAACTCGGTCAGCTTGAAAAATATGGAAGATAAATTTCTAGAAAATTCGAATAGTCTAAAAGAGGAACTCCAAGATAAATTTCAAGAAAATTCGAATACTCTGAAAGAGGAACTTCTAGAAAATTCAAAGAATTTGAGAGAAGAGCTTCTAGAAAATTCGAGAAACTTGAAAGAAGAAGTTTGCAGTGTGGCGAATCGGTTGGAAGGAAGAATGGGAAACAGAGATGGAGAAAATCAAAGATGACATGGAGGAACAAATAAAAAAAATCATGTGCGCACCCCTGAAATTTCCAACAGAAATTCAATGCCGGATCTGAGTACGAACTTGGAGGAAGATCAAAAAGACGTAAAAGATTTTAAGGTCAGTACGGAACCTGGAAAACTCGCATTGAAACCGCCTCAGTTCGACGGAAACACTCCATGGTCAAACTACCGCCGACAATTTGAAGCTGCTGCCAAAGCAAATGGATGGAATGCTGGGGAAAAAGCTTTAGCATTGACAATGGCATTGCGTGGCGAAGCAACAGATATTTTACAAACGCTCACCGCCCAACAACAGGAGGATTATGAACAGCTGGTAAAACACTTGGAACTTCGCTATGGCCAAGCCCACCTTGAACACGTATATCAATCACAGCTGAAGAACTGATGCCAGAAATCAAGCGAATCGTTGCAAAAATTTGAAGCAGATATTGCACGCTTGGTTCGTCTTGCGTACCCAGCTACACCGGAAAATGTAATGGAGCGACTAGCGGTTCAGGCATTTTTGGATGGACTCCGTGACCAAGAAACCCGACAAGCCCTAACACTAGCTCGCCCCGCACATCTCGTAGATGCATTGGCACGCGTTCTGGAATTCGAAGCAGCAAAGCAATCCTGCAAAAGCCAGAGTAGAGTAAGGATGATCGAGGAAGACCGACAGGAGCCTACTAATATGGAAACTGTGATGCGAAAAGTGATGAAGGAAGTTATGCCTGAGAAAAGACCGATAAGATGCTGGAATTGCGGAAAAGTTGGGCATGTACGTAGCAAATGCCCAACATTCAAAGAATCGACGCAGGAAAACTAAAGAAGGTCGATGAGGAGGGGCAGTCGTCGGCCTGTATCCAGCAAGCCCCAAATAACAATGCATATGTCGCTGTCCTGCAACGACAGAACAAAGGTGTTTTTGTAGACAGTCTCATCAACAACGAGCCTCGCACCATGTTGCTTGATACAGGTGCGACTAGGACAATCCTTGGGCCTACTTTTGCCAAAACACCGGCAAAAATTGAATCGTCGAATTGGAAGCTACGCACAGTAACAGGAGAGCCGGCAACTGTGTATGGTGAACTTCCAATCGAACTGACTTTAGGCAGCACAAAAGTGAAACACCGGGCTCTAGTAGCGGATATCGAGGTCGAGGTAATAATTGGAATGGACATCATGAATTCGAGACGTTGCAAAATTTGCTTGCAAGAATTCCTTTCCACAACACTTCTCAATATAGGCAATCCGCATGAACCAATCAGTACTATCCTGGCCAAGGCGGTATATTTGAATCAATGCTAAGGCGGTATAGTAGTCCCAAGTATTCAACTTGGATAGCAAGGTTAGTTTGGTTATGGTTATGGCTTAAAAATGAAAAAAGAAGGGAACATGATCTAATCTAACCAAACTGGACCTTGATATCCAAGTTGATCCTCATCGTAACCTAAAATTATATTGCACACCACGCTGGCGCAACTAAAATAGAGTTTTGATTGGTCCATGCAGATTGCCTATTGGGAAGTGTTGTGGATAGGAATTCTTGCAATTTACTTGGCTGTTAAGAGAGAGCTGTCATTTGCCATTCAAAATGATTGCATGTCTATTGAATACAGGTATTTATTTTTCTAATTATTGTGGATTACTTTACTCATAAATTGCTACAACTATATGTTCAAAGTATTTTCGGCTTAATATTTTTAGCACCTTTTCTATGACTTTCTCCATAGACAAATTAAAAATAAAGAGACTGTTTGCGTCGAGGCGCTGCCTGCAATCGACAGACGACTGATGAGTGATGACAATGATACTTTTTCATTTTGATATGTGTCAAAATACAAAAGCATTTTGTTTAAATGTGAATTTTTTATTATTACGAATAACGGTATAATTTTAGAATTATTCTTTTACTGTTATTGTATCGAATAGTACAACTTATATTTTATGGATTTGAATTCATGAAACCAACGTCGGAAATGGAATGTTTTATTATTCGAGTTGATTCTGAAATTCCTGGAATTATTCTTTTACAAGGTACAAGCTGCTGCTGCTCTTCTCAAACTGATACTTATTTTCATCGGTCAGTTGCTGAAATTACAAACGGATAGTTATTTTTATACATCAGTTCTCCGTTTCTATCAACATTGGAGGAAGTATATGGTTAACAGATTATTCAGGTGGAGTATGTGTTATAGCTACTCGTTCTGATTGCTAATAAATGTACAAAATTATTGAAGGTTTGTTGTAAATGTAATTTGTTTTTATTTTCGTTGATTTTGATGTTTATCTACGGTTTGGATTTGATGGTATAAGAAAACAATATTCTCATTTTTGTTCTTCAGAGTTCTATTAATGTGTAGTTGTTACCTACAAGTCCCAAAACAATGTTACTACAGCATTCAACTTATTATACTTGTTCTATATATATACTTGAATTGAGTTCTTGTTTTCATGAAATAAATATTTTTTTTTCAAACCCTTTCATTTTATTCACGAATGATTTCACAAGGTCCACGAATCGTTTACTGAATATATTTTAGTAGTGATTGATTTTTCATTCCTCTATTTCAAATGAAACAACCATTCGTATGAAATACAGGAATGGCAAATTGATCGATGATAAAATATATACCTTATCAACCATATGAAAGCAATACGGTTAAAAAAAACGCCCTTTTTCACTCGGTAACTGAAAAATGAACTCTGTTTTACCCACCGTACTAAGTTAGTTTACCTAGGTGCAAGGTAGGTCGCCACTGCTGAACGTGGTGCAAACTTTTACTGCAGGTTTGACAACTCTCTTTATTTTTCGTTTCTCTATGACTTTCTCAGTTCTATTCTCCCTTTATTTATTACGTTTCCCTGGCAACCCCTTCAAGAGAGCTTCGTTATACAGAGTATTCATTCTCTGAAACTATTCAAACTAAGGAACCATTGCAAGTTTTTGATGAAACCAATAAGATATCAGAATAAAAATAAAAGTCGTGAACGCAAAACGCCGTTATGCGAAAGCTGCCTAACAGTTTTCTGTCAGCGATGTGAGCACAACGTAGCGGAGAATCGGGAACTAAGACCTAAAGGTGGTACCGTCCGAAAAGATCAAAATTGCAATCACCAGGGTTTTTAGACATCTTAGATCTTGACTTTCTTAAGTATTCTGGATAAAAAAAACTAAAGTTTAGCTAGCATTATTTATATTTTGATTAGTTATGAATTATACTTAATTAATTAATTAATTTTATGTATTACTGTCAAATAATAAATATTGTAATAATTTTTTTATATCCCTATTATAAAAAAATTGTTTCTTGGGATAATAAAGTACTACTACTACAAAAAGATTGGCTAATAATTCATGCATTTTCAACGCAGTTTGCATGCAGCTGCCTTTATGCTAATTGATTCCAACACGTATATTTTCGGATTTTATGATGACGTGCGACTGTGGGCGGGGTTTGTGCTGGCGTTAAGTACATTTTGTGAAATCGCCATCTGGACTGATGTGTAGATGTGAGGGTGTATCACCATTATAGTTTATAATAATTATAAATTAATTCGATTAATTTTAACATTATCAATTAGTAATAGTTATTGAATCAACTAGTGTATTAATGAAGGCGAATAACGATTGAGATATTTTAAGGCGTGAGCAAAGCGAGTGCATTAGTTAATGATCGAAATCACTATTCGCATTTTAATATAAGAGTTGATTACAATATATTTCTAACGACCTCCGAATCACCGAATGAACAGTAGATACAAATTTTATCGAACATTAATGATCATCTTTTAGTTATTTGAATAGCCAAAGTCAAAGTCAAAATACAATATATTGTTTGAAGTTATAAAAAAACTTATAGACAAAGCTTATTGGTTTTAAGATAATGTTAAAATTGAATTGAACTAAATTAATAAGAACAAAGTATACTGGTGATACTCCCTACCATCTACATATCCCAGAACACCACCACTATATTTATATATTTACATTAATATTTGTAACGGTAGAAAAATCTGAAAGGAGATACAGATAAAGTACATATGTATAATTGCATTTTTCGGCTGCGCTACGAAATCGAAAATTAATAGGTCATTAATGGTCGATTTAAAAAAATCATGCCTTAATGAAAAATCTACCAAAGATAGGAGTCATTTATGGTCGATTTCGTTTTCATTGAGGAACATTAAACAGACATATTAATACGAGGTCGACGGAAATTTAAGTTTTGTTATTGAGGTTTCATAACTTCTGACAATAATGTACATTTTGACTTTGACTGTAGGATTGAGTTACATTTGCTTATAATACCGCGCCAGGAAGAAAAGCGAGCTTACCAGCTGATGTACGGAGTAAGAACTGTTCAGGACGATAAAGATGTTATGAGTCATTAGCGAAGATTCGCTTAATCGTAATTATAATAATAATAGTTTCATTACCTGTTCCAATTCTCTTATCCAAAAAACCCATTACTACCCTCTTATCTTGCTTCAGCAGTTTGTTGGTGAACTCTGTGAGTATTTCGAGGAACGGTAAATTCGGGGGCGGTCCGGTTGGATCTTCTATGGCGTTTTCTGAACCTGTCACAGCAAATATAATGCCAGCTCTGTGCAAAGCAGTTATTGCCTCCCGATTCTTAACAGCGTCTAGGCCAAAAGATAAAGCAAATCTCTTTGCCAACTCCTGCGGATAATGATTGTTCGATTAAATATTATTATCCAGGCATGCCATGACTTTGGGTATACTCATGAGGCACCATCTCATTTCCCAAATACAAAAGAATAGATTTTTGAAATATAGGTTGATAATTGTAACATATAGTGGATATTAAATATTTAATATTAATTCATTTTTTGAATAAATTCACAGAAGTTTATCAAATGCTTTACATCCATCAGTACTAATTCCGTTGAAGAAAATGTATGTTAGTTTGCAGCGCCTTGGTGGCGCGCGGGGTAAGCGATCGCTTCAGGTCTCGTGCATGACATTACTTGTTCAAAAAGGTAGCTCGCTTAAGTATCTCGAAGACATCTGATGGTTGCTCGTAAGGGTGCAGCTGGTTGATGGAAACAACCATTTTAACAATAGCAAGGATAGTACGGGAGGTAGCGTTGCATTTTTGCAAGTACTTTTGTAACGGAAACTTATCATTTTTAGTACTTGATTAATATTCAATAATCAGCAAAATTAGCGTCGTTGCCGCACCCGCGTTGGAGTCGAAGGTAATAGTACACGAAACTTGTTAAAAACAAGTATGCTACTTTCAGCACCAGTAGCAATGCAGCTAAAGGTGACAGCACGTGAAAGTTGTTGGAACAAAATATGCTATGGGTTATACCGTGTCAAATTTTATGGGATTATTTTTGATATAATTTTCAACAAAAAAATAATTTTCAGCTCTAACGAAGAGAAGGGGATTGACTATATGTCAGTCACTTATATGAACCAAAGTCAGTATGTTCAAGTATTAAATCATATCTTCATGAACTTTATGCAGCTGAACTTTCATACTTTTTAAATAATAAAGTGAATAGTCAGCTTCATTAATAACAAGGGGTTTGTTTGTAAGAGCTAAACCGCTGATGAAGTGTAATATATTAAGGGAAACATATTATTGTTGTGATTCAGTTCGTATAAAAGATATGTTCCAAATGCTGTGTTACCGGATGTTCTGGTTCACACGAAAAGAAGAATCCTATGATATTCAGGGAACCGCTAATGGTGGAATGATTGATATGTTAGAAGAGAATAATCTATGAAAATATCTATTACACAGAGAGAGATCGCCAACCTTTCTGCAGTGTTCCAGAGAAGTAAGCCAGCCTGTAAGCGAAGCATCTTTTTTGGACTGAATTTGAAGGTTTCATTCATCGCTCTTGGCATGAAACAGAACACCAAGTTTTTGAAAGGCACATTGGCATAAGACCTCTCATGGTTTTCCCATGAAAGGGTAGTACTTATGGTAATTCTGAACATTGAAATGGAGGATTCATTTCATGAGATCGGCCTTTGAAAAAAGACTCTTAGGTTTTGGTGACATTGAAATCTACCAATTTGTTGGATTCCCACTCTAAAATTTTTGCAAAGTCCACATTTAAAGTGTTCTTCAAGTGTTTCTTCTACGTTCTTATTTGGTTACATAATGACACTGGTTCTCAAGTATATTTGTGACATCAGTAAACTTATTAAAAAATAAATAAATAAATGACATAAATATAAAAGAAAATATAAAAGGTTAAGTAAGTTTGTTGTTAGATACATTCTTTTGTAGTTGGTTTTTCGAACTGAATAAATAAAACAGTTTCTTCGAATTTTATTTCATAATAAACACTATTCAAATTGGAAGGTATGCATTGGGATCTTAGTAACGGTAAAAGATAGGGTGGTGATTGAATGTGGTTAGTTGCGTATTTCAGATGTCAATTACGAGAATCAAAAGAATCTCATCTAGCTTTCATGTTCTGGAATAATACATGAAGAATTAAAATTTTCCAAATTCTTCTTTTGACTATATCTTTATATTTTGTAAAGATTTTAAAAACTTTTGGCTCTTTCTCATAGCAAATTTTTGTAGACTATCGAAATATGCAAATAAAAATGATATACAAAATATCGTACTAATTAGGCCACCCTCAACATTTTATTTTCAAATATGGACCTATTTTTTATGACATTTTTTTAAATGCTAAATGTCGTGTTTTATACGAGGGTAGTATTTTCATCTGAATTACTGCTTTGAAAATATTGAACTATTACAAGTAGAATTAAAAAAAAAAATCAAATCCATAACTGCTATAATTGATAAATATCATAGAATAAGAAGTGAATCAATGACAAGTTGACATTTTTTTAATTATAGCTGTCATGGAATTTATAAAATGTTGATATTTTACTGGTAACACTTCAATATTTCCAAAACACTCTGTAGTTCAGGTGAAAATACTAAGCCAATATGAAACATGACTCTTAGCATTTGAAAAAAGTGTCAAGAGATTTTTAAAATCTTTACAAACTAAAAAGATTTAGGCATAAGAATATTTTCGGAATTTTCGATTTTTCCTGTATAACTCTACAACTGAAGATGAGATTTTTTTGTTTCACGTAATTGACCTCTGAAATACGCATTTCCCCCATTTAACTACCCGACTCGAATTTGAATAGCCCTGTACTATGAACTTTGTGGTTTATAGTTCTATAATATTTAATATCATACCTTCAAAGCAAAGAATTCCTCGTGCTGTCTTGTATTCCTACCACCAGACTGCTGCTGTACCT
This sequence comes from Chrysolina americana, assembly GCA_958502065.1. Classification (NCBI taxonomy): domain Eukaryota; kingdom Metazoa; phylum Arthropoda; class Insecta; order Coleoptera; family Chrysomelidae; genus Chrysolina; species Chrysolina americana. Next base: position 78,858,963 of record OY293410.1, read on the forward strand.
CATTGAACATCATATTCAAGCTGAGACACATAGTCAGGGCACAGTTAACCTTATTGATCTCCCTTGCCTTACTTAGTGTTGCTTTAATGATATCCCCGTATTCATTATAGTACTTGACATAGTGCTTGAAGACATCCGCGCCCGCTTTGGTCGGCATTATATTATAGACTATCAATTTACAATAAGCTGCGAGAAAGTTACGGCGCTTGTGTAACTCTTCAATACGGAGTTCATCGTGTTCAGAGTCTTGTTCAGGAACGAAAACATAGCTGAAATAATTTTTCTTTTAGGATGTGAAAAAAACATTTTTCTTTTGAATGTTAATACTAAGCAGAAAATTTGAATTTGAAGTAGTATTTGGTTGGTTTGAATTTCCGATCAAATAACACAACCTAGATGAGTAACTCGCCGCACACGCATAAAAATTTGTGTGTAAGGAACATCTTCCCCCAACGGCAGCGTCGTGCGTTGTTAACAGAAATATTGGGGTTCATTAAAATAGAAATAATAGAAACCCAATATGGAATGGAAACCTGAAATTATGATGGAATAATCTCCACAGGATTTTGAGAATGTTTTTTCATAATTCATTAATTTTTTTCTTTTCTAATTTGATTTCCCTTTCTCGATAGTTACGACACTGGTAGCTTGCCTATGAAATGACATATTTTGATTTCCAGCTTCAAATGGTCTCTTACTCATCTCACAATGCTTCACCACTGCTTAATAATAAAAACTAACTATAGTTTAACACAAATTAACTCAGAATTTGCCCTTTATTTACGAAAAAACACTCCAATGAGCCAAAGACGAAAAAAACAGAGATGTTTTGTTGTTGTTCTGTCATATTTGACATTCGATATTCCAAATGCAGTGTTGCCGTACTGACCAGACTATATCGACAACGAAGAATCTCCGTTCGGCGAAGGAAATACTTTCGTTTTCACATGCTCTCAACAAGCTGCAATGAACGTTTCAATTGCCTTCTTATTGTTATACATTTCATCCAAGACGGTATTTTTGGGTTTTCGTTGCCATGAATATACCCGACAAATATCAAAATCTAGCTGCCGTGCTTATTGTATCCTTAAAAAATTGCAACTGGCAATAATGTCATGATTTGAGGGATAACATTATGAAAAGATGTTACCTTCAGTTCTATTTGAGTATTACTCATCTAGGTTGTGTTACTTAATCGGAGGTTTGAATCCATTTTTATTTAAGATGTGTGTTTCTATTTTTGTATCTTAATTATTTATGTTTAAAAATTCTTCTGTGCTATTGAAAATTAAATAGATATTAATCAAATGGTCACACAGAGAATGATTCTGTTGTAGACAAAGTATTATTAAGAACATAATACTATATATGTGCAGAAGGGGAGGCAGGCGCGTGCCTAGGGTAGTTTCATGGGGGGGGTCATCCATTTCAGGACCAATATTTCCTATGTTTTGAAAAGTTAAACTTCAGTAACACTAAGGGACTCATATTTAATTCTTAAAAAATTTTAACAAAGTGTTCTTTAAAACAATAGCTCGAATATGAGAGAGTGTAAAAATAAATAAACAGAATATCTTTCAAAATGAAAACAATAACTCAAAAATAAAAAAATGTATAACTAAAAATAAATAACACAATAAATATTCTTCGAAACGAAAACAATAACTCGAATATAAAAGAATGTAAAAATAAATAAAGAGAAAATCATTCAAAACGAAAATAATAACTGAAAAATAAGTAAATGTGTAACTGAAAATAAATTTCGGCGTATTCCCGACTATTTCATTTCAAGTATATAATGTATTTACATAAGCACCTGCTTCGTGAATTCGGCCGTCGTTGTGTCGGCGAACAATAACAAATAAAAACCCAGTTCACTCAACACTCAACTCCATAATGCGCCACCCTGATTGCGAAATTTATAATTTAATGTTGTGACTAGAAGCTAGAAAACTAGAAGACAGGTGTGAAAGCCCATCGTTGTGTCTCCATCATCATCATTTTAAGTTTGAAAATAAGGAATGTTCAAATTTTTTCATCATCATCGTGGTCATGGGGGGGTAATTACCCCCACTACCCCCCCCCAGGCACGCGCCTGAGGGGAGGGTTGATTGTACTTTTAGTCATTGCTTGTATAGTATTAGTCACCCTTATGCTTGCATGCTTGTGTCTACAGTATTTGTCACAGTACTAAAAACATAGGGATAATAGCAATACTAGAGCCATTGACAAATGTCCGGCAATGAGACGAAGATGTCATACATTGTTGTTTACTTCACAGGCAAAATAGGCTGGTTTGTGGAAAGTGTTAGGATTACGAGCGTTAATAATTTTTGGCTTTACTGTTATCATTCGTCATATAGCCATATCGTAGGAATATTTTCCAGAAAATCGTCGATGATTCATATCAAGAAACGATGTATTACTGAATTTTGCTTTTTGTTATTCATTAAATGGGGACTTGGCAATAATTAATTGACCTTATTTATTGTCTCCTATGTTTGTAGTGCTGTGAGAACTACTGTATATTTGGATTGGCTTTCACAATTTAATTTTTGTCAATGATGAAAAACAAGTGTATTTTATTATTGATCAATATTTAGGTGAAACACTTTTGGTTTTATGGTCGAGAATCTTGGCCATATGTCTTAGAGCCAGGAAAATAGTTATCTGTTGGACACATGCCAAAAAAGAAATACCTACAAACGAACAAACATTTTTGAAAATATTGTTTTGATTGTCAACAGTCACTGGTTTCACATGTATTGCTCTAGAAAACTTGCATTTCATAATATGAATTGAAACTCACGTTTGCACAAACTCATTCAGTAGGGCTTGCAGATTCCTGTCTGGCCTACAAATCAGCTCTGCCAGAGCCTGAGTGGACCCCTGCAGCTGCTCACTGAAGACAATCAGCAGATCACACAGACCAACATAGGACTCTTCTTTGATGAGTACATAGGGAGAAGAACGTATCAACATTTGGGAAGCTTCAAGAAAGTCATCAAGTGTTTCACGCATGTTCTGATAGTCAGCATGGATAAGACCACCACCCTCAACAGCTACCTCAAGGTCTCTAAGACCCCAGAGGACATGATAGTAACAAGAACTGAGACAGTACTTAAGAGCCTCTTGGGGCAGGGTGCTCTCTATGTCCTGAAAAGTAAAATTATTTAATTTATTCGTTTATTGCTACAAGAAAACTCTAGATCAGAGAAATAATGAGCCAACTTCATAACAAAAAATAGTTTGAGAAAATAAAATATCAATTTAGTGCATAGTAAACATTAATGAGTAAATTTTTTGCATGGGTTATAATAATAATCTTTATTTCATTAAATAGGATATCCTAATATAAACACATTAAAATTTCTTTACTAACTATAGACAATGACAATAATACAGCACATAGTGACATAATAAAACAACACTAGCAGTACAAAATAAAATATAAAAACAAAATATAAAATGTAAAGTATAAAAAATATAAAAAGAGCATAAAAATAGCAGCGAGACAAATTTAAACTAATTAAAATAATTAAAAATAATTAAAACTAATGACGTTCATGATAGTCGAATACTCTTATTAGACTAGTTACCAAGTAAGTATACAAAAAAAGGTTTTTCATGTATATCACATCAACAGTCAGACCAGGTAATAGCCATTAAAAATATGACATATTCGAATATTTATCAAATTCAAGGAATTGACCTTAATTTTAAACATTGGCTTGGAAAAATCATAACGGTGTCTGGTTACGAATGATTTCGATCACAACCATCTTGAAGCTATCAATAGATTTAAGATTCTTAATACTGTCAGGCAGTTGATTGTAACTATCAAAACCTTTGAAAAAGTGAGTTCCTAGTACTGGTTTTCTTTGTTCTAGCTATATTCAGCATATCATTATTTCTTGTAGGATAATTATGAATATCTCTTCGATGGATGATATAATTATTGAAATATGGTGGAGCAAGACTGCAATATTTTGTAAATGAATAGCATTGTTCTCAAGAAATTTTTTTGTTTCACATTCAACCATTGAAGAGATGTCAACATTGAAGTGATGGGTGTATAACGATTGGTTTTCAAAATAATTCTCATACCTCTATTCTGTAATTTTTGTAGTTGCTCCATTTTATTACCATTGAACATATATAAAACTGAGGAACAGTATTCAAAGTGCGGCTGGATTATAGCATTTTACACCGTTATTTTGGTTTGAGTTGAAATGTGTTGAGAAACTCTGCTGAAGAAGAACAGTTTCTTTGATTTTTTTTAAAAACGTAATTGAAGTGGTCATCAAAAGTAAGAACATTGTCAATTAGAAAACCCAGATATTTCATGTTAAAAACTATTTCAATTGGCTCATTGTTTATTGTTAGAATTACATCATTCACATTTATCAAATTATATTTATATTTACTTGTACATATCATAGCTTTCGTTTTGTTTGTATTTAATTTTAGTTTATTCGCCATGAGGTATTCATTAACTGTAATAGAGATTTCTAATGGCTTTGGACACCCAAATAAAAAGAGACGAAAGTTCTTAATTTTTCCATCCTTGTTGCCAGGGGCACGCTCTGTGATTGGTTACTATAATGGCGGAGAGCTTCAATGACATGACAGCTACAGTTGAAAATGACATTTATACTCCCTGACCATATAGTAACCAATCACAGAGTACATTCCCTGGCAACAAGGACGGAAAAATTAAGAACTTTAGTCTCTTTTTATTTGGGTGTCCAAAGCCATTAGAAATCTCTATTAGGGCAGTATTCATTTTATGGAGAGCCCTGTCTAAATTGGAATCATAGCAAGCCAGTAATGTATCATCAGCAAATAGATTAACAAAATCTACATCAACAAAGAGATCAATATCATTTATGTATAAAATAAACAGTAGTGGTCCAAGGACACTTCCTTGTGGGACACCTATATTAACATCAAATTCCTCTGAGATATAATCATGAATTTTAACTTTTTGTTTTCTATTTGACAGATACTCGGATATCCATTCATAAACATTAACAGCAAAGCCATAACCTCTTAACTTTACCAAAAGTATGTCACGGTCGATGGTTTCAAAGGCCCTCTTGAGATCAAGAAAGACAGTTACAACATATTTATCATTATCAATTTCAGTTTTGAATTTGGATAAAGTAAGTTGTATTGCTGCTTCACATGAGTATTTCTCTCTAAACCCAGATTGATGATTTATCAAAATTTAATTTTTTTCTATGTGCTCCATGATTTGATTATAAGTAGCTAATTCTAGAACCTTTTCTATTGGTGGCAATGTGTTAATAGGTCAAAATTCACTAGCCTTGATTGTATTGTTTTACTTCGATGTTTCATTTTGCAGCGAACTTCATTATCAAACCAAGGTATTACGTTTTTGCTAAATAATAGGCCGAGCACACTACTAAACTGTTATTTTCTAACTTCACTATAAACAAACATACAACACTTCACTGACTAATAAAACACTTAGATCTATACAACAATACAACTAGCTAAATATTCCAAACACTTCTATACTTCTTAAAAAAAACTGCTTATTATCATTATCTAATCTTCTTAAATAATTCTCTTTATCAAAATTCTTCTTTAAAACTTCTTCTCCTAGTCAAATGTCTCGAGCTTATATAGGTACTCATCGTGTAGACTGGATTAATCGCGATGATTTCGAGAATACTCAAAACGGAGAACTTCTACACATTTCCAGGAATTGAGCGATGACGCCGCAGCTCCGTTATCTAGACTATTCATGCAGTACAGAAAACGATCCATCCAAATAAACACTTCTTGGAACTGATTTATCGATGAGGCGCCCGCGGAATGGACTCAGCGGCGCAGCTAGGGGGCTTTTATCAATCTCGTAACATTATCCCCCTCTCAATTTTGATCGTCCTAATCAAACAATGTGTCGTTGTCTCCATTATAACGTTTGAGTCTCTCTAGGTGAACGACCTTCATTTTCGCTCTCGAGCTGCGTTGAATTCTATAGACCACGTCGTTTATTCTTTTCACTATCGTATATGGTCCTTACCAAGATGGTGTTAATTTTGGAGAAAATCCTTTCTTACGACGAGGATTGTACAGCCACACTCGATCTCCTTCTTTGATTCCACCAGCATTGGCCTTAAGATCGTATCGAGCCTTCATTCTGTCACTAGTTATCTTCAATCTTTCTCTTGCAAATTCGTGGATCCCATTTAAGCTATCTCGCAGTTCGTCTGCATAATCCTGTACCTCTTTTTCTTCAGAACTTGGTGATCCGAACACCAAGTCACAGGGCAACCAAAGTTCTCTCCCGAAGATGATGCTGGCTGGAGTGAGCTTTGTGGAATCGTGCAGAGGCCCCGTAAGCCATCAAGAATAATGGAAGATGTCGATCCCAGGTCTTTTGGTGCTCCTCTACTACTTTGGAAAGATGTTCTTCCATAGTCCTGTTGAACCTTTCAACCATGCCATCAGACTGTGGGTGGAGGGCCGTTGTTCTGGTCTCGCTAATTCCCATCAATTCACAAACTTCCTTGAATAAATTTGATTCAAAATTTCTTCCTAGATCGGAATGTAGCTCCATTGGGACTCCAAACCTTGAAAACATGTTACCCACCAGAGCTCTTGCAACTGTGGATGCTTCTTGATTAGGCAAGGCATAAGCTTCAACCCATTTGCTAAAGTAATCCATAGCAACGAGGATGTATTTGTTGCCATCATTCGTCATCGGAAACGGTCCTGCTACATCGATGGCGATTCGTTCGAAGGGAGCACCTACATTGTATTGTTTCATCTCTCCTCTCGATCTTGTCTTGGGACCTTTGCTTGCTTCACACTTCAGACATCTTCGGCACCATCTCTCTACATCTTCACGACATTGGACCCAGTAAAATCTCTGCCGTATTTTATCCATGGACTTATTCACTCCAAAATGTCCACCTGATTTGCTGCCATGGATCTCCTCCAAGACATCACTTATCCTCGACCTAGGTACAACCAATTGAGAAATCACTTTTCTGCCGTCGGCCGATTCCCAAGCTCTCTTCAATAGACCATTCTCAACAATCAGGGAATCCCGTTGAGCCCACAATGCCTTGAAAGCTGGTGATCGTAAGGAGATTTCCTTCCAAGTGGGTCTTTCCGCTCCGCTTTCCTTCCATCGTAGAAAATCTGCAATGTTTGGATCACCTTCTTGGTCCTTCCTCATTTTCGCTGTGATCCAATTGTCGTCAACCATTAATCTCACCTGGTTGATCCCTTTGCGACGTACAATTCGCTCATAATTATCCGAATCAGGTCTTCTGGACAACGTATCTGTGTTGTTGGGCAATTCAGTTATTCTTAGCCTCTTATCTGGCATGGCCTCGGGGGCTTCATCATTGTTAGTCGGCATGTGCCCCGATATCAATTCGGTTCTCACTCTCTTCACTGGTATGACCCTGGGGGCTATATCATTGCTAGCCGGTGTGCGCCCCGATATCAATTCGGTTGTTTGTAGCCTCTTAACAGGGATGATCCTGGGGGCTCCATCTCTGCTAGCCGGTATGCGCCCCGAAATGTCTGATTCTAATTTTTCCTGCCGCCAATTTGAGGACTCGCTGGAAGACCTTGTCCACACAGGTGATTGCGAACGTGGTGGCATTCTCTAATAAGTCTCTAATAAGATGTCCCAATTTCCCACATCGATAGCATGCCCTGTTCTTCTGAATACTTATTCTGCTTAACAAAGATTTAATCTCATCCAGAACCTTCTCGAATAAACTAGTATCTGCGCTAGATCGTTGTTCGGGTTCTTCTATCGATACTGCTCGTACTTTTGGACTCAAGGAGTTGAGGGCCGCCTCCACTTCTAAAGAACGTACTAAGGCATCGCTACTCCTCTTTAAAGTGTGTCAATCGCAAAGTCCTCTGGATTTCGGTGTCTCTCAGTCCATCTGTGAATAACTGCACCACTAGCTGTTCCTTGAATTCTCCCGGTGCTTCTGGGTAAGCCAGCTGAATTAGGCGTCTCACATCCGCTTCAAATTCTTGCAAACTCTCACCTGATTTTTGAGTGCGCGTTTTCATTTGTGCCCGATACAGTTGTTCTCCATACCGCAACTCTAATGCAGTAATCAGGTCTTTATATTTATTTTGCTGTTCGATGGGTTTCGTCTGCAACATACCCAAGGCTGGCCCTCTCAAAGCTACTATAAGTGCCGTAGCTTTTTCATCTTCGCCCCATCCATTAGCCACCGCTGCAGCTTCAAATTGTCGGCGATACATGGACCAAGAAGACTGTCCATAAAAAATCGGTGGTTTTACGGAAATTCCTGATGTGGCAACCCTGTCTCGACGATCTTGGTTTTTAAGGAGAGCTACCTGGTTTTCGAGTCTTTCACTTTCTTATCAAGCTCATCGTCAATTTTCTTGATGTCTTCCTTTAGTTCTTTTTTCAGTTCTTCTTTCAGTTCCTCCATTTGTACTTCGTTTTTCTGTAATACATGTTGAAAGAACTTGTCTTGATGTTCTAGAACCTTCTGGAGGTCTGTTTTCCTTTGTTTTTCTATTCGTTTTCGTTTTACTGATTATAATCAAGTTTTGATGACAATCGTGCATTGGCCATACCGCAACTCTAATGCAGTAAACAGGTCTTTATATTTATTTTGCTGTTCGATAGGTATCGTCTGCAACATACCCAAAGCTGGACCTCTCAAAGCTACTATAAGTGCCGTAGCTTTTTCTTCTTCGCCCCATCCATTTGCCACTGCTGCAGCTTCAAATTGTCGGCGATACATGGACCAAGAGGACTGTCCGTCAAAAGTCGGCTGTTTTACGGAAATTTCTGATGTGACAACCCTGTCTCGACGATCTTGGTTCTTGAGGAGAGCTATCTGGTTTTCGTTGAGTCCTTTCACCTCCTTTCGCACTTTATCCACTTTCTTATTAAACTCATCGTCGATTTTCTTGACGTCTTCCTTTAGTTATTCTTTCAGTTCTTCTTTCAGTTCCTCCATTTGTACTTTGGTTTTCTGTAATACATGTTGGAAGAACTTGTCTTGATGTTCTAGAACCTTCTGGAAGTCTATTTTCCTTTGTTTTTCTATTCGTTCTAATTCATTCTTTTGCTGCTCGAGAATTTTCTGGAGTCCCTCTTCTTGTTTTTCATTTTCTCGCTCTTTTCTCTGTTCTTCGAGAATTTTCTGGAGTACCTCTTCTCCTCTCCTCTTCCTCCAACCGACGTGTTAATTCTTTTTGTTTTTCATTTTCTTGTTCTTGTTTTTCCTCCTGGCGCCGCTTTTCCTCTTCTTGTTTTTCCTCCTGGCGCCTTCTTTCCAAATCCGCAAACTGATTTTGGATAAATTTCACAATGTCCTCCATCGTATCGTACGATGTACTCCTCGTATTCACCATAAATAGTTTATAAATAGGTTGTTTCTGTTTTTCACTAATATCCCGCTTCTGACACCACTGTTACGTTTTTGCTAAATAATAGGCCGAGCACACTACTAAACTGTTTATTTTCTAACTTCACTATAAACAAACATACAACACTTCACTAACTAATAAAACACTTAGATCTATACAACAATACAACTAGCTAAATATTTCAAACACTTCTATACTTCTTCAAAAAAACTGCTTATTATCACTATCTAATCTTCTTAAATAATTCTCTTCATCAAAATTCTTCTTTAAAACTTCTTCTCCTAGTCAAATGTCTCGCGCTTATATAAGTACTCATCGTGTAGACTGGATTAATCGCGATGATTTCGAGAATACTCAAAACGGAGAACTTCTAAACATTTCCAGGAATTGAGCGATGACGCGGCAGCTCCGTTATCTAGACTATTCATGCAGTACAGAAAACGATCCATCCAAATAAACACTTCTTGGAACTGATTTATCGATGAGGCGCCCGCGGAATGGACTCAGCGGCGCAGCTAGGGGGCTTTTATCAATCTCGTAACAGTATGATACTTTTGTAACAGCATATTTGCAATTTGTTTATAACTATTTCGCATTCACTGTAAAAATTCTGATATATAACGTTGGCATCTACTGAGTCCAGGTCCCAGTTGCGCGTAATCAAGTCTTATTTAATTTTATTTAAATTTTGTTCACTAATGTTTCTATATGATTTTATGGAAATATTTTCATGTATGTTATTATTTTTTAGGCAAACAGATATTACAGTGCATTTTGCGAAATTATTATTAACAAGTACATAACCAATTAAAGTTGCACTATCATTTGTGATTCTAGTTGGCTCCCTCACTAGTTGCTCCACCCCATATTGCAACAACAAAGATTCAATTTTTTTTCAAATAAAGATCTGTACAAAAATTATCAAGGCGCCTATTTGAATTATTAGAGTACTGTATATGAACTCGAAAGATACTTTCACTTCAACATTTGTGAGTATTTCAAAATGTTCTCTCTACTATTGTTATTTTGTTTTAGAATGAAAATCTGGCAAAATTGTATCGGCATATAGCATTCCCAAAACGTTTGGTTGATGGTTCATGTAGCCAGTAGCCAAAATATAACACATACAAGCGATGGAGATTCAAGTGTTCAACTGTCCTTCCTGCAAACTGCTTGCTTCGAGCTGAATTAAATATGAAGAATATCACCAAATTATATTTTTACCTTACAATGCACTCTATTGAAAATGAAAAAATGCTGTACATTTTTTTTTCAATACGTCTTATAGTTTTCGAGATATTTAATTGCTTAGCTAGGCATGCGACAATGATAAAAATGTCAAATCAAAAAACTATAAAATCGTTTATTATGCCAACGTGTTTGAATACAACTACTTATGCACCAAAAACACGTTTTTTATTGTTCTTTTCGAACCTTAAAGTTTAAAAAAAATGGATACAAATCATGAAGAGGGTAAGATTTACACGGAGTCAAAAGTTGTTTCTATTGTTGCCAGCATCATTTTGATGTAAGTATGTTAATGCAGTGAGTACACGTATTAAACGTAGGTCTAACTAAAACTTAATAAAGAATTAATTTTTGTAATTTATGTGGGCCACAGGTTGTTAAAATTTTTATTATTTTGTTTATTTGCTAGAGTGTTTCAAAGAGTAAGTTTACTTTTAAGGTACTTAGGTTTAATAGTGGAAGGTTTACCTATGCTTAAAGGTATATTTTTTCTTTGTTTGAGATTGAAAGTGACATCGAAAACAAAGTTAAGTATAGATTAGTTGAAGGTGAAATTAAAATTAAAAAAAGAAACCAACTAACATGAAGCCTGAAAGGTCTGCAGCACATAAACGGAACTAAATTAAGTTTTTTGAGAAAGTTTAACACTGAGATAATCCTTCAAAATCAGTCATACCCGAAAAAGTTTTTTTTGCTTGTTTTCAAGAGGATGATATAATAGAAAATCTATTACTTACATGATAACAATAATCAAAGCATAGAATGTCTATAAATCACAAAGCTGTAAAAGTAAAATTGTTGGTAATCGTATTAATCAACAATGTATTATGTTTCGAAACTTGTGTTATAGTTAGACTTTTCAACTGTAACACGTATTATGAAAATGACAGACTATTTTAGTTGATACTAATTGTTATAAAAAACTATGAGCACGTTAACATTGTAGGTTGAGTTGGCACAACTAACTAACATCTGTCCAAGTTGTTATCATTAAAATAATAATGAAAATAAACAAAATCTTGAATGGCAACAGTTTTCATGAGTTACAAGTATGGATTGATTAAAATGCAATACATTTTAAATTAACAGGTAACGATAGACGTGTTTTATCTCCAAAATTGAAAGTATGAAAAGAAATCTGGTTTTAAATTTGAATTCCTCAGTTCACAAAAAAGTTTGTCGCGTGAAATAAAAATTTTCACAAATAAAGAAGTTATAGATCCCATCCCAAAATGCAAACTTTTCAACAACTCTTCACAGCTCGAAAACGTCTTGACATATCAAGATGTGGTTTTTCACCTTTAAAGTTATTTTGAAAATTGACCCTTCCAAGTGGAGGTAATTTTTTTCTTTCTGTCCTAGAAGTACCTTAAACCTCCCGAAAGTGTGTAATTTGAATCACCCTGTACAAAGCCTTCAAAGTAAAGTCAATCATGAGTACAGACAAATGGAACGCCATTTTAATATTCCATCTCTTGAAGTTAAGAGGAAAATTTAAGATTTTAGATTGCTGTTCAAGATAATTAATGGCGATTGTAACTGTCCCGGGATTTTAAATTATTGATAAAATTGTTATTTCCGTGAACCGGCTGCATCCTTATGAGCAACCCTCAGAAGTCTTCGAGAGACTTATGAGAGCTAGAGAATACGTAGCCCTTACCTTTCAACGTGTGATGCCATGCACGGGACCAATGACCACGCTGGGATTTGAACCAACGCTCTTACAATTGATTTGGTTGAGAAGTGAACATAGCACAAATAAACTATCAGTGATAATGGAGACTGGTAAACATAATCCAATCTTCCGCAAACATACCTTAACAATAGCTATTTTTGACAGCAAGTATGCAACAGAAAACAACTACTGCCTACTAAGAGCATTGAATATCTGTTTGATACTTGGCAAAATTCTCTACACGATCTACTTTGCGTACCGGTTTCATGGTTCTTGCCAATCATCAGCGAACGTTAGTTTAAACCAATTAAATCGAAAAATCCTTTCAGATTTTGTTGGGAATCCCTGAGATAAATACTGAAGCATATACCCAGCGCCATCACCGGGACCCAGAAAAAGCACTCCAACTATTGTGCCGACTTCAATATGTTGTTCCTAGCACGAAGTTAAAAATTAATTCATATAGAAAGGACGATACTACTTGTCAGATGACCATTAAATTATAATGAATAATGGATTACATAATCCAATCTTCCACAAAAAATACAACAGGCACAGCCTTCCCTGATGATTAGCTAGAATCATGATACCGGTACAAAGGTGTTTCCCCAATTAAATTAAAAATAATTTCAGCTCTGATTTTTGAAGAATAATGTAAAGTATTTCTTGTAGAAAATTTTGCCAAATACCAAACAGATATAATACAATTCTTTTTGTTTTCTGTTGGATACTTGCCGACGAAAATACTTTTTTTATAGGGTTGTTTGCGGAAGATTCGAATATCTAATCCATTTTTCATTATTAATTTAATGGTCTTTCGTTAAGTAGTGTCGTCCTTTATGAATGAATTTAATGAACTAAAAAAAAATCTATCCAATGGAAATCTGCAGGGTGTGACCTGGCAACGCGAAAGTCGTTTCCTTTATTTTAATTAGTAATATTGATTTTTAAATTTTGTTTGAATATATTGTACATTTCTAAAAAAAGGTTTGGAATTTTCTCCAAAGTATTTGGTGAAAAATAATTAAAATTTGAAAAATTGCTAATTGGTCGTTTTTCAGGACCTTGAATAGGTATTTATTTATTTATTTCAATAATTTAAATACTCACTTTGACATCTTGAAATAGAGTATTCCACAAATTCCAGCTATTCAAATTGTGACAGGCATAAAACAACGACACTTTTTTCAGTGTACTAACTACATTGAAGACTTCATCATCATTTGGCGTTTCTTCTCCCAATAACAAGTTTCTCCAATCATCAATAGCTTCCTTATATGCGTCCACAATCTTGTCAACTGTGGTAGATCTCGCAACATCACATCGAGTATAAATTGAGTGACCTTCAGTGCAAAGGATCTCCAAAGTTTTGGCCAACGTTTCCAACACCTAAATAATATATTTCTTCAGAGAATGTATCTCTCAAACATAAAATATTTTAGTTACGTTAAGCATATATCAATTTAGACCTTTTTTTTTCAATAGTATATGGACAACAACATTTATAGAAAATTCTTTCATCACAGTAAAAAGTAACGGATATGTTTCAGGAAAACTTCAAATTCAAAGAAAGTGCGCAAATATTAGCAGATTCACTGAATTCAACTGTTCTGAAGATTTCATTTCCTCCATTTATTGCAGCAGTCGAAGATTCTATAGACGCAAATGGTATTGACCTAACTTGTTTCGAGGAACACTGGCTAAAATTAGCAGAAATCAAGAACCTTCTCTTGAAAGGCTACAATCTAGTCTGCTTTCAAAAAGAACACAATCACAGAGGTGTATGCATTCTTGCGAGAACTGACTATATTTATTTACATAATATAAAGGAATATCCCATTGCGGTTTTTAGAAACATTATGTCAAAATTAAACAATTTAAATAAACATATACGTCTTGATAACAAAAAATAAGAGGAACAAAAAAATACAAAAGAACTAGAAAACCATACCAATTGAAATTTAGTATTGTTGATGGAAATTTTCAATTGTTACCACTTTCGTAATTTTTTGCGTAGAATTAATTTTTTTAAAAAATCGATGATTACACAAAAAAATAACGAAATTACTTTAAAGCAATCATTCCAAGATATAAACTGCACGCCAGCAGCGATGGGACCACCTATATTTTCAAAAAATAGGAGAAATGGGTACAGAAACAAACGTCTTTTCCATTATTTTGGATGATTTTATACGAACTGTATTTATATGTTCAATGAAATGAGTTGGTAATCGAATACCAAGATATTTAACGCATTTTGTATTCAATAAGTATAATTCACCAGTTATTTAATTGTTTTTGTAAAAACTCATTACTATATATTTTTGTATTCAGATGTAGATTAAGATCGCACACGGTAATATTGATATCTTCATAGACAAAACGTACGACTCGATTAGATCTATGTGTTTACTTAAAGAGATTGTATCGAAAATATTTTCAACGCAACAATGTATATGATCCAATTGTCAGAAATTCAACAAGAAGACCGTTTTCGTCTCGTGTATGAAAACACAATAAATTCTAGACTTTGAGACAGATGCCTTAAAGCTGCTATCTACTGAGGAATACCAAACCGTCATTAAAGCCCAATTGCAAATTGTAGATGAAATAATATACTGCGACACCTTATCAAAATTCAGTTTTTGTGATCGTTTCTCTTTTTAAGTATAGTTGGTTGGTTTGAAGCTGACGAGCCAGATGCATGGTTTACCCTTGAGGGTATCCCTTAACACTGAGACCTGCTGGGGTCCATTGTATTATTCTGTCCTCAGTGGTTCCTAGGCCTGTGTTTTTCAACAGGTTTAATAGTTTATTCACTAGGTGTTTCGGATTCATGCCTATTTCCAAGTTGGTCTGGTTTGGCTTGAGTGCCTTACCATGGCTGCGCTGTTTCGATGCCCTTCGATTTGGTCCCAATAGGTTTGGTGTTTTGTTTTCTTCCACTAATTTATTGTTTCCGCATCGGGTTTTGCTAATTCCAAACACTGGGTCTGGACCTATGAATGGTAATTCAGATGCACGTCTTGCAAGTTGGTCTGTTTTTTTATTACCTTCTATTTCTCTATGTCCAGGCACCCACACAAGTGTTACCTTGTTGTGTTTTGTCAGTTCATTGCGGCTCTGAAGTCATTCCCAAACCTGCTTTGACTTAGCCTGTACTGAATTCAGAGCTTTCATTGCGCTCTTGCTGCCAGATAGAATGTAGATATGTTTTCTTTTATACCCACTGTCTAGATTCATCTGTATGCAGGTCCTTATGGCACGTGTCTCAGTTTGGAATACTGTGGTGTTATTGCCAAGTCGAAGTATAACGTTCCTTTTTGGACTCACCCCATGTATTCCTGCTCTAGTTCCTACATCTGTTTTTGAGCCATCTGTGTACCAGCTTTTATTGCGCTCTGCCTGTTAGAATGTAGATATGTTTTCTTTTATACCCACTGTCTAGATTCATCTGTATGCATGTCCTTATGGCATCTGTCTCAGTTTGGAATACTGTGGTGTTATTGCTAAGTGGTAGCATAACGTTCCTTTTTTGGCTTCACTCCTTGTATTCCTACATCTGTTTTTGAGCCATCTGTGTACCAGATTGTTTCCAGATTATTGTGATTCTACTCCCGAGTCCCATTCGTCTCACTTGAGCTGTGTTCTGAATGGTTTTTCGTATGAGTATTGGGGTAGCATGTAGTTTGATATAATTTCCAGTTCGGTAATGGTGACTTCATGAATGATTTTCATTAGCAGCGCTACGAGTGTCGTAGTATCATCTTCGACAATCGTATGGCATAGACAATGCTCCGGGGGATATTGAGTTCGTTATGGAGAATGAGAAAAGCCGAATCTTACTCATTCTGCACCCTCAGGCGACAATAAGCTTGATGTAGTTCTCCTCGACCAAAAAAGTAGTACGATTTTCGTCATACAGTTTTCAGCTACTGGCAAAACGAACATCGTCAGAAAAGAGTAGGAGAAACGCAGCAAATATCGAAATTTATTCTTTGAACTCCGCAGGTTGTATCCAAACCACTCTATTGAAGTAGTGGTTTCGGTCACAGGGGTACTTGGTGGAATGATGGACAACCTGAAAATTATACCGGCTTTCCGTGAAGCGGCAGAAATCTTAGCCGAACGAATGCAAAGGCCGTTTATGTTCAAGTATGAATGTATGTTGCGTGTATATATGGGTTCTGAACCAACTAGTCTGATGAGTTTTTGTAGATGCAAGTTTATGGAACTTCAATGATCAATAATATCTATTGCAACAATCCTGGAGCAGGACTCATGATATCATCACATCGAAGAAGAAACGAGATCTACCTATCACCAAGTGTTCTGAACCATTCTAAACCTTGACCTCTCATATAGTCTCTCGGAATTTCTAGAATTTCAAGAAACTTACTGCGGTATAAATACAGAAATCTCGAGCGACAGTTAGTTTTACAGTTTGCAGTCATAGTCAGTCAGAGTTCATAAATATACAGAGTTGGCTTCGCGATAGTGATATAAATTAGTATAGTTGTACAAAATAAATTAAAAGTTATAGTTTACGAGTCCAAATAAATTTGTAGATTGTGGTTAGGTGCATTTTTACTAAAATATCTAAATGAATATCCATGTTTATTACCTCAGGTTCATGATGAACTTGAACAATGTTCTGTAGTTTGGTCAAGAGAGCGTGCAGTGAACTTTCCTGCCTGCCACTAGTGTAAAGATCTAAGTCAAAATATTGAGGAATACTCAGTAGATTAGCCAGCTTTTCTGGATCAGCTGAATATTTATCCAACAGTGGTGGTAGAGTCACTATAAAATGTTCTGTGAGTTTCTGCTTGTCTTCACCTGCCTTGAAAAAGAAAATAACATAATTAAAATTTTGTTTTTCAAAATTATCAACAGGACATTGAGTACATTCGTTTGTAAACTGTAAACATAACTTCTTGTGCCAAAAACATTGGAATTTGTAAATAACATTTCAATATGAAACATTAGGAACTGAAAGTACCTCGTAAATAATCATATGTATATTGTGAATAATATGCTTATTATATTTCAAAATAGGCCGTCAGCCCGCTGCCAAAATGTGTAATGATTTTATAACGTATGCTCTCTAGTGTCTTGGCAGTTATAAACATAATGATCAATGAACAAGCAAAAATAGCACTTGCCCGTGGAACTTTTATTGGACAAGTTAATTGTTTATTGCATAAAGAAATCACGTATATCAGCATATACGATATTTCATCGAACAAAAATCCGACGGAAACGGCATACGTGTCGCGTGGGTCCTAAGAGTCACCATCTGCCCTGAAATGTGTTGAGAAATAGGGCATTGTTGAATCCACAATATAACTAATGCCCTTTTGAAATTCAACAGCTTTTGGCATTAAATGCACAATCATCGACGGGCATACCTCTTGCGTGGGTCTGACACCTGTATACCTGTGTATAAATATTAGGGTAATTGCGATAATAGTATCGCGTATGCCCTTGTAATACATGATTCATTGCGATGAGATTAATTGTTCAACTCACCAGCATACGATTCGCAAGTGTCTTACCCGGTGGCATACGCGGAAAACGAATGCAAAATTTCAGGTTGATTTGCAAATATAGTATAACGTATGCCATTATGATTTTCGTCAGATGTGTATTTAATTATGCAAGTTGTTTGAACGGCATACGAATCGATTTGAACAAAAATGTTTTAATTCGATAAAAGAGTCGCGCTAAATGATTAAACAATTTTAATGACAATATTACGTATGCCATTGAGGTTTTTGTTCGATATTACATAATTATATAAGTTTCTTGGACGGCATACGAATCTGTCGTGACAAACCTGCTTAATACATAAATTAATAAATAATAGTTCATTTAAAAATCTATATGATTATTGTAATTTTATTCATATCACTTTTAAAATAACATGCGTATGTCTCATTTACAACACAATAAAATTCATAAAATTTCGAAAAAAAGTGTCATGTCATTTCATCTCATTAAACGAAAAATAAACAACATTCAGTTATCTTCATCTTCTGAAACAGCCGCTGCTTTATCTTCCTCTTCATCGGTGATATCGTCATATTTTGGTTCATCATCCGACTCATCCTCTCTGTCTCTTCATCAGTCTCATCATCCAAATAATCATCGTTTGCTCCCGAAAAGTCATCATCATTTGTCATAAAATATCAATAGTACCTAGTGTATTCAAAATATGAAGTGATATTTGATATAATGTTTTACGTTATATGAAAATTCATTTACCTTCTTCACTATCGTTATTAACATCGTCAGCTTCAGGATTTTCATCTTCTGAAAAAATATGATAGTTCGACGTATTTTGTATCTTCTGTATATTCTGTCATAGTTTACGTCCAACAAATTATCATTACTGATACATCTATAGGAAATTGGTCTCCGTCAAACCAGTGGAAAGTATAACCGTCGTCCGTGATAATCCACCCAAAGTTTGCGTGATCTAAAGTGGTATGGATAGGTTTCGTCGCGTTACTCCACACGCTACTAATATAGGTGGTGCGCAGCAGCTGTTGACGCAATTCTGTTTGGCACGGTGGCAGAACGCACGGATCAAAATTACTAAAGCCTTTAGTAATAGATTCGTTCGCATTTGAGACGAAATAGTTTTGCTGTGGCTTCAAAGCATTGAAAGTGCTGTAACAGCGGCTGTGATAACCAACATCGGTATCGATTTCTGTAGGCACTTTGCAATGTTTGTACTTCAGATTGAAATGAGTCCTACACACCGAACTTTCCGCACATTTTGATAAACTTTCTGTTTTGAAGCGTTTGACAGCATCATCACATTTACCACACACAAAACACAACATTTTCTTCATTTGCTAAATTTGCTTTTGAAATACCACAAATAATTAAGCGGTTGCGCTGCAAATTGCCACGTGTGCAATCTGGAAGGACACCACGACTTTTGGAGCAGCATTTCTCCTGCTCTATTCGAAACCAACTGACGCTCCATGCTCACTACGCATATATAGAACTGCCAAAACAACGCGCAGGGCCGAATTTATGAGACAAAGGACCCGGAGCGTCGAGCGAGTTTCAGGTAGGTATAGTAGCGGTGCGGCGCCCACGCCAATATTCAACATCAGACCAGAGTTAAAATTTACATAATAAAGTGAATATCCAACAAACACTACAATGGCATACGTTATACTGTCATAGCAATTGTTTAAAAATTTTACACGATTCTTTTTTCGGATTAAAACATTTTTGTTCCATCCGATTTGTATGCCGTTCGAACAACTTGCATAATTAAATATACATTTGATGAAAATCATAATGGCATAAGTGATACTATTAATGCAAATTGACCGGAAATTTTGACCACTTTCAATCAGTTTTTCGAGGGTATGTTCCACGAAAGACGTATGCCCTTGCAAAAATTAACAAACTACGATGTACTTGATCAATTTGCAATCTTCAATGTTATACTATTATCGCAATTACCCTGATATTTATACACAGGTATACAGGTGTGAAGATTGTCAGACCCGCGCGAGAGGTATGCCCTTCGATAATTGTGCATTTAATGCCAAAAGCTGTTGAATTTCACAAGAGCATAAGTTATACTGTGGATTCAACAATGCCCTATTTCTCAACACGTTTGAGGGCATATGGTGACTCTTAAGACCCACGCGACACGTATGCCGATCGGTTTCTGTCGGATTTTTGTTCTATGAAATATCGTATATGCTTGGCATACGCTAAACTATCATTATAATACGTGATTTCTTTATGCAATAAACAATAATCTTGTCCAATGAAAGTTCCACAGGCAAGCACTAATTTTGCTTGTTCATTGATCATTATGGTTCTAACTGAGAGCATACGTTATAAAATCATTACACATTTTGGCAGCGGACTGACGGCCCAAAAGGTGTCTCCAAATTCCCAATATGTTTTCCCAAATTAATTTGAGTGGATGTTTTTTTTCTTTGATATTTATTTACTTACTTTATTTATCCCAAGAAACATTTCTGTTTATAGAGGGATATAAATAAAATAATAATACATACACTGAATAATGGCCATAAATACATAATAAAAAAGAATCAAATAATTGATGGAAATAAACAAGAAGTACCTATCACAAGTTTATAAAAACTAAATATGTTGGAATCATTTTTTAAAATAAGGATAATTTTTCGGATGCACTGCAGCCATGAAGGCTTACTGTGCCCCGAATCTACGTGTTCTGAATAGACTTCGTTGCTCCATAAGGTATCTTAGGTATAGCACTGTTAATTTGAATTCAAAAGTGAACCGTGCAGGACTCCCTGATTAGAGCCACGAAATTTCAATAATTTAGTCAGAAATTGAATAGAAAAAAATGTCCAACAGGTCATTTTGCCAAAGAGTCGAACGCTCTTCCACCGCGCCACGCCCGGCTTGGAGTAAATGCTAATTCTCTTCATATTTATTAATATGAACAATAAATCTGTGTTATTCTCTATATATCTAGACAAACTTATTTTTTTAAATCTGGGATTATTATTAAAAAATAAATATTACACGATATTTCCCAGTGGATTTCAGGTCCATCCTTCAATTATATTCCTAGTTTCTTATGTATTTCACCAATCTCAACATCCTTTCTAACCACATATTTATTTCATCTCTACTTTTTCTTTATAATTATTCTAGTACTAGAAAACTAAAAGAAGTACTTTACCTGTTTCATTTCCCTTAATGATGAAATCTTTCTTGTTGGTCCCCTACCAACAGGAGCCTCCCCGGTTGCTGCCTGCTTCACACAACAAACCATGATTTCTATCAAACTGGTCTCTTGTCTGTTGTCCAGTGGTTCCTCATGGGGCCCAGGTTCCTCCAGCAACAAATCTGTCATGCATTCCCAGTCCTTCATCATGACATTAGAATCAATTAGAGAATCTACAAGATAGGCAGCATGCTCATGTAACTCGGATTCAATGAAGAACTGTACCAGATCGCGAATGAAGGGAGTGTTAGACAGTCTGCGTTTTCCTCTTTTGGTTTTACCGGCGTCCAAATCGCATGGTTGAAACAAACGTTCGTTCAAAAACTCTCCAGCAGCTTGTGCTACTGCTCGGTGAGATGAGTAAACCTAAAAAGTGTGACAAAATTGAAATCCCAAAGCATGTGCCAACAGAACAAAATCTTGATGTGATGTGGCAAAGAAAAATATCTTATCGACTTCTGCATCAGAGAAGAAATGTTTCTGATTGAAGAAAACTCCTTATTGAAGCCAATTATTGCGGGCAAATGCATGATAATTATTGCGGATAAAGAAGATCTGATATCATTATTAAATAAGAAAATTATCGTTTTAGTTGGAACGTTAAAAATAAATGAAACCATTTCCAATAGTTACTAATACTACAAAACACAAAACAAACCCAAAGAAAAAGACGTGAATACAAAAAGGGAACTGGTACAAAAATAAGCACAACTAACGAGATAAAAATCCACACCAGTAAACCTCATCACAAAAAAGATATAATCAGACAAGACACTCTGAAATCACCTAGCATTCCAAATATACTGGGTGACGTCTTTACCTCAAAACAGTTGTCAGAGGAAATTCTGACAATTCAAACTCAACATAAATGTAATGAAATTACAAACCTGGAAAACAATACTTCAAACCAGACAAAAGCAGCTTCTACCTCCCAGACTGTGAACTTTTAAAACGAAAAGGAAAAATATGATGAATTTAGCTGGCACACTACCCATAGTAGAAAACCAAACGAAAACTTGGTCAAGCTGGGAATGTTGAAAATATCCAAGGTGCTAAACCAAATGTTTGGATGTACATTTATCAAGCGGAGAAGTTACTGAAGAAGACTCTCGCTTATACTAGATGAAAAAAAGGCGCGAAAAAAAGAGAAAATTTACTGGTGAAATTTCTAAAAAGTGAAAACAATTTGAAATCGTATAGGACAAGTGGATTTGAATACAGACAATACAATTTTAAAAGGGACAATGTAAATACTATAAATCAACCCATTTCTTTTTTACAAACCCAAACAGAAAACAGTAATATCATTAAAGTGCTTCGGCGAGTATATTTCACATGAATACACAGTGTCTATCAAATAAACTAGCAATGATTGAACCATTATCATTTGAAAAATATCAATATTCCCGGCTACAAACTAGCTTGCTAATTTTTGTCGCAATATTTGTAAAAGATATATACAATTCAAATCAATTTATCTGACGGAAAAATGCGAAAAGCTAAATGCAAATTCTATGATACTGACGTTCCGGATTCAAAACTACTCATTATAAAATTATATAATAATAATATATTTACCAATTGGAATGAAATTATACATAAATATAAAACATTGTAGTAATAGAATAGTAAATATAGGTAACCCACAAAGGGATGAATCCCTGTGCGTGGGTATAGTATCTTAAAGTATATGTTACACATACACATTTATACTTATCACATCAATACACACATATTAAATTGTATATATAAAACATATTTGAGGATTAAAAAACATAGAAATATATACATAAGTGAACAGAGGCAGCATTTATCACAGCAATATCAGTTATTATAAAATACATTCCTTCAATAGAGTGAATTTACAAGTAATAAGTATTTTTTCTGTTGATTTGGCTGTGTATTTCTTTTCTAGGGACAGAATGAAGCCAAAGCGTATTTTTTTTTAAATATGCCGTATGCATAAATCTGTGTACGTTCAGTAAGAATCTTAGCATAAAGAATGGGACCAAGGTAATTGTAGCATCTTTGAGTCAAGGTTTTTTTAATTTTTGGTATAGCTGTTGTTTCGGCTTTATGTCTTGTATTATAGTCATGTTCTATTTGACTGAACGTATTTCTAAACTTGTAATGGTTAACTATTATTCATCAAATCATATGCAATTCCACAAAAGCCTATTTTTTGCAATTCTATCAATAATTTCTCATGGCACACAGTATCAAAGGCTTTTGCTAAGTCTACAAATATACATAAGGAAGGCCTACTTTTGTATAATCTCTCATAAATACGTGTTGTTACGCATGTATTTGCATTCTCTGTTGACTTACCCTGCCTAAAGCCAAATTGTTTTTTCGAAATTATCTTATGTTTATCAAGAAAAGCGGTTATTCTTTTTTTGATAATTTTCTCGAATACTTTTGCTATGTTACTTATGAGTGATATGGGTCTGTAATTCACAATCATTTCTTTACTGCCTGTTTTATAAATGAGTTTTATTATAGCACTTTTAAAAGCTGTTGGAAATTTTCCGGATCTAATAGCTATATTTATTAAAAAAGTTAGTGGTTGCGATATAAAACGGCTAATAGCTTTCAAAGTTTCCGATCTCAATTCATCCGGACCAGGAGATTTTTTTTTATTTTAGTGTTTTAAAGATCTCTATAACCTCAACTTCGTCCGTTTCAAATAAGTATATTGAGTTTTTCAAATAACTCTGTGGGTAAGTGAACGTGGGGTCAGTCTTACAATCTTTGGCAAGTTTCTCTCCTATAGAAGTGTAATGTTCTAAGAACGCCTCAGCCATTTCTGAAGGCTCTCCAATAGTTTTTCCTGTATTCAATTTGATATGTTTAATTTCTTGTTCTTTCGATTTATTGGGATTTGTAAAACTTTTCATGCATTTCCATAACCGGTTGGGACAATTCTTGTTTTCAAAAAGTTTTTTGTAAAAATCAACTTCACTCTTTTTGATTAGTTCTTCCGATTTATTTTTATAAGATTTGAAGTCTCTTCTGTAAATTTCACAACCCGCGTCTTTCTGCAGTTTCTTATACATATAATTTTTAGTATTTATAGACTTCACGATCGCCTTAGTTATCCATTCGCTTCTTTTGATATCTTTTCTACTCACTCGTTTTCTGATAGTACACTCAAATATTCTTCTTTTTAAAGTATCAATAAATTTTTCTGTACCAACGTCTACGTCCACTTCATTATAAACATGGTTCCAAGTTTCATTTTTCAAAGATTGAAGTAATTTATTTTCATTTAATATGAACCTGTAGTTTTGACCACTATCTGGTTACCTAGCTCTTTCACATGGATAATTCGGGTGAAGAATACATGGAAAATGGTCAGTGATATTTATATGTAGAACTATCGGAGTTAAGAGACTGAGATTTCGGGGTTTTCACAAATATATGGTCAATACACGATTTACTATTTTTAAAAACCCTGGTGTATTCATTTATGGTAGAAACGTATCCCATTTCACTCAACAAATTTAGGTATTCATCCCTATATTCATTATTGACATCTAGAATGTCAATATTTATGTCTCCTAGAAAGATATCAATGTCCGACTTATGATTTTTTTCATTTTTCATATATTCGTAGAGATTGCTCAAGAAGAGTACGGGTGATGTAGACGGTGATATGTAAAGTGAATTTCATTATCACGGTTTATTACTAAGTGAATCATTTTTATACTACCTACTTCAATGATTTCGAATTGATAAACTAAATAACTTTTTATATATCACCAGACCATCATTCTGGTTTATGTCACCTTGATTATATATGAGGTTATATGTTGGAACATCCAGTAAGAGTGAACTATGAATGATGAGTGTTTCTGTGAGAACAACAACCTCAAAATCATCAAAATTATCGAGGGCTATTTTTAGTTCATCAATATTTTTCATAATACTTCGGATATTGTTGTGAAATATGCTGAACTTATTGCGGTTATTTGGATTTGAATTGTATTTTTTATTTGTTCAATGCTGCTCTTGATATCCTTATTTTGATTAGAGACACTCTGTAAAAGCTCATATATGTCTTTATTTGATGGTTCACCCATAATTTTCTTCATAAATGTATTTGCAGGAATTTACCAAAAATCTGGCAACACTCCTAATCTCAGATGCTGGATTTATTTTGAATTGATGGATTTCAGGTTATATCAGTACGATTAATCTGTTATTTTTATGAATCTCGGACTCACCAACAATTTCTGGAGAAGAATTTGATCAGATCTTCATAGTTCAGCACAGTATAGTATTTTGTTTCACTTGATATCACTCTTTAAATTGGTAAAAGATTCTGTGGAAGTGGACACAGTTGCCACATTTATTTCCAAATAGATATATAGATCCAGTAGTTCAGGAAATGTTGATATTTTCATGAGAACTTTGGAGTCATTGCTGGACAAACATTTGTATCAGGTTTAAAAAAACAACCTTATACTGGGGGATTTCAATATAGACTTCAATAACGAATCTTCATCAATTAACAACTTTTTATATCTTATAAACTTCTACGGGATATCAGTAACAATTGAGAACTACACTAGAATATCCACTCCTGGATAATATGCTAATAAACATAAACTAAACTGATTTGATTGATGATTTGATAGTTGACGCTTGATTAACTTTAAAAGAAATCATTCCATAGAAAAAATTAAAACCCGTCAGATGAACTGACATCTGATGATTTCATTGATTATTTCACTCATGTAGCAGAAAACATCATTAAATCTTTATCCGACGTGCCAGACATAAATTCGTTGAGCTTCAAAAATTTTCCTTCACCCTCGTCCTCTTTTTTATGCGACCAGTCACAAATTCTGATGTCCGTGAAACTATTTTGTCTTTAAAACATTTCTCATGTGCAGACCCTCACGATCTAAATATCAGAATGGTAAGAGCAGTTAGTGATATAATTGTGGAGCTGACTGACCTGATAAATACAATTTTTACAAGATAAAAATTCCCGAACATATTTAAATTTTCAAAAATTATTCCGATTTTCAAGAAGGGAGATAAGAACAAAGACCCCTCCAAGGAGTTGTGGGACCTTGTCGCGGTGGAGGGGCTCAGTAGCTGCAATGATTCCTAGAGCAATGCCGGCGGGAGCACAGCGCTCCTAGTAGGGTCACTCATGCCGGTAAGGTCGAAGATGAGTGGTGAAGCTAAGGACAACTCGAAAGGAGAAAACATTTGAAAAAATCCGTAACCCAAGATGGTACCGTGTTAATGGGTGAATGGCTCCGTGATAGTGAGTCGAGAACGGTGTCCTGCGAGTACCAGGCGACCCTCGTTTGTATTTAGCCCCTCTGCGGTATGGGTGCACTGCTGCAGTTGAGCATAATCATCCCAACTCGTGGGAACTGCAAGGAAAGTTCAAACAAAAACCCAAACAACGCAACGGAAGATGGTGCTGATTCCGTTGCGAATCAACTGCACCTGGAAGGCAATGTTGATGACAGCGTTGTCACAAATACAACTGTTGTCGATAGTGTGGATGAAATACTCAAAACATCATCAACAGGACAGGAGACGATGGAAAACAAACCTCGGTTCCTACTTGTTAAGAGAATCTCTCAAGATGAGAGTGATCAGTGTGATTTTGAAAAAGTTAACCCCTTCTTGATATCAAAGATAATATATGGTTTGATTGGTGAAGTCATTTCGATTAAAAAGGTGAAAAACGGTCTATTAATCAACACTAAATCTAACGCACAATCTCGAAGATTGATGGAAATCAAGAAATTCGCAGAATATGATGTGGAAGTCGTTGCTCATCCTACAATCAATATTTCTAGAAGGGTGATCCTTTGTAGAGATCTTTTGAATTGCAGTGTCGAAGAAATCAAAGATAGTCTAGAGAATCAAAGAGTAGTTGGCGTCAGGAGACTTAAAGTTAAGAAGGAAGGAATCTTCATGGATACCCAAAATCATGTGCTAACCTTTAGCACTCCATATCTACCAAAATAAATCAATGTAACATACAACAATAATATCAGTAAATTTCCCAAATATTGCAAAATATTCACAGATGGATCTAAAACTGAAAATGGGGTGGGCTGTGCTTTTCTTGTAGATGGAAATTCTCATAGCTGGTCGATGCAACCAGCGACTAGTGTAAAGACAGCAGAATTATACGCTATCTACCAGTCCAAACTATATTGCGAATTTGCTAAAAATGAAACCCACTTCTTGATTTGCACCGACTCGTTAAGTTCCATAAGGTCCATACAAAATAAATTTTCCCTGGACCCCTTATTATGATTATTCTTGCCAGAATTCATATTATGAGAGGAAGTGATAAAATTATTAGCTTTATGTGGGTACCCAGCTATTGTGGCATAAAGATTAACGAAGACGTAGATAAAGCAGCAAAAATGGCTGCTAATTCCAATAATTATGAAGATATATCTCTTCATCCAGAAATCTTAAAAACTATAATGAAATCAAAGGAGAAACAGACTGGCAGAATCTTTGGAATGAAACTAAAACTAATTTGAAGAGTTTAAAACCAACTGTGAAAAAGCGATCCTCTCCTTTGAAATTGACGATAAGAGAACAAGTCTCCGAGTTGGTCATACAAAAATGACACATCTTTACCTGCTCCTAGGAGAGCAGCAACCTTTTTGTGTTATATGCCAAACACCTCTAACGGTTCAACATTGAAAAGATAATGAAACAGCAATTAACTAATTACTTAGAAGCAAATAATTTTTTCAACAACCAACAATTTGGTTTTAAGAAAGGTCGCTCAACAACCAGTGCAGCACTAAGTATAATAGAGAAAATAGTTGAGGGTGTTGAAAAAATAATAATAGCAGTCCTGCACAGCCTATGCCTCTATGAGTATTATTATTATTACTCTGTGATATGTCTAAGGCCTTTGATTGTGTCTCCCATGAAGTCTTTCTTGAGAAAATTAATTAATATAGAATAAGAGGTGTTACTCTGTCTCATTGAATCATATCTAAGTATCTCACTTCAAACAGAATATTACAACAATAAACTCTCAGATTTCAAAGGTGTTAGATTCGATGTCCCACAGGGTTCTGTGATGGGACCTTATCTGTTTATAATATACACAAATGATTTATAATCTTTTTTACCCTCATACAATAGCGTTTTGTTAGCAGATGACCTGACAATAATTTATTTTAATGACAAATACAACTCATTGAATCTCTTGTCTAATGAAATTGAAGAGATAGCCACAAACTGGTTCATAGCTAACAATCTAAAATTGAACAGCAACAAATCACAAAATCTAATAGTCCCCACCAGTACACTTCTACAAGAGGAAAGAAATGTTAAATTATCAACACTTTAAGGACATTTCATTTCCTCTAATCTAATCCCATCTCAATTATGGAATAGTTGAAGGAGCTCAAAGGCTGCATCTAGCGTTTTTTGGAAACAAAAAGCAATTAGAATTCTAAGTAATGCCATGTGTAGAGAAACCTGCCCACTTTTCAAAAATTGAATATCAAGAGTTTATAAAATCATTTCTTCTATGACTAAACTATCAGACATACGCCAATATAACACTAGAGAATCGAATAGTATGAGTATGTCTAGATATAGGCTCACAAAATCTCAAAAAAAATAATTGAATTATACTGTATTCAACATTCTCCTTGTTGAAGATTTTTTCAAAAAAACAAAGATATTTTTGCTTGAAAGCTCCTATTCAATTGAAGAATACTTAGAATGTATGATCAAAGGCATGCCATACTCACAATAAAATGTGTTTTATTGATATATTGATCGATTATATTTTATTTTATTATTACTATGTTGATAACGACTAGATTAATGCAATAATTTCCATTATATCTATACACTTTGTATTCTGTGACTTGCCATAAATGTATTATGTATACACATCATGACCAATATATACATTTTACTCTAATACTTATTTATACCTTACTATCAATAAATGAGATTGAATAATTATATTCAAACCTAATTTCGATATATATCTCAATATGGCAGATTTCTGCCATATTACAGCAAGCCGATATAATTTTGAGATTCAAGAGCAGTGTGTCTTCAATGTTCTTTAAGAAGAGCCCATGCATTTCCAATACAGTTCTTTTGCTATTATTATTAACTATAACACTAAAATAGAAAAATACTGTAAATATCTAATCTGTACTTTTTGTGTAATGAATGTTAAATGAGCATTTTTTTTCTAAACCAACCATTCAGTGTATGAAAATATAATAAAAATTATAAATCAAGTTTAAACAGAATTTTATCGAAAATTGTTCACTATCATACCAACTCATAGACATGTTCACAATCTTTATCGGTGAGAATTTCATGATGGTGTTTCAGGATGGATATAACCAATCTAACTGCTTGCACAGCAACATCATATTCTTTGTCAAGGGTCATAGCGACAATACGATCTTTGAATTTGTTTGTGAATAGTTCCAATTTTCCTTTCAGCTCTTCACTTGCATACAGAGGCTGGAGTGCTTGTAGACATCGTAGACGTACTTCTCCAACCTGAAAAAAAAATCAATTGTTAATACAACTTTTTTTTGCTTAGCAATTATTTTTCGGAAATTACTAAAGAGCAGTATATGATGCACCTGATTCAAGTCGAACCTGGATGTGCAAATTTCTTGAAAGTGTGTTCAACCCATAATGAGAAATAACAGTTCTAAGAAGAACAAGTTCCTTACTTTTCAACGTGTGATGCCATGCACATACAAGAATTCAAACCATTTAAGACCGTCCAAGTATGTCGGTCACCCATCCAAACGGATCGCCGAATATTTGCGTGGTTCATTGAGATATTCTCTAACGTGAGTGAGGACTCCTTAGGACAAAATACTTGTAGAATTTGTACGAGATATGTGTGACATACTCGTATAAGGTTTTGATATTCACTATGTCTCTCAGAACATTATGCGGAATCGAAGTACTTTGTTCTGTATACTTTCCGAGTTTTAGAAATTGATATTTAGGAAGCTTACCGAACACTGGACGGGCAATGCCCGTTGGGCATATGTCATCGTCGGTCTAATGAGTTGTTTGTATATCAACTTTTTGTTCTCAAATGCCAGCTTGGAATTCCTAGCGATTAACGGGTATGACGGCCGCCGACGCCCTTTGAATTGTCAAGCTGACATGTTGATGCATGTTCATATGCCTATGGAGATATCTTACTGACTTTGAATCCTCAATACGTTTTTCCTCAACAGTGATCTTTCCAACAATTTTCACGTTAGCGGATTTCTTTGAAAAGTCAAAGTCAAAATATACTTTACTGTCGGAAGTTATAAAAACTTATAGACAAAGCTTTTTGGTTTTGGATTAATATTAAAATTGAATTCAATTAATTAATGATAAAGTATAATGGTGATACTCCCCACTATTCTGCATATCATCCCAGATGAAGGAACACCACCATTGAATAGTTCAGTATTGTCCAGGACAAGATGTATCTTATTGTGCTCCAGATACGGTATGAATTCCCGATCTAGATGCCATCGGATCTTATGGCAGCAGCCTTACTCCAAAAAGAATGAAGTAGATGTCTGTTTCATCTGCATATAGTCCCACTAAACATGGAAACTTACAACTACTTGCAGAGAACTCCCTGGCCCTTGCAGATTCAAACTTGAAACGGAAAATTCACTCAATAAGGCAGAAAATGTGCATACGTTAAGTTGATATTGCTCACTTACCGAATACTTCCGGGCATAAATTCATACCTGACAGTTTTTTACCAATATCAGTAAGTTTGATGTAAACTTTGATGTGATATTTCTCAAACCAAAGCTTGTTGTAAATTTTGGGTCATGAATTATTTGGGATTTTACAACCAATTGTTTAGAAGGTTTTCATTTCAAAACTATCATTTCCAAGTTGAAACCCAGCTTTGATGTACATTATTTCAGCATCCTAAGATTGCAGTAAATTTGTGGTGATAAATTATTGGGAAATTCATGCAAAACCTTTGCATGCAAATTTAGTTAAAAATTCGTAAATTTTAGACGAACCTAACCTGACCTGAATTATTTAATAAACAGATTAATCTGAAAAAAGGACACATTGTTTTATTCACCGGTGGCTCAACAAAGCCCGTATCTCATGGTCAAATAGTTTTATCAAATTGCCTAGCAGTGGTGTCATTTCTATTGGCTTTATTTTTAACACAATTTGAAACAATCCACCATAAAATAACGACTCTGCAAGGTAGTTTTGAAGTGTTCTGTGGTTTTATCCACAAAACAGACGTTATTATGTGGTTTTATTAAACTACATGATCCACGTAATGACAAGACAGCTGTTCTTGTCATTTAAACTTCCCGCCATTGTTGTGACCAATTACAGATCTCGTTCTCTGTATGGTTATATCGTGGTCACGTGATCTACCGTCTACGTATCCATTTTGGATTTGCTTTTGGCTTTTGCTCTAATGCTGATGTGGTTGGTGAACTAGTGTAGTAGTGATGTATAACGAAATCCCGCTTCACTCGCGTCTTCATTACATATGTGTTGGTATTGTTGAAATATGTGAAGAATGAAGATATATATTCAAAATCAATAACAAGGTGAGTGAATTATTGTTTAGTGTACCTAGTTATACAGTGTGCCCAAGATAAGAATGAACAGCATGGGGATATCGGAAACGGTAAGTGATACGGGGTCGATTAAATTAGAGAAAAGTAGCGCATTTATGTGCCTAATAATATGCCATTTAGAAAGTTTTAATATTCCGAGTAGTTTCGGAGATATCCGAGAAAAACCGAAATTTGAGAATTTCGTTTTTATTTTCTCCTAGCTTTATTTTCAAAGGAAATGTAAAACAAATAGCACTTTGCCATGGCCACTTTTTGAGGACTACACGATAACGTAAGCAGAATTTTTCTGCGACGTTTCGTCTTTTAGAAAACATCATCAACTTTGTATTTTTATATGGGCCGAAACTAAAGTATACCCTGTATACGACTCCATATTTCATTGTGAATACAGCAACGTATCAAACAATATGATTTCGGAACAATTTCTCGCGCAAAATGTAATTTAGTGATTACTTAATATGTTTTTCTTCAATTTTAGATAGTAGGCGCTGGAAAAAATGACACATATTGTTCCGTTGTCATAATAATACTGTAGTTTGGTAGAATTTTTGACACATTTTCGTTCCTACTTTTACATCTCGCTACCTACCTAATTTGTGTTAAAAATGGAAAACGGCAGCTTTTCGAATACTGAAAAATTTGATATGTTGTCATGTTACATTGTGTGCCAAAGAAATTGTGTTGATGCTGAACGTGCGTACTCTAATAAGTATCCAGAGAGGCGACAACCTGGTAAATCAATATTTAGACGGTTAGTTTTTAATTTAAAAGAATACGGATCATTTAAAAAACCTGTGGTTTCCCGACAAAAGCAATCTAATGAAGAAAGTCAGCGTGATGTGTTACAGGCCGTTGTTGAAAATCCTGAGATATCTACTCGCACCATTGAAGATAATACCGGAGTTGCCAAATCCACCGCTCACTTCATTTTAAAAAAAAATAAATATCATCCTTATAAATTTAGGATTTGTCATGGACTCAGGCCAGGTGATGATGCAAGGCGAAGAACCTTTTGTGAATGGTACACTAGAAAATGCCAAGACGATGAAAATTTCCCTTTCAAAATAATTTGGTCTGATGAAAGTATGATCACCAACAATGGCATTTTTAACAGGCGGAATGTTCATTATTGGTCACAACAAAATCCGCGGGTACACAAAGTGTCCAGACACCAACATCGTTTCGGTTTTAACATGTGGGTTGGGATTCTCGGTACGAATGTAATTGGGCCTTTTATCTACCGAAACAATTTAACAAAAGAGCGGTACATAAATTTGTTAGTAAATGATTTGGAAGATGCTCTAGATAATTTGCCTTTAGCGGTTACTCACAGCTGCTGGTTTCAACAAGATGGTGCTCCAGCACATAACGCTATAATTGTTCGTGATTATTTGAACCGTCGCTTCCCAGGACAGTGGATAGGTACTCATAGTGATACACCCTGGCCTGCAAGGGCCCCCGACCTAACCCCACTAGACTTTTTCCTTTGGGGACATATCAAGAATCAAGTGTACTCTAATCATAATTTTCAAAATGAAGAAGATTTGCTAAGATTGGTAACTGCTTCCTTTAACAATATTTGTCCGAATATGTTAACTCAAGTTTTAAATTCGTCTGTGAGACGAGCGTACTTGTGCTTAGAAAATAACGGCGGGTTATTTGAACACTTGTTATAAGTTTCTGTTTGTTTCCTGTAATACATATCAGCTCCTTGTTATTACATTACAATTACATTTATAAAGTAAACTTTTGATTTGGCGACTCATCTTTGTATTCAACAACGCAAAAATTCTGGAAAGTGGTAAGTTTAAATTTAGTATAAATAGGACTAATCAATTTATTTCATGTACCAAAATATGTCATTTTTTCCAGCGCCTACTATCTAAAATTGAAGAAAAACATATTAAGTAATCACTAAATTACATTTTGCGCGAGAAATTGTTCCGAAATCATATTGTTTGATACGTTGCTGTATTCACAATGAAATATGGAGTCGTATACAGGGTATACTTTAGTTTCGGCCCATATAAAAATACAAAGTTGATGATGTTTTCTAAAAGACGAAACGTCGCAGAAAAATTCTGCTTACGTTATCGTGTAGTCCTCAAAAAGTGGCCATGGCAAAGTGCTATTTGTTTTACATTTCCTTTGAAAATAAAGCTAGGAGAAAATAAAAACGAAATTCTCAAATTTCGGTTTTTCTCGGATATCTCCGAAACTACTCGGAATATTAAAACTTTCTAAATGGCATATTATTAGGCACATAAATGCGCTACTTTTCTCTAATTTAATCGACCCCGTATCACTTACCGTTTCCGATATCCCCATGCTGTTCATTCTTATCTTGGGCACACTGTATATGCAGAATTGATTTCAATTACGGGAAATTTGTTTATTGTGTATCATATGAGAAGGCTTTCATCGCGTAAATGTCTATATAGGTAGGTAGATAGATATATGTTTAGGAAAACACATTCGTAACAGTTTACTATACCTACTAGTAAACTTATTTTTTTGTTTGTTTTCACGAACAATTTCACTGTTTCGTTTGTTTAAAAATATTGAAATTAAAATTACATCAGACTATCAATAAGACCTATGAAGGTATGAAGCAAAGGACAATGGGGGGACATGCTTATTTATACTTCTTCTGGCATTATTTATCCCGTTCAGTGAAAACAAAATCTGCACATAATGTAGGTCTGTGTCCTCTGCTAGGTATAATTATTGAGTAGAATTATTATAATCATAATACTCATTCGAAAGAGGGGGGATGCTGGGAGTAAACAAGCTCTTAAATATATTTCATTGTAAATTGTGAAAGGCTTTTGCGGCCATAGTTAATTACATGGTGGTTCTTCCGGTTTTTAGGCCGACGTATATTTTGAGAAGATCTCGACGTTTCGCAAACACAAGTAGTTGAACTTCTCAAGAGAGAGATTTTTGCATGTGAATTGAATAAGTAACTGGAAACATGCAAAAACCTATCTTGACGAAACGTCGAGATCTTCTCAAAATATACGTCGGCCTGAAAACCCGAAAAACTACCATGTAATTATTCATTGTTTGCCCTAATTATATCATTGGCTTTGACAATCAAGGTGCATTTTCAAAATATGAATTGGTTTTAATGAGAATATATGACACCAAAAAGTAAAAAATTAGATATCAACTCCAATTTCATCATTTCAAAGTTTTTTTGCAAAATCTGTTTTTGGGTTGTTTCAAAATTCATTTGCCAAAAACCATCAAATGAAGTAGGAATTTGTCTTGAGCTAAAAAAAAATCACTTGACAATTTGGTTATTACCATATGAATTATGAAGTAGAATATGTAAATAAAGATAATTGAGAAATATTTATAGAGAAATACTGAGAACCCAATATTTTCAGTAAAAAGTCTTTTCTTCCGAAATTCCTTCAGATTTTCTTTTGGCAATTTCATTCTGGCATACCTTTCATGTTAAGGAGAACCAATCTCACATATCATCTTTATTTTGCAGGAACGACAGAAGGGACATTAGGACCTAATTAATATAGAAATGTAATATGTATTTTATTAAACACTTTATAACTGCAATAGTTTTTTGTAAATTGAAAACTTCTTTTCCCTAAACTCGTCCATCTTATGTAGGAACTAACAATGGAGAATATTCAGAAAGAAATAACTTCCATTTTCTTCTTGGGGCAAAAAAACAGTTGATGAAGATACATTGAAAAAAAAAAATTTGAGTAACAATAGCAAAAGAAGTTTCACGAGTTTTTAAGAAGTTTTATTTTATTTTGTTTTTTTTTACATTATTACGATGTAAAATAGAAATGTTTGACAAAAGTTTAACATCATGATTTAGAGTCTGACACTTTCAATTCAATAAAGTTCATTTTTGAAAAATTTTGCATGCCTACTCTCAATATTTTACATGATGGTATTTGGAGAAAACAATAAATATCAAACACAAATCTGACGATCATTTCTATAGAACTCTATGTAGATAAGTAGTTCAACATTGTATCCATTTGAGTTGGCGACATAATATTTCATGAAAAACTTTTTTATTTTTCGTTTTAAGAAGAAAAGTTACTTTATGAAAAGTTTTGCATGTTCTAGAACCTAATTATGAATAATCAAAAATTTGTTAGTCGTATTTGAGAGAGTGTCAAAAAATACGAGTTAGAGGATACTTTTATTTGTGAAAATAACGAAAATTGTAATTAAAATTTGATCAGAACTAAATATGGCGTTCATACGGTAACACTTTAAAGTTTACCATTTGAATAATGGCTGTCGTAGTGAAGTCGGAGAATTTTCAAAGGCTTAGCTAGTTTTGAACAAAAATTTCTGTAGAAATTGGTAGGAGAAGAATATGAAACAGAAGTATTTTTTTTAGATATATATGATTGCTTATTGGAACATTAATAATTTTGAACACCTTTTCATAATTTGAATTTCCGATTTTGTTACAAGTAAAAGTGCTTTAAATTAAAC
This sequence comes from Chrysolina americana, assembly GCA_958502065.1. NCBI lineage: Eukaryota > Metazoa > Arthropoda > Insecta > Coleoptera > Chrysomelidae > Chrysolina > Chrysolina americana. The sequence goes on from OY293410.1 coordinate 78,895,174, forward strand.
ATGTACCAAATTCATATTTTTTTACTCTATACTCAATGAAAACTGCCATATTTTAAGCTATGATCATTCAATATAAGGTATCTAGAACGTGCAATGAAGAATAACTTTTTTTTTTAAATCGTAATATAAAAAAGTTTTCAATATGTCGCCAACTCAAGTAAACATACTGAAATAACATTTTAGAAATGCTCTAGAAATTTTCACCTGAAATTTGCAATAAGAATTTGTAACGAACTTTCAAATGGAATTTTTTGGGAATTTTGAAATGGACTTTCGTAAACTGCATAGCAAGTTTACGAATTCAAGTTCACTAATGGCATTCTTGTGCACACTTGCTATCTACATATTTTAGAAGTGATCTGAAAGTTCTCCTATGCTGTTCACAATGAGATTCCTATTATAAACTTACAAATTACGATTTTCAGAAGATTTGGAATGAAGTTCCATAAACTATTTGTCAAGTTTTCAAATACAAGTTATGTATTCAATCCTTGTAGTTAACTTGCCAGAAATTCATTTTTGTAAGTTTACACAACCAAGTGTGTTGAAGGGCCCTTTCAAGCTTGATCAGAACTTGCATTGAGTTGGATGATAGTTATGTTCATAACTTGCACTTGGTGATGTAAGTCTAGTGAAAGTTCTATGCAAGTCGTTTATGTTTAGTGGGATGTTGTGTTGTGTATGTTGTGTATGAGTACAAAATAAATGTACGAATATGCTGATACCCTGCCTTCAGTTGATTCTGACTGATAAAGTCCTTCCAACGAGATTCGTGTCAGTTTCACCATGTATAACCTGCCTTTTACATTTTGGTTATGAATGACTGTATTTTGATGTCAGTGAAAGGCCTCTCGAACCCCGTGGGCAATCCTGGCCACCTGAAAGGTGGCAGAGTGACCCTCTTGGTAGCTGAACTGCCCATGGGGTACAAGTTTTAACCTTATCTCAAGTCTATGGTCTAGTTGGGACGATCCGATGTATCAGTTTTGCAATTTATATAGCTTTCAATTTTGTTTGATGCCTTACGTGGCTTAAGGATCGGGACGATCCCAGCCTATTTTAGACATGCTTGGTGGTGGTACCGTTTTATTATAGCATTGACAATATAAATCAACTGTACTAGGGATTTCTCAGAGAGATTTTGCAGTAGAACTACATCAACTTTGTTGATGGCTGGTGCTTTGTTGATGTTGACGGTGGAAAGAAAGGAACGTGACTCGTATTAATGAAAAAGTACTGTTAGTAATAGGGGAGCCCAAGCGGGGATTTCGGGATTTACTGAAGCGCGGCAGATTGATATATAGGGGGACACCTTGTACCCGGTTGAGTACCTCCACCAAATATGAACCTCACAAATAAGGCCGCGCGTCCAGGATAAAGGATCAGATGAGTAAAAAAAAATTGATCATCAGAAATTCTTAAGCGCGTCAGATTAAAGTAGGGTGAGTTAATTACATGCTAAAAAGTGTATATACTACTAATCTGACAATTTTAGAGTGACGTAAAAAAAGAGGAGGGCTACAAAGTTGTTAAAAAAAACATCATCTCGACATTCTCGAGCGTGGCTAAATTTTTTTTCATTTTGAAGGAAATAATTCAAGAATAACAAAAAATATATAATCTGACGATTACCTCAAGAAGAAATAACAAAAATTCGTCGATAAAGTCTAATGTGTGCAGCTGCGTAATGCCTATATTCCCCTCTCCGCGTTACTATTTCTCTCTCACTCTTTCTCTATCATTACACTCTCACTCCATCTCCACGCTAGTTTCTGTTGCCATGACGCCACAGCTGACCACAGAGACTCGTTCGTGGCATAATATTATTTATAACGTATTTCCAACGTTTTGGCTGAATTTGGATTTAAGTTGATAAATATTTAATATGAGTGATAATAATTTAGAGTGTGTGTTTTGTGGTGAAACTACTCTACAAAAAAACAATTCAATTCATACCAGAAACTTAAAAAAAAATTATAAATATATTGGAATATCGTCGGATCAAAAATCTCCGAAAATCCCGAACAACTTACGATAATCTCTACCTGTCTATAGATTCTTCGTCTTGGCCAAACTTAGATTTTGAATACAATTTAAAGCGATTCGTACCGATAGATTTTGAGAAATCTCAAAAAAAAACTACGAATGTTATTTTTCAAATGTTGTTTTTTGGAATAACTTTTGAACGGCTTTATCGATCGATTTCAAAAATCAGCTCTTATCAATAAACCACGTCGATCGCCGCCAGTCCGATCAGAATCGGTTGATTCGTTCGTGAGTTATCGTTGTCGAAAGAAAACCGAAAAAAGTGTTTTTTCGGAATCACTCTGAAATTTCAAACTTAAAGATTCTTCATGGAGCTTGAAAAACTGCGTCGAATGCCACCAACCGCGTAAAAATTAGTTCATTAATTCAAAAGTTATTGCGGTTGAAAATTAAAAAAATTGTATAAATTTCTATCAGACTTTTGAGCTCGGAGAGCACATAATAACACAAAAATCATATTTTGGAGCTCGAAGAGCTCAAAAACAAAATAAGTGAAATGTTGAGCAATTAGGTATGGAGTTAGTGGGAAGTTGCAGGGATGGCTTTTAGGGTCCACCGTTTTCCTATTTTTTTTTGTCAGATTAAGCGAATCCCTCTATATAATCGTCAGCTTAGGAGACAGCACATCTAGGACATAAAAATCAACCATATATATCTTAATCTGACGCGCTTGAGTATTTCAAAATGGCGATTTTTTTTGTCATATTACAATAATGGCCGCGAGTTTGCGTCACATCGACATCGTCAGATTATTGTATGGGAGCTTTTTTTAGGTTCACTTAACACCCCCTAAGAAAATCTGACGCGCTCGATAATTTTTTTTTTCATTTTCAACCCTCACCTAAGACCACCCCCTTCATGAAAACGATCAGATTAACATACGTACATTATTAAATATACGTAGGACATTGATGCTATCAATATCTGACGTGCTCGAGTATGTCCATGCAACAGTTTTTTTTACAAATTTGAAAATCTATAGCCGCTTCCCCCACCGATGAAAAGGTATGCATTACATAACATTTTTTTCTTCTTATCATCTAAGCCTTTCAACCCAATAGGTCTCTATGACGCTCGAGTAAATTCACATTTAGCATCGTGGGCTCCCCTACTATAGTGTATTTTGAAAGAAAGAAGAATTTAAAAGCTTCCACTTAATAGACTCAGTATTCGATGCTGCGAATTTAGATCTCTTAAAAAAAATTCATTGATATAAAGTCATATCCTAGTCTGATAACTTATTTAAAAAGGACAATCAGTTGGATATCAGGCTAAAAAATCAAACGTCTTGTCAAAACAGAATATTTCCAACTTCTTGATTGAGGTCAATTACTGTAATTTGTTAGTGCGGCAAAGGTAAGCAAAAACAACTAGAAATTTTATTGAAAATTTTTGTTGCTATTATTTCTGATAGGTACTTCTAACTATTGGAATCTCTAGAGCATGCCGGAAAGCAGATTCAACATTTTTACACATTGAAGATGTTGTGGATGAAGAATCCTATTTCAGAGTTCATATTCCTGATATCAAAACAGAAGTTGACAGATAATTTGTAATTATTGTGGATGTTATAGGACTAAATTTCATCGACATTATCGAAATTATATTAATCTACGTCCATCAACTATCAAACACAACAGATTTTTTATTAAATTCAGAAATGGAAAGTTTTATGCACAACCAGTGAGAACCATTGGTTCGTTATCAAAAATTATTGCTCAAAAAATTCGATTGCAAAATCCTGCTTGTTGAATCTTGAAAATAAAACAATATGGATGTTTAGTGTGGCAGGTTATGTGGAAAACTAGGAAACTAGGAAACAAACAAAAAAAGGATTTCTACTGATATACTAGAGGAGCAAGTATAGCCAGTAAGAAAAAGTAAAACATTTTTTAACTGGTGATGAAAAGATGGACGTTATGACATTAACGTCAGTTTTGAAAAATGTCACTTTATAATAGGAATAGGAATTGAACACCTCGATAAATCATGAAATTTTTTTAAATACCAAAATTGAACAGAAAGGGAGAGCAGAATAGGATTTATAACATATCAAGTGGATGTTGAATTATGCAAATATTATAAATTATTGTGATGGTTTATTTAATAGTAGTTGACTACTGCAAAAGTTTGTGTACTGAGAGTTATATTTTTTGCATTTTTGTCATCAAAACTGTTTTATGAGCTAACATAAAATATGTAATATTAATAGAGCTATACCTTATCGTGTAGAGTCCAACCAATATACTTCAGGTAAGAATCATCTAAGAAATTAGCATGAAATTTGTGCATCCAAACCCCAATTTCAGTCATTGCAATTGCTCTGATTTCAGGCAAAGTATCTCGGTACCTGTGCACAAAAACAGACTTGAACATATAGGTGAGCATATTTTTAATCTCATCCATGTTCTCTTCCAGCTCCTGCCTCTTGCCCAATAATGCTTCCAGGCGATCACTCGCCCTTTTCTCACGTGTTTTTTGACGTTCAGCTTCATACTGGCGCTGAGTGTTGTCCAAATTTACAGAGACAGTTAGGGCAACATCCACCAAAGCTGTCATAAGTTTCATCGCTCCCAGAGTAGCAGTATGACGAAACGCTCGAACCTAAAATAACTCAATGATATGAAAAATGTGTATTAGTATATATTAATATAATTGAATTCAGACGAACAACTAGTGTCAGAACACGACAAATGATACAGACTTTTATTTTGTCTAATAATAATATTGCTATCAAAATTTCAAGTGACATAACTATGCCAAATCAAGGAATGTAGAACAAAAAAGAATTGAAAGAATATACAGTAAAAACATTTAGATTTAACTTAGAATATTGTTACGAGATTGATAAAAATCCCCTAGCTACGCCGCTGGGTCGACTCGCAAGCGTATCGTCGATAATTATTTCCAAGAAGAGATTATTATTTGGGCGGAATTCTGTCGTGAGTAATCTAGAGCGGAATCGCGAAGCATCTGATTGCACGGCTGAACTATTTAAAGCGAAGTTTAAGGAAAGTTTAATGAAGAGAAGTTATAAGTTTCATGAAGAAGTGATAAACAGTTTTTGAAAAAGTATATGTGTTTGGAATATTTAGCTAGTTGTATTGTTGTATAGATCTAAGTGTTTATTTAGTCAGTGAAGTAGTTGTATGTTTTTGGTGAAGTTAGAAATAAACAGTTTAGAAGTGTGCTCGGCATTATTATTTAGCAAAACGTAACACTGGTGTCCAAAGCGGGATATTAGTAAAAACCGAAACTATTTATTGTGATACGATGGAGGACATTGTGAAATTTATCCAAAATCAATTTGCGGATTTGGAAAGAAGGCGCCAGGAGGAAAAACAAGAAGAGGAAAAGCGTCGTCAGGAGGAAAAACAAGAAGAGGAAAAGCGGCGCTAGGAGGAAAAACAAGAAGAGGAAAAGCGGCGCCAGAAGGAAAAACAAGAAAATGAAAAACAAAAAGAAGAATCACGTCGGTTGGAGGAAATGAAAGAATGAGAAGAGGCACTCCAGAAAATTCTCGAAGAACAGAGAAAAGAGCGAGAAAATGAAAAACAAGAAGAGGAAATGAGACGATTGGATGAAAAGAAAGAACGAGAAAAGGAAAAACAGGAATAGGAAATGCGACGGTTGGATGAAAAGAAAGAACGAGAAGAGGCACTCTAGAAAATTCTCGAACAACAAAAGAGTGAATTAGAACGAATAGAAAAACAAAGGAAAATAGACTTCCAGAAGGTTCTAGAACATCAAGACAAGTTCTTCCAACGTGTATTACAGAAAACCAAAGTACAAATTGAGGAACTGAAAGAAGAACTGCAAGAATAACTGAAGGAAGACGTCAAGAAAATCGACGATGAGTTTAATAAGAAAGTGGATAAAGTGCGAAAGGAGGTGAAAGGACTCAACGAAAACCAGATAGCTCTCCTCAAGAACCAAGATCGTCGAGACAGGGTTGCCACATCAGGAATTTCCGTAAAACAGCCGACTTTTGACGGACAGTCCTCTTGGTCCATGTATCGCCGACAATTTGAAGCTGCAGCAGTGGCTAATGGATGGGGCGAAGAAGAAAAAGCTACGGCACTTATAGTAGCTTTGAGAGGTCCAGCTTTGGGTATGTTGCAGACGATACCTATTGAACAGCAAAATAAATATAAAGACCTGTTTACTGCATTAGAGTTGCGGTATGGCCAATGCACGATTGTCATCAAAACTTCATTATAATCAGTAAAACACAATGTGTTTTAATTGCCATACGACCATATCATCACAACAGTCGTTGAAATCTAACATAACTGTTAGATACAAACCAATGTAACAGCGAGGCTCCTGGCATCTAGTGTGGAGAAAATGAGAAAGTTCTGTCATCATCGAAATACCAATGTTCCACTAGATTGATTCAAGCTTTTCAGAAGATAAAATATTTGATATATTATTTTCAATGTTCTCCAATTAATGCTTAAAACTCTGCAAATTAATACAAAATTATGTTGTAAGCAAATTTTTCAAATGGTTTTTTCCATATCTTGCCACCTTACCTCACTTGTTGCCTCTTCTTAGTAATTTCTTTCAATTTGCCGCCATACCAGCGATCACGTGACGTCAAAATCTATCTATCTCTCAAATTTTTTTTATACTGTAATTACTTTTTTCCCATATATTACATACTTTGAGGCTGACACTATATAAAAGCTAGTATACTCGCATATCGTACTTAAATATTAACCTCAAGAAATACCTAGTCGTTAACTTAAATTTTGAAGAAGTTGAAAATTCTATACAAGATATGTCAATTTTTTTTTTGTAAAATGAGTTTTTATGAACACCCCTCAAAGGCACAGCTTGTGCGAGGAAAGGAGAATAATTAGTTTCCGAGTTGGAAATACATCAATAAAAAAAAGTACTTTTCAAACAGGATTTGAAATTGTTTGTACTAATTTTTAGTTAATAGTTTTAGGTTCTCACGTAGCCATATTAAATAGTGGACACCAGCATATAGAGGTTAGATGTGGCCTGTTGAAGATCATACTATATCATTAGATTTTTGTATTCAGGTCTGATTTCATAATGAACTTAAAGTGTTATTTAGTTTAAATAATTGTCAGACTGTGACAACCTGCCAATTGCAACTCAATTTTGGTAGTGAAAACTACTTTGAGTTTATTATGAAATCGGGCATAAGAAAAGTGTACATCAGCTATTTCTAAAAATGTCCAGTAAACACTTTTTTATATTTCAGAAACATTTCTGAGCATAAACTGTAATGATGAATGCTTCCACTGAGTATTGTGATGAAGTTTCAAGGACATTTCTGAAACTTATATACAGGGCAATTCAAATTCGACCCCCACCATTGGGATCTCCTAAACTACAGGAGATACGTCGAACCTTAAGTTGGGGCAAAGTTGCGTATTCTTGTGCTTAACAAAATACTGTTTTGAAACTTGGAAAATTCCGAGTATTTCCGGAAATATCGGGAAAAAACTGAAAATCAGAGTTTTCGTTTTTATTTTTTCCTATCGTTATTTGACAACATAGCTCAAAACCAAAAGTACATTTTCATTGATACTTTTTTAGCTACACGTTTTCATTTCAGATTCACTATCCGACGTTTTGTCTTCTAGCATTCATCATCAACTTTTTTTTCTGTTATGGGCGCCATATTGTTTTTTTATACAGAAAAATAGTGATTCTCATTCTGATTTCATTGATGTATAATTTGTTATGATTTGCACATCTGAAACCACAGATATTAAAAAAAAACAACTTCATCTGAGATGGTCATGACTCCATCGTAAAATTTTGTTTAATAAACACTTGTCAGAACTCATTAAACATCATAAGTTTGCACAAATACTTCAGTCGAAATGTCCTCATTCTCAAATGAAGAAAAACGAGATATTTTGAAACTTTATTATAAGTTTGATAGGAATAGAACAAAAACAGCACAAAATTATTTTGAATTATATCAGCCGGATAGAACATTATTCGGAATTCTGGACAAACACTTGGCTGAGTACGATGCGTTTCAAAAAACAAGAATGAAATCATGAGCTTGTAAAAAATGCACAAAAAGTATTACAACAAGTGTTCGAAATGATGGCCTTCCTCTTGAATACATAACCGAGCTCGTCGTCTCAAATTAAGAACAGCCCTAACAATATCCCTTCTTCTGATAGACCTGAATTGCGTGATGATATTGTCTCTAAGTTCATCTACTGTGTCATATTCTTGCTCTCCATAGATTCTGTTCTTTAAAGTACCCCACAAGAAAATATCCAAAATTGTAAGGTCAGGTGACCTTGCCGGCCACCTCACTGGTCCAGAATTTCCTAACCACCTAAGTATTAGGAAATCGATGGTGTAAATATTCGCAAACTGCTTTCCTAACCACCTATTAGGAAATCTTTGGTGTAAATATTCGCAAACTGCTCTTTTATTGTGTGGAGGAACCCCGTCATGCTGAAACCAGCATCTGTTATAATTAACAAGGGGAAACGTATCCATATATTCTTCGAATTCGTTTCTTAAGAACCGAAGATAGGTTTCCCCGTTCAATTAGAGAAGAAATGTGGTCCAAGTATTCGGTCGTCATAAATTCCAGCCCACACATTCAAACGAAACTGAACTTGTGGTCTGACTTCTCTGAAGTGTCGTGGATTATTTTCACTCCGTGCTCATTATTTCTATTAAAAACACCACAGTTCGAAAAAGTACTTTCGTCGGTCCAAATAATGTTTTTCAAGAAGTTTGTAGGGTCTTCCCTATTCGAGAGCCAGCTACAAAATTCCATCCTTCTCTCAGGATCATATGAATGATATTTTTGTGAAATATGTATCTTATAACGCTCGTCTGTGGCACATCCACTTCTGCCGCGACTTGATGTGTTGATTTGGAAGGGTCTGCATTTATCTAAAAAAGTAGCAAAAATAATTATACTTCTTCGAATATGGATTGAACAATTATTTTACCTCGGCTAATAAGTTACGTCTAATATTTCGTTCCATTCTGCTTCCATATTTCATTCTTGGTTTTTGAAACGCACCGTACTCAGCCAAGTGTTTGTCAAAAATTCTGAATAATGTTCTATACGGCTGTTGTCTTTCCGGATATAATTCAAAATAAACTTGTGCTGTTTTCGTACTATTCCTATCAAATTTATAATAAAGTTTCAACATATCTCGTTTTTCTTCATTTGAGAATGTGGACATTTCGACTGAAGTATTTGTGTTACGCACCCCATATCTAGATGAAAGTTAATATTGAACAACTGAATTCATCACAAAGTTATTTTATCTCCTGATCAATCAACAATACCAATGAATTCTTTTTTTTTTTGAGTCAAAACCGATCTGTCAATTGTTTTCATTATGGACGTATTTTCCAAAATTGAAAAAAATTATATTTCAAATAGAGAGAGGCATCAAGGAACAAAATATGTTTCAATCGAATAGAATAGTCTGAAACTATGATGTCTTACCAAAATGACTTGTTTGTTCTGGAATACAGCTATAAAAAAAAACGAAAACGATTTTGTTGACTATGCACCATCTAGACCCTAATGTACTATCATATTATGATTATAATTGGGCATGTTAACGTGTTTCGATAAATACATTTACACCCTGAATTTGTCTTATTTCTACCAACCAAACAGTTTTTTCCTGTCTATCCCACCCAACTACGACGTTTTTACTAACTTTGGCCGCTTATATCTCAAAATCATTCAAACTTACACATTTTTCTTACGAGTCTAAATCATTTTGAACAACTATAGTAATTTATATCACTATCGCTAAGCCAACTCTGTCTATTTGCAAACTCTGGCTGTCTGTAACACCCGCTCGAGATTCATGTTTTTATACCAGCAAAGCTTTTGTTGGGCCATTCCAGAATCGCCGAGAGATGTCGCCATCGCTCGGTGACCCTTCTAGATGATTCTAACAAGCTTCTGGTTTCTTATTCGGTGTGATTAGAGAATTTTCGACTGATGATGTCATGCATCGTGAGTCAAGCACGACTATCGAAACAAGCGGCCAGTTTTACTATACAGGCCCAGCCCCCTTCTTAAAGACCTTTCATCCCCAAATTTTATCCTTGGAATGTGTCGATACCTGCAAAATTCTCCATATCTGCACCGCGAAGTTCAATAGAAGTAACTCTCCACAGTATTCATGTTGGGTCGTGGAGATTCTTGACGTCGCTGGAACTGAATCCAGCATCATCGTATCTCTTAATCTGGTAAGGCTTCTCCAGACATCTTCGTAGGACGATTTATCTCAAGATTGCTTCTTGGCGACTAGGTAAAAGATGTTTCTCTAGTCCTTCTCAAGCTATAGCACCCCTCCAATTTATCGGTACTGTTCCCGTAGTTCCTGGGGTCGACCGAACTTCTTGGAGAATAACACAGCGATGCCTCTGGACATTTGAAGATATTTTGACACATAGGCCTGTGCGTAATCGTAAGGTACCTTGAAAATATCTCGTGGCTCTTCTCGAGTTACCCCATGAAGAATTTTTTGTCTATTCGAGTACAAGGACATGAACTTTTGGAACGTCATCTCATCTTCGGTGGTCTGAGGGGAACTTGGTCGTGGTTTCCTGCGTAAGGAGACCATCTGATGGAATACACAACACCAGGTTCCCTTCGGGGTGGCTTATAGATTCAGTGAACGAGGTCGTTTATCCTCTTCATGATCTTCAAGGGATCTTGCCACGAGTCACGAGTTCTGCAATTTTGGTGAGAGTCCAAGACGCCATTTGGGGATGAACAGCCAAACCAGGTCACCAACCTGAGATTCTCCAGCATCGGCCTTGATGTCATATGTCTCCTTCATTCTGTCGCTGCCACTTTAAATATTCAAAAGGACTTGTTCGTGTATGTCGTCCATTTTCTGTCGAAGTTTGCTGAAATAGTCTTTTCCCGCTTTGTCTTGTCCTGATGGCATCCCAAACGCAGGTGTTTTGGTGCTTGTTGTTGTTCCAGTTGTCATCTATTGCCGTGATTCTACAAGTGTTGCTCCTTTCTCTTCTGCTTGTCGGCAATGTGAGCATTCATCTGGACATGCCCTCCGAGACAGAGCATTCTTATACTTAGCTGATTTCCCGCTCAATATTCGATCTCGAAGGAAAATTTTTGGTGCCTCTTGATCCAACGTGCCACTTGACCCTCAGGATTTTTGAACTGTTGAAGCCAAGGGCTGCGTGGTCAGTTTTCATTAGGAACCTATGACTTTTTCCTGTCCTTCCAGGATCTGAGACAGGGCAGCTTCAAGTTTTACGTTGCTTGAGTGCGTATCCAAAATGAATTTTCCGTTCGGAAAGGCTCAAAATTGGTGCGTTGATCAATACTCCTTTCAGCTTCCTGAACGAATCTAGGCATTCTTCGGAATTGGTTTAATTATAGAAGATTTGAACTGAATGGGGACATGCCGTTTTTAACGATCATGTTATACTTATAAATTTTCAAGAGGTTGTAGAATATATTTGTGGCTCTGTTTAATTATTTTGGAACTTATTCTATCTGCTATCTGCTGTATTAATTCATTTTCTGTTATTGGATTAAAGAATATGGAATTGGGATTCACTTCAATATTTTCAATAATTTTATATAAGTATCAATATCTTTTACCATATCAAAACGAAAAAAGTTCGAGTATGTAATTGGAGAGTTCAATTCAACGAAAACAGATATTTTGTAAAACCAGAATATACCTGTCTCTCCACATAATTCCACAGAGTGGAAATTAAGGCAAATATCTGACAGAAAACAACTACTTCCCCCTACGGATATTGAATTATATCTGTCTGTGCAACGTTCTTCACGGACACATAATTGTACAAAGCCACTGAATATTATCCGTCATTTTGTTGGAAACAACCACCTGCATACATGCATGTTTCGAGGACATTTTCCTCTCATCAGTGCAAGGATAGGTCAGATGACAATGTAGTCGTCTTGTTCCACAAAATGAATGAAAATATTCAAAAGCCTTATAGTATCCGTCTACACATGGAGCTGCGACTTACAGTAAAGTAATTCGCAGCGCCATCCGCAAACAGATTAAGTAACCTTGTAGTACTGTCTCCAGGTAGAGGCCAAAATGCAAATCAAAACGAACAAAGTTCGAGTGTGTATATCGGAGAGTTCAATTCAATCTTTTACCATGTTTTAGCCGACATCACCAAATAACTATTACAATACTTTGCCATTAATTTATTATCATTGAATGGAATACCATTTTTGTTGTTTTCGATTTGTCTAAGATAGTAGTTATTTTTACTTACATTCAGTAGTTTGGTTTATTTTAGAGGGATTTGTATTATTGTTCTAATTCACATGAGAAACATTTGTTTGATTTAATTCTTCCCTTTCTTATCAATATAAATGATAAACCCTTCGGCCATCCATTCAATAATATTTCCCAAGATTCTTTCTGTATTAAGTTCTTTAACTTTTAAAAATCGTTTATAAACACGTTTTACTGTTATCTGGAATTACTATTGTTTTGGAGTTTTATTCGATATTAATTGATACTGGATAATGATCTTTAATGTTATACTTGCGAATATATGAATTAAAAGCCAAATTTTGGTTACTTACTGTTAGGGTTTTTTCACGAAAATGTGCCCAAATCCAAATTTAGCTAGCACAGAACGGTATTTGTTTACGTTGACGTTGATCTCATTCAATAAATTAATGTTGGTCACCAATAAATACATCCATTTACGGTGTGTTTTGTCCAGGCATGAATCAAGTTCATCAATAAACGAGATCAGATTAGACGGGTTATTAGGACTAAGAAGTGCAATGATTCCACATATATTTTGATTGTTAAATTTATGATACACTAGCAGACCCGGCCACGCGTTGCTGTGGCTAATTTTATTATATTACATAGTAGTAAATTATTCAAGGGAAACGGTAGGAGAACACCAGTCATGGGGACTACCATGCTTTTTTACACAGATGCCATTTGTTAAAATACATGGCGACCGCCATCATTGATTTTCTACTACCGTTGATATTGATTCTGGAGCCTTGAGTACATAATCATCAAAATACATATATCGTACATCGTGATTTGATGTATAGCAAATATATAATAATAAAATATATATTAATATAACTACGTGGTAATAATTACATGTATATACTTTAATTAAAGACTAATAATTAAAAAGCAAGAAGGATTCAACTGTATTACTTTTACTATAATATGAATTCAATTTATAATTCAGTCTAAATAACACGTGGCCGGCTATGGTAATACCAAAAATTAAGAACGTAAGAACAATTGAACTTCACTGTATTGCGTTTACTACGAAATAAATTTATACTTTAGCCTCAGCAACACGTGGTGGTTATGCCATTAAATTGTAACTTATGTGAAACGTTAGTACTTTTAACACTGCGCCATCTGTTAGAATACTTACTCAATCCAGTCAGCAGATACCGCCATCTGTTAGAATCGTTTGGGACTGACAGATAATTGTGACTGTCGAATAATAAACAAATAATGCTTAGTACACGATAGTGTGGAAACTACGAAGCATCGCACAAAGAGGAGAACGAGAACGTGTAATGTGTTCTGTCTCACTCTCTCGCCATCAACAAATAATTTGCAATAAAATAATATTGCGGCTATAAATTGAGAGTGAGCTATGCTATCTGTTAAGTTAGATCGAACTGCACACGGTGTGCAAATTTGATTGAAATCGGTTAAGTAGTTTGGGAGTCTATAGCGGACAAACAACGTGACACGTAATTTATATATATTAAGAAGAAAAGAATAATAGTAAATTTATAATTTGATATATTGTAGTTGAGGTTTGATTTTATTAAAACCAAAACACCATCATTATGTATCATTGTATAACTCGTTATATCGACCTTGTTCATAGATACATTTTTGAAACATTGACTTTAAACAAATTAAATTAAATTATTGACATTAAATTGGCTGGTATTTGAGAGTACACAATTTTTAGGTTCTACATATTTCCCTAGGTGATCTTGTTCTAACAAGCTTAAATTTTCTAAGACAGTACCTTGATCTACTAGTACCATTAACTCCCCATCAACATGGATATCCATTGGACATTCATATTGGATATTGGGGATATCCAGAGGACATCCAGTTATATCCGTTGGATATTTTATGGACGTCCGGTGGATGTTCCGACTTCTATAAGATATCCTTCTGGAATATCCATAAGATATCGTTCAAGGATATCCATGAGATGTTGTTGAGGGACATTTACAAGATATCCACAAGGATGTCCATAAGACATTATTCACAAATATCCAAAAGATATGTTTTAGGAATAACAATCAGATTATCATTGAGGAAAAAGGGAAACTGTTTAAATATATTAATATTAAAAATTGATATTTTACTCTGCATTCATTTTATATTTGCTTCAGATATTCATAGCCATCTGTAGAATATCTTCTAATAGATATCCATTTCGAATCCATGAATGAACATCTATGGATGTTCATATTAGGTCCGGACAGAATACGGTCAAGGAAAAAGATACAATTGGTATACGAGAGAGAAAAAAAACTCGATATTAAAAGTTCAGCTTGACATTCACATTCATTTATACTTGCGTAGACTTCACCGCATTCTGTAGAATATTTTCTGAAGAAACCGATTACCTATTTTCATGATTTTTTTAGTTCCAGGAATAATTTATGTAGGATTTAGTATGTATGGCCCAAATTCAAATTCAGCTAGCACAGTTAACTATTGTAATGAATTTAAATTTTTGCTAAATTGATGTGGAATTGTAGAAGAGTTAGAAATGAATGTCTGTCGAGTCATGGTCCATGCTATTTTTCAGTTTGTACTTATCATTGGATTGGACACAATCAGCACACGCTTTTTTGAGTTTTGAGCAGATTTCTTGTTCACACTGTTCATTACATAGAGGACAAATTAGTTTGTTTGGGCAATTTTGTTTTATGTGATAGAACTCTTCACATTGGAAACAGCATAGGAGTGCCAGCTCTTCAATACGGAGTACTGTCTGAAAGTTAATGGTGAGCATTTTCCAAAAGCATTTGAATTCTTTTTTACATTTTATGATGAATATTCCAGATGTGCTGGCTTCCAAGCTTCTAATGCCAATTTTTAGATTGAATGGATTGATAGTATTCATAATATCAGTTTTAGTTTTTTCTACATCTTGGTAGGTCTTATGCTTATATCTGGAGTATTTTGTAGTGCTGTATTAGGGAGTGCATTTGAATTCTGTTGTAGAATTTTAGAATAAGTATAACTTGCTATGAGAGCGTTTTGATGTGTATTTGTTAAGTTTGTCTTGTAACATTTTTATAATTTCATTCTTGTAATTTATTATTTCTTCTTCATCTTCTATGATGTATTGCAGACTTTCCACAAATTCATTGTTTCTGCATCTTTTACAATTGAATTTCAAAATACTGTAACGATTTCGAGACCGGCCACGAGACCGGCCCTGATCTAATTAATTATGCACCCTCGTTCAACTACAACAGCATATCTGCTGGCCTTTCGCCGAGAACAAGCTGGAATAAAATCGATCAGTTCGATACTGTTCGAAGAGCCATCTAGATGAAATGTTCTATACTCTAGAATAATCGAAAGAGCCGTTGATGGAACCTGCTTGCGATTATATAACCGCTGGAGGACAGTCAGAATTCAGAGTTAGTTACAGTTCCAGAGTTCGCTGATAGATAGCCACAGTAGAAATAAATTGAAATAGTTATTGAAGTCAATGTTTTAGTGATTAATTGTTGTAAATAGTGTTTTAAATAAATTAGGAAAATTAGTTAGTGCAGTTTTACTACATTTGGCGTCAGAAGTGTGATGTTTAAAATAAATAAGTGTCAAAGTGTTCACCGTTTAAAAACTGAGACGTTTATCGCGCTTAATAAACAGTTATAGTGACCCGTTGAACATTTGAGTGCGAAGTGGACAGTTTTGCGCGTCGCGGGACAATAAACTGAAAACTGTGTGTGAAATAAATAATAGACTGATATCTCGGCAAAGACATTAAGAGACAAAATGTTTCCGAGAAGAGTTCACCTAGTTGACCTTAAAGTTAGAGAATTAAAGCAAGAGTTAGAGGAGCGTGAGTTAAAAACAACTGGAAAGAAGGCCGTACTCCAGAAAAGACTTGCAGATGGACTGATTGAAGAAGGAGAAGACCCCGAAACGTTCTTATTCGAAGTTTCTGGAATTGATTTGAGTTCCATAATTAATAAACTCGACGAGACCACGAAATCCTTGGAAGATAAATTTCTGGAAAATTCGAATAGTTTGAAGGGGGAACTTCAACAAAATTCGGTGTGTCTGGAAGATAAATTTCTTCAAAATTCAAAGAGTCTGGAGGAGAAACTTCTAGAAAATTCTGTTAGCTTGAAAGAAGAACTCCTCGAAAACTCGAAAAATCTAGAAGAAAAGCTTCAAGAAAATTCTGTCAGCCTGAAAGAAGAACTTCTAGAAAATTCGAATTGTCTAAAAGAGGAACTTCAAGAAAATGTGAAGAGCCTGGAAGAAAAACTTCACGAAAATTCGAAAAATCTAGAAGAAAAGCTTCACGAAAATACGAAAAATCTAGAAGAAAAGCTTGAAGAAAATTCGAAAAATTTGGAAGTGAAGCTTCTAGAAAACTCGGAGAATTTAAGAGAAGAGCTTCTAGAAAATTCGAAAAGCTTGAAAGAAGAAGTCTGCGGTGTGGCGAGTCGGTTGGAAGAAAGGATGGGAACTGTCGAGACAGAAATGGAAAAATTGAAAGAGACAGTAAGTCAAAGAAGGAATTGAGGCAGAAATTTACAAATTGAAGGAAAAATTTTGTGAGTTAGAAAAGCGAATGGATTCTGTGCACATCCCAGAAATTTTCAATAGAACAATGCCGGAACTAAGTACTAACGTGGAGGAAGTTCAAAAAGAAGCTGCTGCCAAAGCAAATGGATGGGGAAAAAGCTTTAGCATTGACACTGGCATTGCGTGGCGAAGCAACAAATATTTTACAAACGCTCACCGCCCAACAACAGGAAGACTATGAACAGCTGGTAAAACACTTGGAACATCGCTATGGCCAAGCCCTCCTTGAACACGTATATCACTCACAGATGAAGAACCGATGCCAGAAATCAAGCGAATCGTTGCAAGAATTTGAAGCAGATATTGCGCGCTTGGTTCGTCTTGCGTACCCAGCTACACCGGAAAATGTAATGGAGCGACTAGCGGTCCAGTCATTTTTGGATGAACTTCGTGACCAGGAAACCCGGCAAGCCCTAATACTAGCAACACTAGCTCGCCCCGCACATCTCGTGGATGCATTGGCACACGCTGTGGAATTCGAAGCAGCAAAGCAATCCTGCAAAAGCCAGAGTAGAGTCCGGATGATCGAGGAAGACCCACAGCCACAGGAGCCCGCTAATATCGAGGCTGTCATGAGAAAATTAATGAAGGAAGTCCTGCCTGAAAGGAAACAAATAAGGTGCTGGAATTGCGGGAAAATTGGGCATGTGCATAGCAAATGCCCAACTTTTAAAGAAGCGACACCGCCACAGGAAATCTAAAGGGGCAGTCGTCGGCCTGTATCCAGCAAGCCCCAAATAACAATGCATATGTCGCTGTCCTTCAACGACAGAACAAAGGTGTTTTTGTAGACGGTCTCATCAACAACGAACCTCGTACCATGCTGCTTGATACAGGTGCGACTAGGACAATCCTTGGACCTACTTTTGCCAAAACACCGGCAAGAATCGAATCGTCGAATTGGAAGCTACGCACAGCAACAGGAGAGCCGGCAACTGTGTATGGTGAACTTCCAATTAAACTGACTTTGGGCAGCACTACAGTGTAACACCGGGCTCTAGTAGCGGATATCGAGGACGAGGTAATAATTGGAATGGACATCATGAATTCTAGAGGATTCGAGCTGAATTTTAAAGACGGCGTCCTTCGTGTGAACGGAGAAGAGCTGGTACTTCATGGGAGAAATGAAGAAATGGTTCGAGTTCTGCTGGCTGAAGACGTAAGCGTACCGGAGAGGGCTGAAACCATTTTGGAGGCTCGCCTGGATGGAGGTGCGAGCAGTGGAAACGTGGTGATGTTCGAGCCCAAGCTACATGATGAGAAAATTGGACGAGGAATTGCACTAGGAAAAACCTTGTTGCGTGCTGATAAATTTGTGCCAGTAAGGATAATGAATGTCAATTATTACCCGGTGACCTTGAAGAAGGGAACAATTTTGGGGCACTTCGTCAATTTCCTCTGTGATTAGGAGTGTACGCGGCACTGTTAGCCAAGCCAGTGACATGCCAGCAGAATTGGAGAAGTTGGTTGCTATTTCGTCCAAGGACATGGGGCCAGCACAAAAGACCAAACTGAGGGAACTAGTCAGGAAGTATCAGGAAATCTTCGATACCGGAGTAGGCAAAGGCGGTAGAACAAAGGTGGTTCAGCACAAGATAGATACTGGAAATGCCCGACCAATCAGGCAATCAGCCAGAAGACTTCCTCTCGCCAAAAAGGAGGAGGCTGACAAAATAGTATGCGACATGGAGAAAGACGGAGTCATCGAGCCATCCGACAGTCCCTGGTCATCTCCAGTCGTGTTGGTGAAGAAGAAAGATGGATCAACAAGGTTTTGCGTAGACTACCGTCAACTAAACAACGTGACGAAAAAGGACAGCTACCCTCTCCCAAGGATTGACGACACGCTAGACACGCTGGCTGGATCTACGATTTTCTCGACCTTAGATTTGAAGTGCGGATACTGGCAGGTAGAACTGGCCCAGGAAGATCGAGAAAAGACAGCTTTTACCATCGGCTCCGGATTATGGCAATTTACAGTTATGCCATTCGGCCTCTGCAATGCTCCAGCCACGTTCGAAAGATTGATGGAGACGGCTTGAAAGAACTATCATGGAAGACGTGTCTGGTGTATCTCGACGACATTATTGTGGTTGGCAGATCGTTCGAGCACCATGTAAAAAACTTGGAAGAGGTATTTCAGCGACTGAGAAGCTCCGGACTGTTTCTGTTTCTGTTTCAAAAAGAAGAACGTTATCTCAGCCACGTTGTCTCTGGGAAAGGAGTGGCAGTAGATGAGCAGAAGATCAAAGCTGTTAAGGAATGGCCCGTTCCGAAAGACATTCACCAGCTTCGAAGTTTTCTTGGCTTGTGCACTTACTATCGCCGATACGTGCTGGGATTTGCTAACATCGCAAAACCACTGACCAGGCTCACGGAAGGACAAACAAAGTTCCAGTGGTCAGATGAATGCCAAGATTCATTCAGGAAGTTGAAAGGAGCTTTGATCAACGCACCAATCCTGAGCTACCCCCTTCCAGACGGGAAATTCATTTTGGACACGGACGCCAGTAACGTGGGACTTGGAGCTGTCCTGTCTTAGATCCAAGAAGGACAAGAGAAGGTCATCGGTTACTTCAGCAAGACCCTCAGTAAACCGGAGTGGAATTACTGTGTCACCAGGCAGGAACTGTTGGCTGTTGTCAAGGGAGTTGAGCACTTCTACAAGTACGTGTATGGACGAAGATTCCTACTGAGAACTGACCATGCAGCTCTCAAATGGCTCCTACAGTTTAAGAATCCCGAGGGTCAAGTGGCACGCTGAATTGAGAGGCTCCAGGAATTCGACTTTGAGATCGAACATCGGGCGGGGACCAGCCATAAGAATGCGGATGCTCTATCGCGAAGACCATTTCCAGACGACTGTTCGCACTGCCGACGAACAGAGGAAAAGGAGTCGACACTCTGCAGAACCGCGGCGGTCGATGATAACTGGAATGACCACAAGATCCAGAAAGACCAAGAGAAAGATCCAGATCTTGGCTTAGTTATCGGCTGGAAGAGGAGTAACCGAAGACCGACATAGCCGGAAGTAGCAGGATATTCGCCAGTCGTTAAAACTTACTGGGCCCAATGGAACTCTTTCACCTTAGACAATGGAGTCTTGAAGCATGTGTTGGAGTCGGAGGATGGCGGGGAAAAAAGACGTCAGGTAGTAGTTCCCAGGAGCAGAAGACAGGAAGTGCTCCGAGAAATCCATGATGGGGTCACCGGAGGACATCTGGGAGTGACGAAGACCCTCTAGAAAGTTAGGCAACGGTTCTACTGAGCCAATTGTCAAGCTGACGTCAAGGACTGGTGCAGAAAATGTGCTGTATGCGCTGCCAGTAATGAGCCTCGAACAAGACCTAAGGCCCCGATGCGCCAGTACAATGTGGGCAGCCCATTCGAAAGGATCGCCATTGACATCGCTGGCCCGTTCCCACAATCTGAACACGGGAACAAGTACATCCTTGTGGCGATGGATTACTTCAGCAAGTGGGCCGAAGCCTATGCCCTGCCCAACCAAGAAGCCATCACCGTTGCCGACGTCTTGGGTGAAGGAGTGGATTTGTCGATTCGGTGTCCCGTTAGAACTGCATTCGGATCAAGGCAGGAATTTCGAGTCAAACCTGTTCTAGGAGATGTGTCAGATGCTGAACAGTCCGATGGAATGGTGGAGCGGATGAATAAGACGATAAACCGCCACCTGTCCAAGGTAGTCTCTGACCACCAGCAGGATTGGGACCAGTTCCTGATGGCGTATCGTTCCGCAGTTCATGAGTCAACCGGCCAAACCCCTGCTAGTGTTATAATGGGCCGAGACCTGCGACTTCCATGTGACCTGAAGTTTGGGACGCCACCAGGACAAGACACTGCGGGAGATGACTACGTCAGCAAACTGCGATAGAGAATGGACGACATCCATGAACGACTCCGTTTGAACATCCAGAGTGCCAGCGACAGAATGAAGGAGACCTACGACATCAAGGCGGATGCTGGTGGATATCAGACAGGTGACCTTGTCTGGCTAAACGTCGCCGTGGACTATCACCGAAACTTCGGAACTCGTGGGAAGGTCCATATAAGATCATGAAAAGGATAAACGACCTCGTCTACCGCATATATAAGCCACCACGAGGAAAACCTGGGGTAGTCCACTTCAATAGGTTGTCCCCTTACGCTGGAAACCACGATCAAGTCCGCACCGTCAGATCACCGGAGGACGAAATGACGTTTCAGAGGTTCATGTCCCTGTACTCGAACGAACAGACAGGGTAACCCGGGAGGAGTCACGAGATCTTTTCAAGGTGCCTGCCAATTACGCGTTAGCTCACTGTGTGGCAGAAGATCTCCAAATGTCCAGAGACATTGCAGTAGTTTTCTCCAAGAAGTTCGGTCGAATCCAGGAACTGAGAGAACAGAACCCGGAAGTTGGAGGGGTGTTATAGCTGAGGAAAGGCCAGAGAAACATCTACTATCTGGTTACCAAGAAGCATTCTCGAGATAAGCCGTCTTATGAAGATGTTTGGAAGAGCCTTACGAGATTGAGAAACACGATGCTGGACCAGAATATTGTAGACCTGGCAATCCCAAAATTGGCCTGTGGGCTTGATGGGCTGGACTGGAGAGTTATAAGAAGCATGTTGGAGACAATATTCAGATCCAGCGGCATCAACATTCTGGTGTGCTGCAACCATCTTCCTCGACCCAACTTGAAGACTGTGGAGTACTACTTCCATCGAACTTCCAGGTGCAGATATGGAGAATCTTGCAGATATCTTCACACTCCAAGAATGACGTTTCGGGGCGAAACGTCTTTAAGAAGGGAGCAATGTAACGATTTCGAGACCGGCCCCGAGACCGGCCCTGATCTAATTAATTATGCACCCTCGTTCAACTACAACAGCATATCTGCTGGCCTTTCGCCGAGAACAAGCTGGAATAAAATCGATCAGTTCGATACTGTTCGAAGAGCCATCTAGATGAAATGTTCTATACTCTAGAATAATCGAAAGAGCCGTGGATGGAACCTACTTGCGACTATATAACCGCTGGAAGACAGTCAGAATTCAGAGTTAGTTACAGTTCCAGAGTTCGCTGATAGATAGCCACAGTAGAAATAAATTGAAATAGTTATTGAAGTCAATGTTTTAGTTAATAATTGTTGTAAATAGTGTTTTAAATAAATTAGGAAAATTAGTTTGTGCAGTTTTACTACAATACGCTTTTGTAGTGGTATGCATTTCAGATAAGATGTTTCACACGGAAAGCAAAGAGTTTTGACTTCTTTGGTTGACTGTTTGATAACCTCACATAAAAAGTACTCCATAATTTACTTTCGCTTTTGCCCGGGTACCACACAAAAATACTGTTTTTTTAGCAGGCTTGATCTAATTGATAATTAGGTAGATGCTTCTTGTAGCTCATTTTAATTTTGTGTGTACAATATAATTCAGTTTTCATTAAACACATAAGAGGTTTCACCTCGAGGTGGTCGGTGGATCAGCGGTCTAATGCACAGGCCGTTCGAAACTCCAGCATAGCGATAGTCGGTTCGAATCCGATGTAGGTACGAGAATTTTTCTCAACTACTTTATATCAGATTCGATAGGCGGCCGCATGCCTTGTTGAAAAAGCAAGTGTATTGTGAGTTGTCTAGATGCCAATCTCGTCTAGTGCTAGCTTGTAGTGCACACCGACCACCCGAGGTGGTGCTGTAGGTTTTCCGGGTTTTCCTACAGCTGAAAAGTGAATACATCACCTGAAACATCAGTAAGTCTCCCCGGAGCGCCACGGCAAATAATAATAATAGCCGTCCTCTACCCGCACAGGCTATGCCTTTGGGTACACTCAACGAGTGTTTATGAGGGAGTATTATTATATATTATTATATACTTCAAGTGAAACACACACTTGTAGCATTGTCGCTGAACTACGAATATTTGGAAATTCTTGAATTTTCAACACTCTCAATTCACAATAAACTTATTAAGGAGCTCTCTGAAACACGTATATTCACAAACAATTCGGTTTGGTATATAGTATCACTTAATATTTTATTACACCAGGCCGCCCGGTGATACAGGTTTGAAACGCCATGTATAATGTGAGTATTCGGTTGGAAGAATATGTGAAATGGCGAGTGAAATATGATTTTTTTCGGGTATACCAAAAACCACCATAATTATTATTCAATATTTCAATTCACCTGACTGCCTGATGTTACAGGCTTGAAACAACTTGTACATTGTTTTTGTAATGTGTGTATTTGTTTGAAGGAAAATGTGAAATGGCGACCGGAATATAATTCAGTTGGTTTATTTTAAAAATTAAATTGAAATTTTAAAGAAATAAGTCAAGTATTGTATGCTCTTGAATCTAATCAAAAATCAGAAATTTACGTTAGTGTTTTTACTAGAATTTAGTGTGAAAGTGTAGTAAATTTTAATTCTTATTGACAATAAACATATATACACTATTAAGAACTGTTCAGAGGTGATTCTAACTTTAAAAGGATCCAATATGTGTACAGTGAAATATGAAAATTTACATTTTCTTTCCATGAGATGTATAATATTATGGGGGAAGTGCTTATATGTTGTGTTCAAGTTTATATTTTTGTATGAACTGAGTTTCTCCAGTTAATAAAGATTTTTATTTCCATTAATTATTTATGTTTTTTGAAAATTGGCATATCCAAGTATAATCAAATGAATAAGTCAATAAACAATCATTTTTATTGTTCAATATTTTATTACACAAGACCGTGTGGGTTTACGTTATTGAAACACCTTGTATAATGTTTTTTTGTGATGATAATCTATTTGGTTGGAGAATACTACAAAATGCCTACTGAAATAACCGGTGTGAAGTTAGCAGCTAATTTCCAGCAGCCAAAATGCCGAAGATTACCGAACATCCATAGACGTACCAAATTTTTTTTATTTCTCATTAGATCATAGATGATTGGTATATGAAATAGTTTTATGGAATTTCAAATATTTTCAAACATCAATTTACAATAAATGAGATATAATTTCAATGGAATGAAAAGGAAGGTTCGATGATAAATAAACTCATCTTTCTCGTATAAGAACAGAAAATACTCGTTCGATGAAAAAATTAGTTTCCGGACTTATTAGGGTATAGAATTGATTTAATAATCGAAAATATGAACGAATGAGCCATGAAATAAAATGAAAAATAGCACACCAACAAACACTAACTAAACAAGCCAGAATCGAAACTTTGGGAAAACGAAATGTCAGATTCAGGGAAACTGGAAAAAGCATAATCACATAAACAAACATCCAGTGAAAAATGAATCAGCGACAGGCCGTCGGGGGAGTTGAAATCATCATAAGAAAAGAAAAATAATTCGAAACTACAAGAAGAAAATTAAATGTCAGATCCATATTTTACTGGAATAGTCTAATTCACTTTCCGAAACACCCAGTGAAAAAATTAATCAGTGACGGGCCGTCGGAGGGGTCGAAATCCTCATAAGAAAAGAAAAATAATTCGAAACTATAAGAAGAAAATGAAATGTCAGATCCATATTTTACTGGAATAATCTAATTCACTTTCCGAAACACCCAGTGAAAAAATTAATCAGTGACGGGCCGTCGGAGGGGAAGAAATCATCATAAGAAAAGAAAAATAATTCGAAACTATAAGAAGAAAATGAAATGTCAGATCCATATTTTAATGGAATAATCTAATTCACTTTCCGAAACACCCAGTGAAAAAATTAATCAGTGAAGGGCCGTCGGAGGAGTCGAAATCACCATAAGAAAAGAAAAATGATTCGAAATTAAAAAGAAGAAAATGAAATGTCAGATTCATATTTTACTGGAATAATCTAATTCATTTTCCGAAACACCCAGTGAAAACATTAGTGACGGGCCGGGCCGTCGGAGGGATCGAAATCATCATAAGAATGGAAAAATAATTCGAAACTATAAGAAGAAAATGAAATGTCAGATCCATATTTTACTGGAATAATCTAATTCACTTTCCGAGACACCCAGTGAGAAAATTAATCAGTGACGGGCCGTCGGAGGGGTCGAAATCTTCATAAGAAAATAAAAATAATTCGAAACTATAAGAAGAAAATGAAATGTCAGATCCATATTTTAATGGAATAATCTAATTCACTTTCCGAAACACCCAGTGAAAAAATTAATAAGTGACGGGCCGGGCCGTCGGAGGGGTCGAAATCATCATAAGAATAGAAAAATAATTCGAAACTATAAAAAGAAAATGAAATGTCAGATCCATATTTTACTGGAATAATGTAATTCACTTTCCGAAACACCCAGTGAAAAAATTAATCAGTGACGGGCCGTCGGAGGGATCGAAATCATCATAAGAAAAGAAAAATAATTCGAAACTATAAGAAGAAAATTAAATGTTAGATCCATATTTTATTGGAATAATCTAATTCACTTTCCGAAACACCCAGTGAAAAAATTAATTAGTGACGGGCCGGGCCGTCGGAGGGGTCGAAATCATTATAAGAATAGAAAAATAATTCGAAACTATAAGAAGAAAATGAAATGTCAGATCCATATTTTAATGGAATAATCTAATCCACTTTCCGAAACACCCAGTGAAAATATTAATCAGTGACGGGCCGTCGGAGGGGTCGAAATCATCATAAGGAAAGAAAAATAATTCGAAATTATAAGAAGAAAATGAAATGTCAGATCCATATTTTACTGGAATAATCTAATTCACTTTCCGAGATACCCAGTGAGAAAATTAATCAGTGACGGGCCGTCGGAGGGGTCGAAATCATCATAAGAAAATAAAAATAATTCGAAGCTATAAGAAGAAAATGAAATGTCAGATCCATATTTTAATGGAATAATCTAATCCACTTTACGGGACACCCAGTGAAAAAATTAATCAGTGACGGGACGTCGGAGGGGTCGAAATAATCATAAGGAAAGAAAAATAATTCTAAACTATAAGAAGAAAATGAAATGTCAGATCCATATTTTACTGGAATAATGTAATTCACTTTCCGAAACACCCAGTGAAAAAATTAATCAGTGACGGGCCGTCGGAGGGGTTGAAATCATCATAAGAAAAGAAAAATAATTCGAAAATATAAGAAGAAAATGAAATGTCAGATCCATATTTTAATGGAATAATCTAATTCACTTTCCGAAACACCCAGTGAAAAAATTAATAAGTGACGTGCCGTGCCGTCGGAGGGGTCGAAATCATCATAAGAATAGAAAAATAATTCGAAACTATAAGAAGAAAATAAAATGTCAGATCCATATTTTAATGGAATAATCTAATTCACTTTACGGAACACCCAGTGAAGAAATTAGTCAGTGACGGGCCGTCGGAGGGGTCGAAATCATCATAAGAAAAGAAAAATAATTCGATACTATAAGAAGAAAATGAAAGTCAGATCCATATATTAATAGAATAATCTATTTCACTTTCCGAAACACCCAGTGAAAAAATTAATCAGTGACGGGCCGTCGGAGGGGTCGAAATCATCATAAGAAAAGAAAAATAATTCGAAACTATAAGAAGAAAATGAAATGTCAGATCCATATTTTAATGGAATAATCTAATTCACTTTACGGAACACCAAGTGAATAAATTTATCAGTGACGGGCCGTCGGAGAGGTCGAAATCATCATTAAGAAAGAAAAATATTTCGAAACTATAAGAAGAAAATGAAATGTCAGATCCATATTTTAATGAAATAATCTAATTCACTTTACGGAACACCCAGTGAAGAAATTAATCAGTGACGGGCCGTCGGAGGGGTCGAAATCATCATTAGGAAAGAAAAATAATTCGAAACTATAAAAAGAAAATGAAATGTCAGATCCATATTTTACTGGAATAATGTAATTCACTTTCCGAAACACCCAGTGAAAAAATTAATCAGTGACGGGCCGTCGGAGGGGTTGAAATCATCATGAGAAAAGAAAAATAATTCGAAACTATAAGAAGAAAATGAAATGTTAGATCCATATTATACTGGAATAATCTAATTCACTTTCCGAAACACCCAGTGAAAAAATTAATCAGTGACGGGCCGTCGGAGGGGTCGAAATCATCATAAGGAAGGAAAAATAATTCGAAACTATAAGAAGAAAATGAAATGTCAGATCCATATTTTACTGGAATAATCTAATTCACTTTCCGAGACACCCAGTGAGAAAATTATTCATTGACGGGCCGTCGGAGGGGTCGAAATCATCATAAGAATAGAAAAATAATTCGAAACTATAAGAAGAAAATGAAATGTCAGAACCATATTTTAATGGAATAATCTAATTCACTTTACGGAACACCCAGTGAAGAAATTAGTCAGTGACGGGCCGTCGGAGGGGTCGAAATCATCATAAGAAAAGAAAAATAATTCGAAACTATAAGAAGAAAATGAAAGTCAGATCCATATATTAATAGAATAATCTATTTCACTTTCCGAAACACCCAGTGAAAAAATTAATCAGTGACGGGCCGTCGGAGGGGTCGAAATCATCATAAGAAAAGAAAAATAATTCGAAACTATAAGAAGAAAATGAAATGTCAGATCCATATTTTAATGGAATAATCTAATTCACTTTACGGAACACCAAGTGAATAAATTTATCAGTGACGGGCCGTCGGAGAGGTCGAAATCATCATTAAGAAAGAAAAATATTTCGAAACTATAAGAAGAAAATGAAATGTCAGATCCATATTTTAATGAAATAATCTAATTCACTTTACGGAACACCCAGTGAAGAAATTAATCAGTGACGGGCCGTCGGAGGGGTCGAAATCATCATAAGGAAGGAAAAATAATTCGAAACTATAAGAAGAATATGAAATGTCAGATCCATATTTTACTGGAATAATCTAATTCACTTTCCGAAACACCCAGTGAAAAAATTAATAAGTGACGGGCCGGGCCGTCGGAGGGGTCGAAATCATCATAAGAATAGAAAAATAATTCGAAACTATAAGAAGAAAATGAAATGTCAGAACCATATTTTAATGGAATAATCTAATTCACTTTACGGAACACCCAGTGAAGAAATTAGTCAGTGACGGGCCGTCGGAGGGGTCGAAATCATCATAAGAAAAGAAAAATAATTCGAAACTATAAGAAGAAAATGAAAGTCAGATCCATATATTAATAGAATAATCTATTTCACTTTCCGAAACACCCAGTGAAAAAATTAATCAGTGACGGGCCGTCGGAGGGGTCGAAATCATCATAAGAAAAGAAAAATAATTCGAAACTATAAGAAGAAAATGAAATGTCAGATCCATATTTTAATGGAATAATCTAATTCACTTTACGGAACACCAAGTGAATAAATTTATCAGTGACGGGCCGTCGGAGAGGTCGAAATCATCATTAAGAAAGAAAAATATTTCGAAACTATAAGAAGAAAATGAAATGTCAGATCCATATTTTAATGAAATAATCTAACTCACTTTACGGAACACCCAGTGAAGAAATTAATCAGTGACGGGCCGTCGGAGGGGTCGAAATCATCATTAGGAAAGAAAAATAATTCGAAACTATAAGAAGAAAATGAAATGTCAGATCCATATTTTACTGGAATAATGTAATTCACTTTCCGAAACACCCAGTGAAAAAATTAATCAGTGACGGGCCGTCGGAGGGGTTGAAATCATCATGAGAAAAGAAAAATAATTCGAAACTATAAGAAGAAAATGAAATGTTAGATCCATATTATACTGGAATAATCTAATTCACTTTCCGAAACACCCAGTGAAAAAATTAATCAGTGACGGGCCGTCGGAGGGGTCGAAATCATCATAAGGAAGGAAAAATAATTCGAAACTATAAGAAGAAAATGAAATGTCAGATCCATATTTTACTGGAATAATCTAATTCACTTTCCGAGACACCCAGTGAGAAAATTAATCATTGACGGACCGTCGGAGGGGTCGAAATCATCAGAAGAAAAGAAAAATAATTCGAAAATATAAGAAGAAAATGAAATGTCAGATCCATATTTTAATGGAATAATCTAATTCACTTTCAGAAACACCCAGTGAAAAAATTAATAAGTGACGGGCCGGGCCGTCGGAGGGGTCGAAATCATCATAAGAATAGAAAAATAATTCGAAACTATAAGAAGAAAATGAAATGTCAGAACCATATTTTAATGGAATAATCTAATTCACCTTACGGAACACCCAGTGAAGAAATTAGTCAGTGACGGGCCGAAATCATCATTAGGAAAGAAAAATAATTCGAAACTATAAGAAGACAATGAAATGTCAGATCCATATTTTAATGGAATAATCTAATTCACTTTACGAAACACCCAGTGAAAAAATTAATCAGTGACGGGCCGTCGGAGGGATCGAAATCACCATAACAGAAGAAAAATTATTCGAAACTATAAGAAGAAAATGAAATGTCAGATCCATATTTAATGGAATAATCTAATTCACTTTAAGGAACACCTAGTGAAAAAATTTATCAGTGACGGGCCGTCGGAGGGGTCGAAATCACCATAAGAAAAGCAAAATAATTCGAAACTATAAGAAAATGAAATGTCAGATCCATATTTTAATGGAATAATCTAATTCACTTTAAGGAACACCTAGTGAAAAAATTTATCAGTGACGGGCCGTCGGAGGGGTCGAAATCACCATAAGAAAAGCAAAATAATTCGAAACTATAAGAAAATGAAATGTTAGATCCATATTTTACTGGAATAATCTAATTCACTTTCCGAAACACCCAGTGAAGAAATTAATTAGTGACGGGCCGGGCCGTCGGAGGGGTCGAAATCATCATAAGAATAGAAAAATAATTCGAAACTATAAGAAGAAAATGAAATGACAGGTCCATATTTATTGGGATAATCTAAGTCACTTTACGGAACACCTAGTGAAAAAATTAATCAGTGACGGGCCGTCGGAGGGGTCGAAATCACCATAAGAAAAGAAAAATAATTCGAAACTATAAGAAGAAAATGAAATGTCAGATCCATATTTTAATGGAATAGTCTAATTCACTTTACGAAACACGCAGTGAAAAAATTAATCGGTGACGGGCCGACGGAGGGGTCGAAATCACCATAAGAAAAGAAAAATAATTCGAAACTATAAGAAGAAAATGAAATGTCAGATCCATATTTTAATGGAATAATCTAATTCACTTTACGGAACACCAAGTGAATAAATTTATCAGTGACGGGCCGTCGGAGAGGTCGAAATCATCATTAAGAAAGAAAAATATTTCGAAACTATAAGAAGAAAATGAAATGTCAGATACATATTTTAATGAAATAATCTAATTCACTTTACGGAACACCCAGTGAAGAAATTAATCAGTGACGGGCCGTCGGAGGGGTCGAAATCATCATTAGTTAAGAAAAATAATTCGAAACTATAAGAAGAAAATGAAATGTCAGATCCATATTTTACTGGAATAATGTAATTCACTTTCCGAAACACCCAGTGAAAAAATTAATCAGTGACGGGCCGTCGGAGGGGTTGAAATCATCATGAGAAAAGAAAAATAATTCGAAACTATAAGAAGAAAATGAAATGTTAGATCCATATTATACTGGAATAATCTAATTCACTTTCCGAAACACCCAGTGAAAAAATTAATCAGTGACGGGCCGTCGGAGGGGTCGAAATCATCATAAGGAAGGAAAAATAATTCGAAACTATAAGAAGAAAATGAAATGTCAGATCCATATTTTACTGGAATAATGTAATTCACTTTCCGAAACACCCAGTGAAAAAATTAATCAGTGACGGGCCGTCGGAGGGGTTGAAATCATCATGAGAAAAGAAAAATAATTCGAAACTATACGAAGAAAATGAAATGTTAGATCCATATTATACTGGAATAATCTAATTCACTTTCCGAAACACCCAGTGAAAAAATTAATCAGTGACGGGCCGTCGGAGGGGTCGAAATCATCATAAGGAAGGAAAAATAATTCGAAACTATAAGAAGAAAATGAAATGTCAGATCCATATTTTACTGGAATAATCTAATTCACTTTCCGAGACACCCAGTGAGAAAATTAATCATTGACGGGCCGTCGGAGGGGTCGAAATCATCAGAAGAAAAGAAAAATAATTCGAAAATATAAGAAGAAAATGAAATGTCAGATCCATATTTTAATGGAATAATCTAATTCACTTTCAGAAACACCCAGTGAAAAAATTAATAAGTGACGGGCCGGGCCGTCGGAGGGGTCGAAATCATCATAAGAATAGAAAAATAATTCGAAACTATAAGAAGAAAATGAAATGTCAGAACCATATTTTAATGGAATAATCTAATTCACTTTACGGAACACCCAGTGAAGAAATTAGTCAGTGACGGGCCGAAATCATCATTAGGAAAGAAAAATAATTCGAAACTATAAGAAGACAATGAAATGTCAGATCCATATTTTAATGGAATAATCTAATTCACTTTACGAAACACCCAGTGAAAAAATTAATCAGTGACGGGCCGTCGGAGGGATCGAAATCACCATAACAGAAGAAAAATAATTCGAAACTATAAGAAGAAAATGAAATGTCAGATCCATATTTAATGGAATAATCTAATTCACTTTAAGGAACACCTAGTGAAAAAATTTATCAGTGACGGGCCGTCGGAGGGGTCGAAATCACCATAAGAAAAGCAAAATAATTCGAAACTATAAGAAAATGAAATGTCAGATCCATATTTTAATGGAATAATCTAATTCACTTTAAGGAACACCTAGTGAAAAAATTTATCAGTGACGGGCCGTCGGAGGGGTCGAAATCACCATAAGAAAAGCAAAATAATTCGAAACTATAAGAAAATGAAATGTTAGATCCATATTTTACTGGAATAATCTAATTCACTTTCCGAAACACCCAGTGAAGAAATTAATTAGTGACGGGCCGGGCCGTCGGAGGGGTCGAAATCATCATAAGAATAGAAAAATAATTCGAAACTATAAGAAGAAAATGAAATGACAGGTCCATATTTATTGGGATAATCTAAGTCACTTTACGGAACACCTAGTGAAAAAATTAATCAGTGACGGGCCGTCGGAGGGGTCGAAATCACCATAAGAAAAGAAAAATAATTCGAAACTATAAGAAGAAAATGAAATGTCAGATCCATATTTTAATGGAATAGTCTAATTCACTTTACGAAACACGCAGTGAAAAAATTAATCGGTGACGGGCCGTCGGAGGGGTCGAAATCACCATAAGAAAAGAAAAATAATTCGAAACTATAAGAAGAAAATGAAATGTCAGATCCATTTTTTAATGGAATAATCTAATTCACTTTAAGGAACACCTAGTGAAAAAATTTATCAGTGACGGGCCGTCGGAGGGGTCGAAATCACCATAAGAAAAGCAAAATAATTCGAAACTATAAGAAAATGAAATGTTAGATCCATATTTTACTGGAATAATCTAATTCACTTTCCGAAACACCCAGTGAAGAAATTAATTAGTGACGGGCCGGGCCGTCGGAGGGGTCGAAATCATCATAAGAAAAGCAAAATAATTCGAAACTATAAGAAAATGAAATGTTAGATCCATATTTTACTGGAATAATCTAATTCACTTTCCGAAACACCCAGTGAAGAAATTAATTAGTGACGGGCCGGGCCGTCGGAGGGGTCGAAATCATCATAAGAATAGAAAAATAATTCGAAACTACAAGAAGAAAATGAAATGACAGATCCATATTTATTGGGATAATCTAAGTCACTTTACGGAACACCTAGTGAAAAAATTAATCAGTGACGGGCCGTCGGAGGGGTCGAAATCACCATAAGAAAAGAAAAATAATTCGAAACTATAAGAAGAAAATGAAATGTCAGATCCATATTTTAATGGAATAGTCTAATTCACTTTACGAAACACCCAGTGAAAAAATTAATCTGTGACGGGCCGTCGGAGGGGTCGAAATCACCATAAGAAAAGAAAAATAATTCGAAACTATAAGAAGAAAATGAAATGTCAGATCCATATTTTAATGGAATAGTCTAATTCACTTTACGAAACACCCAGTGAAAAAATTAATCTGTGACGGGCCGTCGGAGGGGTCGAAATCACCATAAGAAAAGAAAAATAATTCGAAACTATAAGAAGAAAATGAAATGTCAGATCCATATTTTAATGGAATAGTCTAATTCACTTTACGAAACACCCAGTGAAAAAATTAATCTGTGACGGGCCGTCGGAGGGGTCGAAATCACCATAAGAAAAGCAAAATAATTCGAAACTATAAGAAAATGAAATGTTAGATCCATATTTTACTGGAATAATCTAATTCACTTTCCGAAACACCCAGTGAAGAAATTAATTAGTGACGAGCCGGGCCGTCGGAGGGGTCGAAATCATCATAAGAATAGAAAAATAATTCGAAACTACAAGAAGAAAATGAAATGACAGATCCATATTTATTGGGATAATCTAAGTCACTTTACGGAACACCTAGTGAAAAAATTAATCAGTGACGGGCCGTCGGAGGGGTCGAAATCACCATAAGAAAAGAAAAATAATTCGAAACTATAAGAAGAAAATGAAATGTCAGATCCATATTTTAATGGAATAGTCTAATTCACTTTACGAAACACCCAGTGAAAAAATTAATCTGTGACGGGCCGTTGGAGGGGTCGAAATCACCATAAGAAAAGCAAAATAATTCGAAACTATAAGAAAATGAAATGTTAGATCCATATTTTACTGGAATAATCTAATTCACTTTCCGAAACACCCAGTGAAGAAATTAATTAGTGACGGGCCGGGCCGTCGGAGGGGTCGAAATCATCATAAGAATAGAAAAATAATTCGAAACTATAAGAAGAAAATGAAATGACAGATCCATATTTATTGGGATAATCTAATTCACTTTACGGAACACCTAGTGAAAAAATTAATCAGTGACGGGCCGTCGGAGGGGTCGAAATCATCATAAGAAAAGAAAAATAATTCGAAACTATAAGAAGAAAATGAAATGTCAGATCCATATTTCAATGGAATAGTCTAATTCACTTTACGAAACACCCAGTGAAAAAATTAATCTGTGACGGGCCGTCGGAGGGGTCGAATTCACCATAAGAAAAGCAAAATAATTCGAAACTATAAGAAAATGAAATGTTAGATCCATATTTTACTGGAATAATCTAATTCACTTTCCGAAACACCCAGTGAAGAAATTAATTAGTGACGAGCCGGGCCGTCGGAGGGGTCGAAATCATCATAAGAATAGAAAAATAATTCGAAACTACAAGAAGAAAATGAAATGACAGATCCATATTTATTGGGATAATCTAAGTCACTTTACGGAACACCTAGTGAAAAAATTAATCAGTGACGGGCCGTCGGAGGGGTCGAAATCACCATAAGAAAAGAAAAATAATTCGAAACTATAAGAAGAAAATGAAATGTCAGATCCATATTTTAATGGAATAGTCTAATTCACTTTACGAAACACCCAGTGAAAAAATTAATCTGTGACGGGCCGTTGGAGGGGTCGAAATCACCATAAGAAAAGCAAAATAATTCGAAACTATAAGAAAATGAAATGTTAGATCCATATTTTACTGGAATAATCTAATTCACTTTCCGAAACACCCAGTGAAGAAATTAATTAGTGACGGGCCGGGCCGTCGGAGGGGTCGAAATCATCATAAGAATAGAAAAATAATTCGAAACTATAAGAAGAAAATGAAATGACAGATCCATATTTATTGGGATAATCTAATTCACTTTACGGAACACCTAGTGAAAAAATTAATCAGTGACGGGCCGTCGGAGGGGTCGAAATCATCATAAGAAAAGAAAAATAATTCGAAACTATAAGAAGAAAATGAAATGTCAGATCCATATTTCAATGGAATAGTCTAATTCACTTTACGAAACACCCAGTGAAAAAATTAATCTGTGACGGGCCGTCGGAGGGGTCGAAATCACCATAAGAAAAGCAGAATAATTCGAAACTATAAGAAAATGAAATGTCAGATCCATATTTTAATGGAATAATCTAATTCACTTTAAGGAACACCTAGTGAAAAAATTTATCAGTGACGGGCCGTCGGAGGGGTCGAAATCACCATAAGAAAATCAAAATAATTCGAAACTATAAGAAAATGAAATGTTAGATCCATATTTTACTGGAATAATCTAATTCACTTTCCGAAACACCCAGTGAAGAAATTAATTAGTGACGGGCCGGGCCGTCGGAGGGGTCGAAATCATCATAAGAATAGAAAAATAATTCGAAACTATAAGAAGAAAATGAAATGACAGATCCATATTTATTGGGATAATCTAATTCACTTTACGGAACACCTAGTGAAAAAATTAATCAGTGACGGGCCGTCGGAGGGGTCGAAATCACCATAAGAAAAGAAAAATAATTCGAAACTATAAGAAGAAAATGAAATGTCAGATCCATATTTTAATGGAATAATCTAATTCACTTTACGAAACACCCAGTGAAAAAATTAATCAGTGACGGGCCGTCGGAGGGATCGAAATCACCATAACAGAAGAAAAATAATTCGAAACTATAAGAAGAAAATGAAATGTCAGATCCATATTTAATGGAATAATCTAATTCACTTTAAGGAACACCTAGTGAAAAAATTTATCAGTGACGGGCCGTCGGAGGGGTCGAAATCACCATAAGAAAAGAAAAATAATTCGAAACTATAAGAAAATGAAATGTCAGATCCATATTTTAATGGAATAATCTAATTCACTTTACGAAACACCCAGTGAAAAAATTAATCTGTGACGGGCCGTCGGAGGGGTCGAAATCACCATAAGAAAAGCAAAATAATTCGAAACTATAAGAAAATGAAATGTCAGATCCATATTTTAATGGAATAATCTAATTCACTTTAAGGAACACCTAGTGAAAAAATTTATCAGTGACGGGCCGTCGGAGGGGTCGAAATCACCATAAGAAAAGCAAAATAATTCGAAACTATAAGAAAATGAAATGTCAGATCCATATTTTAATGGAATAATCTAATTCACTTTACGAAACACCCAGTGAAAAAATTAATCAGCGACGGGCCGTCGGAGGGGTCGAAATCACCATAAGAAAAGAAAAATAATTCGAAACTATAAGAAGAAAATATATGTTGATGATGCTAGGTGTGAAAGGTAAATTGGATCTTGATAATCATTGAAAACGAATGTTCCCTAGTAACATCTAACTCTCCAACACATACAAACGCCGTAGTTTGTAGTTTACAACACAAACACCAACACCAAAATTTGGACAGATGGAACGCAAGTCTTCTCGGTAGCTCAGTTGGTAGAGAACTGGGGCCCAAATCTCAAATGTCTAGTACCCTTTATCGCATGCGACAAAATATGTCCATTGTTTTTTTCGAATGAGCATTGAAAAAAAATAGAAATATTTTGTCGTATGCGACAAAGGGTAATAGACATTTGAGAATCAGGCCCCAGTACCGGCAATCAGGAGGTCGTAACTGGCTGGGTTACCCCTGGTAATTTCTTGTGTAATGAGCGTTGAGCGATAAGAGGCGGTGTTAGTAGAAAATATGTTTATGTATGCCGTCAGATAAAACATGTGGTTTTCGGTCATGTAGCTTTTCACGACTGCCTTCTAGGAAGACGAAATTCCTCCTTGCACATGCGTATAGGAAGGTGTTAACACCAATATAAAAATAATAATGATAATCAAATTATTATGAAACACTAGGTGTATTATAATGTGAATATTATTTTTCCAGTAGAATATAAATCTGCCATTTGATTTTCTTCTTATACTTAGTTTTGAACTATTTTTTTTTTCTTATGATGATTTCGACCCCTCCGACGGCCCGTCACTGATTAATTTTTTCACTGGATGTTTCGGAAAGTGCATTAGATTATTCCATTAAAATATGGATCTGACTTTAATTTTCTTCTTAAAGTTTCGAATTATTTTTCTTTTCTTATGATGATTTCGATGTCTTCGACGGCCCGTCACTGATTAATTTTTTCACTGGGTGTTTCGGAAAGTGAATTAGATTATTCCATTAAAATATGGATCTGACTTTCATTATCTTCTTATAGTTTCGAATTATTTTTCTTTTCTTATGATGATTTCGACCCCTCCGACGGCCCGTCACTGATTAATTCTTTCACTGGGTGTTTCGTAAAGTGAATTAGATTATTCCATTGAAATATGCATCTGACATTTCATTTTCATCTTATAGTTTTGAATTATTTTTCTTTTCTTATGATGATTTCGACCCCTACGATGGCCCGTCACTGATTAATTTTTTCACTGGGTGTTTCGGAAAGTGAATTAAATTATTCCAGTAAAATATGGATCTGACATTTCATTTTCTTCTTATAATTTCGAATCATTTTTCTTTTCTTATGGTGATTTCGACTCCTCCGACGGCCCTTCACTGATTAATTTTTTCACTGGGTGTTTCGGAAAGTGAATTAGATTATTCCATTAAAATATGGATCTGACATTTCATTTTCTTCTTATAATTTCGAATTATTTTTCTTTCCTTATGGTGATTTCGACCCTTCCGACTGCCTGTCGCTGATTCATTTTTCACTGGATGTTTTTTTATGCGATTATCATTTGGATTTTCACATTCTCCTTCAAATATTGGATTGTCTTGTCAGCACTCATGAACCAATAAACAGCTAGGGTACACAGTAACTCAAGGTGGTCCTTCAAAAGTAATTATGTGATATCAATAACATTCATGATTTTTAAATGAAATATGGAAAGATATTTATTGGAGTTGTTAGTTATCTACCAAAGATATTTTTATTGTTTCATGGTATTTTCAATTTGATATCGTATATTCTATTTCACTGATCTTGTTATGCAATTATCAATATTATATTATCTCACCTGGGAATCTGATAATCCTGTTAAGAGAGAAATAACATTATCCATCAAAAATTGATCATAAATGATAGTGTATTGGCATTGCTTCACCAAAGTTTGAACAAAATCACAGAAATTCTGTCTGAATTTCTTCCAAGTTTGCCCTGCCATTATTAGAGGATATTCTCCACTTTCCTCATCAAATTCTTCAGTCATTTTACGAATGATAGCAGCATGCTCCATGGTAGTTTGCATCTCTTGTGTTATGCATCCTTTACAACCTGCTGCATTAATAAAAAATTGCATCAATGAAATCAATGCAGCTTCACGATTGATCTACAAGAAAAGTCTAGTTAACATTCAAAAATATTATTTGATAATTCGAAATAACTCACCTTGTAGCTCTCTATCCAATCATCCACAATATGAGTCAGTGACACCTTACTATTCTTTATGATATGATATAAAGAAGTTTCATCATTGTCACTATGCAGAATTTCTCCAATTGTGTTTTTTCTACCTGGAGGCCTACCTCTACCTCTACCCCTCCCCGTAGTGCCAGTACTTGTTGGAGAGCTTGACGGGGCGCTAACTGGAGCTGGTGGATGGTTCAGCCCTCTCGCTTTGCTTCTTGTAACTCTTCGCATGCCTGGTGTAGGAGGAGACTCAAAATCATCTGCAGAGTGTCCTTGATCACCAAAAACATTCCCATAGATATTTGACTGGGAATAATTTCCATAACTTTCATGTTCCACTTGGGGTGTCATAGGATTTTCGTACTCCGGAGGAGGTTCATCCATACGGATTCTTTTGCCTCCACGACGATGCATTTTGATAATTTTCGCACACAACACTTAAAATCTTATTTCCACCAAACTACTCAAAATCTTCTGGTGATTACAAACATAGCACGCCGGCAGGCTCAGAGTCAAAATAAAATAGTAATAACGCAAAGATCTTGATTTCCATTGATATATCCAGTACCATTCAAAAATTGAAAACGATGTTTACTAGAACAAGAGGTTATAATCACACAAAACAATGAAAATAAACATATATATTTATATTTTACACATATTACAGTCACAAGCCACAACATTCGAACATTTAGGATGAATTCCCAATGAAACTTCTTTTTGCGTCATGCATTCTGGTTGGCGAATTTCCAACGGTCGACGCTAAACGCCAATCAGAAGGTTAGACGCGCGACGCGAAAAAACTCTGATTGTGAACTCACCCTTACAGCACTATCGGGTTCTGCCCTGGGATTCCGAACGTTCGATTCGATCTTCGATCACGAACGAACGAACGATCAATCGAACTTCAGACAAGAAGTAATCGTCGGGTGTTCTCGGTACTTGATGAAAATGGAGGTAGATCGTAGAAAATAAGAAGAAATGAAAAAATTAAGTAGCATTAACGTCTGTAAGTGAATTTAAAATCCAGAATAATTTTTTGGCATAGCAAACGGGAAGATGAAAATTAGAAGTGAATTAAAAAAATGTGGACCAACCGCGATTCGAACTCGAGACCTCTTGGTTTGATTGGAAATTTCCTGTAAATACCTACCTAAACAGTGTTGCCAACAAGCTATTCCTAGATTCTCCGCCGCGAAACCCAAAATTCTCCGAATTCTTCAGCAATTCTCCACTTTTACATGAATGAATATCCTGATTACTGATCAGTTACTGCGCATTGATTGCCAACCGATGTCAACAATACATATGGTGAATGTTCTGTTATGTTGGCACAAGGCAAAATGTACCTCAAAATGGTTCGACCTTTCGCCACTGTAGCGCTCAAATGAAAAATAACAAAATGTCCAAGTAAAATTTAATTATCTAAGACTTATTGAAATAATACAAAATAAAATGAAAAATCTTTTAATAAAATATCTTTTATAAAACATGCCTTTGAAGTTGCTAAATGAATGGAATGACAGCTACATTTTATACAAACAATGAATGGATTTCCAATCTTCAATAGTGCAAACACTGATTGGTGTTCACCAACCATAACATTGGTCATGTCACTGGAGAACCCTACAAAGTTTTCTTGAGGAATCCCATTTTTAGTTAAAATATTTTTCAGACAATCATATAAATCGACAGCTGTTCCAGATTTTGTTTGAAACATTCCTATAAACCTTGTCTTCAGGCTCTTGTCCTCCCCATCATAAAATATCACTGTGAAAGCACACTGTTTCTTAACACTAATGTCTGATTAGATTAATGATTAGAGAGAAAAAAGTTCCAGGTTTTTTAAGTTTGTCTACAAGTTCATTTTGAAAAGACTTGCCCACACTTTCTACAATTTTTGTAGCTTTTGATCTTTCTAAAGCTATACGTTTTACAATTATAGAATCATGAAAAATGTCCCTACATAAAGGAACCAAACTGTCCATTGTTGAAAATGGTAAATTATTTTCAGCCAGGAAAGCACACAATTTAAATTCGGCTCTAACTACATCCTTGTCCAGAGAATATACCATTACTTCTGTGACTTTTTTGTTTGTAACAGCTATGTTACACTTAATTTGATGGCGTGTAGACTTCTTGTGACTAACTAAATTAGATTTGTGTGGTACGATTTCAATACCACATACTTTGCAGAATGCCATATCTCTCACAGAATCCTTTGAGCGACAGATCCA
The DNA here is from genome assembly GCA_958502065.1 of Chrysolina americana. NCBI lineage: Eukaryota > Metazoa > Arthropoda > Insecta > Coleoptera > Chrysomelidae > Chrysolina > Chrysolina americana. The sequence goes on from OY293410.1 coordinate 78,935,576, forward strand.
CTTTGCAAATTCAGGATTCCTCAACCATGAATCTGAAAACTTCATTTTCTTTTTCCTTCTGATTGGGACTGACATACTTTTTTTCCGTTTTTGACCATCGCTACAACTTGAGTTTGTGTCCTAGAAAGAAATATGTACTCATTACTTGTTTGTTGGAATATCCAAACAAAAATCAACAGTATTTCATGATTCAACTCACTTCTTCAACTTCCTTTCTCTGGGTGTAGAGGGAGAGAATATGTCAGCATCTGATTGACTACCTAGAAAACAAATTCCATTATTGGAACATTGTAACTTCGGTTTAAGGAAACTAACCTCACTGAGAGTATCAGGTACGTGGTTTATTCCACTTGTGGATGGATCATTTTCTCCTATTTTCTCAAACTTAAAGTAAAAACGAATATATTAAGATGTGTACATTCAATATAAACACAGTTTGCACTCACTCTTTTCAATGTCTGCAATCATTTATCCATATTCAGAGTATTCACTACAAATTATCAAATCATTAAATATTAACACAGAAAACAAAACAAATTCAAGCGGAGCACCGGAGTTCCGGGATAACATAACCTCAAACAAAACACAACACCACAAAACAAACAATGATAAACCAGACGAAACAGTCGAAACACAGAACCACGGAACACATCACAAATCACAACAACAATAGAAATTCAGAAAACAGAACAGCCAACTTCACTACTACTCACAGACAGTAAGGAAATCAGAATAGATGGGTTCTGTGTTCACAATTTAAAATGCCAAGGGAACGTTTTTCTTCGAGTGATTTATTCTTCGCAAATTCTCCGCTTTGTATGATTCTCCGCTAAATTCTCCGCCGACCTCCAGATTCTCCGAAAAGCGGAGAATTCTCCGCCCATTGGCAACACTGTACCTAAATGACATTCTTGGACGATTCGACTATAATAATTGATTCCCAATAAAATCGTCGGGTGATTTCGGTAGTCGAATACTCAACACAATAAAATCAACATGGAACGGTAAGATGATGAATTAAACCGCATTAAACATTAAATTCTTAATTGATAATTGACATAATCTCGATATTCTCAATATTTTTATTCAATCTGCTATTTTTTTGTGATTTTAAATTTACATTATTATTTGAAGGAGTCCAGAGTATTGATTGAACATTTTATTCTGTGAAGGAAATTCATTTCTTGAATGTTTGTTTTTGCGGTTAATCGTACATTGTATACCTAGATAGGTACCTATGGTTTCCTTGAATCTAAACAAGAGGAGAGGTATTGTACTGAAATTACAAATGAATTAAATAAGTGCAAGTTTGTTACAACTTTCATATACCTACTCTGCAACTTTGCTGTAAGACATTTGTAATCACTGCGCATACCTCTGTAGGATGCTATAAAGTAAATGTTCTATACCTAGCTATTTTTATTCAGAAAATATAAGCAAGTTATATTAGTGACAATTTTTCATGATTCATTATTGCAGTGCATAAATTATATTACTGGCATAAAATTTTATATTGCAGTAAACCGGGATAGGTACCTATACCTATCTACCTACCTAGATAGGTATAAAATACTCTATAACAATATTAATAATTATTGTACTGCAGTTATGTAGGTACACTACTCCTATTATTATCGTTATTATAAGAAGTATCATTAATTGTTAATGTATATCTTATTTGTTGGGAATCCATTCTCGCATAGTGTTGGTTCCAGTAATTTTGTGTTGTATTTTCTGTTGAAATTCAATTCAAAGGAATACGTACATTTGCTGCATACTTATTTGTATATCATTATAGATATACCTACATCCTATTCCTTGAACTCGTTAATGATATGAATATTTCCAAAAAATATTGCAACAGTTGTAATGGTACCTTGTAATAATAATAAATAATTGTTAAAATTGGTTCCGTCAACCGGCTATACCTTTACAAGCACAACCCTCAGAAATCCTCATAAGAATTCCCCATTTTTTTCAACAGGGTAAGCTATTCGCCACTTAGCCATGCCCTTTTCCCCATGAAATTCATTATCAACTCCCAGTAAACTTTTGGGTTGCTCTGAAAGCCATTCTGAATAAAAAATCCCTACTGCAGAAGTATGGATCATAGGTAATTAACGGGATGAAAACAAATACACAAGCAATAATGGCCTGTAATGACCACTAAAAAAATGAGCAACACATATATCAGACCAAGATAGATATACTGACGACAAGAAAATAGTTGTCGTCAACTGATCGTAAAATGTAGGCAATTTGCAACACATTTACGATCGTCATATAGTTTCGGAATCATCCAAATCGTCTAGACGACACCATTGAGGCCTAATAGTCACTTCGGAATTCACTTTTCGTCAAGTAATCGTCAAAATGTAGGCTATTTGCAAAACATATACGATCGGCGTATAGGTCCGGAATCGTCAAATTCGTGTTAACGACACGTTTCATGCTCGATCGTGACTTCGGAATCCTGACCCTGCCTCAGTCCTCCACCATTGCCGGAAGTCGAATGGCGGAAATCAGTAACAGCACATAAACAACAATAGACCAGTTTAGTGTGACGTCACGCCGGTTGAGTGTCCAAACAAACCGTATTTTATCATTGAAAGAATGTGTATGTGGTATATTTTTTGATTTTTTGTCGAAATTAGTGCAGAGAAATGAGTGAAATAATCAAAAACATTGCATTCTCTACCTTCACCGTACAGATGAAAGTATATATAAATATATTATGTTTAAATTTTACCATAGTTACTTTGTTGCAGTATTATTTACACATAAGATACTAAGAGGCTTATTCAGTAAATTGTCGTTAGAATACGATATCGTTGCGCTAACGACATTTTCGCCAACGACATTCCTAACGATAAATTCTTAAATTACATTCAGTATCGATGACGTTAGAAAAAAATCTGGTAACAGTATTAAGAGGCCTATTCAGTAAATTGTCGTTACAATACGATATCGTTGCGCTAACGACATTTTCGCCAACGACATTCCTAACGATAAATTCTTAAAATACATTCAGTATCGATGTCGTTAAAACAAAATCTGGTAACACAGTATTAATGGATTTGGTAAATGTTGGTACTTGATCTTTAATGTTTTGTGACCAAAAACGTTTGTCGATACTTGTGTGCGCGTTTGAACGGAGTTGTCTGCTGTCTGAATGAAATTTGGTTACAGTTTGAATATACGTACATAACTCAAACTTGACTATGACTACAGCCAAACCGATAACAAAGAAGCAGCGGGGTATGAATAAAAGACGACTTTAAGAGCCAATTTGAGGCATTTCTCAACGTAATGGGAACTAATAATTCTGAAAACAAATTGGAACAATTTTTATATGGGTGCAATCTATACATCCTAGCTATGATTCCTCGCTGGTATATCATGTTTCATAAAGAATCTGTAAATTCATCAGTTATTTGGTGTTCTGCTACATACTCATAATTTGTGTGAAATATTTCATCAGCAGTCTGTGGAAATTTTACATATGCTCTGTGCAAGATTACTCACTGTAATATCAACAACCTCATAAACAGATCTATATACTGACATTCGGTTGAGATGAACTGATGTGTCTATCTGATTCTACAGGCTTCTGGTAGCTTCCATGCGCCAGAAATAATAATGTGCTAAAAAACTGTGAACATACAAATGACACACTCAATATGCATCTATTTCCATCTCATCCTGATAACACGAGCTGTTTTTATGTTTCATTGAATAATTCTTGTGCTGCCTCTTTTTTATTCAATTTGTACATTATAAGCCTAAAAAAAATATGAGGTAACTCAAACAGGTTGCTTGTGTCTCTCAGTATTCTGAGTCGCTGTCGATGTTGTCTAAAATAGTTTTATGGATTATTTTTGAACGCTCATGTAATAAGTGCTGAGAATATCGTAGTGTATTCATGTATTCCACCTGCGCAATATCTCTTCTCTAACTATCTGTCCTAATTGTCTCTGGTTATTAATTTTTTAATAAACAATCGCACCATACTTTGAAATATCCCCAAATTTATGCCAACCACTCTTTCTTTCGTCTTTCCAAATATTTAGATTCTAATTCAAACTTCAAATAATCACCTAAACCGATAAGTTCTGTGAATTAAATCATGTTTCATGTTTAATATCCACCAACGACAATATCATCGACGTCGTATACAAACGATAAATTTTATCGTAGAATAACGATAACGATATTCAGCTACAGAATCGCAAATATCGTTAATTACCGATTATCGTTCACTAACGACATCGTTATGCGTTACAGAATAGGCCTCTTACTGTCATTCGCTTTGAAACCCTTTAATAAATCAAATATCCACAAAAATCCAACAGCTTATATAGGAATCATACCCAATAAATAGCCTATAACATATATATCTTATCTCATTTCCTGACATTGGTTGCGAAGGATCGAAGGAAACCTAATTGGTACTTATTCAATGTGAAGATAAGGTTCAACGCAGATTTAAAAAAGAAAGTTATTTTCTGTCGGTTCAAATTTGATTACCATTTCAATGACTCGCAAAGAACACAAAAAAATATGGAATTTTATATATTGTAACGATTTCGAGACCGGCCCTGATCTTATTAATTATGCACCCTCGTTCAACTACAACTGCATATCTGCTGGCGTACGCATCGCCGAGAACAAGCTGGAATAATCGATTGTTCGATACTATTCGAAGAGCCATCTAGATGAAATTTTCTTTACTCCTGAATATGCGAGAGCCGTGAATGGAAACTGCTTGGGAGTATATAAGCGGGACAGGCAGAATGGAGAGTGAGTTACAGTTCCAGAGTTCGCTGATAGATAGCCACAGTAGAAATAAATTGAAATAGTAAACGTTTAGTGAATAATTGTTGTAAATAGTGTTTTAAATAAATTAGGAAAATTAGTTAGTGCAGTTTTACTACATTGTTGTCAGAAGTCGGATGTTTAAAATAAATAAGTGTTAAAGTGTTCGTCGCGTTGAAAAACTGATAGACATTTATCGCGCCTAACAGTTAGTCCCGCGTCGCGGGACAATAAACTGAAAACTGTGTGTGAAATAAATAATAGACTGATATCTCGGCAAAGACAATAAGAGACAAAATGTTTCCGAGAAGAGTTCACCTAGTTGACCTTAAAGTTAGTGAATTAAAGCAAGAGTTAGAGGAGCGTGAGTTAGAAACAACTGGAAAGAAGGTCGTACTCCAGAAAAGACTTGCAGAAGGACTGATTGAAGAAGGAGAAGACCCCGAAACGTTCTTATTCGAAGTTTCTGGAATTGATTTGAGTTCCATAATGAACAAACTCGACGAGACCACGAAATCCTTGGAAGATAAATTTCTGGAAAATTCGAATAGTTTGAAGGAGGAACTTCAACAAAATTCCGTAAGTCTGAAAGAACTTCAACAAAATTCTGTTAGCTTGAAAGAAGAACTTCTCGAAAACTCGAAATATCTAGAAGAAAAGCTTCATGAGAATTCGAAAAATCTGGAAGAAAAACTTGAAGAAAATTCGAAAAGTCTAGAAGTCAAACTTCAAGAAAAGCTTCTAGAAAACTCTGAAGGCCTAAAAAGAGAACTTTGTGGTGTGGCAAATCGCCTGGAAGGAAGAATAGGAGCCATTGAGACAGAGGTGGATAAAATAAAAGATGATATTGAGGATGAGATGAAAAAGATAAAGGAAACGCTCCACGATGAAATAAAAGATGGAATCGAGACAGAAATCGGCAGGATAAAGGAAAAATTCAGTGAATTAGAAAAGCGAATAGATTCTGCGCACACCCCAGAAACTTACAACAAAAACTCAAGGGTGGACCTGAGTATGAACTTGGACGAAGTTTAGAAGGACATCAAAAATCTCAAGGTCAGTGCTGAACCTGGAAAGCTCTCATTGAAACCGCCTCAGTTCGACGGAAATACTCCATGGTCAAACTACCACCGACAATTCGAAGCTGCTGCCAAAGCAAATGGATGGGATGCTGGGAAAAAGCTTTAGCATTGACACTGGCATTGCGTGGCGAAGCAACAAATATTTTACAAACGCTCACCGCCCAACAACAGGAAGACTATGAACAGCTGGTAAAACACTTGGAACTTCGCTATGGCCAAGCCCACCTTGAATACGTATATCACTCACAGCTGAAGAACCGATGCCAGAAATCAAGTGAATCGTTGCAAGAATTTGAAGCAGATATTGCACGCTTGGTTCGTCTTGCGTACCCGGCTACACCGGAAAATGTAATGGAGCGACTAGCGGTCCAGGCATTTTTGGATGGACTTCGTGACCAGGAAACCCGGCAAGCCCTAACACTAGCTCGCCCCGCACATCTCGTGGATGCATTGGCACGCGCTCTGAAATTCGAAGCAGCAAAGCAATCCTGCAAAAGCCAGAGTAGAGTCCGGATGATCGAGGAAGACCCACAGCCACAGGAGCCTACTAATATGGAAGCTGTGATGCGAAAAGTGCTGAAGGAAGTTGTGCCTGAGAGAAGACTGATTCGATGCCGAAATTGTAGAGAACTTGGGCACGTGCGTAGCAAATGTCCAACATTGAAAAAATCGACATCAACGATGAAGATCAAGAAGGAGCATTCGTCAGCCCGTATCCAACAAGCCTCAGTTAATAATGCATATGTCACTGTACTTCAAAGACAAGACAAAGGGGTCTTCGTAGACGGTCTCATTAACAACGAGCCTCGCACCATGCTCCTTGATACGGGTTCGACTAGGACAATCCTTGGACCTACTTTTGCCAAAACACCGGCAAGGATCGAATCGTCGAATTGGAAGCTACGCACAGCAACAGGAGAGCCGGCAACTGTGTATGGTGAACTTCCAATTGAACTGACTTTGGGCAGCACTACAGTGAAACACCGGGCTCTGGTAGCGGATATTGAGGACGAGATAATAATTGGAATGGACATCATGAATTCTAGAGGATTCGAGCTGAATTTTAAACACGGCGTCCTTCGTGTGAACGGAGAAGAGCTGGTACTTCATGGGAGAAATGAAGAAATGGTTCGAGTTCTGCTGGCTGAAGACGTAAGCGTACCGGAGAGGGCTGAAACCATTTTGGAGGCTCGCCTGGATGGAGGTGCGAGCAGTGGAAACGTGGTGATGTTCGAGCCCAAGCTACATGATGAGAAAATTGGACGAGGAATTGCACTAGGAAAAACCTTGTTGCGTGCTGATAAATTTGTGCCAGTAAGGGTAATGAATGTCAATTATTACCCGGTGACCTTGAAGAAGGGAACGATTTTGGGGCACTGCTCGTCAATTTCCTCTGTAATCAGGAGTGTACGTGGCACTGTTAGCCAAGCCAGTAACATGCCAGCAGAATTGGAGAAGTTGGTTGCTATCTCGTCCAAGGACATGGGGCCAGCACAGAAGCCTAAACTGAGAGAACTAGTCAGGGAGTATCAGGACACCTTCGATACCAGAGTAGGCAGAGGCGGTAGAACAAAGGTGGTTCAGCACAAGATAGATACTGGAAATGCCCGACCAATCAGGCAATCAGCCAGAAGACTTTCTCTCGCCAAAAAGGAGGAGGCTGACAAAGTAGTCTGCGACATGGAGAAAGACGGAGTCATCGAGCCATCCGACAGTCCCTGGTCCTCTCCAGTCGTGTTGGTGAAGAAGAAAGATGGATCAACACGGTTTTGCGTAGACTACCGTCAACTAAACAACGTGACGAAAAAGGACAGCTACCCTCTCCCAAGGATAGACGACACGCTAGACACGCTGGCTGGATCTACGATTTTCTCGACCTTAGATTTGAAGAGCGGATACTAGCAGGTAGAACTGGCCCAGGAAGATCGAGAAAAGACAGCTTTTACCATCGGCTCCGGATTATGGCAATTTACAGTTATGCCATTCGACCTCTGCAATGCTCCAGCCACGTTCGAAAGATTGATGGAGACGGTTTTGAAAGGACTATCATGGAAGACGTGTCTGGTGTATCTCGACGACATTATTGTGGTTGGCAGATCATTCGAGGACCATATAAAAAACTTGGAAGAGGTATTTCAGCGACTGAGAAGCTCCGGACTGAAACTGAGCCCCAAGAAATGTCATCTGTTTCAAAAAGAAGTACGTTATCTCGGCCACGTTGTCTCTGGGAAAGGAGTGGCAGTAGATGAGCAGAAGATCAAAGCTGTTAAGGAATGGCCCGTTCCGAAAGACATTCACCAGCTTCGAAGTTTTCTTGGCTTGTGCACTTACTATCGCCGATACGTGCTGGGATTTGCTAACATCGCAAAACCACTGACCAGGCTCACGGAAGGACAAACAAAGTTCCAGTGGTCAGATGAATGCCAAGATTCATTCAGGAAGTTGAAAGGAGCTTTGATCAACGCACCAATCCTGAGCTACCCCCTTCCAGACGGGAAATTTATTTTGGACACGGACGCCAGTAACGTGGGACTTGGAGCTGTCCTGTCTCAGATCCAAGAAGGAAAAGAGAAGGTCATCGGTTACTTCAGCAAGACCCTCAGTAAACCGGAGCGGAATCACTGTGTCACCAGGCGGGAACTGTTGGCTGTTGTCAAGGGAGTTGAGCACTTCTACAAGTACGTGTATGGACGAAGATTCCTACTGAGAACTGATCATGCAGCTCTCAAATGGCTCCTACAGTTTAAGAACCCCGAGGGTCAAGTGGCACGCTGGATTGAGAGGCTCCAGGAATTCGACTTTGAGATAGAACATCGGGCGGGGACCAGCCATAAGAATGCGGATGCCCTATCGCGAAGACCATGTCCAGACGACTGTTCGCACTGCCGACGAATAGAGGAAAAGGAGTCGACACTCTGCAGAACCACGACGGTCGATGATAACTGGAATGACCACAAGATCCAGAAAGACCAAGAGAAAGATCCAGATCTTGGTTTAGTCATCGGCTGGAAGAAGAGTGAGCGAAGACCGTCGTGGCAGGAAATAGCCAGTTGTTCTCCAGTCATTAAAACTTACTGGGCCCAATGGAACTCTTTCACCTTAGACAATGGAGTCTTGAAGCGTGTGTTGGAGTCGGAGAATGGCGGGGAAGAAAGACGTCAGGTAGTAGTTCCCAGGAGCAGAAGACAGGAAGTGCTCCGAGAAATCCATGATGGGGTCACCGGAGGACATCTGGGAGTGACGAAGACCCTCCAGAAAGTTAGGCAACGGTTCTACTGGGCCAATTGTCAAGCTGACGTCAAGGAATGGTGCAGAAAATGTGCTGTATGCGCTGCCAGTAATGGGCCTCGAACAAGACCTAAGGCCCCGATGCGCCAGTACAATGTGGGCAGCCCAATCGAAAGGATCGCGATTGACATCGCTGGACCGTTCCCACAATCTGATCACGGGAACAAGTACATCCTTGTGGCGATGGATTACTTCAGCAAGTGGGCCGAAGCCTATGCCCTGCCCAACCAAGAAGCCATCACCGTTGCCGACGTCTTGGTGAAGGAGTGGATTTGTCGATTCGGTGTCCCGTTAGAGCTGCATTCGGATCAAGGCAGGAATTTCGAGTCGAACCTGTTCCAGGAGATGTGTCAGATGCTGAACATCCGGAAAACGAGGACCACAGCTCTACATCCACAGTCCGATGGAATGGTGGAGCGGATGAATAAATTTTAATTTTTGAATATGTTTAATTAGACGATAAACCGCCACCTGTCCAAGGTAGTCTCTGACCACCAGAAGGATTGGGACCAGTACCTCCATCTGTTCCTGATGGCGTATCATTCCGCAGTTCATGAGTCAACCGGCCAAACTCCTGCTTGTGTTATTATGGGCCGAGAGCTGCGACTTCCATGTGACCTGAAATTTGGGACGCCACCAGGACAAGACACTGCGGGAGATGACTACGTCAGCAAACTGCGACAGAGAATGGACGACATCCATGAACGGGTCCGTTTGAACATCCAGAGTGCCAGCGACAGAATGAAGGAGACCTACGACATCAAGACGGATGCTGGTGGATATCAGACAGGTGACCTTGTCTGGCTATACAACCCTAAACGTCGCCGTGGACTATCACCGAAACTTCGGAACTCGTGGGAAGGTCCATATAAGATCATGAAAAGGATAAACGACCTCGTCTACCGCATATATAAGCCACCACGAGGAAAACCTAGGGTAGTCCACTTCAATAGGTTGTCCCCTTACGCCGGAAACCACGATCAAGTCCGCACAGTCAGATCACCGGAGGACGAAATGACGTTTCAGAGGTTCATGTCCCTGTACTCGAACGGACAGAAAGTTCAATATGGGGTAACCCGAGAGGAGTCACGAGATCTTTTCAAGGTGCCTGCCAATTACGCGTTAGCTCATTGTGTGGCAGAAGATCTTCAAATGTCCAGAGGCATTGCAGTAGTTTTCTCCAAGAAGTTCGGTCGAATCCAGGAACTAAGAGAACAGAACCCGGAAGTTGGAGGGGTGTTCAGCTGAGGAAAGGCCAGAGAAACATCTACTATCTGGTTACCAAGAAGCGTTCTCGAGATAAGCCGTCTTATGAAGATGTTTGGAAGAGCCTTACGAGATTGAGAGACACGATGCTGGACCATAATATTGTAGACCTGGCAATCCCAAAATTGGCCTGTGGGCTTGATGGGCTGGACTGGAGAGTTATAAGAAGCATGTTGGAGACAATATTCAGATCCAGCGGCATCAAAATTCTGGTGTGCTGCAACCATCTTCCTCGACCCAACTTGAAGACTGTGGAGTGCTACTTCCATCGAACGTCCAGGTGCAGATATGGAGAATCTTGCAGATATCTTCACACTCCAAGAATGACGTTTCGGGGCGAAACGTCTTTAAGAAGGGGGCAATGTAACGATTTCGAGACCGGCCCTGATCTTATTAATTATGCACCCTCGTTCAATTACAACTGCATATCTGCTGGCGTACGCATCGCCGAGAACAAGCTGGAATAATCGATTGTTCGATACTATTCGAAGAGCCATCTAGATGAAATGTTCTATACTCCTGAATATTCGAGAGCCGTGAATGGAAACTGCTTGGGAGTATATAAGCGAGACAGGCGGAATGGAGAGTGAGTTACAGTTCCAGGGTTCGCTGATAGATAGATAGCCACAGTAGAAATAAATTGAAATAGTAAACGTTTAGTGAATAATTGTTGTAAATAGTGTTTTAAATAAATTAGGAATATTAGTTAGTGCAGTTTTACTACAATATCGTGGAGAGTATAGGCGGATTTATCGGATTCGCAATGCACAATTTTTAATGCATATGCGCATAACTTTAAAATACAATTTATAACATTTCAATACTCAGATTCATATGAAACCATTTATCCGTTTCATAATTTATAATTCCTAAATGGTTTCATATGAATGTTGAGCATTGAAATGATATAAATTGTATTTTAAAGCTATGCATATGCATTAAATTGTGCATTATGAATCTTATAAATCCGCCTTATATTGTATCCGTATGTTCATATCCTGTAGGTACATTGTTATCTGTAGAGCATATCGCATAGATTTATATTGAAATTGTTAACACGAACAACCATGAGAAGTTTGTATCCAACTTTACATTCTAGGTACATCGCATAGATATAAAATGAGTACATCTGTAGTACGTACTCAAGGTTACATCTCGTATCCAACTCATTGACCTCGGACCTTTAAATTTTGCGCTTCAGAGTTGCCGGTTTGCAAAATTTATGTCGACATGGTTGCGGATTTACATTCGTTCTTGCTTAAGCCGAGTACATACGAGAGATTTTTGCGCTTCAGTTCATGGCAATTCTGATTTTGATTGGTTTCCTATATAGAAATTTGCTTTTAAGGTATAGAAGCACGAAGTTCAAAGAATTTTTGAAATTAGCCCTTATGTAATAATAATTTATTGTAGAGAAATTGAAATAAAATTACAGCAGAAATAAAAGTTAATCGGATTCCGATTTCAATACAATAATTAGGAAAATCCCAAAAGAATCTGATATATTCGTTTGCGGGAGATCCAAACAATAAAGAATATTTAAAACTAGTCCTATATATTGCAGTTCAATGTGGATTCTCATACTGAATACTGAACAAAAATCACCATTCATATCGGTTTTATTTTTTATATAATGTTAATGGTTCAAGATCTTAGATTTAAGCTTGTATGACACCGAACTCCAGCATTATATATATTGACCAAGTTGATATGACAGCATAGATAACAAACAATTGTTATCTATGCTGTGTTGATATTTATATAAACTGATTTTTTTTTAAATATTCAATTCCTGAAATTGTTCGATTGCTAGTGATACACGCGCATCCACGCCCGGTGGTCAATGCAAATTGAATTCCAAAAGGCTCATTTACAGGGTGATACGCGAAAGTCCATTATCATATTATAAGAAAAGAAAATTGTAATTTCTTGAATCTATTATTCTTAATACCTATTGAACCAAAGAAAATTCCAAAAATAATAATAATAATAATAGGACAAAACTATACATAAACCGCCCACCAAATTACACAGTAATTTCGAAATCTTACTGTGAAGGTAATGGACATACTTTGGAAAAGGGTCGCTGAAGCGTACCCTTTGCAGTACGTACCTAATGTTAAAACCCTACAAATTCCATCACTTCCAAGGTGAGTTTCAATAACTCGAGCCAATCTCCACTTCAACGGTGGCATATTATCATTTTTTATGATTACGTGAGTCCCTTCTGAAACGGGGGGAGATTCCTTATGCCATTTCTGCCTTTGATTGAGTGTATTCAAATATTCTTGGTGCCAGCGCCGCCATATTGCTTGATGAAAATTCTGCAAAAGCTGCCACCTGCTCATTCTATTGGTTTTTAAATGTGAAAGGTCCGGGTCTGGTAAAGCACTTATATATCGGTTCTAAAGTTAGAAAGTGACCAGGAGTTAATGGAATTAAATCATTGGGATCTGAACTCATACTTGTCAGTGGACGAGAATTCAACATGGCTTCAATTTGCACGAGTAGAGTATTCAACTATTCATATGCTAGGATTTGGTCTCCTATCACTCGTAGAAGATGAGTCTTAACAGATTTTATGCCTGCCTCAAACAAACCACCAAAATTGGGCCCACTAGGTGGGTTGAATTTGAACTCGATATTGAAGGACTCAGCCGAATCTCGAAGGAGATCAAGTATATAACTTTGAGCTCCCACAAAATTTGTAGCATTATCACTATATATAATGCTGCAATGGCCTCTTCTTGAAATGAAGCGCCTGAAACAAGCTAGAAAGGCTTCTGATGAAAGATCAGAGGCCAATTCTAGGTGTAAAGCCTTTGTCGCAGCAAACAAAGAGACACAAGTATGCCTTTTGAGACTTACAACCTCTTCTTTTTCCGAGAGTGATAAAGAACGGGCCCCCATAATCAACTCTTACACATGAAAACGGCTTTACCTGCGTTACTCGAGAAGCAGGTAAGTTTCCCATAACTGGAGTAAAGGAAGGAGGCCTCGTACGGAAACATCTATAACATTTGGAAACAATACTACGAATAACACGTTTGGCAGAAATAATCCAGAACTGTTGAACAATAAGGTATTCAAGCGTTTGTGGCCCAGGATGTAGGTGTGTTTGGTGAAATTCTTCAACTATCAATTGCGTGAGTCTATTATTTTTTGGTAATAAAATTGGAAATTTAGCATTGAATGATATCTTCGAGTTCACAAGGGGACCGCCCACCCTGAGCACTCCGTGTTCATCCAAAAAGGGAGAGAGGTGTCTCAGAAATTTTGAACAAATAATTTTCCTTTTAACTTTCACAATTTCTTCACCAAACACCTTACCCTGAACATATTTCACCAACATTAGGAAGGCCGAATCCATCTCCGTTTTAGTTAATTTACCGCTCATCTTATTCGCTCTCCTGGTGTTGTGAATAAAACGGAAACACCAAGATAGACGAGCCTTAATGCGCCTGAGCGAGGAACATCTTTCCATCAAATAATCAAATACGGTGGTTTCGATGGACACCGCAAGTGACGTAGTCTTTTCTTCGCTACTGAATTCGACGGGAATTGACTCAGTTGAGAAAGTCAGAGTTTCTGTTCTCAACCAGGATGGGCCACTCCACCAAAGTGGGTGACTCAACAGTTCCGAAGGAAGGATTCCCCGTGATACACAGTCAGCGGGATTGTCTTCACTTCGAACGTAATGCCAAAATGAGGGGGATGTTTGATCATGAATAAAACTCACCCTGTTCGCTACAAATGTCTTCCAACGGTGTGGGGATGATTTTATCCATGAGAGTGCGACTTGAGAGTCTGACCAACAATAAATATTTGAGAATGATATTTTGTCATGAAAGGTTCGGGAAGGGTAAGTTATAAGTTTGGAGAGCAATACTGCCGCACACAACTCTAGACGAGGCACAGATATCTGTTTGAGAGGTGCTACCTCAGATTTTCCCATAACCAAATAAGTTGAGTAGGTCTTATTGCAAATGAAACGAAAGTAAACTACAGCGGAATAACCCCTTTCAGAAGCATCGGAAAACCCGTGTAGTTCACAAGTAATGAATTTTTCTGGAACCATACGCCTTGGAATGTGTAACGATGAGAGACTTGGCAGCTCTGTTGTAAAACGATTCCATAGGCTCACTATGTCTTGAGGGGGTGAAGTATCCCTTTCTAAGCCTAGAGTCCAGATGTATTGAATCATTCTTTTAACGTAGAATGTCACGGGTGTTAAAAAACCCAGTGGATCAAAAATCTTCGCCAGTTCTGACAAAACTGTACGTTTTGTGCATATTCGATCTAACGGCAGGGAATAGTAAGAGAAGGAATCAGCCTGTGGATGCCATTGCAAACCTAGGATTTTCACAAAGGCATCTTGATCGAATGAAAGGGGCATTTGTTGAAAGTCCAATGGAAGATTACCTAACAAAGACTGATCATTGCTAGCCCACTTCCTCAAATGGAAGCCACCCTTTGCCATAAGCGAGATCAGCTGTTGTTGTAAATCCAACGCTTCCATGCTGGGAGTCACTACCTGTTATGATATCATCAACATATATGTCGCTTTGAAGAACCTTCGAAGCAATGGGAAATGAATCACACTCATCAGTGACTAACTGCTGAATTGTGCGCAGTGCTAGGAAAGGTGAACTAGATATCCCAAAAAAGAGGTTGATTACAGTCAGCTCTCCAGAAAATTCTCTGATAGTTTCTCTGGGAAGGGTTAATCAGTATTTGGAGAAACATTTTTTTGACGTCAGTAGTAAAGGCAATTTTATGGATACGAAAGGATAATAGCAAGGACACTATATCTGTTTGAAATTTTCTCTCAGTAAATAGTGTGTCATTTAAAGAAATTCCAATATCTGTTTTTGCCGAAGCATCAAAGACAACTCTGAGCTTAGTAGTCACAGCATTGGGTTTCAGAATGCAGTGATGAGGAATGAAATAAGAGTGATTCATGTCGGCTAATGGTGCTGCAGGACTCATATATCCAGCTTCCAAATAGTCCTCCATGAAACTGACATAATCCCTTTTCAGGCTGGGATTTCTACCAAGTTTTCGTTCCAAGGCATAAAATCGGCGCAGTGCCACTGAACGAGAATCTCCCAAGCAAGGATTGTCCGTTTTGAATGGTAAGGAGACTATATATCTTCCAGATGGATTTCTAGAAACAGTGTTTCGATATAGCTGTTCACATGATAAATCTTCTGATGAAATATTGATTGTATTAGGAGGTTCTTCAACCTCCCAGAATGATTTCACTATTTCTTCAATTTTATGTGAAGTTGCCAAAAGACAGTCTATAGTTGAGGATCTTTCGCAGGAGACCTTACCCATTAAGATCCACCCAAAGACTGTGTTAAAAGCGATAGGTGTATTGGTATCTCCAATCAAACGACCATCTCGCAAAATTAAAGGAAATAAGAGTTCTGATCCAAGCAGAATATCAATCGGTCCCTTTACATTGAAGGTTTCATCCGCTAGTGGAAGATTGGAAATATGTTATAAGTTTATATTATCAGCTGTCTGGCCTGGCTGATCCACGCAAATCTCTTTCAGTATAATACCCTCTAGAGTAAATGATGGATCGGAGAGACCTCTAGGACGATTAGTAAATATAGTTCGACCTTTACTTACTACTGCCGACTCGCGGCCTATGCCTCGGATTGACACTGAGTGACGCATTCCTAACAGGCCAAGTCGCTGGAAGCAACTTTCTGTTATGAAATTAGCTTGGCTACCTGTGTCAAGCAGTACTCTTACTGTTTGAACTCGATCGTAACAATCAAGAATGCCAACTAGGGCTATCGATAACAGCACCAGGTTATGGCTTGCCGAGCTGAAGCTGCTCGAGAGTGCCAATTTGGGTGAACTATCTTCATGAGATTCTCCAGAAAGGGCTGGCCCATTGCCATAAGAAGTATTCGTGGGTTCTAAGTTTAAAGATTTGACCTTGTCCGTGTTGGACGTGGAATTACCAAAATGGAGAAAGCTATTATGTCTCTGGTTGCATAATTTGCAGGAGAAGGTAGATACACACGATTGAGTCACATGAGAGGAACTAAGGCAATTCAAACACAGTTTAAGTTGCTTTGCCAATATATGTCTATCATGAGGAGATTTGTTCAAGAATTGAAAGCATCTGAAAATGTTGTGGGAACCTTTACAAATTATACACTGAGCTGATGATGAAGGTTTGTGTGCTACGAGAGATGTCATAGAAAAGTGTTTATGAGTAACAATGCCTTTTGATATTGGCTTATTGTTTGGACATCTTGCTAATGTTGGTTTGGCAGGAGCAAATTGAAATGAATAA
The DNA here is from genome assembly GCA_958502065.1 of Chrysolina americana. Taxonomy (NCBI): domain Eukaryota; kingdom Metazoa; phylum Arthropoda; class Insecta; order Coleoptera; family Chrysomelidae; genus Chrysolina; species Chrysolina americana. Next base: position 78,952,346 of record OY293410.1, read on the forward strand.
TTGGCAGAATCGAGGGCAGTGCATTGTTTCGTCAGAAAATCCAGCAAGCATTGGTAAGTGGGTATATCACACGGAGAAGTGTTTGCATTTAGTTCAAATCTTTGACGAATTTTGCTATCAAGTTTCTCAAAAAGTAAGTTGAATAAAATGAAATCCCATTCTTCTACGGGAAGTTGTAAGGATTTTAATGCTGCTATATTTTCTGTAAAGAGGTTCAATAATTTTCGAAGCGAGTCTGTTGACGTACAATCTTTGGGAGCATCTCTAATCTCAGACCAATAAAAAGTTGCTAATTGTCTTTTATTTTCATATATTTTTTCCAATGCCTTATAAGCTATCTCATAGTTATCATCTGATAATGGCACACCCTGTACGATGCACAGTGGTTCTTTACTCAAATTTGTACTCAAATATTGGAATTTTTCTAAGTTACTCAATTCCTTATTTTCGTGTACTAAAGTTTTGAACAAACCATGAAAATTTGGCCATGCTTTGAAATTTCTGTAACGATTTCGAGACCGGCCCTGATCTAATTAATTATGCACCCTCGTTCAACTACAACAGCATATCTGCTGGCGTACGGATCGCCGAGAACAAGCTGGAATAAATCGATCGTTCGATACTATTCGAAGAGCCATCTAGATGAAATGATCTATACTCCTGAATAATCGAGAGTCGTGCATGGAACCTGCTTGCGACTATATAACCGCTGGGGGACAGCCAGAATTCAGAGTTAGTTACAGTTCCAGAGTTCGCTGATAGATAGCAACAGTAGAAATAAATTGAAATAGTTATTGAAGTAAATGTTTTAGTGAATAATTGTTGTAAATAGTGTTTTAAACAAATTAGGAAAATTATTTAGTGCAGTTTTACTACATTTGTTGTCAGAAGTCGGATGTTTAAAATAAATAAGTGTTCGCCGTTTAAAAACTGATAGACGTTTATCGCGCCTAATAGACAGTTAGTGAGTGACCCGTTGAACATTTGAGTGCAAAGTGGACAGTTTTGCGCGTCGCAGGACAATAAACTGAAAACTGTGTCTGAAATAAATAATAGACTGATATCTCGGTAAAGACAATAAGAGACAAACTGTTTCCAAGAAGAGTTCATCTAGTTGACCTTAAAGTTAGTGAATTAAAGCAAGAGTTAGAGGAGCGTGAGTTAGAAACAACTGGAAAGAAGGCCGTACTCCAGAAAAGACTTGCAGATGGACTGATTGAAGAAGGAGAAGACCCCGAAATATTTTTGTTCGAAGTTTCTGGAATCGATATGAGTGCTATAATGAACAAACTCGAGGAAACTACGAATAGTTTGAAGGAGGAACTTCTACAAAATTCCGTAAGTCTGGAAGATAAATTTCTTCAAAATTCAAAGAGTCTGGAGGAAAAGCTTCTAGAAAATTCTGTCAGCCTGAAAGAGGAACTTCTAGAAAATTCGAATTGTCTAAAAGAGGAACTTCAAGAAAATGTGAAGAGCCTGGAAGAAAAACTTTACGAAAATTCGAAAAATCTAGAAGAAAAGCTGAAGAAAATTCGAAAAATTTAGAAGTGAAGCTTCTAGAAAACTCGGAGAATTTGAGAGAAGAGCTTCTAGAAAATTCGAGAAGCTTGAAAGAAGAAGTTTGCAGTGTGGCGAATCGGTTGGAAGAAAGAATGGGAACTGTCGAGACAGAAATGGAAAAATTGAAAGAAACAATAAGTGACCAAGTCAAAGACGACATGGTGGAAGAAATCAAAAAAATCAAGGAAACGCTCCACGATGAAATAAAAGACGGAATCGAGACAGAAATCGGCAGAATAAAAGAAAAATTCAGTGAATTGGAAAAGCGAATAGATTCTGCGCACACCCCAGAAATTTTCAACAGAAATTCAATGCCGGATCTGAGTACTAACGTGGAGGAAGTTCAAAAAGACATCAAAGATTTCAAGGTCAGTACGGAACCAGGAAAGCTCTCATTGAAACCGCCTCAGTTCGACGGAAATACTCCATGGGCAAACTACCACCGACAATTCGAAGCTGCTGCCAAAGCAAATGGATGGAATGCTGGGGAAAAAGCTTTGGCATTGACACTGGCATTGCGTGGCGATGCCACAAACATTTTACAGACCCTCACCGCCCAACAACAGGAGGACTATGAACAGCTGGTAAAACACTTGGAACTTCGCTATGGTCAAGCCCACCTTGAACACGTATATCACTCACAGCTGAAGAATCGATGCCAGAAATCAAGCGAATCGTTGCAAGAATTTGAAGCAGATATTGCGCGCTTGGTTCGTCTTGCGTACCCAGCTACGCCAGAAAATGTAATGGAGCGACTAGTGGTCCAGGCATTTTTGGATGGACTTCGTGACCAGGAAACCCGGCAAGCCCTAACACTAGCTCGCCCCGCACATCTCGTGGATGCATTGGCACGCGCTCTGGAATTCGAAGCAGCAACGCAATCCTGTAAAAGCCAGAGTAGAGTCCGGATGATCGAGGAAGACCGACAGGAGCCTACTAATATAGAAGCTGTGATGCGAAAAGTGCTGAAGGAAGTTGTGCCTGAGAGAAGACTGATACGATGCCGAAATTGTAGAGAACTTGGGCACGTGCGTAGCAAATATCCACCATTGAAAAAATCGACATCAACGATGAAGGTCAAGAAGGAGCAATCGTCAGCCCATATCCAACAAGCCTCAGTTAACAATGCATATGTCGCTGTACTTCAAAGACAAGACAAAGGGGTCTTCGTAGACGGTCTCATTAACAACGAGCCTCGCACCATGCTCCTTGATACGGGTGCGACTAGGAAAATCCTTGGACCTACTTTTTCCAAAACACCGGCAAGAATCGAATCGTCGAATTGGAAGCTACGCACAGCAACAGGAGAGCCGGCAACTGTGTATGGTGAACTTCCAATTGAACTGACTTTGGGCAGCACTACAGTGAAACACCGGGCTCTGGTAGCGGATATCGAGGACGAGATAATAATTGGAACGGACATCATGAATTCTAGAGGATTCGAGCTGAATTTTAAAGACGGCGTCCTTCGTGTGAACGGAGAAGAGCTGGTACTTCATGGGAGAAATGAAGGAATGGTTCGAGTTCTGCTGGCTGAAGACGTAAGCGTACCAGAGAGGGCTGAAACCATTTTGGAGGCTCGCCTGAATGGAGGTGCGAGCAGTGGAAACGTGGTGATGTTCGAGCCCAAGCTACATGATGAGAAAATTGGACGAGGAATTGCACTAGGAAAAACCTTGTTGCGTGCTGATACATTTGTGCCAGTAAGGGTAATGAATGTCAATTATTACCCGGTGACCTTGAAGAAGGGAACGATTTTGGGGCACTGCTCGTCAATTTCCTCTGTAATCAGGAGTGTACGTGGCACTGTTAGCCAAGCCAGTAACATGCCAGCAGAATTGGAGAAGTTGGTTGCTATCTCGTCCAAGGACATGGGGCCAGCACAGAAGCCTAAACTGAGAGAACTAGTCAGGAAGTATCAGGACATCTTCGATACCGGAGTAGGCAGAGGCGGTAGAACAAAGGTGGTTCAGCACAAGATAGATACTGGAAATGCCCGACCAATCAGGCAATCAGCCAGAAGACTTCCTCTCGCCAAAAAGGAGGAGGCTGACAAAATAGTCTGCGACATGGAGAAAGACGGAGTCATCGAGCCATCCGACAGTCCCTGGTCCTCTCCGGTCGTGTTGGTGAAGAAGAAAGATGGATCAACACGGTTTTGCGTAGACTACCGTCAACTAAACAACGTGACGAAAAAGGACAGCTACCCTCTCCCAAGGATAGACGACACGCTGGCTGGATCTACGATTTTCTCGACCTTAGATTTGAAGAGCGGATACTGGCAGGTAGAACTGGCCCAGGAAGATCGAGAAAAGACAGCTTTTACCATCGGCTCCGGATTATGGCAATTTACAGTTATGCCATTCGGCCTCTGCAATGCTCCAGCCACGTTCGAAAGATTGATGGAGACGGTTTTGAAAGGACTATCATGGAAGACGTGTCTGGTGTATCTCGACGACATTATTGTGGTTGGCAGATCGTTCGAGGACCATGTAAAAAACTTGGAAGAGGTATTTCAGCGACTGAAGCTCTGGACTGAAACTGAGCCCCAAGAAATGTCATCTGTTTCAAGAAGAAGTACGTTATCTCGGCCACGTCTCTGGGAAAGGAGTGGCAGTAGATGAGCAGAAGATCAAAGCTGTTAAGGAATGGCCCGTTCCGAAAGAAATTCACCAGCTTCGAAGTTTTCTTGGCTTGTGCACTTACTATCGCCGATACGTGCTGGGATTTGCTAACATCGCAAAACCACTGACCAGGCTCACGGAAGGACAAACAAAGTTCCAGTGGTCAGATGAATGCCAAGATTCATTCAGGAAGTTGAAAGGAGCTTTGATCAACGCACCAATCCTGAGCTACCCCCTTCCAGACGGGAAATTTATTTTGGACACGGACGCCAGTAACGTGGGACTTGGAGCTGTCCTGTCTCAGATCCAAGAAGGACAAGAGAAGGTCATCGGTTACTTCAGCAAGACCCTCAGTAAACCGGAGCGGAATTACTGTGTCACCAGGCAGGAACTGTTGGCTGTTGTCAAGGGAGTTGAGCACTTCTACAAGTACGTGTATGGACGAAGATTCCTACTGAGAACTGATCATGCAGCTCTCAAATGGCTCCTACAGTTCAAAAATCCCGAGGGTCAAGTGGCACGCTGGATTGAGAGGCTCCAGGAATTCGACTTTAAGATCGAACATCGGGCGGGGACCAGCCATAAGAATGCGGATGTCCTATCGCGAAGACCATGTCCAGACGACTGTTCGCACTGCCGACGAACAGAGGAAAAGGAGTCGACACTCTGCAGAACCACGGCGGTCGATGATAACTGGAATGACCACAAGATCCAGAAAGACCAAGAGAAAGATCCAGATCTTGGTTTAGTCATCGGCTGGAAGAAGAGTGAGCGAAGACCGTCGTGGCAGGAAATAGCCAGTTGTTCTCCAGTCATTAAAACTTACTGGGCCCAATGGAACTCTTTCACCTTAGACAATGGAGTCTTGAAGCGTGTGTTGGAGTCGGAGGATGGCGGGGAAGAAAGACGTCAGGTAGTAGTTTTCAGGAGCAGAAGACAGGTGTGCTCCGAGAAATCCATGATGGGGTCACCGGAGGACATCTGGGAGTGACGAAGACCCTCCAGAAAGTTATGCAACGGTTCTACTGGGCAAATTGTCAAGCTGACGTCAAGGACTGGTGCAGAAAATGTGCTGTATGCGCTGCCAGTAATGAGCCTCGAACAAGCCCTAAGGCCCCGATGCGCCAGTACAATGTGGGCAGCCCATTCGAAAGGATCGCCATTGACATCGCTGGCCCGTTCCCACAATCTGAACACGGGAACAAGTACATCCTTGTGGCGATGGATTACTTCAGCAAGTGGGCCGAAGCCTATGCCCTGCCCAACCAAGAAGCCATCACCGTTGCCGACGTCTTGGTGAAGGAGTGGATTTGTCGATTCGGTGTCCCGTTAGAGCTGCATTCGGATCAAGGCAGGAATTTCGAGTCAAACCTGTTCCAGGAGATGTGTCAGATGCTGAACATCCGAAAAACGAGGACCACAGCTCTACATCCGCAGTCCGATGGAATGGTGGAGCGGATGAATAAGACGATAAACTGCCACCTGTCCAAGGTAGTCTCTGACCACCAGAAGGATTGGGACCAGTACCTCCATCTGTTCCTGATGGCGTATCGTTCCGCAGTTCATGAGTCAACCGGCCAAACCCCTGCTAGTGTTATTATGGGCCGAGAGCTGCGACTTCCATGTGACCTGAAGTTTGGGACGCCACCAGGACAAGACACTGCGGGAGATGAGACGACATCCATGAACGGGTCCGTTTGAACATCCAGAGTGCCAGCGACAGAATCCATCAAGGCGGATGCTGGTGGATATCAGACAGGTGACCTTGTCTGGCTATACAACCCTAAACGTCGCCGTGGACTATCACCGAAACTTCGGAACTCGTGGGAAGGTCCATATAAGATCATGAAAAGGATAAACGACCTCGTCTACCGTATATATAAGCCACCACGAGGAAAACCTAGGGTAGTCTACTTCAATAGGTTGTCCCCTTACGCCGGAAACCACGATCAAGTCCGCACAGTCAGATCACCGGAGGACGAAATGACGTTTCAGAGGTTCATGTCCCTGTACTCAAACGGACAGAAAAATCAACATGGAGTAACCCGAGAGGAGTCACGAGATCTTTTCAAGGTGCCTGCTGATTACGCGTTAGCTCACTGTGTGGCAGAAGATCTCCAAGTGTTCAGAGGCATTGCAGTAGTTTTCTCCAAGAAGTTCGGTCGAATCCAGGAACTGAGAGAACAGAACCCGGAAGTTGGAGATGTGTTACAGCTGAGGAAAGGCCAGAGAAACATCTACTATCTGGTTACCAAGAAGCGTTTTCGAGATAAGCCGTCTTATGAAGATGTTTGGAAGAGCCTTACGAGATTGAGAGACACGATGCTGGACCAGAATATTGTAGACCTGGCAATCCCAAAATTGGCCTGTGGGCTTGATGGGCTGGACTGGAGAGTTGTAAAAAGCATGTTGGAGACAATATTCAGATCCAGCGGCATCAACATTCTGGTGTGCTGCAATCATCTTCCTCGACCCAACTTGAAGACTGTGGAGTGCTACTTCCATCGAACGTCCAGGTGCAGACATGGAGAATCTTGCAGATATCTTCACACTCCAAGAATGACGTTTAGGGGCGAAACGTCTTTAAGAAGGGGGCAATGTAACGATTTCGAGACCGGCCCCGAGACCGGCCCTGATCTAATTAATTATGCACCCTCGTTCAACTACAACAGCATATCTGCTGGCGTACGGATCGCCGAGAACAAGCTGGAATAAATCGATCATTCGATACTATTCGAAGAGCCATCTAGATGAAATGTTCTATACTCCTGAATAATCGAGAGTCGTGCATGGAACCTGCTTGCGACTATATAACCGCTGGGGGACAGCCAGAATTCAGAGTTAGTTACAGTTCCAGAGTTCGCTGATAGATAGCCACAGTAGAAATAAATTGAAATAGTTATTGAAGTAAATGTTTTAGTGAATAATTGTTGTAAATCGTGTTTTAAATAAATTAGGAAAATTAGTTAGTGCAGTTTTACTACATTTCTATCAAAACTTGGAAGTTCAATTTTAGGTAACCTAACGTTGCTTGCGTTATTAGCGTTAGCAGAAGTCTGACTATCCTGATTAGATCCGCTAGTGTTGCTCAGAGACTTCTTGAAGAGATCATGATGAATAGTGAATATGTTAAAATAAAGTGAGTCAGCAGTACTTCTGAGAGCATCTTCTTTTATAAGAGCTGCCAAGTCAGAGGCAAGCAATGATATCACCTTGGCATGGCTTTCTTCAAAGTCCCCGACCGAGCTCAACTTTTCAAATCTCAGTTTGAATATGGTATGTTTATTTTTATCAGTTAGAGCTTCATTTGCAACCTCGGAAATTTCTTGAAGTCTCTTCAAGGAGATATCACGAGTTGCTTTAAGAACGTCTATCGGCTGAGCCATTATGAATTTTCAAAGCAATGAAAGTAACAAATTTTTAATGAAATTGAGCCACCTTGTAAGTAAGAAAGGTGAAGAAATCAAAACCCCCCGAAACAAGAGGCAACTCTCAATTCAATATATCCAATAAAAACCCAAATACGTTTAGGGTCCGCAAAAAACCCTGACTAGTGTTTACACTTTTTTTTACATTCACTAACGATGAGTTGAATACTCAAAACGATTTATTTCGTATAATTTGGTGGTGATGTATTATCAAAATAATAATTGTAATGATCCCTGGCTCGAATGGACCATAATGTTTGGTACAGAATCGAAGGTGACTTTGATTCTGCTGAAAGTGGACTGTATATAAAAAATATTTTGTTTGCACAAGACGAGACATTTTAAAACTCAAGGGAAGACTGACTCACCTTCTGCTACTGGCTGGAGGCCGCTGCTGGGTACCCAGAGGGTGCTTTTCAGTCTTGAGTTTGAACACTCTGAAATTGAAACAACTGGAGGGACTGACTGTCCTCGTCCAGGTTCGATTGCTACTGATACACTCGCATCCACGCCCGGTGGTCAATGCAAATTGAATTCGAAAAGGCTCATTTACAGGGTGATACGCGAAAGTCCATTATCATATAATGAGAAAAGAAAATTATAATTTCTTGAATCTATTATTCTTAATACCTATTGAACCAAAGAAAATTCCAAAAATAATAATAATAATAATAGTAAAGGACAAAACTATACAGTAGTTGTCTATTCAATGATCCCAATCATATTAGTAACACCAACATTCCGATAGGAACATATTCACTTTTCCTTTGCAATAAATGTGCAACTGAACAGTACTTATGTAATCAAGAAAATTTTTGGAAATAAATCAACACAGTAATATTTTGCACATATTCTTCATTATTTTTGCATTGAAAATGTTCTACCTGTTTCACATGAATTAATTTTCAAGTACTATTACTACTATAGTCACATACTTATTTGAATGCATTTTGTTCCAGATAATAACATTCTTAATAATCACATTGAACTATTACAAAATTATGTACAATCTGTTTCCTAGTATTTCACTGAAAATACATCAATTCGAGTTACAGGTATTTTGAAGTCTGAAATTCTGATTTGGAGCACAGTTCATATACTTGAAATTGATTATTTTCAAAATGAACAATTTTCTGAATGCCCTAGTAAACTGAATTGAAGTAGTGTTCTCAGCATAGCCATTCTGCTGTCTGATACAACTAAAGAAATCTTCTAATGGGTCTTGGTTCAGTTTTCTGGCAAACAAAGATATAAAGCCCCCAACAATCAATGAATTTAACGTAAATTTTCTTTGGCCCCTTGAACACTTTCAATTCATTGAGAAAGCATTTTCCTGTTAAAAATATAGCTGATACTTTTCCTCTTTGAATGCAGTGCATGTATAATAGCGCAGAATAATTGAAAAGATCAAATAGTTTATTGAACTTTGATATGACCTTAACAGTGGCCATAGCAGTTTCAGGCAAATTATTCACATTAATATGGCTTTCGGTTATTTGGTCGTGCTCTTGATGTTTTGCGGTTAGCTACTTCAGAAGTTACAAGTGTTAGTATAATCTTTCTCTTATACACAAGCTTCTATCCATATTTTGCACCTGTAATGCAATAAGACAATCAGTATGGTGAATTTAAGCAGCATTTTGAAGTCATAACAAAAAATGCTTGGTTGGAAATAACGGTCCAACCAATCATTGACGAACATTCTTTTTTATGACTAAAACAGTTCACATATTACTAGAAATATCTCAATAAAACACATACACATCAATCTGTTAAATCACTATCATTAATCATAATAATTTAATACATTTAAGAATCCAACCCTTTGCTTTTTCTAATGGTTGTTCCTGGATAGAATACGAGTATTTTATGTCATTGAATAGACAAAAAAGAACCTACTTAATTTCTCCATATGGAAAACTATGTAATTTGGTGTTGTCCGATTTGCTGTTACTATTTCTGCAGTTTCTGTATTACAATAATGTCTTCCGTCTCCCCTGTGAGGTGCTTTATTCTGTTCATCGTTATACTTCAAGGATAATCTAATAATCGTAAATGGTGTATATTTTTCCTAATAACGATAATCAATGATCAACGGTTTTTATCAATTGAGATCGAGAACGACGAGAACACTTGTTGTTGGTATTGTATCATCTGACATCTATCAAAGATTGAAGTAGAAGAGGTCTTTGAATGTCCGATGTCAGTGTGGCCCTTTAAATTTTGCGCATTTCTTTCTCTCTCCTCAAATAACGTTCCTTGTCTGCCGTCTCATCTGTAAGTTTCTATAATCGGTGGTTTCACTGTGGGCGGTGAATTCCATCCCAAAGAGCTCGCCATCACCGACGGGCAACACACAAACCACTTTTTATTCAAAGCCGTGTAGTGCCATTCCATGACCTGGAGCGAAGCTGATAAACGGCAAGTACGATATTTGGAGAGAAATATCCACGGCATTCCATACTCTGATGGCTATGTCGAATTCAACGAGATCCAGGAAGTGCTGCGCCCCATCATCGAGGCTGATGTGGTATACGAGAAGGGTAATCAAAATTTCGATTTTTTGCTGAAGTGTGTGCTCGATCTGCCTAAGAGGCCACACATCGTCGATATTGCGGCTACTACAAGTACAATCGTCACAAAACGCCTCCACCGACACTCGAGAAGCAAAGCCCTCTCTGTTTGAATCATATAGCATCCGGAGAAATAGAAGTGCATTGTGCCGTGAGACACTGTTTCGAAATCTGGCAATGGATATCGTCGCACCTGATATAGTGAGGCCTCACGACGATCACGACGACGACCACGACACTCCTATCAATCGGCACTTGCAAAATTTGCGAGAGCTCAAGGCGCACATAGCAGAGTACGAGCACAAGCTGTGTATTTTCAAACGCTTCCAAAATATGCAAATTGACGATGGTAAATGGATGGGGCAGTAGCAAGTGAATTAATAATTCCATCATAATTTTCTGTTGTTCTAAGACAGGCATTTTTCATATTTAATTCTTTCGTTTTATCAATTAAGGCGGCGGACATTTTTTTTTCTACACAGCGAATCACGTGACGTTTTTTTCTCTTCCAGCTCTCAACGAATCACGTGATGTTTTTTTCTCTTCCAGCCAATTGCTCTCAGCGAATCACGTGAGGGGCATTTTTTTCATAACTTCCAGCCAATTTCTCTCAGCGAATCACGTGAGGGGACGTTTTTTTTTCTCTTCCAGCCAATTGCTCTCAGCGAATCACGTGAAGGGGACGTTTTATTCATACCTTCCAGCCAATTGCTCTCAGCGAATCACGTGAGGGGACGTTTTTTCATAACTTCCGCCATCGCCGCCATGTTTTTTTGCCTTCCGCTCCATCGCCACCATGTTTTTTTGCAGAAAACACGCGCGCCACTTAGGGTGAAACGCAGCTGACGACCCCCCACCGCCGAAACTCTTCGGCGAACACGTTATCTTCTTCAGCAACCCTCCACCAACGGCGAGAACTCGATGGACGCGGCTATCGAGAGATAAATCCCCGTGTGGAGCAACCTATGTTCTGGGACATAAAAGTGTCCCAGAACATAGGTTGCCATACTACTTATCAGTTCAGATTGAATTTGAGCTATAGTTTTTTTTTCTGCAAACTGTCCTTGTAAAATATTTTTTAATTTAAAATATTTTTTAATTTTTCCCATGTAGAATAAGTTTTATGTTTAGTGAGATTATAAGGTGATCCAGATAATTTTGTTTTAATAATACTCAATAAAAGACTTTCATCAGTTTCTGGACAAAACTCCTCGTCTACGATATCGCAACAAGTTAAAAATCGATCTAAATCATTACGATTTCCATTAAATTCAGGGATCATCTTGATAGCCAACTCAGAATTCAACTTTTTAGCCATGATTATATGTGAGTAACTCTAAAATGAATATCAATTGTAAAAAAAATGGGATAACGAAAAATAAGAAATAATTTGAGAAATAAAATCAGATATGAAATGAGAAAAAAAAATGAAAAATAAAATGAGAAAACGTGTGAATAATAATCGTTACCAAATGTTTGTAGTCTTGAAAATTGTACCACGTTCACCAATGAAAAACTTTCAAGTAGTCCAGCTTCAGCACTCTTCGGGCAGATTTTCGGAATGGTTCCTTCTCTTGCTCATCAATGAAACGGCGGATTACCGTTCCAGCAGGGTGCTTTGGAATTAGTGTAGGCTTCGATTGACTTCCCAGGATACTAGTAGACTCGGCTACCCCTCGGACGTGTCGATCTTCTTCAGCGACGGAAAACAGCTTAGTTTGGATATAGAAAACGTCTCTTCTATACGGCCCCGGAACTACCCGCTGATCAATCAAATTCTTCTTATTTCCACAACCCCACACCAGACACCAAAATTATGTTGCGAGCGGTCACGGCAATTGAGGTGGAAAGGGGTTGCAGTAAGTTGTGGATGGAAAACACTGAATTGATATGCCTTAACTATTTATTGTAAAGTTGAACGGTGATGTTTGGGATGGTAAAATGTTACACAGTGGTTTTACAATGTCAAGTTACAGAGTTATATGTTATATTAAATGAAATTAAATTAATTAAATGAAAACGACGTTAACGAAATAAATATCTTTCTGTGTTAGCTAAACATGGATTTGTGCCTTACATACTGAATCCCACAAGAATTACTCCTGAAACAAAATCATGCATTGACCACATTTTTCTGAAAAAACCAAACGGTAACCATAATTTGATTTTCAATTCATACATTCTTAAATATAACATCACAGATCATTACCCAGTATCACTAAATATAGAGTTGAATTCAAAAAAAAAAAAAAAAAATCCAGATATCAATAAAAACTTGTTGACAAAAATCGATTTTAAGAAGTTAGAGAACTTATTACAAGAAGAAACTTGGGACATGGTATTGAATGAAAATGATCCTCAATTGGGACGTACCTCTTTTTAAACAAATTCAACAATTTTATCGAAAATTCTAAAAGTATAGAATTATGGCATAAAAAACACATGAAAATAAAACCATGGAGACATAGAGACAAATTAAAAAATAAATTTAATATTATTAAAAGTATTACACAGGGATTAGACGAAAACAAAAAATACATTGCAGTGTTTTTGGATTTGGCAAAGGCATTCGACACTGTTAACCATGAAATTCTTCTCAATGTGTTGGAGCGCTATAGAATTCATGGTGCAGCGTTGGATGTCTTTCGCAGTTACTTAACTGATCGGAAACATTGTGTTAAAATAAATGATATAGTAAGTGAAACCATGACTGTAAAAATGGGGATTCCCCAAGGAACCGTCCTTGGTCCAATACTTTTTCAAGCATATATAAATTCATTGGTCTGCTTGAAAGTAAAACCTAAAATTATATCATATGCTGATGATACTGTTGTTATTTTCAATGGAGATACATGGTCTGAAACAAAAAGTGATGTGCAGTTAAGCATGGAAGTAATTAACAAGTGGTTATGTATGTATCGTCTTTCATTTAATACTAGTAAAACCAACTATCTTGCTTTCTCTATAACCGCAACAAATAGACCATATTTTTCAAATATTAAAGTTCCAGGTATGAAAGGTGAGATTGAAGAACCAAACGAGGTCAAATATTTGGGCATAATTATCGACAACAACCTAAGATGGAACAATCATGTTGATTATCTAGCAAAAAAAGTGAGAAAACTAATATATAAATTTTACCAACTACGACAGTTTTTATAAAGAAATCTACTTGTATTAATTTACAAGTCTCTAGCTGAATCAGTTTTTCGATATGGTATTCTGGTGTGGGGAGCAATGTATAAAAATTCTTTGCAAAAACTGAACACAATACAAAACTATATCCTAAAAATAATTTTCAAGAAACAAAGATCTTTTAATACTAACCTCCCACTAAACATGATACATTACAAAAATATTTTCCAGATATAGCTTTTGTGCAATTTTGTGATATTGGCAACTAACATTATATTAATGTCATCTTGACGTTTCCAACACAGTGTTTTCAACTATATGTTTATGTAACATCAAAATAATATATCCAATAATATTCATTAGATAATACATACAGTGTGTCCCAGCTAAAACTTGTCACCCCCCTAATATCCGAACTCATGAAAAAAATGAAAATCGCTCAGACCCGTCGATTTTTATTTCAAGGGGGAACACTTTCACCAAATACACCATCATTGTGTTGTCAACCCCCTCAACCCCAGCACCCCCTACTTCAGAATTTTCAATGGGACTACTATACTTGTGATACATCATTTTGAAGGGAATTCAATCCCAAATACATCGATGTACTGAAATTGAGGATCGATCAAGTGTTGTTGAAGTTTTCATGAAAACTAATTTTTTCCAGATATTTTTATTTTTCATCACCTAACATGTTATCATCGTATGAAAGGTTCAAAATGTGAACCATTCAGTTCCAAACAGAAGTATAAGCGATCTTCGAAATTTCTTCGCACATTGCTCAACATTTCTGGAGTCACTGCACGACACTCCACAACAATTCTCCTGCGTAGATCATCAAGAGAAGTTGGCTGGGTAATATAAACTTTGGATTTCAAATGACCCCATAAAAAGAAGTCTAATGGTGATAAATCAGGAGATCTAGCCGGCCATTCTATTGGTCCTCGCCTTCCAATCCATCGCCCTGTGAAATTGTCATCTAAAAATTGACGTACAGGTGCAACAAAATGTGGAGGAGCTCCATCTTGTTGAAAGGTGAGCTGACCGTCAAGTAACCTATCATCGTCTTCAAGTAACTGAGTGATTCTGGGGTTCACAGTTGTATCAAGAAGTTCAAGATACGTTTGTCCGTTGAGGTTACCATCAATAAAATATGGACCTACAATATGGTCTCCCAGAATACCAGCCCAAACATTCAATTTCTGGGGAGTTTGTGAATGAGTTTCCCTGTACCAATGGGGATTTACGTCACTCCAGTATCTGCAGTTGTGCCTGTTCACATGTCCATTTAAATAAAAAGAAGATTCGTCAGAAAAGCACACATTGTAGAGGTAATTATTATCACCAATCAATAATTGACTCATGATTTCACAAAACTCTGTACGTCTGTCAGGATCATCTTCATTTAATTCTTGTACATTCTGCATTTTATAAGGATGGAATTTTGCGTCTGTCAGAATTCGATGTACGCTGCTTTTCGAAACTCCAGAAATAGTCTCAAGTTGTCTTAACGATTGAATGTTGTCCATCACTGCATGTCCTACAACTGCAACATAGGCTTCTCTCGTTCATGTTTTTTATTCAGCACTGATCCCGACTCCAAGAACTTATTCATCAATTGAAGCACGTACTGGATGACTTTCATTGAAACTTCGAGCCGTAGCTCTAGCACATCGTCCATTTTCAAAATACGCAGCTACAATGGATATTCTCTCTTGTACAGTATAAACCATTTTCGAATGTTTTCAAATTGTTGAATGCAGTGACTCGAATACATCAATTACCAAGGCGTAAACAAAGATATGCGCATACAAAAACACATGAGGGCAATTTTTTTTTCATAAAAACGTCTGTCTCACCTTCGAAACTATTATTTCTGACAGCATATTATTTTTCAATACAGTGGCGTACCCACAGTGAACCTTTCTTACGACGCTAACATTTGAGGTGATGAAAAATTAAAATATCTGGATAAAACTTAGTTTTCATGAAAACTTCAACAACACTTGATCGATCCTCAATTTCAGTACACCGATGTATTTGGGATTGAATTCCCTTCAAAATGATGTATCACAAGTATAGTAGTCCCATTGAAAATTCTGTAGTAGGGGGTGCTGGGGTTGAGGGGGTTGACAACACAATGATGGTGTATTTGGTGAAAGTGTTCCCCCTTGAAATAAAAATCGACGGGTCTGAGCGATTTTCAATTTTTTTCATGAGTTCGGATATTAGGGGGGTGACAAGTTTTAGCTGGGACACACTGTATAATGTTGATTATATGTTGCCCAGATATGTCTTAGACAGAGTATAGTTATGTTATTTGTTCGATATTTTTGTCTAACCTTCTCAAAACATTACTGACATGTGTACAGGGAGCCTTGAAATTAATATTATCTTAAAGGTTTCTTAAATGTAATTTTTGGGTAATGACCACGTCATGACGTCATTCATCTACGTAACTTAAAAAAATGATATCCACGTTCAAACAATATTACCCAGTAAATATGAAATAAATATATCACTGACGCCATCGTTCATTTTATCCTATTAATCATGGCGGTCATGGTATGAGTTATGAGTTCATAGAATTAAAATATAATTCAAACTACTTGAAAGTGATTGGAATCAATAGGATTGCAAAACTCATAATTTTCATGGTAAGATTATGATTTTCCACTACTCCATCCACTAATTGTTATTTTAGCATTTAGGTTATGTATAGTGAATGTAGTGGTATCTACTATTGATTAGAGAGTATCTACATATGATGCTATGAATAGTAGAAAGGCTAACAGTTGTGGTTCCTGCTAATCAGATATCGGACAGTATGGAAATGGTTGCTGACATCTGGAGCTGTGTCAAATTATTTTGAACCGATTGATCAAGGAATTTTTGGAACTGAAACCAATGAATTTAGCTTGCTAAAACAACATTATTGGAGCTGCTTAATTTGTAAGTGAACTCAAAATTATATATTTTATACAGAGTGTTCTGATCTTTTTTAATTTCATTAATCTATGATAATATTAACGTTTCTTGAGATTGTAGAGAAATCACTTGAATTGTTTAATACAATTTATCAATAAACTAACTGCATTTTCTCTTTCTTTTCAGTTTGGTAGTGTCCTTTCACATTCTTCTATCAGTTTTGATGTACAAACTGGTACTTATTGAATGATCAGATTACAAAAACTTAAATAGCAGTTGTTGTTTCCGAACTAATCAAAGATGAGCCATTCTGGACTGGGCAAAGAAAAAATCCAAAAGTTTTGAATTGATAATTATGGACATACTGAAACGTAAGTAATTATTTTTCTTTCACCTCTAGGGGCAACATAGAATTATTAATAATTATTGGATGGTCGTTTTCTTATAACATAAAGATTAATATGAGTTTTCAGTGACTGTAATGACTATATTTTCAGAAAATGTAAAAGATGTTTGCAGTTCAATCACAGATGAAGAGTTTGACTCATAGTGATGGATTGGATGACATTAGCAGAGCCGAAACTAAAAAGAAAGGAGAAGTGACCGAGACAACAACCATATAATTATTGATTCAGTGATATCTGTTTTTATTTTTCAAAAGAAATAGGTTTTCATTCAATATTATTCTTCTAATAACACTTAACTTTGGAAGATCTTTCAATAAATTATTTCCATCTGATTCAGGTGGTAAGTCATATTATTAGGTACTTTGGTCTGTTCATAGTGATTCAAGATTATATTTTTTATACTGTTAATTGTTAATGATGTAACTGTCTTGTTTTATAACGCTTTATCCATGAGATTTTAATTATTGGCAATAAAGTTTTTTGATTGATTGGTATATTTTACATCATTACCCCCTTATATACATATTTTATTTCTTAGTATACAGGGTGGAGCTTATACTAATTGTTTACCAACACTTATTTTTCTACACTTAAAGTTGTATTTCTGGAATTTCAGTAATCACTTTTCAGTAGATGAATCCCAACAATAGCAATTAATAAAGTTATTCAATCGTCACTCTTTTAAAAGTTCGGGTTGAACCGCGTCTGGAATTTGTTGAAATTCGACGTTTCGGCTCCGATTTTGGAGTCAATTTCAAGAACTGAAAAAGAAAGAAAATTAATAAATGGTTGAAACGTAATTCTACGCTGAGGTCTCAATCTGCCTACTCCTCAGGTATAATTACGTTAGGTTTTTGTGACTTGACGTCGGGGTCTCAATCTGCCTACTCCCCATGTCTCGTCACTGGTTCTCTCTAAGGTCTCAATCTGCCTACTCCTTCGAGACAACTGAGGAATTGTGGGTTGAGGAACTGTATTTATAGTGGACGTGGCTGTAATGGCCGTGTGCAATGTATTGGCGCGAGGTGAACTATGGGCGGGAACTGAGTTGGCGCTAGATGAGCTGTGTGCGGGAACTTGGTTGGCGCTAAGTGAGCTGTGTGCGGGAACTGGGTTGGTGGGAAATGAGTTTATGCGTGCAATGAGAGGCTTCCAGGTATTGGGAAGTCTACGTCCGTCGTCACGAGTGTTGAGGCAATTGGGGCGCTTCTCTATCTCAAGGGCTTCTCGGATGATCCTGGTTTGCAGAGTTTTCTCGGTGGAAATTTTTTTTGTGTTTTTGAAGTCTATTTTGTGACCTGTGTCTTCTCGATGTTTATAAAGTGCGGAAGTGGAAGATGCCTGACGCACAGCAAGTTCGTGTTCGTAGACTCTGGAAGTTACTCGTCTATTAGTCTGTCCAATATAAGTTCTCGGGCAGTCTGAACATGGTATTTCATATAGACCTTGAGAATCGTTTGGTATTGTGTCCTTGGGAGATCTGAGGAATTTGGATATTTGGTTGTTGGCCGTGAATATTGTTTTTATCTCGAACCCGAACTTTTAGTTTTCAAATATCTGACTGAAAAAGAAAGAAAATTAATAAATGGTTGAAACGTAATTCTACGCTGAGGTCTCAATCTGCCTACTCCTCAGGTATAATTACGTTAGGTTTTTGTGACTTGACGTCGGGGTCTCAATCTGCCTACTCCCCATGTCTCGTCACTGGTTCTCTCTAAGGTCTCAATCTGCCTACTCCTTCGAGAGAACTGAGGAATTGTGGGTTGAGGAACTGTATTTATAGTGGACGTGGCTGTAATGGCCGTGTGCATTGTATTGGCGCGAGGTGAACTATGGGCGGGAACCTCGCGCCAATACAATGCACACGGCCATTACAGCCACGTCCACTATAAATACAGTTCCTCAACCCACAATTCCTCAGTTCTCTCGAAGGAGTAGGCAGATTGAGACCTTAGAGAGAACCAGTGACGAGACATGGGGAGTAGGCAGATTGAGACCCCGACGTCAAGTCACAAAAACCTAACGTAATTATACCTGAGGAGTAGGCAGATTGAGACCTCAGCGTAGAATTACGTTTCAACCATTTATTAATTTTCTTTCTTTTTCAGTTCTTGAAAATGGCTCCAAAATCGGAGCCGAAACGTCGAATTTCAACAAATTCTAGACGCGGTTCAACCCGAACTTTTAGTTTTCATATATATATATATATATATATATATATATATATATATATATATATATATATATATATATTTATATATATATATTGAAAATTGAAGGAGAAGTGATTTTCAAATCATAAGGAATGTATTTTGGAATTAATAGATTCGAACGAATACTGGTATTTCAGTAAATTATTAGATACTTGATGAAATACTGTAAAACTCTGAAAAGTAATCCATGGAAATTTTTCACTTAGATCACTCGATACACAACAAAACTCAAATATTGATATGTGTGTCAAACAAGTGATTTTCAAATTATAAGGTAATACTTTCAGTATGTACAAATCATTGTATTTTTTTTATTATAAAATGGTAAAAAGAAGGTCTTCGGGCTCAGTAATACAATCACTTATGAGCAAAGAATACTAGATTCCCATTGGTTAATAAAAATCCCAGCACTCAAACAAAAGAATAAACTACACTTCTAATGAAATCACATGGATAATGATTATTGAAAACTTGAATAATAACATAGTCAAAAAGGGTGATGACCCGCAGAAAATTATTTAAAAGGAAGCGGATGAAGATTTTGCAACATACTTTTCGAGTATATGCAAAAATCAAGTTAGAATAGAAGTATCTGATGAATCTACAACTTCTATTGATGTTCTCCAGGGATCTGTTTTGGGCGACTTAATCGTTCTCCTTTTCGTAAAATTTAGCTTTGAAGAAGATTATGTACTTGCACTACAATGTTGGGAACTTTTGGTGTAGTAATATACGAAACCGCCATTTTTACTACTTGACACGTGTTTTGGTTTGAATATTTTCCACCGGAATACGCTCACTTGGTGACTGAAACACGTGTCGAGGTTATGAGATAGCAGTCTGGTGATAGAATAAAGCTCCAGTACATTTATTGAAGAAGATGTAAAATGGCATACTCCGACGGGGTCACGTGACTTGAGCAATCTCTTTTTTTTTCAAAATAATCCCTTGAAATAAGCTTAGTCTCTTCAATTTCAAAAATTATTAAAGAAAGTTATTTGTATTTAGATTCAACATACGTCCTGAATTCGAATGTTCTATTAGTTTTTAACGTTTATTTAATATCTACGAAGCTTCTGTTAAATAAAAAATGTAACTTGGAGAAAAGCGTTTCGTTCCACTAGTAACTTCATCATGCTACTAACTTTCAATTACTGAGTAATGAAAAGGTACAAAATTGATGTATCGTTAAGCATTTAGTATAGAAATTAATTTCAATTGATTTTCGTCAGTACTGTAATGATGCCAAAAACTCATTGGACAAAAAATCATTGAACAACTGTATGTAACCAAACTTTTTGAATTTTTTTTTCAATAACAAATTTTAAACGGTAATTCAAACAAAAAATTATTTTCGACGAAGTGAAAGTCACATCATCTAGTCCGAGCAATACATTTTTCATATTTTTTAAAGCTACAAATCTAAGTCTGATTTGGGTATATATTATTATTGAAAGTTTTTTCCATATTTCTAAATGATAATACTTCCTCATTAACAGTCGTAGAATGTACCCAAAAGAATCTGTGTAGGTAGAGGACGGCTATCATTATTATTCGACGTGGCGCTCCCGTCAATTTTTGGTGGCGTATTCATTTTCAGCTATAATGTTCATAGAACATCGTAAGAGCCAAGTGAAAGAAGATAGGATTTGGTATTCTTCTTAAACTTCTGCAGGCTGTAAGCCCCAGGCAACATCTTCAGAGGCTGAGTTTCAGAGCTTTGCCGTCCGCTGGAAAAACGAGCACTGGGAAAGAACTGTTTTGCATGTCTTTGAAGTGACGAAAAAGGGATGTGAATACTGAATTAGAATGGTCAGTGTCTATAAGACGGCCAGCGGTGAAACGATTAATGCTAGTTCAGAAGAGCATCGTCTCCATGAAAATATCTGAACCAGACATAGATCGCTATCCTTTCCGAAGTGTTCCAGAAAAGCAAGCGAGCTGGTGGAAAAAGCATTACCGAAAAGACGAAAGTTTTTTTTTGGACTGAATCAAAAGTTTCATTGTGATTGAGGGCTTCACTCCATACGAGATTTTGAGAACGGTTCTTTCAAGGTCAAAATGAGACTTTACGGTTAACATGTATCCACAAACAATTCCTTATCGATCTACAGGGCGTTGAAATTTCAAGGTTATTTTTTTTTTTTCAATAGCTCTCTCAGTTTTTAAGATATTGAGATAAAATTTTAAACAAAGATTACGTTTCAGGGCTTACATCATCCAACATGCCGAATAATTGTGAGAATCTACAGGGAGATATCTTTTCAGGGGTCAAAGGGTTATCGTGATGCGTCACTGGTGGATTCTAATATACATATATACTATATATATACATACATATATATATATATATATATATATATATATATATATATATATATATATATATATATATATATATATATATATAAAACTAAAAGTTCGGGTTGAACCACGTCTAGAATTTGTTGAAATTCGACGTTTCGGCTCCGATTTTGGAGCCATTTTCAAGAACTGAAAAAGAAAGAAAATTAATAAATGGTTGAAACGTAATTCTACGCTGAATTAAAGAATTCAACATATCCAATCCAATCCAAAATATATATATATATATATATATATATATATATATATATATACATAGTAGGGATGTATTCTCGACCGAACTTTACAAAATCAGCTGGGGACTTCTCGGGTTTGCGGTCTGTTTACCAATAAAACTCATTCGTTCTATATCTCAATATTTCGCTAATCTTTATTAGCTTCTTCAGGAGAGAAAAGCTGCAAAAACATGTTAGGAATTTTGAAAAATCAAACCAAAAATTATACAACTGTTCCACTTACAATCATAGAGTCGGTAATCCTATTGTGTTCATTGGCATAGCGATAGTCGGTTCGAATCCGATGTAGGTACGAGAATTTTTCTCAACTACTTTATATCGGATTCGATAGGCGGCCGCATGCCTTGTTGAAAAGCAAGTGTATTGTGAGTTGTCTAGATGCCAATCTCGTCTAGTGCTGCTTGGAGTGCACACCGTCCACCCGAGGTGGTGCTGTAGGTTTTCCGGGTTTTCCTACAGCTGAAAAGTGAATACATCACCTAAAACATCAGTAAGTCGCCCCGGAGCGCCATGGCAAATAATAATAATAGCCGTCCTCTACCCGCATAGGCTATGCCTTTGGGTACACTCAAACGAGTGTTTATGAGGGAGTATTATTATTATTATTATTATATATATATATATATACGCATCTGTCGGATGAAACCAAACCCTCTAGTTGAAGCCCGGGTTGAGGGAGACCCTTGCGGGCGTATATAATATATACATTTTCAAAACATATACGAACGATATTACGAGTCCCCCGATATTCAACAGATTATTCAAAGCCCAGTTGCATGGAAATATATGTTCTAGCGCTCTAACCAAGCCACTGCGGTGTCGCCAAGTTTATCTTAGATAAATTTTAATTGGGATTGTGCTGATTATACCTGGTATGAGTATTTATGTACTTTGAAGTGGAAACGCATCCGTCAATCTATTCACATTACTCCTAAATCATGAAAAAAAAATCAATAATGCTGTCGTGCGAATGAAAATAAGGACGGGTCAGTTGATGGCGGATAGACATCAACTGACCCGTCCTCCAAAAACAAATGATCCACTAGAGAGTATCCAGCCACACAAAGCTTTCCTACCATACATCAAAGGTGTGACAGACAAAATCAGTAATATCTTGAGAAAACACGAGATAAAAACAATATTCACGGCCAACAACCAAATATCCAAATTTCTCAGATCTCCCAAGGACACAATACCAAACGATTCTCAAGGTATATATGAAATACCATGTTCAGACTGCCCGAGAACTTATATTGGCCAGACTAACAGACGAGTAACTTCCAGAGTCTACGAACACGAACTTGCTGTGCGTCAGGCATCTTCCACTTCCGCACTTTATAAACATCGAGAAGACACAGGTCACAAAATAGACTTCAAAAACACAAAAACAATTTCCACCGAGAAAACTCTGCAAACCAGGATCATCCGAGAAGCCCTCGAGATAGAGAAGCGCCCCAATTGCCTCAACACTCGCGACGACGGACGTAGACTTCACAATACCTGGAAGCCTCTCATTGCACGCATCAACTCATTTCCCACCAACCCAGTTCCCGCACATAGCTCACTTAGCGCCAACCAAGTTCCCGCACACAGCTCATCTAGCGCCAACTCAGTTTCCGCCCATAGTTTACCTCGCGCCAATACATTGCACACGGCCATTACAGCCACGTCCACTATAAATACAGTTCCTCAACCCACAATTCCTCAGTTCTCTCGAAGGAGTAGGCAGATTGAGACCTTAGAGAGAACCAGTGACGAGACATGGGGAGTAGGCAGATTGAGACCCCTACGTCAAGTCACAAAAACCGAACGTAATTATACCTGAGGAGTAGGAAGATTGAGACCTCAGCGTAGAATTACGTTTCAACCATTTATAAATTTTCTTATTTTCTTTCTTTTTCAGTTCTTGAAAGTGGCTCCAAAATCGGAGCCGAAACGTCGAATTTCAACAAATTCCAGACGCGGTTCAACCCGAACTTTTAGTTGTCCGATCAGTACAGTATGACAGACCACCTCAGACCCCTTAGGAATACTGATGATATCAACAATATTTTTAGTGTTCTATATCTATTTCAACCTAATAAAACAAGGGCAACCGAGAGGGGTAATGAAAAGCGAAAAAAAATTATTCGGTATTATACATCAGACGTTCACACACCCGTCACATTTCACCGCTTATTCAAGCCATCAAATACATTTCCCGCCATTTTACCAACGGTAACAGACCCGGCAGTATAGCCACGCTTTTTGCATGGATATATCCATAACATTGGGAACGTCATGTAGGTAAATCTTTGTCGAATTAGTATCAGCTTCGTACACTTCCAACTTTTGAAAAGCGTTGTATTTCGATTTATTTCTTTTAGTTTACTTGAGTTTTCCTAACGTGTGAGTGATTGCGAGGATCTACAGGGAGATATTATAAACTTTTTTGTGATACGTTGATGACGGATTTTGAAATACGGAATGGAATTTTTGTTTTATTCATGAAATTTTTGGTCTCTTGTAATTTTGACACATCTGCACCTGATATCGAGAAAAAAATTTCAATACTTTTTGTAATTCGCTACATTCCATTAAAGTTTTAAACAAAAGGTGGAAACCTATTATTATCATATCAAAATTAAAATAAAAAACTCTATTTTTTTGGTTTTTAATCTAAATTACAAGTTTTCTTCAACAATACCAAAAAATAAAAAACCCAACGAACCTTGACTTTTCTATCTATTTTTCTCTCTTCTCATAAACTGCCGCACGCGTTCTGAAATTCCGAGAGTGTTTTTTACGGTTTGGAAGACACACATGAATCGTTCAGTAAGAACTTCGATGGAAGAACTGATTCTGCGCCATAAACTAGGCTCATTACATGTCCCCATAAAAAAGTACAGCGGATTGAAATGTGGGGACCGTGGGGGCCAAGCAATTGGACCTGCTCTGCCAATCTGCCGATTGGGAAACACTTTATTCGAATAATAGCGGACGGTGACTCGAAAATGAGGGACAGGCAATTCGTACTGTAAAAAATGTAAATATGTGTCACCATTTAAAATTCGCGGTAAAATCTTTAGGTATCTCCCACTATTCCTGTCCATATGATTACGCTGAAGTGTTCTTGGTGTCAAGATTATCTGATGTGTGGATTTTCTAGTGCCCAAATATTAACGTTGTGGCAATCTACTACTCCGTCGCGTGTAAATTGAGCGTAGTCGGTAAAAATGATACAGGATAACAATTCAGGAACCCTACTACATTTGCGTAGTATCCATTCGGAGAACTGCAAGCGTCGTATAAAATCTCTAGAAAGCAAACCTTGGACTCTCTGGATATGATATGAGTATAACATATTTCTAGACAGTTTAAGGGGAAACATCCAAATCCCAATATGTCCAGTAGTCATACCAGGATTTTTTGATAACATTTAAAATCTCTTAATCTTTTACTGTGTTACATGTTTATGGCAGTCTGCCAGCATCGTGTCTTGTAGTCTGAAATTTGTCGCATTCCCGAACGTGATGATGGGAATTTATGAGAGTTCTATAGTTGGGAAGCCGGCGCCGATTAGGAAATTTTAGCGCATACAACCTCTGAGCTTCAAGTCCGTTACCATTAGCCAGACAATAAGCAAAATGGATGTTAGGCACATTTTCAAATGAATATGCTTCATTTTCCATTTCAATGTTGAACAAATTGAATGAAATAAAGAAATACACTATCAGACACAAATCAACTTTCAAATAATGTCAAATACTTCAAAATAATCTCAACATCAAAATGAAAATAGCAGTCAAATCCCACTAAATCTTTATTTTATTGATTCGTTGAGAAATATCAATTAAATCCAACGTATCACAAAAAGTATAATTTTTTTCTCTATAATTGCCGTAGATGCGTAAAATTTACACGAAACAAAAAAAAAATCTGAAGGAAACAAAGAATTAATTTCATGTATTAGAATCCACCAGTGACGCATCACGAAAACGCTTGACCCCTGAAAAGATATCTCCCTGTAGATTCTCACAATTACTCGGCATGTTGGATGATGTAAGCCCTGAAACGTAATTTTTGTTTAAAATTTTATCTCAATATCTTAAAAACTCAGAGAGCAATTGAAAAAAAATTAAAAAAACCTTGAAATTTCAACGCCCTGTAGATCGATAACGAATTGTTTGTGGATACATGGGCCGCAGTGGTCATGATGGTAGAGCGCTAGTCTATCAGTCAGAGGGACGTGGGTTCGATTCCCAGCATGGTTACTGGTCTCGTGCTAGGAATCGCACGTTAAAAGGTAAGACCTCGTTAATCCTTAGCTCGCACAAGTTTCGACTTCTGAGGGCTGTCGTTCGTAGGGGGGTGACAGCTGGTTAACGGAAAAAACAATTTTGAAACAATTTTTTTGAAACATGTTAACCGTAATGTCTCATTTTGACCTTGAAAAAACCGTTCTCAAAATCTCGTATAGAGTGAAGCCCTCAATAACAATGAAACTTTTAGATTCAGTCCAAAAAAAAAACTTTCGTCTTTTCGGTAATGCTTTTTCCACCAGCTCGCTTGCTTTTCTGGAACACTTCGGAAAGGATGGCGATCTATCTCTGGTTCAGATATTTTCATGGAGACGATGCTCTTCTGAACTAGCATTAATCGTTCCACCGCTGGCCGTCTCATAGACACTGACCCTTCTAATTCAGTATTCACATCCCTTTTTCGTCACTTCAGAGACATGCAAAACATTTCTTTCCCAGTGCTCGTTTTTCCAGCGGACGGCAAAGCTCTGAAACTCAGCCTCTGGAGATGTTGCCTGGGACTTACAGCCTGCAGAAGTTTAAGAAGAATACCAAATCCTATCTTCTTTCCCTTGGCTCTAACGATGTTCTCTGAACATTATAGCTGAAAATGAATACGCCACCAAAAGTTGACGGGAGCGCCACGTCGAATAATAATGATAGCCGTCCTCTATCTACACAGGTTCTTTTGGGTACATTCTACGACTGTTAATGAGGAAGTATTATCATTTAGAAATATGGAAAAAACTTTCAATAATAATATATATACCCAAATCGGACTTAAATTTTGTAGCTTTAAAAAATATGAAAAATGGTTTGCTCGGACTAGATGATGTGACTTTCACTTCGTCGAAAATAATTTTTTGTTTGAATTACCGTTTAAAATTTATTATTTAAAAAAATTCAAAATGTTTGGTTATATACAGTTGTTCAATGATTTTTTGTCCAATGAGTTTTTGGCATCATGACAGTACTGATAAAAATCAATTGAAATTAATTTCTATACTAAATGCTTAACGATACATCAATTTTGTACCTGTTCATTACTCAGTAATTGAAAGTTAGTAGCATGATGAAGTTACTAGTTGAACGAAACGCTTTTCTCCAAGTTACATTTTTTATTTAACAAAAGCTTCGTAGATATTAAATAAACGTGAAAAACTAATAGAACATTCGAATTCAGGACGTATGTTGAATCTAAATTCAAATAACTTTCTTTAATAATTTTTGAAATTGAAGACAATAAGCTTATTTCAAGGGATTATTTTGAAAAAAAAATGTTTTCGAGAGATTGCTCAAGTCACGTGACCCCGTCGGAGTATGCCATTTTACATCTTCTTCAATAAATGTACTGGAGCTTTATTCTATCACCAGACTGATATCTCATAACCTCGACACGTGTTTCAGTCACCAAGTGAGCGTCTTCCGGTGGAAAATATTCAAACCAAAACACGTGTCAAGTAGTAAAAATGGCGGTTTCGTATATTACTACACCAAAAGTTCCCTACATTGTAGTGCAAGTACATAATCTTCTTCAAAGCAAAATTTTACGAAAAGGAAAACGATTAAGTCGCCCAAAACAGATCCCTGGAGAACATCAATAGAAGTTGTAGATTCATCAGATACTTCTATTCCAACTTGATTTTTGCATATACTCGAAAAGTATGTTGCAAAATCATCGTCCGCTTCCTTTTAAATAATTTTCTGCGGGTCATCACCCTTTTTGACTATGTTATCATTCAAGTTTTCAATAATCATTATCCATGTGATTTCATTAGAAGTGTAGTTTATTCTTTTGCTTGAGTGCTGGGATTTTTATCAACCAATGGGAATCTAGTATTCTTTGCTCATAAGTGATTGTATTACTGGGCCCGAAGACCTTCTTTTTACCATTTTATAATAAAAAAATACAAATGTTTTGTACATACTGAAAGTATTACCTTATAATTTGATAATCACTTGTTTGACACATATCAATATCAATTTGAGTTTTGTTGTGTATCGAGTGATCTAAGTGAACAATTTCCATGGATTACTTTTCAGAGTTTCACAGTATTTCATCAAGTATCTAATAATTTACTGACATGAAAAATGGCTTTCTGTATCTGTTGATTGTTGCATAAAAGTAATAAACTTTTAAGAATGTTTTCTCAAATACCAGTATTCGTTCGTTCGTTCGTTCAGGGGAAAACATAGCTGTGAAACTGCCATCCAATGCGTACTAGATGACTGGAAGATCCAATTAGATAAAAATATTACAACTCTGGCAGTTTTCCTTGATTTACAGAGGGCTTTCGAAACAGTGGATCGAAATATACTGGTAAAAAAGTTACAAAGTGCAGGAATTATGGGAATGGCTTTAAAATGGTGCATAGACTACCTGACGAATAGGAATCAGAAACTGGAACTGAACAGCATCATATCTGATGAAATAAATTGTGATAGAGGCGTACCGCAAGGAAGTGTATTGGGCCCACTTTTTTTGTTATTTAAATAAATGACATTGTTGATGTCAGAGGTCATTGTATTATTCATATATTTGCTGGTGACACACTTATATACTTCTCATCGAAAGACACTGAATCTCTAGTTGGAACTGTCAATGACACATTGAAAAATATAAATAAATGGTGCTCTAGTAACCTACTGAAGGTGAACTCAAATAAAACAAAATATATGGTTATTGGAAATAGTCCTATTCATTCACAATTTATCGATAAAAACTACACTATACAAATAGGTAAATATAAAATAAATATGGTCGATAAATTCAAATATCTAGGTATAATCATAGACCGGCAGTAAAAATTAAAAGATCATGCAAACTATATCATTAAAATCATATCATACAATCTCAACTACCTATTTAGGTGTTCCAATGGATTATCAAAATGGACGGAAGAAGTAATCTTCAACACTATAATTCTTCCACACTTCAACTACTGTTCTACAGTACTGTTCTTGTTGAATCAAAATGAAATCTCCAGATTGCAAAAAATGAAAAATAGGGCAATGAGAATACTATTGTCCTGCTCTAAGTATACTCCCATCCTGGACATGCAACTAACATTACAGTGGTTACCAGTCAAGGAATGTCTCTTAGATAATGCCATGATATTTGTGCATAAAATGAAAACAGGCTTATCACCTCCTTACTTACAACAAAAGCTTCATTACAATTTCTCATAGACTGCCGCACACGTTCTTGAGATTTTCACGGTTTTTAGGGCTTCCATAATTCGTTCAGTGGAAACTTTGATGGAAGACACTGGTTCTACGCCATAAACTAGGCCCTTTACATGTCCCCATAAAAAAAGTCCAGCGTGTTGAAGTCCAAGCAATTGGATTTGCTCTGCCAATCCTCCGATTGGGAAACACTGTATATGAATGATATGTGCAACCATTCATAATTCGCGGTGAAATTAAAGGTTCAATTCAAGTATCTCCCCACTATTCCTGCCCATATGTTTACGCTAAACTGTTCTTGGTGTCCAGATTGTCTGATCATGTTTGGATAAAAATTCAGGTACCCTACTTGCTGCAGTATCCGTCTGAAAAACTGCAAGCGCAGTGGAAAAACTCGAGAAAGCAAACCTCTGGATATAATATGGGTATAACGTATTTCCAGACAGTTGAATGGGAAACATCCAAATCTTTTGCTACTTGTCATTCAAAATCTCTTCTTCCATTACTGGATTACATGCTTATGGCAGTCTGCCAGCATTGTGCCTTGGAGTCTGGAATCTACCGTATTTCCGAACGTGATGATGGGAATTTACAAGAGTTCTCTGGTTGGGAAACTGGCGATTAGGAAACAAACACGATCAGACACAAACCAACTTTCAAATAATGTCAAATGCTTCCAAAGAAACCTAAACATCAAAATGAAGATAGCAGTCAAAGCCCACTAAGTTAAATTTATTTTTCATTGTTTCGTTGAAGAATTTCAATTATTATGGTCGTAGATGCATATGAATTACAAAAGAAAAAAATGTGTGAAGAAAACAAAAAATTCATTTTATGTATAAGAATACACCAGCAAAGCATTACTAAAACGCTTGACCCCTGAAAAAATATCTTCCTTGGCATGTTGGATGATGTTAGCCCTGAAACGTAATCTATGTTTCAAATTTGATCTCAATATCTTAAAAACTGAGAGAGGTATCAAACAAATAAATAAATCTTAAAATTTCAACGCTCTGTACATTTGTAACGAAGTGTTTGCGGATACATGTTAATGTATCTTAGTTTGACCTGAAAAAAACCACCCGCCCATAAAATCTTGATTCTGAATTTTGAAACTCCCTCTATGGAGTCCCTTAACACTCACTGAATCTTTTAGATTCAGTCCATAACAGAGACATTCGTCTTGTCGGCAATGCTTTTTCCACAAGCTCGCTTACTTCTCTGGAACATTGTAGAAAGGATGTTGATCTGTCTTTAGTTCAGATATTTTCATGGAGATGATGCTCTTCTGGTTAGATACAGTAGGTCAATGATTTTTTGTTCAATGATTGTGGCATCGATTTAGTACTGACAAAAATCAATTGAAATAAATTTCTATCCTAAATGCTGAAATACATCAATTCTGTATCAAAAAAAATTCAAACGCTTTTCTTTCTAAGTAAAATGTACTTTTTCATTACTCAGTGATTAAAAGTTAGTAGCATGATGAAGCTAGTGGTACAAAACGCTTTTCTCGAATTTACATTTTTTTATGTAAGAGAAGTTTCGTAGATAATATTAAATAAATGCAAAAAACTAAAAGTTGCAATGGAACGGTCGAATTAAGGACGTATGTTGAACCTGAATAGAAATAACTCTCTTTAATAATTTTTGAAATTAAAGAAAATAAGTCCATTCTAAGGGATTAATTTGAAAAAAAAAATGTTCATGTAGAAGTTGCTAAAGTCGCGTACCCCCATCGGAGTATGCCTTTTTCATCTCCTTCAATAAGTGTACTGGAATGTTTTCCTGACACCAAACTGCTATTTCATAACCTCGACACGTGTTTCATTCACCAAGTGACCATCTTCCGGCGAGAAAGATTCAAACCGAATCACGTGTGGAGTCGGAAAAATAGCGTTTTGGTGTCGGGGTACATTGATTACTACACCAAAGGTTCCAAAGAATGCAATGCAAGTACATAATCTTCTTCAAAGCAAAATTTTATGAAAATGAGAAAAATTAAGACGCCCAAAACAGATCCCTAAAAAACATCAAGAGAAGTTTTTGCATATAATCGAAAAGTATGTTGCGAATTCGTCAGCCACTTCCTTTTTAATAATTTTTTGCGGA
This sequence comes from Chrysolina americana, assembly GCA_958502065.1. NCBI lineage: Eukaryota > Metazoa > Arthropoda > Insecta > Coleoptera > Chrysomelidae > Chrysolina > Chrysolina americana. Next base: position 78,983,392 of record OY293410.1, read on the forward strand.
TCATCACACTTTTTGAGTATATTGTTATTCAAGTTTCAATCACCTAATTAATCATTTCCCATATGATTTCATTAGAAGCATATTTTATTCTTTTGCTTGAGAGCTGTCTTTGCTCCTAAATGATTGTACTACCGGGCCCAATACCGAGAAAATAGCATGTTATCCAATATAATATTAATATAATGATAATAACAATACTCCCTCATGAATACTCACAGAGTCTACCCAAAGGCATAGACTGTATGGTAGAGGACGGCTATTATTATTTGCCGTGTCGTTCTGGGGCGACTTACCGATTTTTTTAAGGCATATTCACTTTTCAGCTCTAGGAAAACCCAGAAAACCTACAGCACCTCCACGGGTGGTCGGTGCGCATTTAAAGGAAGCACCAGACGTAGAGATTGGCATCTAGACAATTCAAATCGCCTATCGACTCCGATGAAATTGGAAAACATTCTCTCTCACTCAGGATTCTCACCTGGCCAAGCGCCAATAGAAGTTTCAACGGCCGACATCTGGCCACTTCGCTACCTACCAACAGATATGGAGAATAGATAGGAAGTCTCAACGTTCAGGTCGTAATTTTTTCCACGGTATTGGGCCCGAGAACCTTCATTTTACCATTTTATAATTAACAAATACGCATGTTTGGTACATATCGAAAGTGTTACCTTATAATTTGAAAATCACTTGCCAATATTTGAGATTTGTTGTGTATCGAGTGATGTAAGTGGAAAAGTTCCCAAGACGAAAAATATTATCAAATATTCAATAACTTATTGACATAAAAAATGGTTTTCTCTATCTTTTGATTAGGTATTGCATATGAGTAACTGACGATGAAGTTAAATATTTTTTTTTCTCATCCTGTTAATTCAAAAATGAACTGAAATATAAAAAAAAATCATTTTTGATAATAGATTATAGTTCGACTTGTATTAGTAGAAACATATTCCTGAATGAATTGGGCAAAATGTAACAATCTGCTTCTTCTACATATTTCCATTGAACTATAAATATCCTCAAAACATATAAAATTACAATATTTTAACAGTAGGGTCCAAATTCGACGCTTAAATGGCCTTACTACTCAATCGGCGCGGTTGCCAAATCTTGGGTTGGTATTAGTCGGTGAAATGCAATGCATTATATACCATATACACGATCCACAGAAGCGCCCCCTACACAGTCGATGATGGAATTAAATCTGTATAAAAATCATGATTTTACCGCCTTTTTGGACCCTCCCAAAATTTCGTCCCATGAGCCTCCTGACCGTCCTTGATTGACAGTTTAACATAGCTAAACGTTGTCAAGCCCGAAGGCGGGTCTGAGTTGGTTGGATTTGGCCTGGTTGCCTGGTTCGTAGGTAGTATGTATATATATGTAATATATATGTATGAAATGAATGTATGTATGAAAGTATATATATATATATACATATATATATATATATATATATATATATATATATATATATATATATATATATATATATATATATATATATATATGGGTATACATTTTGTACTTGTAGCATTGAATTACGAATAAACGTTATTAATGACATATAATTGTGCTTGTTAGCTTAGCTTTGACAGATTACAGATTATTTATGTATCTAGAGCAAAAAGCGTTGGTAAAATATTATTGTTGGATAGAAGGTCTGATCATGGCACCCTGATATGGTCATACATTGAATCCTGCCATTTGCTGAATATGCTAATTTCATTGCTGTGCTTTGATTATAATTGTCATAAAATTCCTGTCAATAAAATCTACTATTATTATTATTCACTCAACTCTGTGATCACATAATACTAATCAGCATCTGCTCGCGCCTCTCTGTTTTCACAAAACGGAACTGAGATACTTTTAAACAAGATTACTTGTAGAGGAAAAGGATCATTGAAAGTAAATCTTTCAAGGGCGGGGGCAAGTTTAAGATACAAAATTTTTAAGATAATTTGTATTTCAGGACACCATGAAGGTAAATGTTTGACAGATTTATCATAAATTAAAACGATTTTTCAATCTGAAATAAAATACTACAATGGAGAACGAATAATTCTGTTTCAGGAAAACCAAAGTTGTCATGTATTCTTTATTTATGATTGCATTCCTCTGGAAATACTCACAAACCAGTCTACAAGTTCGACAAGGTATAACGAGTACCCCATTCTTAGAAATCATTTGTAATCAAATATTAATAATCCTAATCCCGTCTCTTTCTCTTATCCCTGTCATCTCTCTTCTCAGGTTCCTTGCGTTTACTGGCCCTCTTAGCTTGTGACAAAAACTGATCCAACCCGAAAGGATCCTCTTCTTTCTCGAATTGTACTGGCCCAGCCCGTCCAGTTCCTGTTCTGTCTGTTCCTCCAAATTCTTTGTCTGGAACGAATCTGCAAAATAGATAATATCATTTGAATTATTATTATGAAAGAGTTGAATGTTATTTCGGTAATAATAATCAAATAAGTTGTTCTCTTGCAAGGCCTTTCTAACACCTATAATGCCAGATAAAGTAAGCCCGTATTTTTCAGTTTTTGTTTCCCTCGTATTTAGAGGCTAGTGAAACAGAGCCCTCTTTGATACAAAATTAAATCAATATGGCTGAGTACTAGAATTCATAGTCATAAACTGATACAATGCATTTTAATTAGAATTAATTTGATACATTAGAAACTTTAATTAAAAATCAAAAAATAAATATTTCAGAATATTAAATATTGCAGCATGACATGAATATTATTAGGATGTAAAGCCTGTTGAAAAAAAATATCATTTAATCAGTTGTTTGACAAAAGACACTCTTATTCACCCTTATTTATGTTCTATTGCACTACGTAAATAGCTTAATTTTCCGTATTAGGCTAAGGTGGCTTGGCCTTAGTGACAATACTGCATTGTCTCAGTTTCAGAGAATGCTTCGTTTTTATATACATATGACCATGAGTTGAGGACTGTTAATATAATAACACCATTGAATTGCAAGGTTGGCTTGTACTTAAACGTAATGATATTATATTATAATTGATATTGTTTTTAGTTTTTATTGTTTTATTATTATGAAGTTCAAAATCAGAAATTAATGAAAAACAAAAAATTTTCATAAATAATAATGCTTGCTTGAACGAAATATTTCACAAAATAATTCTATAAATTTCAACAAAAAATTATTACATTAATATACCTCTAACAAATATTTGGATAAGCTAAACAAAAGGAAATACCTATTAGTCCTTATAACCTTCTCCAGCTCTTCTCCACCATACACCTCTTTGTCAATATTCTTACTAGGCCTGTAAATATGATTTGCCATTGACCCACCCTCTCTCCAGGGCTTATCATAAACATTGTAGGCTTCATCGTCTGCATAACCTTGCCCTAATCCTTGGGCTTGACCAAAAAGACGCTGATCAAATTGTGTTTCATTGGAAGCAACTCCCTTGGCTGGCATACCCAGAGCAATCTGTTCAGATATATCTCTCTCGCGTTCCCTCTGCAATTTACTTCGCTTGTCTGGGGCTGCGTGAGCAAGATTCCGGTCTCGAGCACGTTCCTTGTGGCGATCTTGACGTAGCATATCACGTTCTTGCTCTTCATCGTCTACTGCCTTAGGGTGATCTGAACAGACACGACAAAAATACCTTTTAATAATAATAAATGAAAAGTCTGTCAAATTCAATTTTTATTTTTTTTTGGAAAACTTTAACTCAAAGAGAATACAATTAATCAGCTGATTAATGCACAAACATTCTCAGAAACAAAAAATAAACAAATAATAATAATTTCTGAACCATATAGATACGACATCAAAATAAATAATAATAATACTCCCTCATTTAACACTCATACAGTGTACCCAGAGGTATAGCATGTGCGGGTAGAGGACGACTATTATTATTTGCAATGGCGCTCCGGGGTGACTTACTGATGTTTCGTGGTGTTTTCATTTTTCAGCTGTAGGAAAACCTGGAAAATCTATAGCACTACCCCAGATGGTCGGTGCGCGCTCCAAGCTAGCCCAGACCAAAAATTTTATATGAAAATAATGTCAATTCCTGCAGAAAACTTCACCTAAAGAAAGCGGAGGATACTATTTTTCTGAAATACAGCAACCTAATAAGACGCTTCAACTACAAAAGAGATAGATATGGATTGAAATCAGTAGTTACACGTTACTTAAAGAAATAATGGAAAGAATATATTTTTTTGAGTTCCAGAAAAAAATACAGAAATTGACCACAGAGCAACAAGAGAGATTCAGATCATTGAGAACACTTCCAGAAAGGATGAGGGCATACACCAGAAGACTTTCTCTTTTTTAGAGAAAAAAACGAACAAAAAATTGTTTTATTGCTTGAGAATTTCACTGCTATTATTAAATATCCAATCAGTCCGCAATAAAGGTAATGAACTTCACATTTTTCTTGAATAAAAAATGTTTCCTAATTTTCGTTTTTCTTCGTTTTTCTGTGTGGTCGGTGGATCAGCGGTCTAAGGCACAGGCCGTTCGAAACTAAAGCATAGCGATAGTCCGTTCGAGTCCGATGTAGGTACGAGAATTTTCCTCAACTACTTTATATCGGATTCGATAGGCGACCGCATGCCTTGTTGAAATGCAAGTGTAATGTGAGTTGTCTAGATGCCAATCTCGTCGAGTGCTAGCTTGGAGTGCACACCGACCACCCGAGGTGGTGCTGTATGTTTTCCGGGTTTTCCTACAGCTGAAAAGTGAATACATCACCTGAAACATCAGTAAGTCGCCCGGAGCGCCACGGCAAATAATAATAATAGCCGTCCTCTACCCGCACAGGCCATGCCTTTGGGTGTTTATGAGGGAGTATTATTATTATTGTTACTGATGAACCATATGAATGATGCTGGTTAAAGAAAGCTCATACAAAGACTTGACACTAAAAAAATATTGAAAAACTTCAATTTCCTTTAGTTAGCTGGCTCTGGTCACGAAATTGCTAACCAATTTGCTGAATATTTTGTGTCAGTTTACCTGTAACCACAAGGAACGCAATTATATTATAATACCACATAATCAAGAGAGACGCAATGCTGTTCTCCCCTCCTGTCATCCCACCCGACTTTCTGTGTAGTGACGTCCAACGAGCTATTCGATGAAAAATTGTAATGCTCTCTCAATGAAGGCTAAAGTCTAAAAAATCATCTCAATCACATTATGTTTGCAGAAACCCAAAACCATCAACCACTATCTTTTTTGACTTGTCAATAAATAACGGATTTCTAAAACTGATGAACATTAACACATTCATTTATATGAATCTGAATTGAAGGTTCATATGCAACACCTCTGAAAATAAAAAAATATTACTTGGTAGAGTTCTTATCCCAGCTCTCTCGTCCCTTGCTCTCTGTGCTAGTTGTCTCAGATGCTCCTCCTTGGCTTCTTTTTCCTTCTGTGCAAGCTTCTTCTCAAGTTGTGCTCGAGTTTCAACAGCTTCTCTAGCTTTTCTATCAGCTATGTACAGAGCTTCGGCAAGCTTTGCAAAATTTTCATTGATATGAAGTTGCTGCAAACCCCTGCCATCTGCGGCAAGTCTCTTGTCCAATGGGACAGTATAACCTGAAAATAATGAGAAATTCATTTACTGCTCACTAGAGGTTTTTGTGAAAGTATGTCACATTTTTCAAAAATTGTTCTATTTATTATTTTATGGAAATTAATACTTCATGAAGACAATTGCTTTCGTCTAATTTCTACCGAGATTATATTTGTTACCACCGGTTTCATCATTCTCACCATTCTCAAGTAACTATCAAGTAACTTGGTGGTTACAACTTGCCGACTTTTGAGAACCGTTGTCCGCCGATCCTGGATCAGAGTCACTGTTTTCTTACGGCTCGGGTCCTCTCAGCTCAGGATCGGCGAACAGCGGTTCCCAATATTTCGGCAAATTTTAAAAACCAAATTTTACATTATCAAAATATTTCGAACGATCATCCAGAATATCACAATTATATGAAACATAATATTTCAAATCTTTGTTTTCTCTAAACGTATCTAAAATCTAGATCTACATTGATAGTTATTAATGCAACAAGTGCAAAAAGTAAGTGTTTATTGCACTCGACGTGAAATTGTCCGATGATGCCGTCAGGCCGAGTTGGACAACACGTCGAGTGCAATAAACATTTTTTGCACGAGTTGCATACAACATTTTTTCTACGTTCATGCAAAAAGCAAAAAAATATTTATTTAGGTGCGCCACTTGGTGAAGAAAAATGAAATACGCAATTTAAATAAATAATTATTACTATCGATTTCATCACCATCATCTTGTTTTCCATTAATATTACTCATTTTAAAACTTTCAGTTCTGTAATTGTCAGAATTAAATTTTGACTGACGTTTATAAAACCACAGTTGCATTATAAAAATCAAAATCATAGTAGCCATGAGCGTGTATGTTATCACAAGGTGTGGTCATAGTACAAACAGTTTGCTCTATGCAGGTAGGTTTAGAACATAGCGGATCGGTTTTGATTATGGAGTTATTCACGGGAAGGCATTGTTTATTCAACTCTGACTGCTAACATTAATACAAAATAATATAAACTATGTAGCTGTTTAAAACGTATGGCCAATCTCACAAAATATCTGCTAAATATGTAGTGGGTTTGAACGTTTATGTTTGTCATGATGACAGCACGTTGAAGTAGAATGACACATAAGTCAATAAAAACTTTATTGCACTAGTGCAATAAAGAGCTTCTTTTTCCATTGAATATAGTTCAATAAAGTTTTGCATTTTGCATGAATGTAAAAAAAAAATATTAATAGCAGTCTTTAATGTTCCATTTTTTTTTGTTAATGATTTTTCAACATTCACGTATGACATCTGAGTTTAAAATAAGTTCATTATTATTTGTTTTCTTTCATGACTTTTCACAAGCACTCTTTAACCTTTGTACCATGGATTATTTAGATGTTCACTTAATTTATTCATATCATAAAGCTGAGCATGCATTTGCTTGATTTCTGGAGTGTACCATTTATTTTTGTTGTGTTTAATAAATAGTTTTTTATTTGCAAATGCACAATCATAATGATAGAGGAAAGAATGATATAATATGGAGAACTTATCTTGAAAGTGTACAGTTTTCTTTTGATAATGAATCATGGTAATCCTGAAAATTAGTCAATCAGTTGTCTTTTTTGTACTCAGTGCTTTACTCTTGGTATGAAATACATTTTAAACAAACATACCTGATAAATGTGGTCTGAGAAAAGGGAAGGATTTACTGTCACAATGCACTCATCTGTATTTGAGAAGATGTTATCTAAGCAGGATGCAGTCGTAGATGTTATTCTTGTAGCCTCATTGATATGACTTTTGATACCATATTTGCATAACATGTTTATATAACTATTTAATAAAAATTATGTATTTATATCACAAAAAAATAATGTATCTTCCTTTCGGTAGATACTCTACAATAATGTTTCGAGTTGATATACAAAATTATTAGAAGTTTTTATAATTTGGAGGTCTATAAACAACGATAAAATACAAATATTTATTCACATGCTGAAGATTCATCTTGGCACCTCATGCTTCAAGTTCTCCCTCTATACAAGAATTTCTTTACAATATGATGCACACTCATACTGTTGGCTTCATGTCATTGATTGGTGTCATTTTTAACCCGTCATTTCTGAAGAGTTTACTGAACAGAAATACTTTTTGAACATTATAATATGCATGCACATACTCTGCTATTAGTTACAGTGTCTTAATCTGGGCACAGGGATGTGATATGCAGAGTTAATTTTCAATCTACCATACAAAGAACTTGCATGACGCGAAACTTTCAAGCAATATACAATCTTAACAGTTTCTTCAATATATTTATTAAAATTGCTCAGTTATATCTATATCAATAAAGATTAATTTATGAAAAATAGCGACATCCACAATTAGGATACAGGATAAAAACAATTTTGTTATAGAGAAAAGCAATAATTCATTTGGTCAAAAAGCTACCAGTAATGCTGGCATTCGAAAGTTACCTTAGTGACACTTGAGAGATGCACTCTCCTGGCAAAATTTTTATATTATTTATTTTTTATCATTATGTAGTCAGTATATGTCTGGATATGTTATGTTGATAACTACTGTCTGTGTATATATAATTATCTTTTGATAATGTCTAATCTAATATACCAAAGAGAATAAGGCAATAAAGAATCTATTTAAATATCTTTACCTCACAATGTTCGCTACAATTGGGAAATATGTTGTCAATTAACAATTAAGACATTTGTGACTCGAGTGTAGTCTTTTATAAATGGAGACAAGTTATTCGGTGAATAATTATAACTTTATCAAAAGCAGTTTTTCCCTTGTTGATTTTATGTTCATTTTTCTTTTGAGGGTGACTTGTCGAGGTTTATGCAAAATCTTACCCATTTATCAGAAAATCCCGATAACGATTAAAGTCAAAATTATTGGGCATAATCATAGCTAATAATAGTCTGAACAGACATACATTTGAAATTGTATACCCACTATGGATTGGATATAGTTAAAAAAGTTATAGTTCAAAATGAAATTGTACAGATCTCAACCCTAATGGTATCTAATTTCAAATTTATGTCTGTTCAGATAATTGTTAACCATGGTAACAGTACTTCTTTAAAATATGAATACAATAATAACAAAGTAACAATATCAAAAGTAATTATTTGGCACTCGGGGGCAGCATGAATGGATTTGGTGGTGTTGGTGCATTCGCTTGTACAGCTGCAGGGAAACCCAAAAATCCTGCAACACCATATCATCAAAAGTTGGATTTAACTGAATAAAAACTTTTAAAGATATCCGACGATTTTTGTTCGATCTTGTATAAATACTTGACAACTTGAAGAGTACCACACTGCAATTGTAATAAACTGAATACACAAAATCGCTTTCCTTTTGACTGAACACATTGTATATTCTGGATCCATTGGAGATAGGTGATTACAAGGTCCTATTTTATCTTTGTTCTATAATAATTTTGTCAATGGTAAGGCCATTTGAGTTTTTCAAATATTCCCAATGTCAATGTATTTTTTCACTGAATCTTCTATAATTCAAACTAGAACATGTCCAAATTCCGTGCGTTCTCGCCCTGCGTTTTTCACGCACGCCAACAGGCATACATTTCTTGTATGCAGGGTGGGCACACATGAATCAGCCTTCAAGGTAATCTAGGAGTGTACATAACTAATAAGTGATTGTAGGTACCTTATGTTACAGCTATGGATATTGCTTTGGTGGAGAAATATATTTTAATGTTTGTGCCTTTAGCAGGATAATTCTAGCAGAGGTCGTATCTCAAGCTTTAAAGGTGACTGAAACATTAAAAATGTGGTAATTACAAGGCTTTTCACTGGGCGGCTGCTTGAAAACTTTACAGTGCAGAGACTGCAAGAAGTTTCCATATATATATAGTACTATATCATTTTTAAATATAACACACTGAATCTTAAGAGACACCACTTATTTGGGAGGAAAAAGTGGGACTCAACTGGTACAGGATACGATAGTAGGGGTATAAAATAATTTCCACACTAAGCACAATAAGCCATCATGACAGCAGTGCCTTTGGAGTGGAATTTAAAATGGGACGAAAAAAAAATAGCTCTTTATTTATAAAGTAGATTTTGACCAAACCAAAAACTCACCCTTTGCATTTTTCCAATTTGATATACATGGAGGTATTTTCCACTCTTTTTGTTCTTTAACAGTGACCCTACGAGTAGGGCTGTGCAAAACTGGAGCAGGGGGGGACGGTGGACCTCTAGGGATTTTCTTATTTATTTTGAATCGAGGAGGCTCCATTGGATCAGATTGCGCCTCCACAAGCCTTATGACTCTCTGCTTGGCTCCAGAATTGAAAGCTGCACCTTGCTGAGAGGGAGTGTATCTAATGAATTCAGCAGGTCCCAGTTTCTCAGCTGCCCTCACAGGCATGGCTGCTGCAATTTTAGAATTTGTGATCCTCATGAGAGCCTGTCTGGTTCGCTCTGTGATATCATCAATTTCTTCTTGGTCAGGCTTTTCCAAACTGGGGTCGTTTTCTGATACCATTTCAACAGGTAATAAATCAGATAACTTTGAGTATACTATTTTATCTTTGGAATGTCCCTGTCTAGCTAATATATCATACTTGACTTTTCCATCTGCACCTAGCTGTACAGCCAAGGCATTTGAGTTAGAATCTGTTTTCCGACCCATTTCTAAAGGGTACTGGGCTACATGAATTTCAGGAAAGGCTCCACCGTCTCCATAATCTGTGATATTTCTTGGGACCCATCCTCTTCTCTGGCCATAAGGAGGGGCAATACTTTGAGCACTAACAAGTGTGGTAGCGGGTTTCAATGTAGCCTTCTTTCTTCGTTCATCATCACGATCCCAAATTGGTTGTACTGGAGCTGGTAGGATACTAGACATCTCCATATTAAAAAATTACCAGAGAACTGATGAGGAAAAACAAATAAGACATACGACAACTCTTTCGACTGTAACCGAGTGTAACCTATTAAAAAGAAAACAGTCAACAATGTCAAATTCAACACTTCAACGTCAATTTCAATTCAATTTGACGTAGGCAGCGTTGCACAGCAGAAAAATAACAAATATTCTTCTTTATGTTTATGGCATGACTCAACTGGTTCAACTTAATACAATCTACCCATGTTATTTACACAGAAGCTATCTTCATTTACCTTTTACCTGATTAACAATAAGAGATGGGTATTGGGATCAGTGTTGACAGTTGCCACAGACACACCCGCAGACCAGAGGTGGGATTTCGTGTACCATAGAATATTTAATTCTAAAGTTTATTAAATAAGTGAGATGTCATTATCGTTGAATTCTTAGGAGAGAAAGAGATTAACTGTCGACTGTGGAATTCTATGGTACACGGAATACCCCCGCGTAGACCTATGATATGATGAACGAGCTAAGTAGTAAAATGCCAAACAAATGAAGAAGAATAAAAGCCACAGACCACCTGTGGTCTGTGATAAAAGCCGGGCACCAAGCAGTGGAAAGTACTGGAAAGTTGACTGCCAGAGCTAAAACAGTACCCGACAATGGCCGATGGATCAGTGGCGTTCCGAGCTGCCAGCTGCTAGAATGTACGTCTGAGGGGTAGTGATAGGAATACCGGTTCCTACCGTGTCGCGGTATAGTCGCTACCGCTTCAGAAAATACCGCGATAAAATACCGTGATTTAGTAACCGAGTTTGAGCCATACTCTGTTGTCACTTGATATTATACCGAAACGATACCGACGAAGTCGCGGGAAGGCGACGAGTAACGATGTAGATGTACCGAAATTTTGAGAATGCAGTTCTGAATTTTGTAGTTAATTAAATAGTTTGAGCTGAACAGAACGGTTAGGTATTTTGATAGGTACTGAAATTATTAGTAGGCAAACAAGAAATTTTTTATCATAGTAAAGTAACAAAATTTATTTCGAAGTTGAATTTAAATATACTTTCAAATGAATATTAATCTCTATCATTAATAAATTGATTAATAAAATAGATGGAATTTAAAAGACAGTATTTTAGTTTATCCGGAATTAGTATCATGAAGAATATGAAAAAAATATATCTTTTAAGTTCATCCACTATTTCAAAAAATGCTCCGGAAAGATTCCATTAATCATCCAATATTTTGTCGTATTGTTTATTTTCATATATATAATATATACATACCTATTTCAAACGACCACTTCTTATCTTCTAGTCACCTAATACCGCCTGTCCCGAGTTCTTGATTATAACAGAACGCCAGAACGGGCAACAAACGAAACGAAAAGAACTCGTATACCTACCGCGAACGGCAAACGTCGCGTAAACCGAAGAGCGTTCCACCACAGATTATAGATAAGTTTCTTTAATCTGTGCTCGGGGCACCACTGGTCCAAAGAGCACTGTCAGCTGACGTCACAACATGCCGGAATTATGTGTTCTGTGCTGTGGCAGTCAATGTCATCAGCAGCCCTGGGATTCCGAACTTTCGATTCGATCACGAACGAACGAACGATCAACGATTCGAACTTCAGGACGACAAGAAGTAATCGTCGGGTATTCTCGGTACTTGATGAAAATGAAGGAAACATGATCGTAGATCGTAGAAAATAAAAATTAATGAAAAAATGAAGTAGCATTAACGTATGTAATTGAATTTAAAATCCAGAATAAGTTTTTGGTATTGCAAACGGAAAGATGAAAATTAGAAGTGAATTAAAAAAATGTGGACAAACCGGGATTCAAACTCAGGACCTCTTGGTGTTTGATTGAAAATTTCCTGTAAATACCTACCTAAATGACATTCTTGGACGATTCGACTGTAATAATTGATTCCCAATAAAATCGTCGGGTGATTTCGGTACTCGATCAGTCAACACAATAAAATCAACATGGAACGGTAAGATGATGAATTAAACCGCATTAAACAAAATTCTGAATTGATAATTGACATATTCTCGATATTCTCAATATATTTTATTCAATCTGCTAGTTTTTTGTGATTTTAAATTTACATAATTAGTTGAAAGAGGCCAGAGTACTGATTGAACATTTTATTCTGTGAAGGAAATTCATTTCTTGAATGTTTGTTTTTGCGCTTAATTCTACCTTGTATAGGTAGGTACCTAAGGCAAAGAATATCTACATATATATTTGCCTAAGGTTTCCTTGAATCTAAACGAGAGTAACAAGAGGAAAGGTATCGTACTGAAATTGCAAACTTTTTAAATAAGTGCAAGTTTGATACAACTTTTATATACCTACTCTGCAAGTTTGCTGTAAGAAATTTGTAATCACTGCGCATACCTGTAGGCTGTAGGATGCTAAAGTAAATGTTCTATTCAGAAAACATAAGCAAGTTATATTAGGGGCAAGTTTTCATAATAGGTAGGTGTACCTCTACCAATTCCAATTAACGTTGAAAAGATAATCGTGACCGTTGTTTATTGTTGAAGAAGTCAAAATGCATTTATAGAAGGTTTGGAAATTTCCGATTGTCTCCAATTTCACTGAATTTGTTAGACAAATTGCCTGACTATTTCTGTAATCATTCATCCGCTGTTTTTTGGAGCATTTAAAAAATAAAGAAATTTGTAATCGCAATAGGTAAACTATACCATTGTTTAAATATTATTTAAACAATGCCTATACCTCTATGTAATACTTTTGAAGTAGCCTCTTCTTTCATTGCAGTGTATAAATTATATTACTGGCATAAAATTTGATATTGCAGTAAACCGGGATAGGTATATACCTAACTAGATAGGAACCCATACAACACATGAACATCCAATGGATATCCAGTGGATATCCTTTACGGATATTTTGGACATCCGATGGACGTCCAGTTTTTATCCAAACAATATAATATGGACGTCCGATGGACATTCCGGGGCCACCAACCTGTACGTCCATAAGATATCCATCATGGACATCCATAAGATATCCATCCATAAGATATCCATCATGGACGTCCATAAGATATATTTCATGGAGATCCATAAGATATCCTTCATGGACGTCCATAAGATATACTTCACGGACGTCCATAAGATATCCGTCAAGAACGTCCTTCATAATTAGTATTGCAATTTGTAATTTTAGAAGTTTAAACAAGACAAGATCAACTGTGAAGAGTGGTAGATGAATGATTAAAAATTTATGTTATTTCTAAAAAAAAGTTTTTTTTTCATTGTTACTTTTCAAGCAAAACTTATATACTTTAAAGTACAAATATGGTTTGCCAAGAGGAAAAGTTATGGTTGAATTTTAATAATTCTCAATTGCAATAAAATATGAATTTGGTTTTGATTTTTATTTGGAAATATGAACATGATGTTCATAATTTCAGTTGTGGAATTTATATCTTTAGGTTGTTTCCATTTCCAGGGGAATCATGTTTTCTCAATTTCTTATTGAGATTGTTTTTCTTTTCAACATGAATTTGGTATTTGACTATATTTCAAGCAAATATCAAACTAAAGGGTTTGGAACAATATTTTTTGTTCTAAGCTGAACAAAAATAACTTGATGAAAAACAATGTTGAAAAAGAATTGAAATATATTCATTAATAATGTATTTTTGAAGTTGTTTCGACTTTATCAGCTAAAAACTAGCTGATATGAATGAAATTATTCGTGATTTTGAAAATACAAATCATAAAAACTCTCACCTAAATTGAAAGGAAAATTAGATAACGAAAATTATATTCTGAATTAACAAACATCGGTAAAAAAAAATATTCTGGATTAACAAACATCAGCCAAAAAAAATAATATTCTAATCTTTAATTTCATATTAGTCACGGCAAAAACAGGATACTCTCTGTCTCTTCTTGTTGGGGTGGAACCATTTTTTTGGTTGCGGAAATGTGCCTTTCTTTTGCTCTCCGCAGCCAAGATTTGATTGCTTCTTCTGAAGATTTCCTGTTTGATATTTCACCGACTTGGGCTGCTTCTGAAATAATATAAAATATTTAATAAACATAGTCTAAAACATATCACTCATTAGACTAATATTGAAAAGTGATAAAAAAAAATTCAGATTATTTTCAGTTAAGGTTTTCACAGTATCTTTAGCCAAAGCCAAAGCTGATAATAAATATTTAGTTTTTCAGATTAATATTATTTGTATCTTCACCATTCACATAGAGAAGTTGGGAAAAGATTATTCTTGAACAAAATTTAAATTTTATAATATTTCTCACCGCGCAGAAGATCAGCTACTTTTAATTTTCCAAAAATTATTTTCTTTTTTGCTCCTAGCCAGCTGTATTTTGAAGCGAAACTATTAGTCAACATAGAATTGAGGCACCGTTTCATAAAATCATATGGTGAGCTCCCTCCTATTTTTGACATCTCTGTTACCTAGAAAAAATCAATGTAACGGCATAATTTAACTTTACTAATCTACTTACAGCAGCTTCAAAATGTTTCTTTTCTGACAAATAGTCTTCCAGAAGTTCCAATGTTTCATCGGAGTCGACTGGAAAATGTTCGAAACTCAAAAAAATCGATTGTACATAACTCTTTGCTGATTGAGTAACATTATTATTTATATCCATTTTTATTTTACGGATATCATCAAGTACTTCGGTGAGTAAGTGTCGAGTTAACACTTGTTGTTTCAATAAATTTTTGAGGGTGTCACCTAGTTAAAAATAACTTCAAACACTCTGATTTGGCTTTCAACCTAATTAACAGTAATCATAACCACTTGACGAGGCAATCAGATCATTTATCAGTTATCAATGTGAGAACAAATGTGGGTCAACAATCAATATACTTCAAAGGAATAATGCATTACAATGAATTGCCAAAATCTTTAAAATCCTATGGTAAAATGAGATTCAAAGTAAATTTGAAAAAATATTTATTATCAAGAATTTTATAAATATATGAAAATTAGAAATAACTAGTTAGTAATTAATTTAGTTTAGTTGAAAATGTGTTTATTTTTCCCTGTCATAAACTTGTATGTTTCTTGGGAAATAAATGTTAATATATTTTTTTTTTTTCCGTTAGGAATTACCCAGTCAGGCCCTGTCTCCGGAGCTCCGACACTTCCGGAGGGCGCGCTGGCGTGTCATTAACCCCAGTAGACACTCCCCACGTCCATGGGGTAAGTGATTACTGGGTCCGAGAATCATGTGCCCTGAGTAGGCGGAGTGAACCAAGAATTACGGCCTTCTGCATTCGCCCGGCTAGGATTTCTGCCATGTCACGGCAAGCCGGTATGATTTTTAGGTTTGAGAGTAGTGTGTCCATCATTCCACCAAGGACCCCTATTATCAGAACCACCATCTTGACAGAATGGTTTGGGTAAAGCCTGCGGAGTTCAAAGAGAAGATCTCGATATTCAGTCCGTTTTTCCTCCTCTTTTCGGACGATGTTCGTTTCGCCAGGAGCTGAAAACTCAATGACGAAAATCGTCCTACTTTGATGGTCGAGGAGTACTACATCAGGCTTATTGGCTTGTATTTGCCTGAGGGTGGGGAATGAATAGTTCCAATAGATTCGGCACTTCTCATTCACCACCACGGACTCAATATCCCCCGGAGCATAAGGCAACACTGGTGTCTCGTCTACACCGTACGAGTGTCGTAGATGGTAGTACAACACTCGTAGGGCCGCGTTATGTCTGTGGATTTAGGCTGAGACCGCATAAGCTGGACAAGCTGACAGCAAATGCATTATGGTCTCAGCTGCCCCACGACACGCTCTGCATCTAGTGTCAGGGACCTCTATACCCATCACGCGACTGCGGTAGACGAGAGTGTTGAAGACACCATCCTGGCAGGCCATTATGAATCCCTCGGTCTCCGACTTCAGCCCACTTGACCTGAAAAACGAGAAGGTCAGGTCTCTGGATAAGCCTAGGTCTTCAATGTTCTTGAAGAAGACCCCATGCATCGGCTTATCCTTATGTAGCTGCAGGAGCCTCTCACACTCCGCAGCTTTTACGTGGGCTTTTTGCTGAACGGGTTCCAACTCGGTGATAGAGTTTGGGATTGTCCGTTCAGTGTCGAATACGAGATCGAGTTCATCGGCTGCACGGGTTGCTGCCTTGAAAAGAAATGCTCCAATCCCTGCCTTTTCATGATCACATACCAAGCAGAGAAGGGGATCTGAACTCCTGATGACTTTACAGGCTCCATCCAGTACCATTCTGTTATGTAGACACTCCAAACTCAAAAGTCCACGGCCTCCCCGTTGTCTGGGGAAGTATAACCGTGGAACAGACGATTTAGGATGCAAGCTTCTATGAAGATGCATCATTTTGCGAGTTTTTACGTCGAGTTGTCGCAGATCTTCCTGAGTCCATTTCATTACTCCAAAGGAGTAAAGTAGAATCGGAACGGCAAGCATATTAGTTGCAGCAACTTTGTTCTTCCCCGACAGTTCTGAATACCAGATCTGTCGGAGTTTGTGCTGATACTTGCCGCGGAGAGAGCTTTTGACAGTAGCTACCTCTTGGGTGTGGCGTTGTTCCACCCCTAGGTAGGTATACGTCTCTCCGGCATCCAGATGGTGTAGGATGCTTCCGTCTACGAGCTGAACGTCCTCTCCGTATTCCTCGCATCGTCCTCTTTTGAGATGAACCGTGGCACATTTGTCTATCCCAAACTCCATTCCGACAGCATGCGTGTACTCTTGCACCACCCTTAAGGACTGGTGAAGGTTCTTTTCTCCGGAGGCATAAAGTTTAAGGTCATCCATGTAAAACAGATGGGTGACCTTATGCCTCCGGTTGCTGGGGGTGCCGCAGTTGTATCCGCGGGTTTTCCGTAGTGCAACGGACAATGGCAGTAGTGAGATGCAGAAGAGAAGAGGGCTGAGGGAGTCTCCTTGAAACACGCCTCTTCTAAAGATAACCTGCTCTGTTTGGACTCTGACTTGACCAGATGTTATGGTAAATCGAGTCCTCCAGAGCGGCATCAGCTGTTCAATGCATCTCACTATTTGATCGGGTACCGCAAGGCATCTGAGCAAATGCATGATGAGTTCATGCGATGTTGTATCAAATGCCTTGCGATAATCGAATGTTAATATTATTATTATTATTATTATTATTATCATTATTATTAAATGTCAGAATATTGATTGAGAATAATTTTCATAGAATACCGAGTGACTACGAGGTGAAGTATGTCCCTCAATTTTTCTATTATTTTGAAAATACAGGTTTCAAATTTTGTATGTTATACTTGAATATGCATATTTTGACGCCACTACTGAAAATACACCACTTCCAGTTTAACCGGAAGTGACCCAAACTTTCTTTTTCAAAAAACACCCAGTCCCAGTACATTTTTCAATTTCGAAAAACAATATTATCACAAATTGCAAGCTTTTCCGGACGATTATAGAAAATATTCAGGGTGTTATTTGAAAAAAAGTGTGCGGTTAGTTCCGGTTAAACTGGAAGTGGTAATAAATTATCAGTAGCAAAATATGTTCAAATATTATAGCAACATACCAAATCTGAAATCTGTATCTTCTCCTCTAAAAAATTGGGGAGGCGTACCTCAACTTGATGTCATCCGGTATACAGATCATCTCACAGCACTGCGAACATAGAAGAGAATACATAAGGTCAATTTACTATTGCCCAACCCCCGCCTAATAAATAGCAAGCGAAATTACAGTAATATCTTTACCTTAACGTTTGACGAGATTGTCGATATTTTTATTTTTCACATGTTTGCAGTGCTGTGAGGAGTACTGTATATTCATTTCCATATTAATATTTGAATATAATTTTTTATATGAAAAATCTTCCACATATAACACTGGCTTCATATGTATTGACTTTATGAACTAGTCTATTTGATGAATAATTCAATGAACAAGATCTTACCCATTTTATGGTCAGCACAGCAACAACACGACGACGAGCTAACTTCTGCTCTTCATAAAAAATCACTTTGGCTTTAAACGAGTCATTTTCAAATGTGATTTTGTAAATTTAAGCTGAATAGTTCATATGGAATAATAGAAACAAAAGTAATCTGAGAACAATATTTTTTAGTTGTGAAAACAAAATGAACTCGCCTAGCTCATACTGTAGGACATACCTATTGATTTGTTGTTGGATGTGTGCGGTGCAGCTTGCTGTGTAAATAGGAGTTCCTGTAGAGGTCCTATGGATGAATCCATATTCGATTCAGTGTTTGGCCTAGTCTTAGGCATTTTTGGGGGCAATGGTAAATTGGTTGAAAATTCGCTTTCATCAGAAGAGGATAAATAAATTTTTTTCTTTTTTAATTTCCTTGCTTTTATATCACTGTCAGAGTTGAGATCACTGTTATTTTCGGCTTTTCTAGCTTTATTTCTGGCCACTATATAGTCATCTAAAAAATGCAAAATGTTTACATCTATGCTGACTTAGTAATTCAGATTACTTACCATATGTTCCGTTCCTAAACAACATTACATTATGAAGTGGCCAACATGTGTTAGGCCTTTCCTGTTTTCTGATGCAGTTGACCAGTTTTTCTTTGGGAAATGGGGGCCAATAACATTTATTACTTCCCAACAACCATGAAGTGGGTACAGATTCCACCGCATCTTCATCATCCAAGAATTTAACAATGCTCCATGTTATCTCTCCCATGTTATGATTCAACTAGAGTTGAAAACAAAACATATAACAAAGTTTTCTATTTTATTTTAAGGTGATTTCCTCATGAGATTTTTTTCCTCTTGTACTTAATTGCCAATGCTTGCTGCCCAAAATGTCATTTTTAAATAATAGAATATCAAGATTCGAATGCATTCATGTTTATGTTATTTCATTTCTGTCAATTTTTTTTCTTTATAGATTAATTTGCCACAATCCAGATACAGTGATAACTCCGGTGCAATATTACTATGTTATTTTTAGAAAACAGATATTCACCAAAAGTGGTTTGGTAAAAAAGGCAAAGTTCAAGTATGTAACATTTTAACTGTAAAAATTAGTAGAGTGTAATGAGTTGTTGCTATAGACTACAAGCCCGTATAACATTTTGGGGGGGTCATTTGACCCAGCATGAAAGATATTCAGAACAATGCTGCTATATGAAAAAATAACTTTAGGCACTATGCCGTCAATTCTTGGTGGTACCTACAAATGATTTTTTTTTATTTTCGGAAATTGAAAAATTTTCCTGGCTGGGTCCCATTATTTTTGTACGGCGGTAGGTTCTAAGATATTATTATTTCATAATCTACCAACGTGAGGAATGCCGTACAAGAATAGTTTGTCAGAAAAGCACATCTTCAGATGAAAAATTATTATTATTATTATTACAGTCATTTGCACCACCAAGAATAGTGCCAAAAGTTATTTTTTCATATCTGTTATATGGGCTTGTAGCCTACTATTTTGTCATAGTATGACAATTCGTAAAGATAACATTTAGATGTAAAAAAAATATGGAAATTCAAAATATACAGTGAAAAAAATAGCAGCTTTTAAACGGCAACACCTCATACATTATTATTGGTGAGGCTCACTGTAAATTTAATAAAGGAAAAATAATTAAATTATTATTCATTTTGAGTTTCATGCATTTATATGCAACCTGATGCAGTGGCCATGATGCAAGAGGGCCAGGATTGCTAACAATTAATATTCCAAAATGTGATGACTCACAAGGAGTAGTATACAAATTTTCCACATTTTTGAAAATCTTACCAACAATTTTTATTTCACCTACATGACTTATAAAATTTTGTATAGTTATTACACATTTGTTTCAAAGGCAACAACAGTTATCTGGTTCAGATATCCTAAGGATATAGTTGGCAAATTCAACTTTTTTATATTGCTTTGAATTGATGGAGTTCAAGATGAGCGGACCATCAGAATGTTCAAATGACGGTTGAGGATAATTTCGTTCAACATTCAAAGGATTATTAATAATGTTTTCTTGTTCATGTATTCTTCTTGATATTTGTTCAAGAGGTTTTTCGCCTTTCCTCACTAATTTCTTCAATGCCTGCATATGGTTTTCAAATGGAAAGGCACTGAACTGATCTAATGGACCCAAGTACCTCACATCATCACACAAATGTAAAAGATTATGGATATTTTGTGAGACATTTTCTAGTCCATACAAAGTTATGAATGTCTTGACAAAATATTTTAAAAGTGATTCAGCATACAAAATGTGATTTGAAAATGATGAACTTGCCAAAATTGAAATAGCAACATGTAACGTTAAAAAGTTCACATATTTGTCTTTATCTAACACTGATTGTAATACAACAGGTCCTAAATAGAATAAGAACAATCTAAATTCTGTTGCCTTCCATCGCTTTGCTTCATTTAGTGATCTTGGTTTTCGACTAAATTCCATGGGGATTTCTCCTCTATGGCTTACAAGTGATTCAGATAAAGTTGCAACTTGATGATATGATAATTTGCTTCCAGGTTTTCCGCCAATCCATTTTTGTTTTGTTTTTATATAAACAAAAAACCCAACACAGTAAATGACAAGACCGACACGAATCAGTTAAACAACATATACAGTAACATTTTAAACACAATTTAATTTTTGTTATTGGTAAACATGTGGTGTACCTATGATAGTTTCTAAGTTTTTTTTTTATATATTTACTTTTTTTTTTCATTTTTCATATATATATATATATATATACATTTTATTGGACTAAGCCCTCTAGTAAAGATCGAAACACGTGTCTACGGTTGCATTTTTACTAGAGGGCTTAGTCCAATAAAATGTTCCTTCTTGTTATATATATATATATATATTACGAAATCTTAAACACGTTCTTAGATCACCTAAACGATATCCATCCCAACATGAAATTTACAATGGAGACCGAAATGAACAACTCCCTAGCTTTCCTGGACGTTCTCATTACGAAATCCAATAACTCTTTCACCCACACAGTACACAGGAAACAGACCCACACCAACCGATACCTACACGCAAACTCTCATCACCATCCAGCACAAACAAACTCCGTATTGAACTCCCTGATATACAGATCAATTCAGCTTACCGACAACCAGAATACCACAAGAGCTGGACAAACTGAAATCAGCCTTACTTCAGAATGGTTACAACAATTCGCTAATCGACAAGTCTATCCGCCATCAACTGACCCGTCCTCCAAAAACAAATGATCCACTAGAGAGTATCCAGCCACACAAAGCTTTCCTACCATACATCGAAGGTGTGACAGACAAAATCAGTAATATCTTGAGAAAACACGAGATAAAAACAATATTCACGGCCAACAACCAAATATCCAAATTTCTCAGATCTCCCAAGGACACAATACCAAACGATTCTCAAGGTATATATGAAATACCATGTTCAGACTGCCCGAGAAGTTATATTGGCCAGACTAACAGACGAGTAACTTCCAGAGTCTACGAACACGAACTTGCTGTGCGTCAGGCATCTTCCACTTCCGCACTTTATAAACATCGAGAAGACACAGGTCACAAAATAGACTTCAAAAACACAAAAACAATTTCCACCGAGAAAACTCTGCAAACCAGGATCATCCGAGAAGCCCTCGAGATAGAGAAGCGCCCCAATTGCCTCAACACTCGCGACGACGGACGTAGACTTCCCAATACCTGGAAGCCTCTCATTGCACGCATCAACCCAGTTCCCGCACATAGCTCACTTAGCGCCAACCAAGTTCCCGCACACAGCTCATCTAGCGCCAACTCAGTTCCCGCCCATAGTTCACCTCGCGCCAATACATTGCACACGGCCATTACAGCCACTTCCACTATAAATACAGTTCCTCAACACACAATTCCTCAGTTCTCTCGAAGGAGTAGGCAGATTGAGACCTTAGAGAGAACCAGTGACGAGACATGGGGAGTAGGCAGATTGAGACCCCGACGTCAAGTCACAAAAACCGAACGTAATTATACCTGAGGAGTAGGCAGATTGAGACCTCAGCGTAGAATTACGTTTCAACCATTTATTAATTTTCTTTCTTTTTCAGTTCTTGAAAATGGCTCCAAAACCGGAGCCGAAACGTCGAATTTCAACAAATTCTAGACACGGTTCAATATATATATATATATATATATATATATATATATATATATATATATATATATATATATATATATATATATATATATATATATATATATATATATATATATATATATATATATATATATATATATATAAAACTAAAAGTTCGGGTTGAACCGCGTCTAGGAGCCATTTTCAAGAACTGAAAAAGAAAGAAAATTAATAAATGGTTGAAACGTAATTCTACGCTGATTTAAATCTTCAATATTTCGTCAACCTTTATTGACTTCTTCAGGAAGAGCTACAATTAAAAAGGAATATAAGTTGTTGAGGGACTACATAAAAATAACATGATAACTTACAAAATTCACAGAGTTATTTCTAACCTATGGAACATTTGGGAGGACAATTGTTATTCTCCGCTGCAGACTAATCGCTTAATTTACCTGACTGGAGTGTTACTATGGTTTGAATAAGGATTCGTTTAAATACAATGGTGTTAATTAGTGTAGGTATTCCATTGGCACCAACTGTCCTAAGTTGTCCTGTATCGGTTTTGTAGTTAACTGTGTTAGGATTTTTGTTGATATGGACCATCTCAAGGAATAACCTGTTTTTTTGATTGCTGACTTTGTCTAGAATTTTTGGATTTGAATAATCAAACCGGTGGCCTGTTTTCTGGGTGTGGTCGACTGCTGCACAGGAGTTTTTTCCCAATTGGGCATCACTCTTGTGCAAAGCTAGCCGTTGTTTTAACCACTGTGAGGTCTGTCCGACATAACTACCTTCACAACCTTGGCATGGTAGTTCATAAATTACATTGCTAAGGAGTGGAGTTGGTGTTTTGTCTTTGATTTTGGAGAACAAGTTGGAAAGTTTTGTATTATTACGCTTGGCTATTTTGATTTGTGGAAAGTCTTTGAAAATTTTTATTATGCGGTTGGATACTTGGTCGATGAATGGGATTGATTTGTACTTATATTGTATTGTAACGTCATCAGTTTGTCCGTCATAAAAGTTGGAGTTATAGATTAGTTTTTTTAACCCTTTCAAGGCAGATTTAACAAAATTGTACTTTTTTAGGTTTTACTAACCAAATCAACTTGCTGTAGCTTAAGGAATACGAAAAGTATGTAAATTTTTTTTCTTTGTTTTTGAAAAAAAATACGGACTGGTTTCACCAGAGTACCACCAAGCAGGGAATACAAAGTAAACTAACTTCAAGAATAAAACATTTATTTGGTTGAGGACAAATTTCAACTATATTCAACAATATTTGTTTGGAATCATTGTTTTGAATGTAACTTCACAAAACAGTTATTTTTATCTGTCAGCCATAGCCCCAACACACAATTACAACAGGATCACCTTGCTCTGTGTTGACTTTCTTTCGAGCTACACAACGCACATCTGCGGGAATTCCCATGAATGGGCATGTGTGCCGCCTGGTTCCACCTTTTTTCCAAGGGTACATTTTTCTTGAAATTGTTCGAAATATGTTCAGCACTAGGCCTGTCCCTTCTGGGTTTTTTAGCGCCTGCCCCTACTAACTAACCTATATTCGAAAGTTTTTCAAGTCCATACCCATCTGTCCAGTTCTTTCTGCGAAAATTATGAAAGAGTTGACTTTAGCCACATCAAGGAAGTGCCATACGATCCTATGCCACCATTTTCAACTTTTTCTGTTGATTTGATATGTGGTTTTCAGTTGATCGGCTTTGTCAACAAAACCCATATTGCTGTTATAGTTTTTCACGATAAGGGGGCACTGAATAGTCTCCTGCTCTCCATTTTTCTTCTTTCTATCTACTGTACCAGCAAGGTCGGGTCGATGGAAATTGCTATGATACGGTCTTCGTCACTAAAACCATCATCACCATTATCCTGATCCTGACCTGAATTATTATCGATGTCCAGGCTGATTGCGGCAGCCTTCTCAACAGTTGCACTGATGAAATTTTGAGTACCGTCATGTTCGTTGTTTTCTCCGTCGTCATATTCCTCATATACTTCCGACTCGATCCCAGATGGAATTTCTTCGAAAATTGAATTCTCTACGTAACTCCATTTTCTCGAATTTTTTTTCCTGAAACGATATAATATTAATTTTTAAAATTTTCACAATATTCCGGTGTTCGCTGCTTAGTGGTGTCGATTGAAACCACTACAATAGTCTGAAAAATTACTCGTACAAAACAAAGAAAATTTGGATAGCAAACAAATTTAATAAATATAATTCATTATCTACTAAGCAACCCTTCTTACCGCTCATTTTTTCCGAAAACAGGTTTTGAAAACTATCAAATCGCTAACACATTGTAGAAATCATGAAATTCACCGACAGCGGTGAAACAGCAGAGCACTGTGACCTCCTGAGCGGTAGAATCGCCATGTCGTAATTTTTTTTCAAGAGATGTCACCACCTTACAGCTATAGAATATGGGGTATCGCGTAAAAACCCCTCTGCTGCATCCTCAATGTATTTTAGAAAGCTGGTATCATCGTGATACCACAAAGCTTGAAAGGGTTAAGATGTGTTTTGGGTAACCGTTGTGTGTAAAAATGTCGAATAACTTTCTCAGATTCGCTTTCAAAAACGTTTCATGGCAGATGTGGGTGACTCTATTTTTCATAGCAATGACGGTGTTGTATTTCTAATTTAAGGGATGGTGAGAGGCAAAGTTGATGAAACGTCCTGATGCTGTTTCTTTTTGGTACCAATCCAACAAAATACTATTGTCTTCAGTACGTATCAACCTTGTATCTAAGAAGGGGACACTGTTATCTGTTTCTTTTTCGACAGTAAACTGTAAATGTTTATTGAACGAATTGAAAATATCAAGCGTCATCTGTATAGTGTCTGCCGGTACTGCACAAATGATGTCATCTACATATTTGTAGATGAAGCGCAATTGGAAGGGTAATAATGGAATAACGGAGTCAAGTAAATGGTCTAATACAATCTCTGCTAAAATTGGACTTATTGGTGAACCCATAGGAGTGCCGAAAATTTGCTTGTAAAATTTTCCATCGAAACTGAAGTAGGTATTGTCGAAAATGAAGTTAATGAGGTTCAAAAAATGATTTTTTGAGATAGAAGTGTGATTTTGCACTAAGTGCCATTTTTGTTCTAGAGTAGTGTTGATAAGTTCTACGGGGATATTAGTGAAAAGTGAAACTACATCTAATGAAATGAGTACATAGCCTTCGGGTATTTTGCCATTGGAGATTAAATTTACAAAGGTGAAAGTGTCTTTTATGTTATAATCAGAATTATCCTCGAAAGAGAGCTTGAGAATGTTTGCTAAATATTTAGAGATATTATATGTAGTGGCACCAATAGAACTAACAATTGGACGTAGTGGGGTATTTGGTTTGTGTATTTTTGGTAAGCAATATAATTTACTTATATTCTACTATATTCCTTTTTAATTGTAGCTCTTCCTGAAGAGGTCAATAAAGGTTGACGAAATATTGAAGATTTAAATTTATATATATATATATATATATATATATATATATATATATATATATATATATATATATATATATATATATATATATATATAAGAAAGTTGGGTAAATCGTGACTGACAATACTTGTAGAATTGGAAAAATCTTGAGGTTGCAGTCTTATGTTGGTCTTAAAGAAAACTCTTTGTTATCTTGTCAAGCTTTCGGAAAAGTTTATTTCCTTCCTCAGGACAACTATAACAGGACAAAATAAAAAATGGAGAAATATATCGAATCTACTAACATACATAACTTGAGTAAAAATTTAAATTAGCATCAGTAAAGTAAAAAATATTGTATAAAAATTAAAATGCGGACTGACAGTATTTGAATTTGAAAATTAATGTCAATGTTTTTGAATTGATATTATAAAATCAAGTGACTCTACTAGGTGTATTAGCATTACTATAATTTTTCGATTTATCTCTGTTCAGTTTTAAAATATAGGTGTAAATTTTACTTAAATTATTCAAATCAGTTTTCTTGTTTAAGCTGTTACTCTCTTCATTAATTTGTAACATTTCTAAAAATGTCCTTTTGAAAATGTTGTTTTCTATTTCAAGCACACTAACATTATCGAAACCCATTCTATGGTCAAAACGATTTACATGTTCAGCTAATGCACAGGAATTAACATTTCTTCTACAATCACTTTTATGCGAAGTAATCCTACCTTTCAAGAGTCTAGAAGTTTGCCCGATGTATACTTTATTACAATCGTTGCAAGGAATTTTGTAAACAACATTATAATTCTGGGTTGTTTCGAGAGGAGATTTTAATTTTGAAAAAAGTTGACTAATGGTCTTAATGTTTTTTTGTGCTATTTTAATATTGGTTCCTTTTAAGACATTGATCAATTTAGGTGTTAATTCTCTGACATGCGGAAAAGATCGGTATTTTATAATTGAGTCAGACCTTTCTGGAGAAACATCTGATATTACCTCAGGTGTAATAGTCCTTTCATTGAAAAGCAATTTGTTTATCAAGTTTCTTGGATATGAATTCTCTATTAGAATATCTCTCAGTTCTTTTAGACACTCTATTTTCAATGAAGGATGTGTCACTTTAATAACTCTGTGTTTCATGTTATTGATCATGTTAAATTTCATTTTAGTAGGGTGGTAGGAGTAATAGTTAATGAATCTATTACTGCAAATGGATTTTCTGTACCATCTACTGATGATAGTATTATTCGTTGTTCTGATGAGGGTCATATCTAAAAAAGGAACACAATTATTGGATTCTTCTTCTATTGTGAATTGTATATTATGATCATAACTGTTGAAAATTCTCAGTATTTCATCTCTACCATTTTTGGGAACAGAAAGAATCAAGTCATCAACATATCTTTTAATAAATGGTAACTCAAAACTGAGTTTAGGCACAGAAATTTCTAAAAGTTGATCAAGTACGTAACTTGATAAAATTGGTGAAATACTAGAACCCATTGGAGTCCCGAAAATTTGTTTATAATATTTTCCTTGGAAATTGAAATAATTTGAATCAAAAATGAAATCAAGAATTTTAATTTTTATACAATATTTTTTACTTTACTGATGCTAATTTAAATTTTTACTCAAGTTATGTATGTTAGTAGATTCGATATATTTCTCCATTTTTTATTTTGTCCTGTTATAGTTGTCCTGAGGAAGGAAATAAACTTTTCCGAAAGCTTGACAAGATAACAAAGAGTTTTCTTTAAGACCAACATAAGACTGCAACCTCAAGATTTTTCCAATTCTATATATATATATATATATATATATATATATATATATATATATATATATGTAATATACTTGTTTCAAGGAGCAAATAATGTTCCAGTGACTAAAACAGTCGATAACAATCCTTCAAGAAGTGACTATAACTTTGTATAGTATGTATGGCATATGTCCAGCAGAAAACAACTACTTCTCTGGCTGATACCCCGACAGATATTGAATTATATCTGTCAGACATATGTGCAAAGATCCTTACTTTGAAGGAACAACTTTGCAAGAGCTCTCTGAAACAAACAGCAGGACTTTGCCTGATTCAAACGGAGAGCCAACTACAGACCGGTTTCGGAATATCGTACCTCATCAGTGCAGTCAAGGTTATCACGGTTGTATACACGCGAGGTCCCGATGTTCGTCATCGTCCTCCGAGAGGAATACTGCAATTGCTCACAGGATCCATCTCGGTGACAGATTAGAGAGCACCCCAGAAAGACATTTCGGATACGAAATGGTATATGTAATATACTTGTTTCAAGGAGCAAATAATGTTCCAGTGACTTGCAAGAGCTCTCTGAAACAAACAGCAGGACTTTGCCTGATTCAAACGGAGAGCCAACTACAGACCGGTTTCGGAATATCGTACCTCATCAGTGCAGTCAAGGTTATCACAGTTGTATACACGCGAGGTCCCGATGTTCGTCATCGTCCTCCGAGAGGAATACTGCAATTGCTCACAGGATCCATCTTGGTGACAGATTAGAGAGCACCCCAGAAAGACATTTCGGATACGAAATGGTATATGTAATATACTTGTTTCAAGGAGCAAATAATGTTCCAGTGACTGTAAAACAGTCGATAACAATCCTTCAAGAAGTGACTATAACTTTGTATAGTATGTATGGCATATGTCCAGCAGAAAACAACTACTTCTCTGGCTGATACCCCGACAGATATTGAATTATATCTGTCAGACATATGTGCAAAGATCCTTACTTTGAAGGAACAACTTTGCAAGAGCTCTCTGAAACAAACAGCAGGACTTTGCCTGATTCAAGTTGTTCCTTCAAAGTAAGGATCTTTGCACATATGTCTGACAGATATAATTCAATATCTGTCGGGGTATCAGCCAGAGAAGTAGTTGTTTTCTGCTGGACATATGCCATACATACTATACAAAGTTATAGTCACTTCATGAAGGATTGTTATCGACTGTTTTACAGTCACTGGAACATATATATATATATATATATATATATATATATATATATATATATATATATATATATATATATATATATATATATATATATATATATATATATATATATATATATATATATATATATATATATATATATATATATATATATATATATATAATATATATATATATATATATATATATATATAACAAGAAGGAACATTTTATTGGACTAAATATATATCCAACTAGCATGTCTCTGTACTGTAGTAGCATCTACCTGTCTCTGCCAGACTCGGCCTGGTGTGTATAGAAATTTGGAAATTTCCGATGCTAATCTCGATTGGATCGATTACTACAACCCAACAAAAACCACATTCTTCATTATTTCTCTCACCAAACCAAAAAGAGAAACCATTTAGGTGTGTTGTCCTTATGACAACGTATTTATAAATTGAAAAATCCAAGCTTATAACATATTTAGGCACTTACTTCACACTGTACAGAATGAATTAATAATCATCACAATGCTAAAAACTTCATTAGGAAATTGGTTCTCGCAGAAAATTCACAAGAAAGACAGTTAAGACACACGTAGCCTTTTGGAAAATAGCAAAGAGTAGGAGGTTCTTCTACTGCTCTACT
The DNA here is from genome assembly GCA_958502065.1 of Chrysolina americana. Taxonomy (NCBI): domain Eukaryota; kingdom Metazoa; phylum Arthropoda; class Insecta; order Coleoptera; family Chrysomelidae; genus Chrysolina; species Chrysolina americana. Next base: position 79,013,062 of record OY293410.1, read on the forward strand.
CTTTGAAAATAGCTTTGTCCCCCCATCAGCTCATCACATCAGCTGTTTGAAAACTGACAGATTACGTCACTGACAGTGACAATTATCCAGTTCCAGTCATATAAATATATTAAGGTATGTACAGACCGAAAAAACAAACATCAGGGATTAAATGTTTTTGTTCAGCGTGGATGGTGAAAACAGCGAGCAAACATTTGTTTGTTCTTGTTCACACATGTCGGTACATCAAAGAGAAATTTTGTTTTGGTGTGGACGGAATATTTGTTCTCGGGAATGTTCTTTCAGTTCAAACGCATAGTTTACCATGAAAGGTAAAGTGATCTAGTAGTCGAACAAGAGTGAACAAATATTTGTTTGCGCTATGTAGACAAAAAAGCGAACAATGAACACATACAAACAAGGTGAACAAGAGAACGACTGTGTGTTCTTGTTTGTTTTTTCAGTTTGTAGCTGGCTAGTGGCTGTGGAGTGTGGATTTAACATTGCCACAGAATTTTGTATTATTCTGTGACATTGCTGCCAACTTCATCATATAGCTAGAGAGAGCTATAGTAGAAAGAGAGAGTGAGAGAGATGAGAGATCAAATAGAGATTTCTAATGGCTTTGGACACCCAAATAAAAAGAGACGAAAGTTCTTAATTTTTCCACCCTTGTTGCCAATGGCGCGCTCTGTGATTGGTTACCATAATGACAGCTACAGTTGAAAATGACATTTATACTCCCTGACCTTATAAGCCGCTTTCCATTCAAGAGTTTCAAGCACCGGGGCTTCTTATTCCTCACTTGCTATTGCTATTGATCTGACTGTTTTGTTGATTATGTCAGCATTGTCAGCATGTATTTTGCACATTTGTATTTTGAATGGCGATTTGCCAGAAGAAATTGTGGATCAACAAGAACTTGTACAAATACAGATTGGTGATGATGAAAATGAGAATGATGGCATTATTAAAAGATTGGATATTATGAATGTATTGCAAATGGCCAATAATTTGTAATATTTTTGTTTTATTTATTGTGTCGAAAATTTCAGTTAAAGTATGTTACATGTTTGGATATTTTGTATTTGTATTATTGAATAGAACATTTTTTTTTTGAAAAATTAGTGAATCTTCATAAGCAGCATTTATTAGTCAGTTATTCCATCAAATGTAGGTAATGCATTCATAGGTAATAAATATAATTGAATTTATGAAGTTTATTGAAATCCAAACAAAAAAAATCTCAAAACACTTGGGAAATAAACTTGGTGATATTATTAAACTTAATTAACTATGAAACATGTCTTACACTATAAAGTCAAGAATATCAAAATACTTTGATCAAACTATCAAGGTCATCTTTGAATGGCACTGGCATCATACAATTATTTTTCAGATTCTTTATCTCATAAAATTTTTATATACTCTCCAAAATATTCTAAAAAGCAATCCTGTCTGTCCATCTTTTCTTTATGTCTACGCTCAACTGGGGCTGTTGCAGCTTTGCGCTTTCTGGAAAAAGATGAGCTTGATGCTTCTTGATGGTTCATACGAGTTTGTTCTTGTTGACAACTATTTTCATTTGCCTGAAGAACGAGTCCTGACAAGCTGCTACATGTTGCCACTGGTTCTATCTCTGGTTTTTTATGCATTAAATTATTCATTTTTTAATAGTATTCCCAGTGACGTCTCTTTTGACCAGAAGTAGTATTGTGGTCTTTTATATCTTTGTATGTTTTCATCAGACCTTTCCATTTTGTGTCTACTTGTTGCCAAGTAAGATTCAATAGTAAATTGCTATTGATTGTATTGGCAATTTTAAGCCAAATATTCTCCTCATAAAGGTCTATGAGCATCAGAGTAGATTCTGTAGTCCATTATTTTTCTTCCACTATGAGCCTTTGGTGTGAAAACATTTTCTGCTGGGGTATTTATATTTTCTGAAACGTGTTCAGCAACCGTTGCTGGTTGATATGTGTTTCCTAGAAACAAAATAAAGGTGAAACCAACAAGACAGAAAACTCAATGGACCAATTACCTTTTTTATTGAATATGTAGTATTTTTCACCAATTTTGTGAAGTTCTTCAGTTTCGTCAATAACTCCATCGACGCAATTAGGATCCATCATCATATTTACCTTATATTAATTCCCAATACCTATTTCATTTAGTTGAGTTCTTATTTCTTTACAACTTGTTATTGTTCTGTTGTGAGGTTATGAGTATGCTCTCAGCCAAAAAAAGTTCTGTTTTGACTGTTTTGTGCGATTTTACTCTGTTAGCTCGATTCCTAATGTAGGGGCGAATCGAGCTACTCTATTATATCCGAATCTACGTCGACCGAACCACAGAATAGAGACCTACAATTCTGTGGAATAAGCATAGATAAAAAGTGTTCTGTGGAAATAAGTAAAAAATGGTAATATCGGTATTAGTAATTTATGTTCTTGAACACAATAATAATTTACGTCCTTCGTCCATCTGCTAAACGCCAAAAAAACCGATGTTTTCGATATTGCAAATGTGTTACTGCTAAAAATCAACCAAAAAATGAATATGTAGCTAATGTCACCTGTTCTAGTGATTAAAGAGGATATAACCTCAAATTTTAGTTCAAGTGATTTGTTAAATTTGTTTCTATTTTTCTAACTTCTAAGTAATAATGGCAGATACCCTTGTCCTAGATTGGCTTGATGAGTTTGAGGCCTTAACTGAAAGTGAAATTCACACGTATTCTATTGAACAAGAGCATAATAATGAGGTTATGATGGCTCTGTATAGTGTTCTTTCAGAGCCCCAAAAATTCAAGTCTGATAATGTAAGTTAAAAATCGTATTTTGTAAATTTTTGCATCACATTCATGATTGCTTTCTTTATTTATGAACTTTGTCCTTTATAACTACAAGGTAAAACCAAGGTTTTATTTTTTATAGCTGATTGATGGAATATGCCAACAATTATTGAACTTCTATCGCTCAGGAGAATCACATTTGAAGAAGTTCACAATCCAGTTCATTCCTGCCCTTGTGTTTGTTCACCTTTCAAATAAGTCATATATTGCTGTTCAAACTTTGTTGGTCAGTTTGTATAATCTTGAGGTGAGTAGAGAGCTAATGTTTCATCTCAGTATCTCAACTCAATTGCCTAGTTTGGAACAATAAAATAAAGCAGTTTGGTGAATATCATTTTTTACATGTGTTATTTTCCATGATACTTTTAGGTTATTGATGAATTAATTGAAATCAGGGTAAAGGTAAGTTTAGTGGACTTCTCAAATTAAAAAAAGAAAAGTTGTTGGGTAGTTTCATCTCCCGAAGAAAAATTCGAGGGGGTCGTCAATAATACTTCTTGAGTTATATCCTTCTAAACCTTGAAAATCAGCTATTTTCAAACACGAATTTTTTCAGTTTTTTCAGAAACTCTGCAACTAATATTTCACTATTACAAACACCAAAATAATAGGTTTTACACGAAAAATCAGTCTTTTCACTGAATAAAACCTACATTTTTTGTAATTTTCATTCTTGCAGTAAGTTGTTAGTTTAGATAACTTGGAACATTTATACATGAATGTTTGACTTGCGTCATAGCTAAAACTAAATAAGAAAATGGATGGATTGAAGAAACAGATTGGAAAATGCCTACGAACCAAATTATAATTTATCTAGTTCCTTTGGAAACAGGGCTTTACAATGAAAGACATTTCATTCACCATGTGCATAAGGTTTTGTATTTTTGGAATAGGTACCGCACTAATATACTCATATTTTTCATCAATCTGAATTGCTCGAAAATAGCACATTTTGGCCTCCGATAGAGTATACGTTGTATCAATTAAATCCATACATTTGAGAGTATGTATCCGACAAACGAGTCGGGAGATCTATGCTGATATTGATATTGAAAAAAACGGATTTTTCTATGAAACTTGGACTGTTTCTTTTCACTCGCCCTGTATACAAGTATTGACATGCAGCTTCTCAACATTGAAGAATGTTTGATATATACAGGGCTACTCAAATTCGAGTCTATGCATGGGGATCTCGGTGACGGTAAGAAATAGAAGGATGGTTAAATGGGGGAATGGGGGGAAAGTTGCGTATTTCAGAGGTCAGTTACGTGTCACAAAAAAGTTTGATCTAGCTGCTTTGGTTCTGAAGTTATGCAGGAAAAATCGAAAATTTCGAAATTATTTTTTTGCCTAGGTATATCTTTATTTTGCGAAGATTTTTTGAAACTGCTGGCACTTTGCCATAGCAACATTTTGTAGATTATCCAAATATACAATTAAAAATTATTTACCAAGTATCGTACAAGCCAGACGACCCTGTATTTTTTATAACATTTATTCAAATACTAAGAGTCTTGTTTCATGTTGGCGTAGTATTTTCATCTAAACTACAGAGTGTTTTGGGAGTAGTGAACTATTATTTAATTCCACAGCGTAGAATTACGTTTTAACCTTTCATTAATTTTCTTTCTATTTCAGTTCTTGAAAATGGCTCCAAAATCAGAGCCGAAACGTCGAATTTCAACAAATTCTAGACGCGGTTCAACCCGAACATTTAGTTTTCATATATATATATATATATAAAATATATATAAAAAATATATAAAAAGTGGCCTGGTAAAGAACAACTCTTTGTTAAATTGTCGAGCTTTCGAAAATATTTATTTTCATTTTCAAGACATTAACGTGAGATTAATTTTGTGAAAACAGCAGAAAACTTCTTGGTCATTCCTTATGTATGTAAGGTTATGTCACAACACAAAACGAGATGAAACAACAATAATAAAACTATGTCATGTACATGAACACGATTAAAAAACATTATGATTTTATGAGTTATGAAGGAAAACTTTTAATTAAAATTTGGAAAAATGTTAATCATATTTTTACCCCCCTTGTGCGTCCCTTGAACCACGTGCGGTCTCAAAGGCGAGTTTTAAAATGATTAACATTTTTTCAGAGAGCTCTTGCAAAGTTGTTCCTTCAAAGTAAGGATCTTTGCACATATGTCTGACAGATATAATTCAATATCTGTCGAGGTATCAGCCAGAGAAGTAGTTGTTTTCTGTTGGACATATGCCATACATACTATACAAAGTTATAGTCACCTCTTAAAGGATTGTTATCGACTGTTTTACAGTCACTGGAACATTATTTGCTCCTTGAAACAAGTATATCACATATACCATTTCGTATCCGAAATGTCTTTCTGGGGTGCTCTCTAATCTGTCACCGAGGTGGATCCTGTGAGCAATTGCAGTATTCCTCTCGGAGGACGATGACGAACATCGGGACCTCGCGTGTATACACAACCGTGATAACCTTGACTGCACTGATGAGGTACGATATTCCGAAACCGGTCTGTAGTTGGCTCTCCGTTTGAATCAGGCAAAGTCCTGCTGTTTGTTTCAGAGAGCTCTTGCAAAGTTGTTCCTTCAAAGTAAGGATCTTTGCACATATGTCTGACAGATATAATTCAATATCTGTCGAGGTATCAGCCAGAGAAGTAGTTGTTTTCTGTTGGACATATGCCATACATACTATAAAAAGTTATAGTCACCTCTTAAAGGATTGTTATCGACTGTTTTACAGTCACTGGAACATTCGGTTAAATTAAGACAAAGTTGGGCGTTTTCATGCTGAACAATTATCTGAAAGAAAATTTGATGTGTCATTTTTAGTTTTTAAATTATTGGAAATTTTTTATTTTCGTTTTTATTTGTTCAAGCGAAACCCAAAAGAACTATTTCCAAGGCGTTTTTGATGCCAGAGTTACAACAATCAACTTTGGTATTTCTTATAAGCGCCATATTGGATTTTTGCCTTTTTAAAAAGTATTTTTTCTCCAAATGACATAAAAGCGGCCTTTCAATGACACTTGGCAGGCTTAGAAGTTGTACTTTTAATGCCTAGGCAGAAAAAGTCCACTTTTACTGCCTAGGCAGAAAAAGTTCGTTGCTAGGCAACCTTCCAAGTAATAATTTAAATCAAACTAGTTATTAAAATTGATAATGACAAAGTAAATAGTAAACAAACAAATTCAACAAACGTCATCAGCGGTAAACATAGTAACGCATGGCCCAGTTACCTTTGATTAAATAATTTGTTTATTTGGATATTGATAATGAAACGCAATTTAAATATGAAAAAGTCGATTTTGCATGGAATTGGAACAAATTTGAAGAAAAAATTATATGTTTTACACGGCAGAAAAGCTTGGCTGGTTTCATAGCCTCGCTACGCTCGGCTATGAAACACCAGCCGCGGCATTAAATCTTGTGCTTTTATGCCTAGTAAAACAAATAACTATTTTTTTCTGATTACAACGATGTATCACACAATATTATCGAATCTTACATGCTGATCAAAATTGGGAAAAAATCTTTTTTGCGAAGAGTGCTTTGGAAAGAACGCCAACAATTTTGTTTAACAAACTAAATTTTGACAGTTCAGTTAAATATTCGAGCAAAACTTTTGAATCCTTTCAAGTTCTAATGCCATTTTCAAATGAAGAAAAGCGTGATATGCTTCAGATTTATTAGGCCTCGCATCGAAATGCGCACATTACGCCCGAAACGTATCTCCAGCGGTATCCAGAGAGAGAGCAACCAGCACAGAATTATTTTCTATTGCTCCATAGAAATTTAGCCAATTATGGTTCATTTGTAAAGCCTAGATGAAGGTACAACGATAGAGAGAATGTAAATGAGATAGCAGTTTTGCAAGCGGTGAGTGAAATAAAAAAAAAGATAATAGTAAAACGAGTAGAATTATGTTTAGAAGTCGAAGGTGGAGTATTCAAGCATCTTTTATAACTTTGTTTTGTTTTGTGAAGAATAAACTTCTAACTTATCATGTTGTTCCTAATTCAAAATCTAAGTTTTTAAGTAGGTAAGCTTGATGGAAATGTGAACGTTCCAGATCAAAATTCAATTGAACTATCAAGTTTAGTTTTTTAAACAAAATTGTTGGCGTTCTTTCCAAAGCACTCTTCGCAAAAACGATTTTTCCTAATTTTGATCAGCATGTAAGATTCGATCATATTGTGTGATACATCGTTGTAATAAAAAAAATACTTTTTAAAAAGGCAAAAATCCAATATGGCGCTTATAAGAAAAACCAAAGTTGATTGTTGTAATTCTGGCATTAAGAACGCTTTGGAAAATACGATGATAGATTGAGATTCCTTGTAAAAAAGTGCCTCAAGAACGTTCTAGTTAAAAACGTCTAGTTCTTTTGGTTTTCGCTTGAAAAAATAAAAACGAAAATTACAAATTTCCGTTTCTTTCCAATAATTTAAAAACTAAAAATGACATCAAGTTTTCTTTCAGATAAATGTTCAGCATGAAATCGCCCAACTTTGCCCTAATTTAACCGATCTCGTATCTCTTATAATAGCTGAGATCCCCATGGTGGAGATTGAAATACGGGCACCCTGTATATACAGTCTCACTTTTCATGGAAGCACCCCCGTAACTTCCGTAATTATTGATGTAAAATTATGAAACTCGCAGGACTGATAAAAATGCTGAAAATGCATCTACCGGCTCAATGTTGTTGGCCTAAGTGATATACACTGCCCGCCATTCGCGATGGAACAACCCATTTTCACGGTAAATCATACTAGGGGACACAACAGGCTGAAAATTCTTTCAGATTCGTGATCAGGACCCCCAAATTACTACAGATACACCTTTTTCCTGAAAAAATTTCACTCCTGGAAAATTCAAATTTGTCTCACTTTTCATGAAAGCACCCCCGTAACTTCCGTAATTATCGAGTTCAAATTATGAAACTCGCAAGACTGATAAAATTGCTGGAAATGCATCTACCGGCTCGATGGTGTTGGGATAGCCTCTGTACTTCTTCTGGTGGTGCTTGCCCATCTCCAGCAAAGTATCCTGAGGCTATTACTACGTCGAGGAGTGAGTTCCCTGTGCGAATCTTGGGCCGAACCGATACTAGGTCCCTCGTCATGAATTCTGAAAGACAGATATAATGAATGTGATTTCTGATCAAGATGCAAGCTCTGGCGTTGGCACACCTGACATCCCAGATCACCTCACCTTCTTTGTTCGGCAGTCCTCTGATCTGCCCCCTGTTGACCCAAGGTTCTTGGATCAACACAACTCCCAGGTTTGTCCGGTGAACACCCTCGATAAGGCGGCTGATGCCCCCTTAGCGTGATGGATGTTCACCAGGGCAAATTTGACGGGGTAGCCATTGCTACAGAGGATTTGGAGTGCTTGCCTCCTCATCGCCCAGCAGCATTTGCTCTTCTTCGCTGGGAGTATCCATAACATCCTGGTCCATGCTCCCAGTAGATTCGACTTCGCTGGCCACTGTATCTTCTACAGCCCCAGAGGCTGGTGTCTTGCCCGTCTCTTCTTTGTCCTTCTTCTCGCTCGAGTCCTTGCGAAGGCCATGAACGGGGATTTTTCCGAACCTGAAGAAAATGGTGTATCCCATTTTCCTGATGCCTCGCAGGACTCGTCATCAATGCCAATGTTTAGCAACTGGCCATTGCCTTCTTACTCCCTAGTACTTTCCACAACGGGGTGTGAAGCCCCATGTTTTGTGTGCTCAATAGGGCTAGCAACTTCTCCGTTTCGAAGTCTGAGCTCTTGGGGAAGAACACAGTGATTGTGTGCGCTCTTGGGATGTTTTCTCCCAAGCAGACCGTCAGCTCCGCACCCTTCCTGGTGCTCATACTAGGGGCATTTGCAGTTAGCCAGTCTGTCGTCTCTTGGGTGACACAGTCTACCACAAACATGCTGGGGCGAAAGTGGATTCCTCCAAACTGGAGTTTGCACTCTGCGCCCAGCACCATCTCCTGTACGATGGCGTCTTCCAGTGCTGTGAGTTGCTCAGCACTCAGCGTCTCCCCTGGGTAGTTTTTCGGGAGGACTGCAACTTTTGGCTTACTGCTTCAGCATAGCTGGTGGCTCGCCCGCTTTGCTTAGCAGTGGCAGTGCTACTTCCCGCTTCAGTCTTCCTCCTCTTAACATTCGGACGTTGAGAGGGCGTTTGGGTTTTGGGTCCCCTTTTCTCCATCTGTTGTAGGGCTTGCTCTTCAGGTCTTTTCCTCCCGACGGATTTCCTTCTTCTTCTTACTCTGCCGCTGAGGCCCCCTCTTAGCGGATCATCGATACCTCCAGGCTTGCCTGGAGGTGGCAGATCTTGTTTCCTCCGGTTTTTCCTGAGGAGCTTCTTGGAGGAAGTACCTTTGCCGGATGCTTGCTCCGAAGGTTTTTCCTCCTTTTCCTTTTTTCCCCCTCTGCTTCCCTATGTGAGCTCGGTGTACGGGAGATGCCAGGACGCTTTTGAGAATCCTGGATTGCGGTGACTTTTACTTTTTCTTCAGTTTTTCTATCCATGTTGGTCCCACGAATAGCTAGGGAACTGATAGTCGACCACGCCGGAGCCCCGCAGACCATGTCTATACCTTCTTCACTTATACACATATTTCAATAACATTTGTTACATAGATATTAGATAAGGTTTCGAATTAAGGTCGCCGTTTGATACGGCTTGACAAACTAATCCGTCAGAGGAGCCACCATGCCTTCTGTTAAATATTTATCCAAGTCTCCCTCCGCGTAAATGAGGAATGATAGTCAAAACTAATGTCTGTTCCTACCACCGTAGATAATTATCTAGGGTGGTACTACTCTTTACAAACGCTAGTAAGAAGCCGATGAGCCTTGTTGCCAATAATATCACATATTCCGTATACCTAATACATCTCTTGGACTAATAATTACCATTTGGTTTGGAGATTATTCAAGAAGAAATGATTCGTTATATACTTATTCCAAATCAACTTTTTTTCAAAATAGAAATCGACGTTGTTATATTCATTACTATCAGGTCAAATAGCGGTAAAAAATTAAAATCAGCCTAGAGATTAGTGTATTGAGGCACTTGGCAACATGCCAGCAGGTGTCCTATTCTCGAGTTCGTACGTATGCGATTTCGATTTTCTGTTTCACATCAATACATATGAAATATATTTCTCTCTCCTATTTTTAGTCAGATAATTAAAATCGAAGTATTCGAGAATAGCCCACCTATTTATTGCGTTGTCGTGAGAAGTATAAGGAAAACATACTTTATCATGGAATAAATTCCTTGAGCGCCAGTGGCAGCGGCACGTTATTGGATTTTGTTTTTGATATTTGTTTCATAGTGAATGTTTTGAAAATCTCCCATTGTCAACAAAGTTTTTATTAGTTTTAAATCCCTGGTAGTAGCTTGCAGCTGCTTTCACTCTTTGAAGGTTAAATGATAAACTAAGCGTTTTAGATAAAGTGTCAAGAATGTATTTATTGTACGGTTGGATTCACTCTAGAAGGTTTTGAAAATAACTCTTTACTACGATAACTCCGGCACCCACTAAGAAAGTGAGCAGCAGAGCCATCTATAGAAACCACAGAATGATTCCGACCAGTAACACGACTTCGTTTGAGTCGAAGATAAGTTTCATCATGAAAAATATATAAATCTTCTCTGAGAGAACTTGACGAGAGACAATTATTTCACAATAAATGAAATTTGATTATAAAAATAATCCAGCCTTTCGCATATTTTCCTATACTATAGGATTGTCGGCAAACGTCGAACAGAAATAATTCAACAGCCCCATACAACTACCGAACACGTCTATCCAACGCCTGGCAAAGTTTTTCTACAAGAATATACTTTGCAATACTTCCTGTAACAACCACCAACTGGTGGCCGAGTCTGTACTGATGAGCAAGTTGAATCGCGAAACCATTTATTTTGAAATAATTGCCTTTCGTCAAGTACTCTCAGTTTCAAATGAGAAATATTTAAATATTTTTCATGATGAAATTTAGATCTTCGACTCAAACGAAGTCGTGTTACTAGTCGAAATCTTTCTGTGGTTTTTTAGAATCACCCAGTTCCTCTACAGTTACACAAAAATTGATCATCATCATCTATAGAATGTCATATCCAAAAATCAGCACAAAATCCACCAATAATAGTCTCCAATGAGTCAGTGTTATTTTGTCCATCCATATGTAGACACTTTGGGAAATTGCTTTCGTTTCAACAGAAATTAAATGAAAATTCTCCCATGATTCCGTTCAAATATAGGTTTTCGAAAATCTGTCTTCTTGGGCTCACTTTGTATCGTGACACGTAAGAGTAGACAAAAGTTTACCTTTATTCCCTGTGAATTATCAAACAATCCACTCATATGATGTCCCATAAGTAACAAATTTTTTTTGCTCACTGTGTGAAATGTATTCAGAACAGTTTGTTAGCTTCAACTATAGAATATGCTTCGAGAAGGTCAACGGAAATACCACATTTTGGCGAGAAGTCAATAAACGAGTTAAAAAAAAGGAGTTTTCTGCCTCACTCTGTAAGTAGGTACACCATAACTGATATATACGAAGCCAATCAATAATTTTCAAAGCATTATAGATGAAGAAAAATCAGTTAGCAAATACTATTTTCCATATTTGGCGTTAGACATTCAAACATTTCTGTAGCTCACCCTGTAGAGCCAGGAACAATTTTAATGAAGAAAGTTATTTCTTTCCACCTCTAGAATACTAAATCCATAACTCAAAAATTCTGATGAGCTCCAGGAATATATGTTTCTGGTGGCATTACCCTTCAAAATACATTGTCATCGGAATCATAAACACCAACCCAATTTCATGATGATCGGGCAACTATAGGTGGGTTAAAACTCACTTGAAAGATTTCACCTGAACTTACAATAAATATGTGAACAGAGAAACAAATAAGGCAAGTTTAATAAAATCTTTAAAAATGTGAGCGTTTTCAGAAATATTGAATAAATTAACTGCGAAATATACTTACAGCATCCTGAGCAAGAAGTTCAGAAAAATTACTTCGCATGTGCCAGGAGAAGTTTCGTTGTATTATATATTGAAACTCTAAACCCCGTCATTGATTGTTGATTTTTATTTTTGCATCCTCAAATTGCACTCCATGATACGCTTATGATTGATTTGGGGATCCCAAACAACACAACGTCTTTCTTTATTTCATTTACTTGACCTGGCTCCTCCTACCGATGTTATCAAAATCACATTCCGTCTCATTGAGGAAACTGAATGAATGAAATATACAATGGCGCTTTCTATCCGAAAACTGCCGAACTAGGAAATGAGTAAGAATGCTGGTAAAGTAGGAACTGTTTCGCGCCATATGTTCGAATTTGGCTATTCCTAGCCCATTTCTAACTTTGAATTAATCTCCCAAACGATATTGTCTGGAGATTCGTTTTCAATCGAAAATAGCACTATTTTTATCAATATTTAGATTGACATAAAACAGAAGCCAGTATTGGCTTATTTTACTCAAATGCTGACCAAAATAATCTTAAAATTCAAAATGAAAAAAATCTCAATATTATCACTCTGTACTCCAATCTTTTTTGAGTTCACCTTCCAAATTTCAACTCTCTAGTGTTACCGTTTCTCAATACAATTAAATGTCGCAATACACGACATCAGACGCCCACCTTAACAGACAAACGGTGACCGACTTTCGGTTTCATAGTAAATGCAATCAACTTCGTTTTTTCAAACAGACTACCCTTTATATCAATGATTTTTTGATTTCATGCCGCAAATTACACGTTACATCTTGAGTTGTCAACTTTGAATTTTCAGATTAAGTTTTCAACGTTAAACACCTAGACAAGGTTTTATCTTACATCAATTTCTAAATTGTATTCAAATCGATTCATGACAAAAGAAAATATAGGCATGACTCTAGTCTTATTGTCTCTCTGGGTTGTGGCCCAATTTTCCGCAGTAAACAAATTCAGTCATTTACTGATGCTGGTCTGCTTTGCAGTAGCGCATCATTTGGGAAAAACTCTCAATAATTTATTTTGAAATAATTGTACTTGGGCGTTGAGCTTTCCTTCAAGATAGAAGAATACTACCCTTATGTCACCGAATTATAAGATATCTATCATATATTATGGTATAGGTTTTTGAATCGAGGGACAGTTTAATAATTCCATGCTTATGATTTTATTCTCATTGAATTCAGATGGGTAAATACAGTTCATTGAGTTCAAATATGTAGTTGAGGAAAATATACTCAATATCCTCAGAACATCAGATATATTTCTTTGATTGGCCCACAAAATGTATTCATATTTTGTAGCTTGCTTAATTCTACAAAAACACAAAATTGAATATTTCGCGCCCTCTATCGCCCAATCTTCAGTTGATACGACGGAGTTGGGTTAATAGGAGTCGGCTCTTGTTGAGGACGAAGTCATGATGAATCCTCGAGACGTGAGAAAAGTAATAATTCAAATTGAATGTAACCTTCCTTACGTGAAACACTGTATTTTCAATTTCATTTTATTTTGAGAGATCAACTTCCATGCTGATCGATCATTAATAATAATCAACTCAATAGTTCCGAAGCTGAATTCTTTCTCCTAATAATTGAGTACATATATCGTAAACTACCCTATAATAAGACAATTTCGTTTTTTTGTATTATTGAAAAATCATTCACGAGTCTTAGTAACGCTCAGTTGAACAACAGTTGAATATCGACTATAAATAAGATTATATTATAATTCGCGATTTGTAGTAATTACATATAAATATTGTGGCCCCTTTATTATTTGAAATACTCTGTATCATAGTTTCATTATATTTTGGTCGATCAACAAACTATTCTTATTGATCCTCAGTGATGAACTCAATCAACGTGTAACCTCGTAGAAGAATTGAGTACGTGTATTGTTGACTACCCTGTTTTTTTTCTGCATTATGGAAAAATATTTCCCACGAATTTTAGGAATGCCCAGCCAAACACAATATTGAATATACATAAGTAAGAAGTAGGGGTACAACGCCGTTTCTAGCCCACTAGTACAAAAATCGTCACTAGATGGCGCTTGTGGCATTTCAAGCGTTTCGTGCGTGTTTCGAGCGTTCGTGCGTGGGTTTCAACCGTTTGAAACACACTTTAAATGTTTGAAACGCACGTGATACGGTCGAAACGTGCTGAAAAAAAACGTTTGAAACACCCGTTTGAATGCTTGAAGCGCAAAAAAACGCTTGAAATGCACGCACAAACGCCACCAGCGCCATCTAGTGACATTTTTTGTACTAGTGGGCTAGAAACGGCGCTGTACCCCTACTATCTCCCAAAATTTATATGAGCAAGTTTTAAGGATCGCTGAAAACAAATCCATTGCCACAATTGACGAATTCACAATGGCGGACGCAATATGGCAGCTACCTGATGAAAAATGTAGGCTTTGAAAGTTTTTACATAACTTGCTTTGTTATCTGCTAGAAAAATTTGATTGAAATTTAGATATTTGAAATCTGGCAGGTTTTTAACGTTCGGGTGACAATGCTTTTTATATTAAAAAAACAAAATGACGGAGAAGTTTTGTGGTCCGATTCTAATCAAAATTTGTTAATAGGGAAATTTTGGGTCGAAAATCATGAATTTATAGTTTAAATTGAAGAATTCAAGATACTGGTTCCAAGATGGCGATAATCTTAGCGTTGTTGTGGTCAGGTATTAACATTTTTCTTGTCACAACTCAATAAGTCAGATGAAGGACTTTATGAATGACAAACATATAAATGTCATAAAATGAAAAAATAATTAATTTATTTGTATGGCGTAGGTTATTGTGAGTAAAGAGGTTGCGCGCAAGAACAATAGGAAGGAAATATTATCTGAAAGCCATTGAATCTGTTACTCACAGAATGACCCGTGTCAGAAGTGAATGTATTCTTTGTTTTTAGTGCATTTTGATGTGAGCTCATTACAAACTGAAGAAAACATTTCTTGACATAACTTTTCGGTAATTTCTACCTTCCACAGTATGAAAAAAATATTGTTAATTCGAAAGAATCTGTACTGCGTTAGAAGACTGTTGTCTTGGGAAAAACTTTGTCAGTAACGTATCGTATTCTGAAATTTGCATACCTGAAAAAAAATCAAATCAGCTAATAATACTTATCTTTTTCAAAATTTGTTGACGTTTTGGAGGCCATATCTATCTCCGTTATCATAACTCACTGAAAACACAATTTTCCATTATAAGAAAAACATAATTTTCTCCCACCTACTAAAAAATTGGTTTTCAGCGAGTTTTGATAACGGAGACATATATAGCCTCCAAAACACCAACAAATTTTTTGGATTAAGAATGGCGTCCTAACCATACATTGTCATCCAAACCATACATTGTCATCCAAACTAAACGTCTATATGAAATTTCAGCTCAATTGGTTGGAGATATATGCTTCAAAATTAGGTTGCAAGATTCCACCCGAACAAACATACATTGCAAGTTAACTAAAAGCTTATAATGTAAAATGTCTTTAAGACTGCCTGGCGTTATTGCAATATCTTCTGAATTGACTTTTTGAATAACTTTAGATGAAGACTGGGTTGAAAGTGGGTGAAAATTTAATCATCTTATTTGAGTTACCTGTCAATGAGGAAATTCTTTGTGAATTGGAATTCTTTGTTTCAAATTCAAATAAGAATTTTTGGCACAATCATTATCATTCGTTCATTCATTAAAATTTAAAAATAAAATTAAATTGTTATTTCTGTCAACTAGCTGCACCTTTACGAACAATCCTCAGCAGTCTTCGAGAGGCTTGTAGGAGCTAGAGAAGACTCTACCCTTACCGTTTGATTAGTGATGCCATGCAAGGGATCAGTGACCGTGCTGGTATTCGAACCCAAGCATCTACCGATGATTGGATTACGAAGCGAATGCTGCCTCCACATGCGCCATAACGGCTCGTTTGATCGAGTTTGTTAAAGGAAGTAAAGTCAACTCTTATGCCGATGTTATTCTATTCGCCCAATATATAATATGATTATATTATATTTTTCGACGTTATTTGACTTTGAGACAGGGGTTGTATCAAGCCTGAAATTGTGTTGAAGTATGAAATTATTGTTTTCAGTTGACTTTCTTTTTACACATCTGATATATAAAACTTGAAGATGGAATTTACAGGAAGTAGATTAGAACCATTTCAAATCCTGGATTTGAATCATATCAGTAGACATTATTTCGTGCAGTTTACTTTAATCCTGGTGCCACAACAGGGTGGTGTCGTCAGCAACTATTTTTTGTTATTGGTAACACGGTCAGTTTATTAATCTATAGCAAGAATATTACCGTACCTAGGAACAAACCTTGACCGAATCTTAGGGTCCTCCACACATTATCCAGATTATATATGAAGATGTTGATAATCTCACAAACCGCTTTATATTAAATTCATCTGAATCAATATGAATACAAATACAAATATTTTGCCAATTACCATACAATATCATGCTGTAACCAATAATACACTGCATTCACCTTAAAATTTTATTGATTTTTTTCAGGTAATTGATTCCAAAGGTCAACCACGCACTCTTTCGTTCAGGATACCCAGCGTAGCTCAGTCTTCCATATTTCATGACTCAAGCAACTTGGAACCTGCTTTTATAGCAGAAAACTCCCTCAGAAGGTATTATTCATTCAATGATATAATTCAAAGATATGTTCATCAAACGGTTGCTATTTCAACGTTTTTTTTTAAATAAATTTTCATTTTTAAATACAAAGCTGTAGAATGTATACATTTTTCGGTGGCATTTGCTGTACGCGAATTATTCGGTATGGAAATGATTTGATATTTTAGTAGCTTTCTTTCATTCAGTCGTTCAAAATGATAAGAACATTGTTTTCAAGTCTGGTGGTTTTGTTTCAATAATTTATTTTTCACTAAAAAATCGTTAGGCAAATACCATATATGATGATCTTAAAACGGTTTATCATAAAGCCGAATTTAATAGTGTTTTAAGTAAAAGCTTTTTATCATCTAGATGGGAGGAGTGCAACACAAAGCTAGTTAGTTGGGGACCGCTGCCTCAGGTCGAGTGTCTCAATGCCCAGAACAGACAGAGGGTGGTAACAGCATTGATATTTCTCTACAACCAACAGTTGGCTAATGTGATGGAGCAGGGTATTGAGCAGACTTGTAGGGGCATTTCTAGGTGAGAATGCAGAATATTACCTTTAGATTTTTGTATCCAGAATAGATAGATTCAATGAGGTTATGAGGATCAATGAATTCGATTAAGATCCAAGAAAGAAAATATTTAAACTCTTTGGCTTATGCAAGTTGGCGGTGGGTTCTAAAAATGGTGAGTTATTATTACATTTAAATGATTTATTTTGGAGTTTTTCGAAAGGTCTCAAGACTAATGTATATTAGCGGTTCCCCAAATGGAAATCAAATACTGTAGGTTTGAGTAAATAAGACAGTAGTAAATATTCTTCAAGTATTTGATAGGAACGTATTTCCTATTCTTGAACAGAACACCAATGACTGGAATAATTTTCTTCCTCAATTTTTCGGTATGTTTATTCCATATTAGTTTTTCGTCTATATAAAGACCTAATAATTTAGTAACTTTTGTACATTCAGTAGATTCAGTTCCAAATAATAGTGGATAAATGGCATTATTGTTCATGTTGATTTTCGATATATACATAAATGTGGTTTTACTAAAATTCGAAGAGTGTTTCACAACTTGCAACCAAATTGAATTCTCTATCAGATCACTCTTCATATTTTCATTTATCTCGTTGGGATCGTTTGCAAAATATATTAACGTGGTGTCATCCGCAGTTTAATTTTTCTTTTCAGTTCCAGACTTGTGATACGAGTTGATGTAAATCAAAAATAAAACAGGTCCCAAAATCGATCCTTGTGATATTCATAAGGTAATTCTGAAACAATTCATGAATGTATTCTCTAATTCTAATGGAGTATAATTTTGCAAATAAAATTTTGTCGTCGACGGTATCAAATGCCTTGCATAAATCAAGAGACAAAAGACCGCATTTCTGGTTGTTTTCAATTTGAATCTGAATATCTGAAACAACGTCCTCTGTGTCTCTTGACTTGCGAAAACCTTATTGACTCTGACTTAGTAAACTATTTTCTCAAGAAAATTAAAAAGCCCAACATCTATTATTTTTTCTAAAATTTTGGAAAACACTAGTAAAACTGAAATAGGGCTATAATTATTGATGTCATCTTTTTTACCACTTTTGAATATTGGTGAAACTTTAACAATCCTAATTTTTTCTGGGACACAGCCAGTTTTCAATGACTTCAATATAAAATCAAGTAAAATGGGAGAGAGTTCATTCTTAACAATTTTCACAATTCGAGCACTAATTTCTTCAAATCCAGAAGATTTATAATTATCCAAATTATCAATGATTTATTCAATTTCATCAATACTTACTGGTGTAAAAAAAAATAAACACTTGATTTATCCCTAATTGAATTAATTTGTGTATTAATCGCTGAAGATAATTTTGTTTCAACAGTTACAAAATGATTATTGAATTCCTCACATATATGAACAGGATCACTAATTTTTATTTTATTCATGGTTGTTATTTGAATTATATAATAATGTATTCATGCCCTTCTAAATCTTTTTTGGGTTAACACTGAAAAATATATTTTCATAGAATTTGTGTTTTGTTTCTCTATTTTCTTTTTCACTGATCTATTATAATGATCATAGGCAGAATGAGGGTTCTGTTTTCTTTTATAAAAGAATTTATCGCGAACTTTAATAAGATCTGCAATACGATATTTAAACCAAGGTTTAGAATCATGTTTCTTTCTTACATTTTTGGCGAAGGAATTGTTCAACATTTTTTTTAATGAATCCTATTCCTTGTTTGGATTTTCATAATTTACAAGAGTATTTCCAAATTCACTGAGATCATAGTTCAAATTTTCTGTCATATAACTTAATTCTCTAATGCTTCATAAATTGAACAGAGAGGTGGTCCATTTCTTCAATTATGGTTTTCTGATTTATGATCATCTCTTCAATTTCTTCTTTGATTATTGGATTACGAATCGCTAAATTTGTAATTTTGATTTTTGAGTTCAATAGTTTTTTGATGTCTGTCTCATATTGACTTGGTAATTTTTGTTTGATTTCTTGTTGATTTTTTTTGCGTCCTCTTTACTTCTACATTTGATCACTACAATTTATTTCAGTGAATTTATTCCAAGGCCTAATTTGCTTATTTTCTCTTTATTTTCTAAATCATTGTCTGTTTTAACAGATGTTTGTTCTGTTTTTGGTTTCATAGTATTGTTTGATTTTGAGTTTTTTCATACACATGTTTGTAATTTTTCGTTACATCTGTTCTGTAATAATTTAGCTACACTTGGATTTTTCGAATTTGATTCCAACTTTTCGATTTTGTGTTAATTTTATTCAAACTCCGTATACTTGTTCTCCGATATTTGATAATAAAAAATTTATAATTTTGGTGTAAGCAATCATTTTTATTTGTTAATTATTGTTGTACGTTTTTTCTTTTTCTTGTTATCATCTCTGATCATTTGTTTCAATAATAAGATTTCTCCTCTTAAAGTTTTAATCAATTCATTTTTGTGAACTTCATTGTTTTTAGTTGAATACTGGTGATTTGTCAATGGGATTTTTAATATAACTTATTTGAGGTAACTTTGATTTTTTCTTTTGTTCATTTTATGAAAAATGAATTTCAGAATGTTCTTCCAGTGTAGTTTAAGAACTCTTGGAAAAGTCTTCGTCACAAATACTTTCACCTCTTTTCTTCCTTTTCATTGTTTTTTTTTTCATTATACGCTAGACTATTTTCGAAATAGTTTTTCACTAAATGTCATAATGACAATTTATAAATGTCCAATTTTTGCCGGATAAAACTGTTTTGATACAGAGAATCCACACAAATTTCGAAAAAAACTTATTTGTGAAACTTGTAAATTTTCTGGGAGCTTGCTCATTATATAATTGAACAACTTCAAAAGTTTTGATTTTCAGCCATGAAATTATCCGGAATAAAAAACAAGGAGCAAAACTTATTATTTAGTACACCTTTATCAAATTTGGTAGCATTTGCATTAGTGAAACACGTCAGTCGCAGCGCCATCAGCAAATAGATCAAGTAATACTCCTTGTAGCATCGTCTCCAGGCAGAGGCCTAATGCAAATATAACGAACAAATTTCGAAAATATCACTTTCAACTAAACTTTTGGCTAGTTAAATCTGTCAGACTAACTTTGCTTTTAATTAAACATATATTATCTATTATGATCAGCACTATACCGACTTCAAGATTATTACCCTTTATAGTGCATACCAGCAGTAATGTATCTGTTGTTTTGTATCGTGTTCTATTTTTTTTTTTTTTAAATGAGGCACCACGGTTGCCTTTTTAAGTATCTGTTTTTTGTATTTTTAAAGAATATAGAATGTTCAATGAATTTTGTATTTAACTACGCACAGAAACGGGAGAGCCAGCCACGGTATATGGCGAATTACCAATTGAACTGATTTTAGGCAGCACTGAACAGACATCGAGGACGAGGCAATCATCGGAATGGACATCAAGAATTCCAGAGGGTTAGAGCTAAATTTCAAGGACGACGTCCTACGTGTGAACGGAAAAAAGCTGGTGCTTCATGGAAGAAGTGAAGAAATGATTCGTGTATTATTGGCTTTAGATGTGAGCATACCTGAGAGGGCTGAAACCATACTGGAGGCTCGCATGGACAGGGGTGCGAGCAGGAGCACTGGGGCAAACCTTGATGTGTGTTGTTGAATTTGTACTGGTAAAGACGATGAATATCAATTTTTACCCGGTGACCATGAAGAAGGGAATAATTTTGGGGCACTGCTCGTCAATTTCCTCTGTGATTAGAAATGCACTCGGCACGGTTAGTCAACCTAACAAGTTGCCAGCGGAATTTGAAAAGGTGGTTGTCACCTCTTCCAAGGGTATAGAAAAAGCTCAACAGTCAAAACTGAGAGAATTAGACAGGAAGTACCAAGACATCTTCTATATTGGACAAGGAAATGCAGGTGGAACGAATCTCGTTCAGTACAAGATAGAAACTGAGGATGCCCGATCGAACCAACAGTCAGCTAAAAGACTTTTTCTCGCTAAGAAGGAAGACGCTGACTACATAGTCAGCGATATGGAAAAAGGAGTCATCGAGCCATCCGAGAGTCTATGTCCTCTCCAGTCGTGCTGGTGAAGAAGAAAGATGGATCAAACCGCTTTTGCGTAGACTATCGGACAATGGGGGTTTCTAGTCATTTTCAGAAAAAATATATTTCGATATAGTGCATTCATAAGTACCTTGTGTTCAGTTTTCGAAATTTTTTTTCGTCAATTTATAGAGATAAAAATTATTGAAAACGCCGAAATTAACCACCGAATTTAAACGACCAGAAGAGGCGGGAACGTGATGTACTTACGCGAGAGATTTCTACCTCCACAGTCCGATAGAATGGTGAAGAGGATGAATAAGACGATAAATCGTCACCTGTCCAAGGTAGTCTCCGACCACCAGAAGTTCAACCGGCCAAACTCCAGCTAGTATTATTATGGAACGAGTGCTGCGACTTTCGTTTCACCTGAAGTTTGGAACGCCACCAGGACAAAACACTGCGGAAGAGGAAAACGTCAGCAAACTCCGACAGAGAATGGACGACATCCAGGAACGAGTCCGTTTGAACATCCAGAGTGCCAGCGACAGAATGAAGGAGACCTATGACATCAGGGCCGATGCTGGAGGATTTTAGGTTGGTAATGGGGTTTGGCTTTACAATCCCAAACGGCGCCGTGGCCTATCACCAAACAAAGTTGCGGAACTTGTGGGAAGGCCCGTACAAGATGATGAAGAGAATAAACGACCTCGTCTACCGAATCTATAAGCCACCCTGATGGGAAACCCAGGGTCGTTCATTTTAATTGATTGGCCCCTTACTCTCTAAATTATGACCAAGTTCGCACCCTCAGATCACCGGAGTATGAGTTGACGTTCCAGAAGTTGATGCCCTTATACTCAAACGGACAGAAAGTTCTACGTGAGGGTAACTCGAGAGGAGCGACGATATCTGTTTAAGGTGCCTGCGGATTCCTCGCCAACGCACTCTGTGGCAGAATACCTTCACATGCCCAGAGGCATCTCTGTGTTATCTCCCAAAAAGTTCGGTCGATTTCAGGAATTACGAGAACAGATTCCAAAAGTTGGAGGGGTGCTGCAATTGAAGAAGGGACAGAGAAACATCTACTGCATGGTTACCAATAAGCATTTTCGAGGTAGACCGACCTATGGACCTGGCAATCCCTAAATTGTACTGTGGGATTGATGGAGACTATATTAATATCCAACGGCGTCAAGTTTTTGTTGTGCTGAAACCACTTTCCACGATCTAACATGAAAAATGTGGAGTGTTACTTCCATCTAACTTTGCGGTGCAGATATGGGGAATCTTGCAGATATCGACTCACCTCTAGGATGACATCTTTGGCGAAATATCTTCAAGAATAGGGCAATGTAACAATTTTGGATCCGGACCTTACCGTTTGTGTTTGGATAATCGATCTCGGCTTGTTGACAATGCATGACATCATCACAATTTAGGATATTGATTTCAAATATTGAATACAGAACGACCAGAATGCATATGCAAGATATTCTTCCAAGTTTTAGAAGCATTTTCCTATCAGAAATGTTTTAACTGAATTACGGAAATGTTTCATATCGCTAATATTGTCGTGAATGGGGGTTGTTCACGACTAACTGGGGAGATTCTGATCCTTTATAGATACACTTTGGAAAAAATGTAAAAACAGCATTTATTTAACTATGCACTATTCTAAATTTAATCATGAAATGATTCAATTAATCCCTTCTTGTTCCTTTTTAAATGAATTAGTATGGGCAGGTAACTTTGCGAACGATGTTCTATATGAACTCAATTTCTGTACTTCGACCAACTTCCCCCATTGTCCTCACTAGCTTTGGGTGCCGCCGAAGCCTAACTTCGATTCCCTGATCGAACTATCAGTGATCTACTCCAAAAGTCTTATTTATTGTTTAGAAAACGTACCAAACATAATTAGGGACAAGTTGTGCTTCAAGACGTAACAATTTTATAACCCACTTACAGAATAGAAATAAATAATTCATTATATGGTATGTTCGAAATATTTTTGTATAATATCTCCGATTTGATTTGGTAAATGAATACCGTCAGAGTCGCTAGAAGTACTTTCATATGGAATGAGCAAAATATCATGTTCAATTTCGAATTAGAAAAAAGGAAATAGAAAATTTGAAATTCTGGGTATCTTGCTTGGTTTTTCGGATAATCATGTTTACGTGCAAACTAAAATATTTAAAAATTGTAACACACATTGATTATTGTTTTCATTTCTAGGTTAGTCATGCAGGGATTCACTTGCAATATAGACAGCAATAGAAGTTCAATAGCAAGTGATTCAAGTATTCAACAGACTGTTCCGTGTAGAATTCCTGTTTCTAGTCCTTTACTAATAGAGCTTCTTCATATTATATATCATGCTGCAGGGCGATGTGGGGGTGTTGCAGTGCAAGCACTTCATGATGTTATACACAGGGCACGATATGAAACCTATGCAGGTAAGGCTGTTAGTTTCTTATCGAAAACTAATTGATTTCTAAATATTGAATATCTTTCTGACCTCATCTACACCTGCTCTGCACCCAAATTGAATGAAATAAAGATTCAAAGAAATACATTACTTTTATACTTCTCAAAGTCTATCTGGGATTTTGAAATTGTATGTATTATAGTTTAGGGAATATCACCTAATTTACAAACATTATTGTTATTTTTTTGTTCTGAGTTATATCACACTTTCTTTTGTGCCATATGAACAAATAATTTTAACTAGTTTGTCGATTCTTGTTTTTTGCAAAAAAATATTTTTTTAAAATGAGCACATGGTTGCATTATAGCCCCCAGGTATAATTGTACAAAATTAACTTCGAAAATTCAATAGTTTTACGCGTAATTGAATACGGGAAGATGAAAATTTACATCTTCAAAAATTAACCTTCATCATAGCATACTAATACGGAGCTGAATTTAAAATCGCAGTTTTTTTAAATAGGATCTATAGCATAGCGGTCAAAAACACTTGGTCAGAATCCAAGATATTCCGGGTCCGAATCCCGGTTGAATCCCCCCTTTTTTTAAAATTTTGTTCTACTTTTCAACTTTCTGTCTGCTTTGCAAAAAACTTATTTTCAATTTAACTTTAATTATATCTGGGAAACGAAACAAAGATCAATGCAATCTTTATGAAATCTTTGACTTGTTTTGGTAGTAGAACTGCCAGAATAGTTTTTAATGTACCATGAAATAAAAATACAAGAAAGGTTAATTTTCACAAAAACATTGTATTCACTTTTTTAAGAAATAATTATAAACTCATTGAGATAATAATAATAACACTCCCTCATAAACACTCATAGACTGTACCCAAAGGCATAGCCTGAGCGGGTAGAGGATTGTTATTATTATTATCTGCCGTCACTGACTAATTCAACAAAATTCAATAAGGTCCACTACAAATTCAGAATATTTCATTTAAGTTTCACATTACTTCCTCAGAAGTGTAGTTTCACTGTTACTTTATAGAAGTTATCCTAGCTGCCAACTCTGTCAAAAACCTTCTTCAGAACTCCCCAACTGTATCAGCTGCTCCAAGGCCTTCCCATAGTCACAGTATTTCCAAATCGATGATAACCAACGCATCCTTTAGAACGAAAAAGCTGCCTGGTAAGTTATTGCCCAAGGAAGACAAGAAAATTTGAGTATGAGCTTGAACTAGAACAGAGTACATTTCGAATTGAAGAATTGGAAGGTAGGGTTGTTGTTTGTGGTGCTGTTATCGCTTTTTCGTAACTTTTTTTCCTCAATGTTTGTACTATGTAGGGTGGACCAAAATTTACTCACTATGCAATACCTTTGTAACAAGTTAAAAAGTTTTGTTAAATGAATTTATGAGAAAATATCAATGATAATTGCTCATGCATTCCTTTCAGAAATTGGTACTGAACGTAGTTTGCTCAGGTGTACTACACTTCTACTGAATTCTAGATTTTTAAAAACGGAAAATTAAAATTGTAAATTGCTATCCCTGAGTAATGTTTTAATTTTTTCAGCAATTTCATAAAAATTCAAACATTTCATTTGAAATATTACCAAAATACTCGATTTTTAAAGGATACAGCAACTTTTGAAAAAATAACAACCAAATGTTTCCTAATTACTTACGCACGCACTGATTCAACTTCATTTTTCAATAATGATTCTTGTACCTTTTCTGTTCATGAAATATTGAGAATTGGAAAAAAAATTATGTGAAAGTTAGGGAGGGGCGATTAGGGGAACCTATTTACCGTACGGCCCTGTTTGAAGTTACAAAAGCACTTTATTTGCATTTAAATTTCAAACTACATGCTGTCAAATGACATAACAAATTTCATCAAAAAAATATGAGGCTTTATTGAGTTATTCTGGAAAACATATTTTATTTGTCCACTTTCAACACTCTGCAACTGAATACTTAGAGGATTTGTTTGTGGAAATTAAATAAATAAACTTTATTTTCCTTTTGACAATTACATTTCATATTGTATAGGAATCGTCGGTATTGACCTACAAACTAAATGGACATATATTCCTCTAGACTATAAAAACAATTACATAGGAGGAAGTCTTTTAATTTTTTCTTAAAAATACCCAATGTTTTACTGTTCTTTATAGTAACTGGCAGTAAATTGTAAATTCTGGGAGCCATAAGGTTAGGAGAATTGTAAGCCAGTTTACCTTTACCAAATGGGACATACATATCATTTTTGTGTCTGGTATTCACATTATGTGAATGTGAAATTAAGTGAATGTTCTACCGACGGAGTTTTTCCCCTTCACTCTGGGACACCCCCATAATAGCTATTCATGTACCAAGTGCGTACCCGGAGGGTAACATTCATCAGAGGGCCTGTGGCCGAGGGATGAATGTTGCCCGATGGGCGTTAGGATCTAGTGACGCTCGTTGTACATACAAGATTTAATTTTTCACGAAAAAATTATCTTAAACGACGTTGTTTACTTCATAAATTTTTTATTTTTCACGAAAGAATTATCTTAAACGACGTTGTTTACTTCATAATACATAGGATTTTGGTTGATTGCGTAATTCAATGAAACTCGGGTATGTTGTGTCCGTAACACTTTAAACCATAATCAAATCGTATGATTAGTTGCGGAGAAACAGGGTGATTTTGAAAGATGTTACGATAACACAAAATGAAAGTAATTTACCCAAATTAGGATTATTTCTGATATATTCACGTATAAAATATGTCATGCTTTTGAAAACGCCATACTATTATGATTCAAAACAGTATTTAGCTTACCGGGGGAACTTAAAACATCCAATTTCGACGTTGTTTACTGTACAGTGACACAGATATACAGGCTGATTCACGGTGGATGGCACATTAGACGTTTCTGGTGAACCAGACAACGGATCACTTTGAAAATTTAATGGAGGGCATATTCGGACATTCTCTAGCCAACTAAAATATTTTCGACAATGCGGTGTTGCCGCTTCTATTAGAAAGCAGTAGCAACTTTGATTTTTCAAATGGAACACTCTGTATATAATATTATTTTTGGAATCTCCAACAATTGCCCGACAACTTTTCTTGATATTTCCCTATACCTACCTGTTACCGTTTTCGAAATAAAAATTAATTTAAATTTTTTTCTTCGAAAATCATGACTTCTAAAAATGCCGATATCTTTTAGTTAAGAAGTACTATGATATCGAAATATGGTGCTTTTTTTAAGTTTATCCAAACATATTGAAATTGTTCTGAATTCGTATAAATTTCTTGAGGTTCATTGGCGGTAGATTCGGATACATTTCATTGAAGTTTCTACATGTTCTGCTGATAATTTTGTCACACTGTCCAAAAATAATAAACAAATTCATAAGAACTTCGTTTGAATAGTTTTGTTCCATCGTTTTGAAGGTATTTGCAACTTCTGAAGTGACGAAAATGTCGATATTATTAGGAGAATGTCACAACGCTACTGTCAAATAGTAATCATGGCCTGCTTACCAAATACCGAATGGAAATACCATTCTGAAGGGACATTTTCACAAATAAATGCTCATAAGTCCGAAACCTGACTAGTTAGGTATAGGTATGATATACATAGAAAAAATGCAAATTTCAGCAGCTTTCCAATAATATACAGGGTGTTCCATTTAAAATAATCAAATTTCAGCAACTTTTTCAAGCAAACGAAAAAACTGTATTTTTTTACCACCCTGTATTGAAGTAACGGAGATTAGGCTGACGTGTGGGAAGTGTCCAAGTATCACCTAACTCCAAACCAAATTTCGATATCATAGTACTTCTTAACTAAAAGATATCGGCATTTTTAGAAGTCATGATTTTCGAATAAAAAAATTGAAATAAATTTTTATTTCGAAAACGGTAACAGATAGGTATAGGGAAATATCAAGAAAAGTTGTCGGGCAATTGTTGGAGATTCCAAAAATAATATTATATACAGAGTGTTCCATTTGAAAAATCAAAGTTGCGACTGCTTTCTAATAGAAGCGGCAACACCGCATTGTCGAAAATATTTTAGTTGGCTAGAGAATGTTCGAATATGCCCTCCATTAAATTTTCAAAGTAATCCGTTGTCTGGTTCACCAGAAACGTCTAATGTGCCATCCACCGTGAATCAGCCTGTATAGTGCCAATAATTGTGTTTCAGCCTTAAGGCTGAAACATTGGAAGTTTTATGTTTTTAGTTTTAATTTTCATAATTTTGGATATTCTTTAAAGCAAAACCATCATTGCCATAATTATTCTGATTACACCTCAAATAATCTTATTGGTAAAATTCAAGCTTTATATTTTTCAATACTGTTTTGCATCTTGTTTTATTTTAAAAATTATTTAAAATCCCAAAACTTGAAACCTATATAAAACTTCCATTGTCTCTACGGCTTAACAGGATGCAAAACAGAATTGAAAAATAAAATGGAACAGTAGTACAGTAGCGGAGAGCTATATTGAAGAAAGTATCTCCTCGAAGAACAAAATTGCTAGAATGATAGCCCATTCGGTTTCCGAAAAAGAAAATGTTAACGTTCCGAAAGAAACCGAATGCACATTGAGGATTTCATTATCGGTCAACTCACAGAACTTCAAACTTGGTACTAATTTTTCAAGAACATTCGAAAATTGTAATTTCTATTTGAGAGAAAATAATTAGTCCCTTTTTTATATAGAGTTATAAAAAAAACTTTTCTGAGTAATTAATTTATTGAACTACAGAAGAAATCGTTTAGCGGCCGTTATGATTCATAATGCCCTCCATAACGCCCCAGGCGATATGGGTCTGTTAATAGCAACCGTTGCCAAGGTATTATAAAGCAGTAATGGATAAGTGAAAAATAAATATAAAATGATTTCTTTTTCAATGGTTTCAGAACAGCTGAAGATATTTTGGATTTTAGAGGGCCTGAAAACAGTTTTTTTTTGTTTTAGAATTATTGAACAGAACAAAGCTGTAGTATTTTGGTCCACCTTGAATTTCAGGAATTAGATTCGAATATCCCATTAATTTAATGGTTGCCTATTTATTTTTCGCGCAGATGACATTCCCATTCAAGATCCAAACCAGCTTCTCCAGTCTGAGGCTGCTCTAGACTCCATTACCGAAGAGCAAGAAGATGTCGAAAAAACCAAATCTAAAGGTTCCTCTGGTGCTTTGAAACACTTGCCGAAAATTCCTGGCATTGGCAAGAAACACAAGTTGAAAAACAATCCTCAGCAAGGAGAGCCGCAGCAGCTGGAGCTGACGGGTAGCGGTGATGCCCTAAACGAATGTCTTGTGAACGATGTAAATCATTCTGTACATGTAAGCGCTGTTTAAGAGAAAATTGAAAGTAGTTCTAAGTTAGGAGGCGGTACCTTTGGGTTAGTTTTCTAATAAAGTATTCAAATGTATTCATTGTACATTTGATAACCATATTTTTTTAAGGATTGGGTATACATTTTATACTTTGAATTACGAATAAACATAATATTATTTAAAATATATATCATTGTCATATTTAATTTCGAGAGAAAAGTATTTGTTAAAGTAAAATCTAGAAGTTTTATATTCTGTATGAAAGAATCAAATGGAGGAAAGGGTTAGAGAAGTTTCAATGAAAACACCGAAATTTGTAAATGTTTTCTTATGAATAATATATAAAATTATCTCAGGAAATATTCAAAAATACAAATGTATATTTAGAAAGAATATTCATAAAATGTATCAAAACCACAAGTGTATACCTTGAAATGCACAATTTATACCAAAGAACTCATAAAAATTGATGATCTTATTTTTTGAAGGATATAAATTATTAAAATCTCGAAGGTACTTGAGGAAACTAATTTCTCTATGAAACAGATTTTTTTGGCATGGTTCTGATGGCTTGAATATTATCAATTTTACGTGTTATATTTCAGTATTAAAGTCTACCCAACAACAAGAATTGCATTATAAATTAATGAATAATGCAAGGCTATAGAGCAAACACAATGAGTATAACATGGTTAAGATCTAACCAATCTAACCTAAAGGTATTGCTTTTGGATATTTGAACATATGAATTATTTTTTCTATAAAAGTATACAACATAACTATTTCAAATTTTGGATGTGATCGTACTCATACTTTTCAAAAATTAAGTCTTGAATAAAATGCCAAACTATGACTTGTCAATGACACTATGAGAAGAGTATTTATTATTTTAATCTTAATTGTTAATAAAGGAAATATTCTTGATGGTAAATGAAATTTGTCTTTTGTTGACAGTGAATTAATTGACAAGGCAGTAGTTGATATAATGAAAAATATAAGCAATACAATATGTGTTGTAGATAATTTTTTAATTTTCTATTGTGATATGGATTAGTATTTGTTATACATTATTGTTGTTTAAAAATTATCACTTTCAGTGAAGTTTTGAATGCGTGGTAGAAAGGTATAGTTTTTGGCATAAAACCAGGTATATAAAGTTTTACCTCAAAAGATTTTACAATTGTAATGAAACAAATTATTTCGGTAAAACCAAAAGTACGCATCTCCGCATTTATTATCCGCCCAGTAATATTCCATGCTAGTGGGGAGTGCTTTTTCTCACTTTGCTCGCGAATGGCGCTGCGACTGATTTTTGTAAGTCACGGCTTTATCCGTTTGCGAAGGCTATAAGGCGTTTGTAAATTATCGTTCGTTTCATGGAACAAGACGACTCTAAATGTTGAACTATCCTTGCACTGATAAGAGGCAAGAACCATTTCCAATCAAATAAGGGCTACTATTCAATTGCTTTATTACAATTCCCACTCTGACTTGGTTGAGTGGAAGAATAGCTTTGGTTGAGTGGAAGTAAGTAAAATAAAGTCCATTTATTAGATGTTTGCCTCATATTTTCCACTTTGTGGAAATGTGTGGAAGGAGAGTTGAGTATTTTTGGCATTACCAAAATTATATTTCATTAAATTGAGACTCTCCAATATAAACTTTTTGAACTTTGTTCATTTGTTGAATTTACAATTGTATAATAAAAAAAGCTGTTATTGGCTGATATAGGCTATGAGATGTCTGATATAGGCTATGAGATGTCTGATATATAACTCTCGGATATAATTTCTATTCAGAGATAGTGTTTCCATCTAGACTTACAATTAGGTATTGTTATTATTCAAGGACCACAAGAGTTTTAATCTTACCATCAAAATGTCTTTCGTTTCTTGCAATAGTACTGAAATGAAGCACCATGTGTTTAGAATAATTCAATCTGTAATTCATTGAATACATGGGTACTTACTGATCTTGAGTTTGATAATTTCAAACTGTGGCCATAATGGTCTCTGCCTATTCTGAATATCCTCAACAAGATATTTTTATTGAATGTATTGTTGAAATCAATTATTATTAACTTTTCAGTTGTCTTTAATTCATATTCAAGATTTCTTTCCATACAATTACCTATACCCTTGTATTGAAAATTCTCGGTTATTCAAATGGCCAATCTTCCTTAAGATTAAAATGAAAGATATCCAAAAAATTAAACGTTGCATTTCTTTCAAAGGTGTTATTTTTATATGTATCAAATTAGCTATTATGAAGATTTAGTTAATATCACTTGCACTGGTGTCTCATTTTTTTAGTCTTGCTATGCACTGACAATTATTTCAAAGATATACAATGTTTTTTAAAATTTTTTCCAATGAGATAATACAAAAATATCTTCTGTTATCACAAACTTTACAGTACTTGGTATAATTTATTCGTGTTTATCATGACAATTAAATAAATTGGGAAAACCGATAACAGCACAATTCTAAAAATTAATTATATTGAATAAAAAGTTTTGTTTTGACAGCTAAAATATTGTCATTCTTCTAGTAGTAGTATAGTTCAAGTAAACAATATTGTGTGAAATTAAAGTTGGTGGCACTCTCATAGGCCAAAAAATAATCTCTGGAAATGAACCATCTGTGAACTAGTCCACGTGAATTGTTTTCATCAACAGTGTCTTATGATTCGCTGATAAGTCATAAAATTGTATTTTAATTTCTCGGCGACCAACAGAAATTGCACAAGGTTATCATCGTCACATTGATGTTTAGAGTTCAGTTGTAATATGAGATTGGTGCTTATGAAATTGTCAAAGTTCCAAGTTATAAATACTCAGCTCCCATCCTATTTTGTAAAGGGCAACCTCTTGGAGATAGGTTCCATTATATTGTTTACTTCAACTATACTTATGGGGAGGCTACTACTGCAGCCAGGCGAGTTCGCCCCATGAGCACTTTCAGCCATCCTATTGAATCATTTAGAACTTGATCTAGTCGAACTATCAAATTAAATAGTTTAATCTGTTGAAAAAAATTTAGATTTGACTGCGGTTCGAACTCGATACCTCTAGCCTCAAAGTTGGACTATATTCTCCCTCGTCATGCTTTCATTCTTGGTGAACTATCTGTACTACCAGAAATATTAAACTAAAATTCAATTTTTTTCGTAGCCCCTCCATAAATGCGTCTCATGAATTTCTTCTTTTGTATCACAATATGAGTAATAAGAAAAATATTTCTTTTAGTGGTTATGTCTCAAAGTTTTGCTTCAGAGTAGTGAAAACATAGTATCGTTTATTTAATTTTTTACATAAAGCATTTATCTGAAAATTTAAGGCCAGTTCCTAGTCCAATAATTGAATGCCATGAAATTTTGTGTGTTTAGCTGTTGTAATTTCTGTACTGCTAAAGTTGATTTTCAGATCATTACTGTATTTTAATTAGCTAGTGAATTCTGCGAAAACCATTTCCTTGAAATTGTTCATTAGGTGATTTTTGTTATACATATTACTTTAAGTATTGTTTATCAAAACTTGTATTGGCAGATCGTTGTCTAGGGTGTTAGACCAAGAGCTCCAATTCAAAGGGTCCAAAGTTTATCCCCAACCTCAAATTTTAATTTTGATCCAGACAAACGATACCACAGAAGATTGTTTGTCTTGATCAACATTTTCATAAATATACTGAATCATATGAGCCAAAGCTATCTCAGTTGAGTAATTGGGTCAAAAACCATGCTGGCACGGGATGAATATTATGTTGTAGTCCAATATGAAGAACTGTTTCTCATATCCATGAATTTTGAGGAACAGCTGAGAAATAATATCATTTTATAGTTTTCAACGCACCGAGAATCAACTTTTTCGAAGATTGGAACAGTCTTTGTAATATTCGATTCGTTTTAGAAGTAGTTTTGAGTCAAGCAGAGATTACCCACTTTATTTATTAGTTCATCGACACTCTTCTGGAAGTAATAAACCTGAATGAATATTCACTTCAAATCGTCATAACAAAAAATGAAGTAATTTTGTATATTACTTCCTTTATTTCACATTAAATGCGGAATGTCCAATTATAAACAGTTGAAAGTTAAATACTATTATCCATTTTCAGAGATCTAATAAAGTAACACAGCCTAGCAACACAATTTTTTTGTTATCAATCTCAAATACTACTATAAATGGGTGATGGGCCATCGCTTCATCTTTTGTATGGAAATGGGTTTTGGATGACACTTTGAATGCTACTTTTTCATTATATTTGGTATGATTTCATGCAAATTACTTATCATATATAATAATATATATGATTACATGCCCGCCATAAAGTACGTATCATATAGGAAAAACGTTCATTATTGAAGCAAAAAATTCAAGATGATTGGACATGTCGGACAACCAGAAAATCAATTTTGACACATGTCGCTTTATCAAAGGTATGGCGGCAAAATAATAAAAATTACTATGTAGTGGCAAAAGGTAGACTAAGATGGCTAGATATTGAAAAAAGTTATTTAAAAGAGTTACTTTTAACTTAATTTTATATAGTTTCGGGCGAAAATTTGAGAAATTTGATGGCATTTTCCGATCTCATCACAAATATCCAATGTTTTTCTTCTATATGTCTTGATTATAGTGAAATATTTGTGTTTAAATGATAATACAAAACTTCCTTATTTTCTCCATACCAGATAGCACTAAATTGAAAACGTTGGTTTTTGCCAGGACCCTTACTGGTACATTGATTCATATCTAATAGTAATATCAGAATTCCACAGCGTTTTTATATGCCAATCCAAAAATATTATTATTTCTTGATTATAATCAAGTTTAAATGATGTATGTTATGGTGCATCAAATCAAAGAGGCTGACAGTTTTCAAGTTTATGTGCGAAGTAAAACGTTCCTGCCCAATAATCATCGAAACTTGGTTTTCATCAACATCGATGTTTTTGTATTGCAATGTCACCACGATAATCGTAGAAATCTGATAAAACTGTTAGATATGAACCCATGTAACAGCTAGGGTTTCTGGAAATTTTTTTTTTCAATTTAATGCCATTTGCCTTCTGGGGCCCGATTCTCAAATGTCTATTACCCTTTGTCGCATGCGACAAAATATTTCCATCTTTTTTAATGCACATCGGAGAAAATAAGAAAATTTTGTCATTATCATCCAAATAGAACAGCATCACTACAGTCGAGCAATTAAAATTATAGGGATTTCTTTGCAATCCAGTGATAACGCGACGTATCAAAATTGATTTGCAGGTTGTAGGACATGCACAATAGATAACCCAATTTTTTTTTGTAATATTTGGTAATACACTTGTTTCCCATATGTTACATACGTTTTAGCGAACACTGTATACATATATAGATATGGATAAGGATGTTTAGTATGAGAATAGCATTCAAATAGAAAATAATTCTCATGGCAGTAAAAAAACGATTTTTTATGATTTTCTAATAATTTCTGAAAATGAATTTTTCATACTTATTTTTTAAAATGACGCTTCTTCACAGCAATTTTTTATACGCTTTCTTGTAATGAAATCAGTTTCAATCTCTGACTTTTTTTCTCGATCAACCATCATCAATTTATTTGTTTTAAGTATCTACGGCTGATATGATGAAGACAGTTTGTTGAAGTATTTTTCATTCTGTATTTAGTGAATCAGTATATGACGGGTTCATTACGTTTAAAACAACCCAGAATCTTGGAAAAGGTTTTCTAGTACAGGTCTTAATTGAAAAACAAATTGTGAACTTGGGTACCGTAGAATTGCTATGTGAATAGCCTTTCTGTATATGCAACTTTTTTCCCATTTAACCAAAACTCCGATATTTCCGATATTTCCATGGTAGACACTCCTTTCAATATTGGAATATTTGGTGTTTTTACAATTCAGAAACGTATAAAATTACCCAAACACCGAAACTACGTCAATTTCACTCAACGCGAGTTTCGCCAACTAAATTTTCATGAGGAGCCATACATTTTCTATCTTTCTGAGTAAGAATACTTATAATGAATTTAAAATCAACTGAAATTTATCAATCAATAATAATTATAACATCATTATATATTTTTTTAAATTAACATTAAAACTGGATGGAATATGGTCGTTGAAGTATGAATGCTAACGAAAAGGACTATAAATCGAGAAGCCTGTGTTGAAATCCCAATTGGTTCTTATTTTCAATTCAGTTTTTCATTTCAGAATTTCTACTAAATTAATATAACGCTCGTTTTACCAACAAAGTGAGCAACATCAGGAGCTACAATATGTATAAGCTTTAGCTCTTGACAATGCTACTTTTGTTGGGAGAACGCGCGTTGAATGGAATTGAAATAAATTTATTACTTGTTTTTTTTCATAGGTTATTGAACTGATACAATGAATTTTTTAGTGGATGAATATCACAGGGCCTCCAATCAAGCAAATAACTGTATATCAAATGAGCAACCGAATTCAAATTAATTTGAAGATAATTCACACATTCATTTGATTGACCTAAGGACAAAAGTACTAAAAAATACTCAATTTTTTTTGTCAAATTGATATAATTATAAATAAGGTATGTTGAACATAATATTGTGAACGCGAGTATTTCTAGGTGTTTGTTATTATTATAAATAATTATATTTGGTGTTTAGCCAGGTTATGGACGAGATCTGTTGTATCGTTGAATAAAACATCCTTTGAATGAGTTGAGTCTTACATCCACCTCCCCTTCCTCCAACTGAAAAAGTTTTTTCTCCATTAGTTTGTACTACCAATTGAATAAAGCGAATACATTAAAATTTTCATAAAAATAATTATTTCGAAAAAATTACAATTCGGATACAATCCCAATAATTTTGATAGATCAACTTCTTGCACAAATACGGATGTATACTGGGTGATTCAGCCAGTGATTCACGGCATTGTACATTTTTTAATTGAAGAAAAAAACATCAACATACCATGCAGTTTTTGAATGGTTTATTGAAAGCAATTGGGTCACTTCAAAGATTTTTTTTTCAAACTATTTGAAGCAGTATACATTTTCATCACAATTAGGTTGAGTAGTACTGGGGTTAATTGGCCTATGTCGCTAGATCTTACCCTACTGAACTTTTCTCTGGCCCTATCTCAAAGAAAGTGTTAACGTTTGAGTCCTTTCAAATATCGGTGACCTCCAAAACAGAATACGCATTGAATGTCAGATGTTGACCAGAGTGTTTCCGAAGAATAAGCACTCGGGTTGTTATGAACAGGGGACAGTTGTGTTTTAAAAACAATGGACGTTACTTCGAACATTTCATAGACTAAAAACTGTCTTTGATTGCTTTTTTTAATTTCTACTTCTTTGTTGATTTTCTATTTTTGTAGAAAATAGATGTTGAATATAAATAAAAAGTAATAAATTAAATTTCAGAACAATTTATTCTTGTATAACATTTTATATGGTTGAATTTAGAAAGACAGTCTATAATCTTTCACAAAAAGAAGTAACAATTCATTAAAAAGAAAAATAATAATTTGAGTTATTCAATGGCTTTCAAGATTTAATAAACCATTCAAGAACTGTATAAGGTATAAAGTTGAGATTTTTGTTCAAACAAGAATACATGGCTAAATCACTCGGTGTACACATTCTATGAATCTCATCAGAAACTATATTTCTACTGATGATTTTTTATGAACTGTTTCATAGAGTGAATGAGTTTACATAATTCACTCAAAATTATTATCATGTTAATACTCACCAAGTCTCCTTGATATAAATCTCTGTAACAGGAAGGTGATACACATTGCCGAATACAAAGGACTTTTGAGACTCCACTTCTTCCATAGCAGCCTCTTTCGCAAGCTGCTTCTACTTCTCTAAGCATAACTTCCTGTGGATCAATAATATCATATTATGCTGAAAAGGCGGAGTGTCAACAGAAACTGTTTGTTATTTGTTAAATGAAGCAAGCTGGCATGCGAAATTGTAACAGACGTCAAAGTCATGCATACTGGAGTTCGAAGTTTGACGTCTGTTAATATGGTACTATAATAAGTATTGACACCGACCGAAGGACTAATAGAGTCTCTTTCGATGTGCATGAGTGAATGTTTTCATCATCATTATTCTAACCATCATCTCACTCACTAACATGAAAATCTGAAATGAGAGTGTTAACCACCGGTTTACGAATAGGACTGGATAGCATTGTGGTTACGTGCATCCGACTGAAGATTGGGGGGTTCCGGGTTGAAATCCCTGCTGGTCCACATTTTTATTGTCAGAAAAAAGTGCAAACTCAATTGGCGACTTAAAATTATACCAGCAAAGTTTGCAAAACACGAAAATGATGTTTGCAATTTTGTGACCCCTAAATCTCTGCCCCTGAGACTGTTTTCAGCGTTATCCATGTTTTTTGGATGTTTCGTACGCATGACAAGTGTGCGAATTCAAAGCATTTTAGGGGTGACTGTACCATGATTTACCACAAATTTGCACAATGTTTACTATTTTGTTATTGTAATTAGCGCTAATTACTACGTAATTGAGGATTATTCATATTTCCAGTTGAAAATTGCAGGTGCAAATTTCAAGAGGAATGTAGAAAAGAAATTCGTTGATACATGTACAATTTGCACAATGTTTGCAATTTTGCCCAAGGAGATATTGCTAATTAGCGTTTTATGTGAATTTGCCTAATTTCCGGTCCCCAGATTTTTGTGCAAATTTTTATATTGAGTCTTTACTGGATACCTTAACATATAACAGTGCTAAATAAATGTTTGTAATTATTGTGAATTGCCGGTCTATTTTGCCTGGCCTATAGGACAATAGAGGAAATCTCGAAATTTTTCAAAAATATTAACGAAGATATCAGTTGATTTAGTTCAATCTTGAAGGATCAGATCGACCTGCAAGGTATAAAACTCTATTTCTTGAAAATGAGTGAATTCACATAGCATATATAATGTTAAGTGAAATCTCAAAAATGGGTTTTCCCTTTTTTCAAGTGAATAATTTCTTTGTTTCGCTAAGGCGTATATTTTCTTACGTAATTTCATAGATTCTGGAATATATTCTGTGGATAAGTATCATCATGTACATGATTAATATTTGAGATATTCAATCTATATGGGATACAATTGAGTAAATAATGAACATCAGATGGATAAGAAAATTCAAGTCTCGTTCAATTATTTGAAATATTACTTTTAGTGGTGAGAATCTTACAGAAAAACTTCCATCTTGACTGATATAGGTATAATTTTTTTAAAATTTAGATAGTGCAAAGTTGTAGATAACCGTTTAAAAATTATTACCCTTTATCATTGCATCAGCATAGGTCATATACAAGCAGTAATTAACATTGGCAACACTAAATAAACAAATAACTATCTGATCAACTTGAGGCTTGCAAGTTGTATCAGGGGAGGTTGAAGAAACAAATCTATTCAATTTTTGCGGTTGATTGCCATCATAAGTAGCTTATTGGTCAGATTAGGTTGGGATTCCCTCTACCAAGGATGACAAATACATTGTCTGAAGTACTTACTGATTCAATTCTTAACCTTTAGAGGAGGGAATCTCAACCTGATATCACCTATAAGCGCTGGCGAAGGCAATCAACTTGATTAACCCAACTTCAAAAATAAAAATATTTATATACTTAGACAAAATACATTAATTTCTTCAATCTCCCTTAAATACAACATATGTTTTATAGAAAGACTTGCGATTAGGCTTTGTACCTGTCCATAATTTTTATCAATAAACTTTCTAGCAACTATAGTTATTTCCAAGTGTCACTAGTTTTTGTTAGGGCAGGCTCAATAGAACCGATTCACGTTCGTTTAACCAACAAACTTGGAATTGCCAAATATGTTTTTCCTATACCACACACTTGTTTCCATCACAGATAATAGGCGAAATTTATTTTATTTGTTCAATAGAACACCCTCCAAAGGAGTTGGACCATATTTTCCTTTCTCCGGTTAATGTCTCATTATCCTGTACCATCGTGGAAATACCATCGACTGGACAATCTGCTATCTCCAGTTTGTATACCATCGGTAGTAATTTATTAATCCCCCATAACTTTTTCAAAGGGCTCCTATATGTCGGCCTTTTAGCGTTTGTGTATATATAAGGTGACATGTGACATTACACTGTTTTCTGAATAGATAGGTATATCTCAATCTACGTGATAAAGCGGTCTAATATACAGCACGAATTGATTTATTACATGTAAAATAAATTAAAGTGAAATAATGAAAATATAAGTGGTCCATGCAAGAAATATCTTACGTTTTTATTGCTTTCTTTATAAGGAAATTCAGTGAAAATGTAGTTTACTTTCTCTTCTAGACTCTGATTCAAAGACAAAACGATTATTATCAACGGATAATTGGATATCATTCTAACATAACTTCAAAATGATGCTGTACTTGTCTTTTCTCTAGGTAAAATTTAAAAATCAATATATGGAAGTTCAGTCACGACATGCGTGTAACGACCAGAAACCCAGCTATACAAGTGCCTACTGATTACATTCCACTTTCAGGAAAATAGCTAATCATACGGAGGATTTCTTGACCTAGTTTTCCGGGTATTTTAACATTCCATAGTCTATAGTAACTCTGCGATCTCAAGATTGATGTTTTCATTGAAATTATAAAATTTTGTCAATACGTATCGTTTTCTGAAATTGAATTTACATTTTTTCATTTTCAGACTGGAAGGTTGAAATACCCAGATAACTGCCATAAAGAAAAAAAATGCTCGATAAAATCAAACTTTCAATCAGTGATGACGAGGAAGCCGGGGCACGGCGCAGTGGTAGAGTGTCCGACTTTGGGAACCCCGGATTTTTGCCACAGCCTTTTCCGGGATCAGCTCGCAAATGATCAGTCTCAGATAAACTTAGACAAAATGCAGTATTTACATCGAATGCAAATGAACGAACAACATAAGCTTTGCAGGAGTCGTGTATAAAACCATCTACTACCGTCATAAGTTGAATAATTCGACCAAGGGCCAACACCAGCGGAGGCGGCTATCAGCGCCCCTAACCGGCACCGTAGGTACCGTTTGGCACGAGCGTTCGCCCCAATGCTCAGGAAACTGGCCAAACTAGGGTGATCCCTTTTCTGTCCTAAAGTTATATCTCCACCAGAACAGTACACAACATGGACATGTCGAACATCTTTTGAAATAGATAAAAACTCACCGTTTTCAAAATTAAAATATCTCTTCAGTTTTTAATGATTCTTGATCTGTATTTATGGACTACCTTATTTGTTAATAAAATGTTTCAACTTCATTTGTACTAGTTTTTCGTGAGATTCAACAACTCTAACAATTGTAAAATGGTACGACGAGGTAAGTTACACATGGTGCCATCAGCAGTTTGCAACATTGGATAGCTTTCAAAAAGTTAGGATAGGAAAGTGGAATACATTGTGATCCATTTGTTACGATTTTCTCATTGAACTGGTGCAAAAGTAGTCGAAATAATTATTTACAAGTGTTCATAAGTCCAAAACTATTAACTTTTTTGATAGAAAACCATTTATCAAACTTGTTCAGAATTCAACGTAGAATGTAATAATGCAATGAAATATAGGGTATCCCATTTAAAAAAATTTACTTCTAAATCACCTTGCTTTTTTGAGACACTCTGTATGAATGAAACTTAAACCATTAAAGAGATCGAATGAAACCCTACAACTTATGTATTTAACATTTTTTTGTAATATGTAGAATAAAGAAGTTACAGGGGGGGCGACGGACTTTTGGTCCTCACTGTATAATGTGAGATCGTCCCGCCGATGGATTATTTTCAATTGAATGTGGTAGCTCGGCTCACACGGATTCAAAATCAGTGGATAGCTCTACTGATGATAATCACTTCTGAATTTCATTAAAGTTACTAGTTTTCGTATTTCACCGCCATCTTGGAGGGTTACTGTAGAGGTTCGACTACGGCTTGGCGAATGCGTGGATTTGTATGAGGTGGTTGTATAAGAAAATCAAACAAGCTAAATCTTTAACAAACCAGCTTTATTGATAGATATAGTGCCAGAATAATGAAGTTAACAATTTATAATTATAAGATGAGGGGAGCGTTTTTCTCACTCTCTAAATTATTTAAGTCCACTTTCTCTATTTTATATAACAAATAAGTTTCCACAGTTCAATACCCCTTTAATAAATATATATTAGTGAACAATAAAAGTACTAATGAAAAAATTATAAAACGGTGGGAGTATTTCCCTGAATACCTAACTAGTATAAGTGTGGATTTATGCAGCATCAAGAAACAAGTATCATGGAACAAGTTTATGTAACAATTATCAATTATAAAGTTAAACTCTTTATTTTCTAATGAGCGTGTCTATGCATACAATTAAAAATTATCAATTAACAAGTAACAAGTAAAAGTTGGCTGCATATTTTGAAAGTATTATTATGGAAATAAGAAAATATGTCTTTAGGTAAGTTAAATTAGGTCAGTTCCCATTCCATGCTGATTTTTAATCAGTCTGCATAAATGGTCACATTTTTGCCACTTGTCACTTGATAATTGTTGCATGATACTTGTTCCATGATACTTGTTCCATGATACTTGTTCCATGATACTTGTTACCTGATGCTGCATAAATTCACACTAAATATCTAATTTGATAAAAGTAAAATAATTGATAAGCGGCCCATTTAATTACTCCTCCCTGAATATCTTATATGCAAAAGTAACCCAATTCAGCTGTTTGATGCAGTTAAACTGTATGTCATATGCCACCTTGATTGTTTGAGACTGATATCTACACACATACCTACATTGTTCAATATATTACTGGATACTCTCACCTGGAACTTCTATAATCCTTGAAGGATATTTTAACACGAACTGTTCCACCAATTATAGTGAAACTACATAATGAAAAATGGTCCAAACACCGAAAATCGCTTTGAATTGATTTAGCAAAATCGTCTCGCGTAGCGTTCTTTCATAAACGCTACAAAATTTTCGAACATCTCAGAGTCTCAAGTCTGTAACTCCTCGCGCGCTTTATGCTAATCCCCGATTCCTATTTTTGATTCTCATCATCCCTAAACCAGTCATATGGTGGCTTATCCAATAAAAAGTGATTTTCGTCGGCTTGTTATGTCACCCTCTTGCAACTAGCATATGAGTTGTCGTAAATTATCGATCGGTTACTGTAATAATTAGAAATTTAGTAATTTCTATAAGAAGCTTGCATTCACCGCTCGCCTCTAGATGTAGCCCTAATGCCTGTAACGAGGCCCTTTTAACCTCACTATAGAAATCAGGTCCCCTTTTCTCTAAAAATTAAACTTGAAATTGATTCCACATTCTAGAAACTATAACACAAAAGTTGTAACGTAACAATTATAGACATATTAAACATTGATAAAATATACAAATATTAGGTAATCCTTTACAGCAGAAAAGTTGACGTCTACTTTCGATATAATCGGAAAAATCATCACTACAGTCCCGTGCTGGGCTGCCGTTACGTATCCCGGTGCGCCCAAAATGTTGGGCGATTTCATGTTCCTAAACTGACAAATTTTAGTCAGAATACCAACATTGAACAGTTAACTTGATTTCAATGATGTCACATTGAACAGCATAATAATTAACACCGTCTTGAATAAACAAATCAATAATT
Organism: Chrysolina americana; assembly: GCA_958502065.1. Lineage (NCBI taxonomy): Eukaryota > Metazoa > Arthropoda > Insecta > Coleoptera > Chrysomelidae > Chrysolina > Chrysolina americana. The sequence goes on from OY293410.1 coordinate 79,055,634, forward strand.
TAAATTAATATAACTCAATCTGGATCATTCTAAGATGAGGCTTATCTTCGATATTGCTGCGCGTTCCGGTTGAGTATTGCGAGTATTGCGACTATAGGCTACTACAGCCTACAGCCTGAATGGACTATGATTCTTCCAAAATATCCACGTGGCGCGCCCTCGGCAAGTGGGGGAGAAGTTAGACGTTTGCCAAGGCCGTCTCAATTTCATCTGTCTGTTGATACTAGTCTATCACTCACTAGCCAGTGAAAACTCACGCAGTCTGCCTGTTTGTGAGATTAAAATTTCAAAATGTATTAATTATATTCCATACCCCCTAGACCCCCTGGTAGTCTGTACCCTGCATAGAGCTGACTCTCTCTGGCCATGGCCGTCCACTGCCCTAAGTGCTCCTGCTGCCGTACACTCTTATCTCCATGTCCGATCCATACCAAATGAAATCAATCATTTCTAACACTTTTCCCCTATCCAGTCCTTCCAATCCATTTTCCAGCTTAGTTATGACAAAAAACTTATCTTGGATTCTTTAGCATAACAGCTTCGAACCTACATCGTGGTCGTTAAGACACTCCTACAATGTATGATAGGCACCCGCCTAAGTAGCAAAATCATTGCTTTATGGAACTGATATATTTTGTAAGTATCTTATAATTCCGAATTAAGGAGTATTTTATCACTTAGTAAGGTTGACTGCGACATCTTTGTGTTCGTAGAAAAATGTTTTTATAACATTATCGTATAAATAGTTATACAACTCGCATAATAAAACTGAAGCTTGCTTTTGGCTTAAAATAGTTTTAAAATGCATTATAAGACCGATTTGAAACCGTTTTGAACTAGTGATTTAAGTGCTTTATAATGATTATATAGTTTCTGTATAACACCTTTAAGTTCTGCGGCAAAGAACAGTTTTGTAAGAGTTATATACAAGCTGTATAAAAGCTTTATAATGCTGATGAATAACAGTTTTTTAGGATAGAGAAAATGGCTTTATAAAATAAGTATAAAATTGTTTTATAGTCTACCTATAAAGGCGTCGCTTACTCGGTTAAAAACAGTTCAGAGGAATAAAAACGTTATAGTGTGTGCGCAATAAATATTATATAAAACATTTTTATAGTAACTGTTTAATGCTCAAGTTTGCATTCTGAATTGTTACAAATTTCCGCATTATAAAATTTTCAACTAAGAATTATATTGTGCTTTAATTATTCTCTAAGTCCTTGAACCTGTTGAATACTATGGATTTATCACCTTGAAAGAAAATAAAAAGGAGTGGCCATTTCAAAAGAAATGTGAAAAAAAAAGTATCTGCAGATTTTAGATGAACGAAATGTATATCAACTTGGGTCGGGAGTAGATGTTGCGTCTCGTTGTAATTTGGAAGGAAATTTTTTGGTCCAATTTAATATTCCCTGACCATTTTCCCAGCTTTCCGGCACAATCGTCAATTCCTTTCGGCCCTTCTCTACCGTCTCCACTATTTTGAACATTTTGCAAAAATAATAGTAGTTCCACAATAACTTAATTTCACCTTATACCTATTAGAACAATTTTGGTGATTACAATTTACAGGTTAGGTTCTTTACAGCCAAAATATGCAGCACGAAGTAACGAATTAATTGTGAAGCGCAGCTTCAAGCAACCATATATGACTTTGATTCATAAGGCCGCTTGATGTTTCCCTACACGTTACTCACAGACAGATGGTACACGGGGTTGTCACATGTTGCAGAACTTCAAATACAACCAATGTAGCATACTTTTGACAGAGGTTTAACATTTTAATATGAGTCAATTCAATGGGTTAATACTCAACGGATTCATCTCTTTTGTATACCAATACGTTGTAATGAATTACACTGGGCAATAATTAGCGTTACTGTTATAAAGTACCTATCCCTTTTACCAAAAACTTTGGAAACATATATAAGATCATAGTAAGTAACGTGTGTATATAATCAAAGGTAACCATGATAATTTATTTCACAGCTTTTTTTATTTCATATTTTGCCATTTTCAATGTTTTGCAGGTATCATGGCAATAAACACTTTGTTGGTTTAACATTTTTGGTTATTCAAATAGCAGTCGCATAATGTTTTCACTGGTTGTTTTGGAGATGCTTAAGTTACTATCGGTAATAGCGGGGGGAAAAGAAGTATTTTTCCCCCTATCTTGAGGATCGAAAATTACGTTCTGATAAAATAAACTATTTTTGACCATTTTTACAGAATAGAGAAAATAAATAAAAAAATAGCTAATGTTAACCAGGGTTTGTGTTGGGTTAGAGTTTGTGTTTTGCCTTGAACTTTGATTTGGAGATATTTTAGCTGAGATATGAGAAGAAATCAACAATAAGACAAAGGAAATGTATCATGTTAAATGCATTAAAATTCCTTCAGTGCCTTTTACACCCCTAAACCAAGTTCAAAAAAATAATATGTGGCAACCTCTGAAATAAATAAAATCAAGGTAGGTTTGTCCTGGAAAAATTGTTTTATAGTGCCATTCAAAACAGCTCTATAAAATCATAAGGTTCTATAAATACACGTTTTTTATGATGGCGACTGTTTTACTTTCATCTTTTCGAACTATGACAACCATTTCGGTGAAGTTTTTATCTCTCCACGTTATGTCAACGTTATTCGATATAATCATTGTAAATTGCGTCTCTAAAGAAATAAAATGTATAAAATTTCTCCTTTGTTCACTTATAGGACGCTGACCAGACAGCGTTATATCATTCTCTTATAGCTATTCTTAAAATAGTTTTAAACCGCTTTATAGGATCCCTAAGAAATATAAGTATAATGGTTGTGAACCGCATATTTGGATAGGCTGTATAAATAATCTAATGGACATACTTATAAAATAATTTTTTTAACTATCACATACATTTTATTGAGAGGATATAATTGGTTATAAGCTATATGTTAAAGAACCAAAATGTTTTATAATTTGGGCCTTGTTTGGTTGTATACGTACTGCATTAGAGCTATAAATGGCGTTATAGGATATTTGTAGTTTTATTAGATTTGTTCTATAGCAGTTTATAAAACTCTTATAAAACAGATTTTGCTACTTGGGCGATAATAAAATAACAGTCATATTTATTCAAAATGAAATTACTACTATTATTATTACAATAAAAAAAATATAGTCAAGTTTATACTTAAACTATTATTATTATTTCTTCAAAATTCTCCCTTATAGCTCCCTCATATTTATATTACATCTACCCTCAATTTAAAATGACAAAACACCCAATTTTAAGTTTATGGTTATTATTATTCACATGAAATTAAGTTGAATGCCTGAAGTTTATTTTGATACCGAGAAGCACCCCATATTCATCGCCAACAGACCAAACACGCCCCAAGTTTAAAACGAAACTATATAATTATTATTGTTGTGAGACATGGAAAAGTGTAAAAATATATAGTGAAGCACTTACTTCATACACTTATACACACATCGGCCTACGAAACATTACACATACAAGAGTGGCATCAGCTACCCTCGCGGGTGGTCCCACCCAACCCAAATTCTCCATAAGATCATGATTCCTTCACACGACTCTCTTAAACACTAGATTATCTCAGGTCATAATGTAAAAACCTATTAAATTTATCAACCCAGAAAAAGCGACCTTTTTCTAGTTTGCTTATATTAACAGTATTAAAAGATTTCGTTATAAGATATGAATTCTTATTTCTCACTGAATAAAAACTAGACACACATATTATGATTCCTGAAAAATTAAAATCGAGTCTGATTTCATGACGTTTTTTATTTTTGTATAACTTCTAACACTTCTTCTGTTATTCCAAATTTCACATTTTTCGTCAAATTGACCAATGGTGCTGATATCTCAGTGATAGAGAAAAAAAAAACGGGTACCTAATCGTCTCTATAGTACCTATCTGGTCTCTGGATCTGGTAGTATACCTTCCTGGAAAATAATATGGCCCAAATACTTAATCCTCTTTCATAAAATAAAATTTCTTCGACTTTAGATTTACGTTTGCCCTACATAATCTCTCGAAAACTTTCTCAATGTGGTTCTCTTACCTCTTATATTTCTTGAGTTGATATGATGATGTCATCAAAATACAACATACGGGGTTAATTATGTAAGCGTCATGTTCATAGACCGTTGGAACGTTGAGCATTGATTAGTCCAAAGGGTATTTTAGTATACTCATAATGGCCTTGAAACGTGCTGAATGCTGTCAATGGTATCGCCTGCTCTTCCATGTTTATTTGATGATAGGCTTCGGCTACATCAATGATTGAGAATAACATAAGTGCTGGGAATTGCACGTTAAAAGGTCAGACTTTGTTAATCCTTGGCTTGCACAAGTTTCAACTTCTAAGGGCTCTCGTTCGTAGGGGAACGACAACTGGTTAACAGAAAAAAATAATTTTTTGAACATATATAATTTCCTGCCTTGTATTCCTTGATCAAATCTGGAATATTAGGCAGAGGATAATGTTGGAGGCAAAATCCAACAATATACCTAATTAGTGGTAGTATAATTTAAAAAGGTGCACGAAAAGTATAGTGACAGTCGTAAACAAGGCTGCAACGGCCAATAGTATGTCAGTCTTGGTCTTGACCTGAGACTTGCTTTGTAATAATTTCCAAATGAAAAATTTAACTAAATATATTACAATAAAAAAAATGTATAATCTGTCTTATTGGCAACTTACTCTATAATTACATAATTGTAAATAGTGTAAATAGAAGAATACAGTCCGCTAAAGAGTTTTTTATGAAGATTTCCTACAGATAATACTGTAGTAATACTGCAATAACCTAATTTTTCTAATTTATTTAAAACACTACTTGAAACAATTATTTACTAAATCATTTACTTCACTATTTAATTTCTCCTGTGTCAGTCTCTATCCACGAACTCTGGAACTATATTGGATACTCTCTGTGACTGTCCCTGTCGCCCTCGGCAATCCAGCTTATATACTCCCAAGCAGATTCAATCCACGGCTCTCGATTATTCTGGATTATAGAACGATTCATCTAGATGGCTCTTAGAACCATATCGAAGAGATCGATTTTATTCGACATTGTTCTCGGCGATCCGTTGGCCAGTACAAGTTGTTTGCTTTTGAGGTCGACTGATTGGATGATCAGGGCCGGTCTCGAAATCGTTACATTACACCCTTCATAAAGACGTTTCGTCCCAAAATGTCATTTCTGGAGTGTGGAGATATCTGCAAGATTCTCCATATCTGCACCTGGACGTTCGATGGAAGTAACACTCCACAGTCTTCGAGATGGGTCGAGGAAGATGGTTGAAGCACACCAGAATCTTGACGCCACTGGATCTGAATATTGTCTCCATCATGCTCCTTATAACTCTCCAGTCCAGCCCATCAATCCCACAGGCCAATTTTGGGATTGCCAGGTCCACAAGATTCTGGTCCAACATCATGTCTTTTAATATGGTGAGACTCTTCCATCTTCATAAGACGGCTTATCTCGAGAATGCTTCTTGGTAACCAGATAGTAGATGTTTCTCTGACCCTTCCTCAGCTACAGCACCCCTCCAACTTCCGGGTTCTGTTCCCGCAGTCCCTGGAGTCGACCGAACTTCTTGGAGAATACTACGGCTATGCCTCTGGACATTTGGAGATCTTCTGCCACACAGTGAGCTAACGCGTAGTCGGCATTCACCTTGAAAAGGTCTTGTGGCTTCTTTCGGGTTACCCCATGTTGAATCTTCTGTCCGTTTGAGTACAGGGACATAAACCCCTGGAACGTCATTTCGTCTTCCGATGGTCTGACGGTGCGGACTTGGTCGTGGTTTCCGGCGTAAGGAGACAACCTATTGAAATGGACTACCCTAGGTTTTCCTCGTGAAGGCATATATTCGGTAGACAAGGTCGTTTATCCTTTTCATGATCTTCTATGGACCTTCCCACGAGTTCCGACGCTTCGGTGATAGTCCACGGCGACGTTTAGGGTTGTATAGCCAGACAAGGTCACCTATTTGATATCCACCAGCATCGGCCTTGATGTCGTAGGTCTCCTTCATTCTGTCGCTGGCACTCTGGATGTTCAAACGGACCCGTTCATGGATGTCGTCCATTCGCTGTCGTAGTTTACTGACGTAGTCATCTCCCGCAGTGTCTTGCCCTGGTGGCATCCCAAACTTCAGGTCACAAGGAAGTCGCAGCTCTGGGCCCATTATAACACTAGCAGGGGTTTGGCCGGTGGACTCATGAACTGCGGAACGATATGCTATCAGGAACAGATGAAGGTACTGGTCCCAATCCGTCTGGTGTTCAGAGACTACCTTGGACAGGTGGCAGTTTATCGTCTAATTCATCCGCTCCACCATTCCATCGGACTGTGGATGTAGATCTGTGGTCCTCGTCTTTCAGATATTTAGCACCTGGCACATTTCCTGGAACAGGTTCGTCTCAAAATTTCTGCCTTGATGCGAATGCAGCTCCAACGGAACTCCGAATCGACAAATCCACTCCTTCACCAAGACGTCGGCAACGGTGATGGCTTCTTGGTTAGGCAGGGCATAGGCTTCGGCCCACTTGCTGAAGTAGTCCATCGCCATAAGGCTGTACTTATTCCCGTGATCAGATTGGGGAAATGGGCCAGCGATGTCAATGGTGATCCTTTCAAATGGGCTGCCCACATTGTACTGGCGCATCGGGGCCTTTGGCCTTGTCCGTGGCCCATTGCTGGCAGCGCATACAGCACATTTTCTGTACCAGTCCGTGACGTCAGCTTGGCAATTGGCCCAGTAAAACTGTTACCTCACTTTCTGGAGGGTTTTCGTCACTCCCAGATATCCTCCGGTGACCCCATCATGGATTTCTCGGAGTACTTCCTGTCTTCTGTTCCTGGGAACCTGACGTCTTTCTTCCCCGCCATCCTCCGAATCCAACACACGCTTCAAGACTCCATTGTCTAGGGTGAAAGAGTTTCATTGGGCCCAGTAATATTTAACGACTGGAGAACAACTGGCTATTTCCTGCTATGACGGTCTTCGATTACTCTTCATCCAGCCGATGACTAAACCAAGATCTGGATCTTTCTCTTGGTCTTTCTGGATCTTGTGGTCATTCCAGTTATCATCGACCGCCGTGGTTCTGCAGAGTGTCGACTCCTTCTCCTCTGCTCGTCGGCAGTGCGAACAGTCGTCTGGGCACGGTCTTCGTTATAGGGCATCTGCATCCTTGTGGCTGGTTCCCGCTCGATGTTCGATCTCAAAGTCGAATTCTTGGAGCCTCTCAATCCATCGTGCCACTTGACTCTCGGGATTCTTGAACTGTAGGAGCCATTTGAGAGCTGCATGGTCATTTCTCAGCAGGAATCTTCGTCCATACACGTACTTGTAGAAGTGCTCTACTCCCTTAACCACGGCCAACATCTCCCGCCAGTAACTGTGCTCTGGTTTACTCAAGGTCTTACTGAAATAACCGATGACCTCCTCCTGTCCTACTTGGATCTGAGACACGTTAGCTCCAAGTCCCACATTGCTTGCATCCGTATCCAAAATAAATTTTCCATCCGGAAGAGGATAGCTCAGAATTGGTGCGTTGATCAAACCCCTTTCAGCTTCCTGAACGAGTCTTGGCATTCCTCTGACCACTGGAACTTTGTTTGCCCTTCTGTAAGCCTGGTCAGTGGTTTGTGATGTTGGCGAACCCCAGTACATATCGGCGATAGTAAGTGCACAGGCCAAGAAAACTTCGAAGCTGAAGTATGTCTTTTGGAATGGGCCATTCCTTAACAGCTTTGATCTTTTGTTCAACTACTGCCACTCCTTTTCCAGAGACAACGTGGCCGAGATATCGTACTTCCTTCTGGAACAAATGGCATTTCTTGGGACTCAGCTTCAATCCGGAGGTTCTTAGTCGTTGGAATAACTCCTCCAAGTTTTTCACGTGGTCCTCGAACGATCTGCCAACCACAATAATGTCGTCGAGATACACCAGACAGGTCTTCCATGAGAGTCTCTTCAGAACCGTCTCCATCAATCTTTCGAACGTGGCTGGAGCATTACAGAGGCCGAATGGCATAACTGTAAACTGCCACAGTCCTGAGCCGACGGCAAAGGCTGTCTTTTCTCGATATTCCTGGGCCAGTTCTACCTGTCAGTATCCGCTCTTCAAATCTAGGGTCGAGAAAATCGTAGATCCGGCTAAAGTGTCTAGCGTGTCGTCAATTCTTGGTAGAGGATAACTGTCCTTCTTCGTCACGTTGTTCAGTTGACGATAGTCTACGCAAGAGCGTGTTGATCCGTCTTTCTTCTTTACCAACACAACTGTCTCCATGTCACAGACTATGTTGTCAGCCTCTTCCATTTTGGCGAGAGGAAGTCTTCTGGCTGATTGCCGGATTGGTCTGGCATTTCCAGTGTCAATTTTGTGCTGAACCACTTTTGTTCTAGCCTCTGCCTACTCCGGTATCGAAGATGTCCTGATACTGCCTGACTTATTCTCTCAGTTTGGGTTGTTGTGCGGGTCCCATGTCTTTGGATGAGATGGAAACCAACTTCTCCAATTCTGCTGGCAGGTTACTGACTTGGTTAACAGTACCGCGTACACTCCTTATCACAGAGGAAATTGACGAGCAGTGCCCCAAAATTGTCCCTTTCTTCAAAGTCACCGGGTAATAATTGACATTTATTACCCTTACCGGCACAAATTTATCAGCTCGCAACAAAGTCTTCCCTAGTGCGATTCCTCGTCCAATTTTCTCATCATGGAGCTTGGGCTCGAACATCACCAACTCTTCTCCATTCACGCGTAGGAAGCCGTCTCTGAAATTAAACTCGAACACTCTGGAGTTCATGATGTTCATCCCTATGAGTACATCATCCTCAATATCCGCTACTAGAGCCCGGTGTTTCACTTTAGTGCTGCCTAAAGTCAGTTCAATCGGAAGTTCACCATACACAGTTGCCGATATGTTGCTGTGCGTAGCTTCCAATTCGATGATTCCAGTCTTGCCGGTGTTTTGGCAAATGTAGGCCCAAGAATCGTCCTAGTCGCACCCGTATCTAGGAGCAGAGTGTGAGGCTCGTTGTTAATGAGACCGTCTACGAAGGCCCCTTTGTCTTGTCTTTGAAGGACACCGACATAAGCGTTGTTAACCGGGGGTTGTTGGATACGGGCTGACGATTGCTCCTTCTTGACCTTCGTTGGTGTCGATTTTTTGAATGTTGGACATTTGCTACGCACGTACCCAAGTTTTCTACAATTTCGGCATCGTATCAGTCTTCTCTCAGGCATAACTGTTATAGGTTCATATACACTCATCTTGTATAATAGTTATGATGTTTGTTTAAATAAAAGATACATGTGGTTGTCACAACAAAATGTCAGATTGACAATCAGAATTATACCTATGTGAAAGTTAACGTAATTTTAATTCTCTTATATGATTATAACATGGCGCAGTCTTAGTAAATTGAAAGGAATAATAATTGAGAATGGAGTTCAACAAAACGAAAGAACTTGATATACATGGAAATATTGCTGAAAATTTCCGAATCTTCCAAGAAGAAATTCATATATACATATCTGCAACTGAAAGTAACAAAAAGTCAAGAGAAGTTCAAGTTGCTAGACTAAAGAACCTATTCGGATCTGATGCCTTGAAACTTTATAAATCCATATCCAAATTCCCGGAAGATATTGAAACAACTTCGTCAATATTAGACGTACTAGAAAATTATTGTTTACCAAGAAAAAATGAAACAATGAACGTTTTCAAATTTTGTACTCGTAAACAACAACTGGACGAACCGTTTGACAAATTTTTAGCTTACTTGAGGTTTCTTGTCAAACTATGTGAATTTGATACACAGGAAGATAAACTGTTGAAAGCACAAATTGTCCTTGGTATGTATTCCAAATCTGTTCGAGAACGATTACTAGGAGATTATGAATCCTTAACTATAGATTACTATGTCTGTGGAACTGGCTGATGCTAACATGAAGTTAATTTTGGCGGATGTAGAGCCATCATCAAGCGATATCAGAGCAGATCAAGTAGTGGGCTCCTCTAAAATTGAAGTCAAGAGAAATGAAGGAGGGTCTAGGTCTTCAAGAATCTTCAGCTGTTACAGATGCGGTAGAAATCACGGATTCGAGGATTCATGTCCAGCTATTGGAAAAATATGTAAGCGTTGTCAAAAGCCCAATCATTTTGCGAACGTTTGTAAAAATGTTCATAGAGGAACTCAAAACTGTCATGAAATCAAGAACCAAGAATGTGAAGAGTCCAAAGAATCAGATTTTACTATAAATGCGGTATACCTTATTGCAGGAAAAAAAGGTTTGGTATAAAAAAATGTTAGTACAAGGTGAGTTGATTGAATTTAAACTTGATTCTGGGAGTGAGGTCGATATTTTGCCTTACAAATATGTTAAAATGATAGGTTTGCAGAATAACATGAGAAAATGCACTATGAGGCTTATGGTGGATTTGCAATTGAACCTATGGGTATAGTGTGTGCTGAAGTAGAAACTTTAGTAAAATTTGGTGTGGTAAGTTTTGTAGTGGTAAAAGGTGATTCTCGTTCAATATTAGGGTTAGAAACTTGCATAAAATTAAATTTAATTAAACGATTAGACTCTGTACAGCCTTTACAACAAAATACGAATGAAAAATTAAAATTTTTCGTAGAATTCAAAGAGTCATTCGAGGGCATTGGTTGTTTCCCTGATGAATGTAAAATAAAATTAACATCTGACGCCATACCTTATGCAAGTGCTGCACGAAGGATACCTATTAACATCAGAGCCAAATTCAAAGAAACCATAGACTTATTATTGAGAAAAAATATAATTAATGTTGTGAATGAGCTAGTCGAATGGGTCTCCAATGTAGTAATCGTTGAAAAACCTAATGGATCATTACGAATCTGCATCGATCCTGCTCAACTCAATAAATATATTATCAGAGAAAGATATACAATCCCAACTATTGAGGAACTTGCACCTAATCTTTCTCATAAAAAATATTTCAGTGTACTAGATATAAAAGATGGTTTTTATCACATAAAACGAAAATTCTAGTAAATTACGTTCATTCAGTACTATTTTTGGTACTTACCGTTTTCTGATATCTCCGTTCGGATTGTGTAATTTGCCTGAACTGTTTCATAAGCTTGTTTACAAATATTTTGGAGATATACCAGGTGTAACAGTGTAATTTGATGACTTGTGCATCGCAAGTGAAACGAAAGAAGAAAATGATATGATCATAAGAAGGGTTTTAGAAAGGGCCAGAGAGTTTAATATCACATTCAATTTTGACAAATTTCAATATTGTCTTGAACAGGTAAAATACTTAGGTATGATATTTTGTGAGAAAGGAATGCTAACAGATCCAGATAAGATAAGAATTATAAATGAATTGAAAGCACCTGAAAATAAAAATCAATTACAGAAACTTCTATGAACGATTAATTATCTAAGAGAATTTATACCAAATTTGTCTCAAATAGTATTTCCACTTTGGGATCTTTTAAAAAAAGATGTTATCTGGGAATGGAACAGCATTCATAATGAGGCTTTAGAAAAAATCAAAAAAATTATAAGTAGTAATGAAGTACTGGCACCGTTTGATCCCACTCAGCCTATTGTAATACAGTGTGATGCATCTAAAAATGCCATAGGAAGTTGTCTACTTCAAAATAACAAACCTGTCTACTTTGCATTCAGATCAATGAACACTGCTGAAACTGAATATGCTCAAGTGGAAAAAGAACTATTAGCTATAACGTTTTCTTGTAAAAAATTCCGCAATTATATATATGGTCACAGAGACGTTACAATTTCTTCTGATCACATGCCCTTGACTTCAATCATGAATAAACCATTGTATAAAATATTGAATAATAGAATCCGAAGATAAAAATTGAAACCTTTGATTTATGAATTCACACTTAAATATTTGCCTGGCAGTAAAATGTATATTGCTGATTACTTGTCGCGTTGTGGAGTAAATACAAAAGAACCTTTAGATGAATCTAAGAGAGATGTTATTCATTGTGTTGGAAGCAGAGAAATACAGTTTTCTGAAGAGAAACTATGTGAATTTGCACAGGCAACTGCAAATGATGAAATTCTTAAAATTGTATCAAATTTTTGCATAGAAGGTTGGCCAAAATATTTTAAGTCAGATGGTGAATTGGACCATTATTTCAAAGTCAGAAATCAAATTGAACCAGTTAACAACTTGCTTTATTATGAAAACAGATTAATTGTTCCTAAAAAATTACGAAAATATATAATGAATTTGCTACATGAAACACACTTAGGCGTGACTAAAATTTGTGGTCTAGTTCAACAATTTTTCTACTACCCTGGTATAAACTCTGATGTTAAAAATATGGTATCATCTTGTATGATTTGTTCAAAATACCAAAAATCCAAAACACGGGATTGTCTTCTTGCTGATATAGCTGAATGGGCTGGTAATAGTTATTTGGTAATAATTGATTATTTTTCAAGATGGATTGAGGTTTAGAAATTACAAAATAAAACAAGTTCAAGTATAATTTCTAAATTTAAAGAAGTTTTTAGTAGATTTGGCGAGAAGTGGTAGCTGATAATGTTCCCTTCAGTAGTTATGAAATGAAGTGTTTCTCGAAAGAATGTAACTTTTTCATCCAAAATACCAGTCCCCATCATCACCAGTCTAATGGATTGACTGAGAAAGCAGTTGGGATTGTGAAAGGAATGTTGAAAAAATCTTATGACTCAAAACAAGACATCAATTTGTTTTTAATGAATTACAGAAATGCACCAGTTGCGGGTCTTAGTTATTCCCCGACTCAATTATTACAAAGTAGAGTACTAAGATCGAAATTGCCACTCTATCCTAATAGATTAAAACCGCAAGTAGTACCGGAAGAGCAATATAAGTTGATGCTGGAAAATCAGCAAATCCAACAAAGGTATTATAACCAGAGGAGTAGAATCGAGTATGACTTTGAAATAAATGAGAAAGTTTTGTTACAAAACATTCACACCAAAGTATGGGAACCCGCTGTAATAATTGATAGGTTATCAACTCCAAAAGCATATTTAGTTAAAGATAAAAATAACAGTGTTCTTTGTCGAAATTCAATTTATTTGAGAAAAATATTCGGAAGATACAGATATAGAGATAAATCACAATGTACCCAGTGGTTCGGATGCGAATTCAACTACGAGCGAAACAGATCAATCACATTGGGGGGTAACTAGATGTGGAAAAATATTCATGCCAATTTCTAGTTATTCTTGAAGGGGGAGATGTTATAGGTTCATATACACTCACCTTGTATAATAGTTATGATGTTTGTTTAAATAAAAGATACATATGGTTGTCACAACAAAATGTCAGATTGACAATCAGAATTATACCTATCTGAAAGTGAACGTAATTTTAATTCTCTTAAAAGATGATAACAATAACTTCCTTTATCACCTTTCGCATGACAGCTTCCATGTTAGTAGGCTCCTGTGAGTCTTCCTCGATCATCCTGACTCTGGCTTTTGCAGGATTGCTTTGCCACTTCGAATTCCAGAGCGCGTGCCAATGCATTTGGAAGATGTGTAGGACGAGCTAATGTCAATGCCTGCCTCGTTTCTTGGTCACGAAGCCCATCCAGAAATGCCTGAACTGCTAGTCGCTCCATTACATTTTCCGGTGTAGCTGGGTATGCAAGACGAACCAAGCGTGCAATATCGGCTTCTAATTCTTGCAAGGATTCGCTTGATTTTTGGCATTGATTCTTCAGCTGTGAATGGTACACGTGTTCTAGGTGGGCCTGACCATACCGTAGTTCTAGATGTTTAATCAGCTGTTCATAGTCCTCCTGTTGTTGGGCGGTGAGGGTCTGTAAAATGTTTGTGGCATCGCCACGCAATATCAGTGTCAATGCTAAAGCTTTTTCCCCAGCATTCCATCCATTTGCTTTGACAGCAGCTTCGAATTGTCGGTGGTAGTTTGCCCATGGAGTATTTCCGTCGAACTGAGGCGGTTTCAATGAGAGCTTTCCTGGTTCCGTACTGATCTTGAAATCTTTGATGTCTTTTTGAACTTCCTCTACGTTCGTACTCAAATCCGGCATTGAGTTTCTGTTGAAAATTTCTGGGATGTGCACAGAATCCATTCGCTTTTCTAACTCACAAAATGTTTCCTTTATTTTGTACATTTCTGCCTCAATTCCTTCTTTGACTTGGTCACTTACTGTCTCTTTCAATTTTTCCATTTCTGTCTCGACAGTTCCCATCCTTTCTTCCAACCGACTCGCCACAACGCAGACTTCTTCTTTCAAGCTTTTTGAATTTTCCAGAAGCTCCTCCCTCAGGCCATTCGAATTTTCCAGAAGTTCTTCTCTCAAATTCTTTGAGTTTTCTAGAAGTTCCTCTTTCAGGATATTAAAATTTTCTATAAATTTGTCTTGGAGTTCCTCTTTCAGACCATTCGAATTTTCTAGAAGTTTTTCTTAGATGATCTTCTTGTTCCAGTGTCATCATGGTGGTTACTAAATTTCTTATTGCATCTGAGAATTCAACAATATTATTGATTTTGTCTTCTTTTATTGGCATAATATTTTTCACTTTTTCCAAAAGAGTATCAACAATATACGCAGGCCTTCCAAAACGTTTTTGTAATGTTTCAATAATTTTATCTACATTTTTTGGAAGTATCAACAACGAATGAACAATTTCTCTGGCTTTACCTTTCAAACCTACTCATAATCTTGACTAGTTCTCTTCACAACTGAATTCACACATTTCAGTTGTACATTTATACTGACTTATGAAGTTGGGCCAATCACCGTGAATATTCATCTATAATTATTGTCAACATATATTTGTTGTTGGCACAGCTTGGTAAGGGTCCCTTGAAGTTGATATTGAGACGTTCAAATGGTGAAGTTGCTTATATGAGGTGGCTCCCAATATTCTTATGAAATCTTGTTTTCAACTCGGCACAAATTGGACAGGAAGTTGTCATAAGTTTAACGTCTTCTAATGAATACGGTAGATTTCTCACTCGTATGAAATGGTACATTCTAATTATTCCAGGGTGACACAATGATTCATGTAATGCATTAAGTTGTTCTTTGGAACTCGCTGAACATATTCTTGAAAGTGCGTCTGCAGCCAAGTTCGAATGGCCTGGGCGATACACAACGTATGATCTTTTCATTTTTTATTATTGTTGAATGTCTTGTATTGAACATGAATGACACTGCTTCTTGATCAGTTACGAGTTTGAACTTTCGATTTATGAGAAAGTGTCTCCACTTCCGTATAGCTTCAACACAGACCTATGATTATTTTTCTATAGATGAATGATGGCGTTCAGAATTGGAAAGAGTCCTTGAAAAAAATGCTACCGGTCTACTGGACTGCGTCAAAGTGGCTACTATAGCGAAGTCGGAAGCATCTGTTTCTACTACAAGTTGTTCATCTTCCTTAATCGTCCATAAGAGTGATTTACTTATATCATTTTTGAT
Source organism: Chrysolina americana (assembly GCA_958502065.1). NCBI lineage: Eukaryota > Metazoa > Arthropoda > Insecta > Coleoptera > Chrysomelidae > Chrysolina > Chrysolina americana. The sequence continues at coordinate 79,071,153 of OY293410.1, forward strand.
AGTTTCAAAATCGCTAACAACGTTATCCGGTAGAGGAAACATTTTGCAATTTATGAGAGTCCTTACTTTCTCTGAAAACTTCGGGATCCATCTGGAATAATGTGAGAACATACCTATCACTCGTTTAAGACCAGACGAATCTTTGGAATAGGTAAATTGATAAGTGGTTTAAGACGATCTGGATCTGGCTTGAGTGTTCCGTTCTCTATGGTATACCCAAGAAGATTGAATGAACGCTTTGAATAATCACATTTCTTTTCATTTAGTGTTAATTCATATTTTGTGGCAATGTTCATAAAATTATTCAAGTTTTTGTCATGATTATCTTGAGTTTTGCCGCACACGGTGACGTCGTCTAAATAAGCAAACACTTCTAAATTTTCTTGAGATATTATGGAGTCGATTACTCTTTGGAAACAAGAAACGCCATTTGTAACCACAAACGGAATTCTTCTGAACTGGTATAATTTGCTTGCTGCTTCAAAAGCTGTGTAGGCTTTGTCCTTTTCTTGAATAGGTATCTGATGGTATGCACTTTTCAGATCTATAGTACTGAATACTTTATATTTAGCTATTTTAGAAACAATGTTTTCTATATTAGGAATGGGATACGCATCAAGTAATATGAATTTGTTAATGGTCTGTGAATAATCGAAGACCATTCTTCGCTTACGATTTTCACTCTGAGTGATCAATACTTGGGCTCTCCATGGGAAAGTACTTTCTTCAATAATGCCTTCACTAAGTAATTGTTTTACTTAATTTTCGATGAATTTTTCATCTTCTTCGGGATGTTTTCGAGATTTCGTTGCGATAGGATGGCAGTCATTATTAAGATTAAAAACTAGCGATGGTGGTTCAACTTTTGCTTGTAGTAAACAGCAGAATGAGAGGGCAGGCTTCGATCCACCAAATATTACACTAACTTGAGTATGCTGCTTCATAATGTCATGACCAATGACAATATCAGAGCAAAGGTTAAATAGAATAGCAATTTTGATATTTTCATATTTAGTGTCAAGTAATTGAAGGTTTACACAGCAGTATCCTTGAATAGCAGAAGAACACAACGTTGAAGCCATAGAAACTTGACCATAAGCAGGTTCCTTTGGAAAATTATTCGTTATTGCAAAATTGTAGTCCATGAAACTATCTGAGCTTCCTGTATCAATTAAGGCACGTGCGAAAACGTTGTTCAATTTTATATTGATTAGTGCTTTTGAAAGGCAGTGTGTTCGTTGAGGAAATGCAGAAGCAATCAACGATGTTGAAGCTGACGTAGAATCATTACATTTGGAATTTTTAGCTTGTTTGGATTGCATGCAAACTTTTGAAAAATGTCCAATTTTCTTGCAGTAGGTACATGTTTGCTCTCGTGCTGGGAAGTTTATTCTCGGATGACGACTATTTCCACAAAAGTAACATCGTTGTATACTTATATTGTTGCTGATTTTAGTTTCTTCATAATGTTCCTTCTGCTGGCAGATCTTCTGGTATTGACTGCTCTGTTAAAATTTTATCAGGGTAATTTTTTCTATACGTTTGTTGAACTATTCTACTTTTACTTACATTGTCACTGTCAGTATGACAATATTGAAAATTCATGTTGTTGGCTTGAATACCATTTTGAATTCTCGACCTTTGACTACACTCACTAACAGATTACTGGACAAAATCTTGCACAGTTCCGTCGATAGAACTATGGTTTTCTTCAATCTTCGCAATTCTCAATGCCAATTCTAAATCTAACAACACCTGCTCTCTCCTATCTTTTTCTTCTTGAATGGCATTCTTTTTCTTGGCTATTTCCAGAGCCGTCCTTAGCAAATGCGAGGCCCGGAGCAAAACATTTTTGTGAGGTCTTTTTTAAGAAAGTGACCTGGCGGGGATATGGGGTGTAATGAATACCCCCCAGCACAAAGAGGGGTCAAAGGGTCTCTCGCAAAGTTTTTTTTTAAATTTTCGTACAAAAAGGTGTGTTTTGAGCAATTCAGATGAATTCATTTCATCTCAAAACACATTAATTATTGGCCAATTATTTACGTAATTTTTTATTAATTTGCAAGGATTGAATCTATTTTTATCCATAGACAAGTAAAGAGTAAATTCACTTCCAGTCGGCGCATTTGATGTTTCGGGTTGATATTTTAGTTTTTTCAGTCATGAAGCGGAGAAAACCCAGCCAACAAAGATACATCTCTCGCAGATATTATATTATTATTATATTATATTGCTGCGATGTCACTTCGTGACCTGCGACTAGCATCGTTACGCCGCACAGACGTCCCAGCGACTCACTTTTGTCACACTCATGATGCATGCTGGCGACGTATATGCGATGTAGTTCTGAGATGTCTTTGCGATATAGTTCTGACACGCCGCAAAGATGCCTCCTAATAAACATAGCCACATGGCAGCGATTTCTTCACTGTTATATTCAAGAGACGTCAACGTCTATGCGATATTCCAGAAAGAAACAACAAATAGAAAAATAAAACACAGTACAAAATGAAAAATTAACAAAGTGAAAAATAAAAATAAATGATTTACAAAACTAAAAGTCAATTGCTTTGGTTCCTCTTCCTGTCGAGCCTTTGTTTGGCATGCCTGAACCAACTGGAGCAGGCTGCTTCCACATTTTTTTCTTTTTCTCTGTGAAGGCTCATCACCACATCTGGAAATCAATAAAACAATATGAGACCACTGAAAGCTACAATGCCAGATAGTAGTGGGATATGAAATAATCCACACAATAATGGAAAACTTAGTATAATTTGGCACCATTGAAAAGCAGGCCTCAGCGTGAGGCCCTCTTCAGCGTGAGTCCTTTATCAGCGCGAGACCTTTCTCAGCGCGAGGCCTTCCTCAGCGCGAGGCCTGGAGCAGCGCGAGGCCTGGAGCAGCTCCACTCGCGACACCCTAAGGACGGCACTGACTATTTCTATCTGTTCTTGAAGAATTTGGCTACTAGTTACTGATCTTACCTTAGCTTCTGACGATCTCTGATGACTTTTGTGACCGAAAGATGGATAACTTTAATGTTGATCACTGTTTCTTTCAACTTTTTCCTCTATGTCGTCTCCACTCTGGTCATTTTCGGCTTTTCCGGACATTTGTCTGCTTTTGAGTCGTTGACTCCTTCTCAAATACATGTTCAATGGACTTTAATGTCTCCTAGTGCTGTTCTTAACCGATCTGAAGGACCACAATGTAATAGATATTACCTGGAAAGATACTGATATCCAGCTGGAAGAACCACAATGTCATAGATATTACCTGGAAAGATACTGTTATCCGGCTGGAAGAATCAAAATTATGGAAACTGCTGGTAATTCTATAAATTAATTAATTTTTTTTCTTTTCTATTCGGACTTGTTTGACAATACTCCTTAGAAACCTGTACTTTTTTTCATAGCAAACTATTGACAAAAAATAATTGTGAATGACAAAATATATACAATGTGAATAACTGAAAATAAATATAACAGAAGACTTGACAACGTGTGAATAGAGTGTTGAGTGATTGTTTAGTAAATACAGGTGCAGCGGCGACTCTCATTCAAAACAAGATGGTATAATAATAATGAATCGACTTTATTCATATACCAAAAAATGGGGTATGGTGAATGGGCAGAGTGTCAGTGGGAGCTATTTTTCAACTAAACCCTAAACGTGTACTGAAAATTTTTTACCGCGAAATCATTGAATTTTTCAAAAATCACGTAGACCCGAAAATATAACACTGTATTTTCATCTACGAATCAGAAGTTTATCTCGTTCAACAGTTTAGCAGAATAATCCCGAAGTTCTTGAATAACCACGCCTACAAATACGATTTTAACTCAATTCGTTAAGGATATACCTAACGAAAATAGACTGGGGGAAATTATATAAGATACCATGAAAAAACCTGCCATCGTGGCATTAATGAGGCCCTTGCAGTGCTGAAGAAAGTGTATTTCTGGTCTGAAATGAAAAACCATATGACACAATATATTAATAATTGTGATATATGTCAAGAAGCTAAATAAAAATTATATTTGCACATGCCGGCTAGCAAAGATGGAGCCCCCAGGATTATCCCTGTTAAGAGGCTACGAACAACCGAATCGATATCGGGGCGCATGCCGGCTAGCAATGATATAGCCCCCAGGGTCATACCAGTGAAGAGAATGAGAACAACCGAATTGATATCGGGGCGCATGCCGACTAGCAATGATAAAGCCCCCGAGGCTATCCCATTTAAGAGGCTAAGAACAACTGAATTGCCCAACAACGCAGATGCTTTGTCCAGAAAACCTAGTTAGGATACTTGTAAGCGAATTGAACGTCTCGAAGGAATCAACCAATGGCGATTAATGGTGAAGACAATTGAACCACAGCGAAAATGAGGCAGGACCAAGAAAGTGATCCATACGTTGCGGATATTATACGATGGAAGGAAAGCAGAGCGAAAAGACCCGCCTGGAAGGAAATCGCCTTACGATCACCAGCTTTCAAGGCATTGTGGGCACAATGGAATTCCCTGATTGTTGAGAATGGTCTATTGAAGAGAGCGTGGGAATCGGCCGACGGCAGAAAAGTAATTTCTCAATTGGCTGTGCCTTGGTCGAGAATAAGGGATGTCTTGGAGGAGATTCATGGCATCAATTCAGGTGGACATTTTGGAGTGAATAAGACCTTGGATAAAATGTGACAGAGATTTTACTGGGTCCAATGTTGTGAAGATGTAGAGAGATGTTGCCGAAGATGTCCGAAGTGTGAAGCAAGCAAAGCCCCAAAGACAAGATCGAGAGGAGGAGGAAACAATGTAGGTGCTCCCTTCGAACGAATCGCCATCGATGTAGCCGGACCGTTTCCGATGACGAATGATGGCAACAAATACATCCTCTTTGCCATGGATTACTTTAGCAAATGGAATGAAGCTGATGCCTTACCTAATCAAGAAGCATCCACAGTTGTAAGAGCTCTGGTGGATATCATGTTTTCAAGATTTGGAGTGCTGATGGAGCTACATTCCGATCGAAGAAGGAATTTTGAATCGAAGTTATTCAAGGGTGTTTGTGAATTGATGGGAATTAGCAAGACCAGAACAATTGCACTCCACCCACAGTCTGATGGCATGGTTGAAAGGTTCAACAGGACTATATGGAAGAACATCTTTCCAAAGTAGTAGAGGAGCACTAAAAGAACTGGGATCGACATCTTCCACTATTCTTGATGGCTAACAGGGCCTATGTGCACGATTCCACAAAGCTCACTCCAGCCAGTATTATCTTCGGGAGAGAACTTGGTGTTCGGATCACCAAGTGCTGAAGAAAAAGAGATACAGGATTATGCAGACGAACTGCGAGATAGTTTGAATGGGATTCATGATTTTGCTAGCAAGAGATTGAAGATAACCAGTGACAGAATGAAGGCTCGATACGATCTTAAGGCCAATACTGGTGGATTTAAAGAAGGAGGTCGAGTATGGCTGTACAACTTTCGTCGTAGGAAAGGAGTGTCTCCCAAATCAGCACCATCTCGGGAAGCACACTATACGATAGTAAAGAGAATAAATGACGTGGTCTATAGGATTCAACGCAGCCCGAGAGCGAAAATTGAGGTCGTTCACCTAGAGAGACACAAACGTTATAATGGAGACGACACATTGTTTGATCGGGACGATCAAAATTGAGAGGGGGATAATGTACATGAGTGTTTGGAATATTTAGCTAGTTGTATTGTTGTATAGATCTAAGTGTTTCATTAGTCAGTGAAGTAGTTTTATGTTTTTTGTGAAGTTAGAAATAAACAGTTTTAGTTGTATGCTCGGCCTATTATTTAGCAAATCGTAACATTATAAATACCTATGTGTACTATCGCTTGATATAGCTACCGTGTAGCAATTATAATAGATTTGTGTAAATCTAATCGTATTTACCTTCAGTGTCATACTATTTCCATCGAGTAACGGGCAATTCAATACAAGGTTATGAATATATCTTATTCATATTATTATTCATTCTGTTCTGTACTTTCATACTGTCCGTTGTAAAAATAAATTCTTTTAAGAAAACTGTTTACCTATACCGAATACTACCATCGTCCGCCGACAGCTGTTTCGTGGTTTCCCACTCATAAATAAATGTTACTATTTTTATTTATTTGTGATAACTTTTAAAAATAAATCAAGTATTGTAGTTGTAGGAGTGCAGTTAGTTTTGTACCTGATTTTTTGTTAAATTATTCCATAATTACTAATTTTCAATCATTATACAGGGGTATGAGTATTCACGTTAAAGACTTTTTGTTTTTTTGTCGATTTTGATGAACATTTCTTCGATATCTTTAATTGCATTTTAATATACGAGTTGATTACAATATTTTTCCGTTATTGAAATAAAGAAATTCTTGATTAGAAGATATTCAATCAATGAAATGAACAGTAGGTTTGATTATTAATAGTATTAATAGGTACATTTATATTAACAATTATAATGGTAGGATTAGAGAAACTGAAAGAGGGTACAGAAATAGTCCATCTGTACACTCGCATTATACGGCTGCGCTACGAAATTGAACATTAATAGGTGCTATCAATAGTTCATTTCGAAAAATCATGCATTATTGACACATCAGCTATTGATAGGGTTTATTAATGGTCGATTTCGTTTGCATTGAAGAACATCAAACAGACATGTCGATGGAAAAAGTTCATTATAAGTTCATATCTGGCTTTTGGATGGATCTTTCTAGATGTATGTGGGCCGTGGTGATGCGTGGGTTAAGCAATCGCTTCCTAATCCATTCACCCGTAGGAGCATGGGTTCGAACCGCAGCGCGGTCACTGGTCTCGTGCATGGCATCACACGTTTAAAAAGTTAAGGGGTACGTTTTCCCTAGCTCGCACAAGTATCACGAAGACTTCTGAGGGTTGCTCGTAAGGATACAGCCGGTTGGCGGAAATAAAAATTTTAACAAAATAACAACAACAAAAAAAAATGTAACATCAATGGACGAAAAATTTATTAATTTTTCACACATTTAACGAACGTACTTTATATACGTCCATTGGGCATTCTCGGTATACGTACACACAAGATGCTATATCCAGTGTATCTGGAAATTTGATGGACTTTTATTGGACATTTATGGATGTGACTGGATATCCGGCAGAGGTCCATAAGATCCATGCTTTACATCCACGGAGGATATCAGACTCACATGTGCTCATACCGTACATATTTAAGATCCACGTTGTGCGTCCAGCGGACGTGAATTTGATTGATATATTCCTGTACATACAATGGATATGCACAGCGTACATACTGTAAGATGCGAGAGCCGGACTTTGACATCATCACTCGAGTACGAGCTAGAAAACACACTGACCGACCAGGATTGACCATCCGCGACCATCCAGCAACGACCAAAAATTGAAAGGGATCGATAAAAAATTTCAGCAGAGTGGAATTTCAAACATGTTCTTTGAAAACCGGTCAAGGACGATCATTCAGTGTGAGTTATCCGATTGTTATCTGCTCGAAATAGAAAGAGAAAACTGTCTACTCCATCGCAGTCTGTCTTGTTCGTTTTTCACTCTGAGGGCGGAGATAGGGATCTCCTGCTCCGTCCAGTTCGAGATTTCCGCGTGACCTATCATTGCTCCTTCCTGTACCCAGACTCCTGAGTCCCACATCCTCAAATGTGCTCCCATGGCCTCCTTCTCGATCTAGATTGGAAGCGGTGGTAGCTTCAGCAGTACTCTAATACCGCGGTTGGAGTCCTACTCATCGCGCCCGTTATTACCAAACAGGCCAACCTCTGAAAGTTTTAGGCCTATTGTGCTTAGCAGACCCATATTGGATTTTTGGTCTTCATAATCTCTGGGTTGGTTCCCCAATTGCGTCCTACAATTCTCCTCAGATCCCATAGGATTGCTACCGACTTCTGAATAACCCTATCTACTTGCGGCGTCCATGGAAATTTGTCCAGGACCACCCCCAGGCATTTGACCTGTTGGACAAACTCCAGTTCTTGCCCAAATATGGTAGGTGGCCCTTCTATCTTCCTACGTTTGGTGAACAGGATCATCTCTGTTTTTGTCGGATTAACTGAGAGCCTTGTTTCACCGAACCATCTTTCAATTATTTGATACTGGCAGGTGGAACTGGCTCAATAAGATTGAGAAAATACAGAGTTTATCGTCTTCTCAGGACTAATGCAGTTCACAGTAATGCCATTCGGGCTCTGCAAGACTCCAGCTACATTCGGAAGAATGGTGGTGACGGTTCTGAAGGGACTCATGAAAGACGTGTAGTTGGCAGATGGTTCGAGGATCAGGTGAAAAACTTGCAGGCGGTATTTCAGCGACTGAGAAGCTCTGAACTGAATACATAAATGAATAAATACATTTATTTTCTTGGTATTTGCACCAATTATCGCCGATACGTTCTGGGATTTGCCAACATCGCTAAATCACTGACCAGAGTCACGGAAGGGCAAACAAAGTTCCAGTGGTCCTATAGGAATGCCAAGAATCGTTCAGAAATCAGAAAGGAGCATTGATCAAATCAACAATTCTGAGCCATAGCTTACCGAAAAATTCATTTTCTTCTTTAGTAAGGGGACAATATAATGTGCGGCAGACGAACCTATAAAGTACACCTGTTCGCTTGTTTGGGTAATCGAGCTTGACTCACGATGCATGATATCATCACTGAAAAAATGCTCTAATCAAATTGAAGAATGAACAAGAGCCATGTAGACGAGTTCTAACCTATTATAAACGGTGACCTCTCACCTTATTTATCGGTGTTTCCTAAATGGTGGACATGGGCTCTGGATATGAGGCAGAGTTAGTTTTGTAGATACTAAGGTCGCGTTTATACATCTGGGTGTCAGGCTATGCATGACGGGTGGCGGGCGACAGGCGACAATCGTTTATTTTTTAGGCGCATTGGTTTACATGACCAGGTGGCAGGTGTCGCCGCGTAGGCGTCGCCCGTATCTGTAGCAATGCGACAACACGGGTGGCGACACCCGGCTCTCCCGTATCTGTAGCTATGCGACAACACGGGTGGCGACACCCGGCTCTCCCGTATCTGTAGCTATGCGACAACACGGGTGGCGACACCCGGCTCTCCCGCCAGTATCCATTGACATTTTCATACGAATTGGAACAATGTCTACAGTAATTTCCAAAGAAGATCGAGATATTTTGATAAGCGAAGTACAATTAAGATCTGCAGTTTGGAGTGATGCGGATCACAAACATAGATAAGAAATCGCGAGAAATCGCTGGCGTATTGAATAAAGACGGTAAGTCAACGTGAGTTGTTTTCAGTAATAGACTGTCAGATAGTGACAGATTTGCTGACTGATTTTCTCTCTTCTGAGATTTCAACCACTGAAAATTATGTAAGTGGAGATCCACATCTTGATAACACAATTTAACTTAAAACAAGATGTCACCTAGCACCCTTCGCTTACTACCTCTGTCATCTGCACCCTGTCGTCTAACGCCCAGGAGTATAAAAGCGACCTACAGACAGTCAGAGTGCAGATAGAAATACAGAGTTGGCTCAGCAAATCAAACATAACGCTACAGATTCATATGACAGCCCTGGCTTATCACTTACGATTATGATTGGCTGTTGAATGAGAACTTTTCATTCCTATTGTTACGAGATTGATAAAAGCCCCCTAGCTGCGCCGCTGAGTCCATTCCGCAGACGCCTCATCCATAATTAGTTCCAAGAAGTGTTCATTTGGATGGATCGTTTTTTGTAATGCATGAATTGTCTAGATAACGGAGCTGCCGCGTCATCACTCAATTCCTGGAAATGTGTAGAAGTTCTCCGTTTTGAGTATTCTCGAATCATCGCGATTGATCCAGTCCACATGATGAGCGCCTATATAAACGGAGACGTTTGACTGGGAAGGAAGTTTTATGAAGAGAATTTATTAAGAAGATTAGAAAGTGTTAATAAGCAGAAGTGTTTGGAATATTTAGCTAGTTGTATTGTTGTATAGATAAATCTAAGTGTTTTATTAGTCAGTAAAGTGTTGTATGTTTATTTATAGTGAAGTTAGAAAATAAACAGTTTTAGTAGTGTGATCGGCATATTATTTAGCAAGAACTTAACAGTGGTGTCCGAAGCGGGATAAAAGTGAAAAACAGAAACTATTTATGGTGAATACGAGGAGTACATCGTACGATACGATGGAGAACATTGTGAAATTTATCCAAAATCAGTTTGCGGATTTGGAAAGAAGGCGCCAGGAGGAAAAGCAAGAACGACAAGGAGAACTTCAGAAAATTCTCGAAGAACAGAGAAAAGAGCGAGAAGATGAAAAACAAGAACGAGAAAAAGAAAAGGAAGAACGACAAGGAGAACTTCAGAAAATTCTCGACGAACAGAGAAAAGAGCGAGAAGATGAAAAACAAGAACGAGAAGAAGCACTCCAGAAAATTCTCGAACAACAAAAGAATGAATTGGAACGAATAGAAAAACAAAGGAAAACAGACTTCCAGAAGGTTCTAGAACATCAAGATAAGTTCTTTCGACACGTTCTACAGAAAACCGAAGTACAAATGGAGGAACTGAAAGGAAAAATAGAGGAAGACGTCAAGAAAATCGACGATGAGCTTAATAAGAAAGTGGATACAGTGCGAGAGGAGGTGAAAGGACTCGAAAATCAGATAGCACTCCTCAAGAAGCAAGATCGTCGAGACAGGGTTGCCACATCAGGAATTTCCGTAAAGCCACCGACTTTTGATGGACAGTCCTCTTGGTCCATGTATCGCCGACAATTTGAAGCTGCAGCAGTGGCAAATGGATGGGGCGAAGAAGAAAAAGCTACGGCCCTTATAGTAGCTTTGAGAGGGCCAGCTTTGGGTATATCACAGCAAAATAAATATATAAAGACCTGATTATTGCATTAGAGTTACGGTATGGCGATCAACATCGAGAACAGCTGTATCGGGCTCAAATGAAAACGTGCACTCAGAAATCAGGTGAGAGTCTGCAGGAATTTGAATCGGATGTGAGACGCCTAATTCAGCTGGCTTACCCAGAAGCACCGGGAGATTTCAAAGAAAAGTTAGCGGTGCAGTTATTTATAGATGGACTCAGAGACACCGAAATCCAAAGGACTCTGCGATTGACACACTTTAAGAGGAGTAGCGATGCCTTGGTACGTTCCTTAGAAGTGGAGGCGGTCTTCAACACCTCGAGGCCTAAAGTACGAGCGGTATCGATAGAAGAACCCGAACAACGATCAAGCGCAGCTACTAGTTCATTCGAGAAGGTTCTGGAAGAGATTAAATCTTTGATAAGCGGAATGAGCACCCAGAAGAACAGGGCGTGCTGTAGATGTGGAAAATTGGGCCATCTTATTAGAGACTGCAGGGTAAGAATGCCACCACGTTCGCAATCACCTATGAGGACAAGATCTTCCAGCGAGTCCTCAAGTGGGCGGCAGGAAAACTGGAATTAGCCAGCATATCGGGGAGCATGCTGGCTAGCAATAATGAAGCTTCCAGGGTCATCCCTATTAACAGGCTAAGAAGAACAACCGATAGCCTTACCATTTCAGAAAAATTGAACGAAAAAAACGTCGTATGCACCATAGACACCGGTGCTACAGTTTCTTTGGTACGCAGTGACATTCTTCGGCCAGAAAGCGTGAAACCTATCTCTTCAAACCTTGTGCTTCGAACAGTCACTGGGGAAAATGCACCTATTCGAGGAGAAGCTGACATTACACTGATTCTTGGGCGACTCACCATCACAAATACAGTGTACGTCGCGGATATAGAAGATGAAATTATACTTGGGATGGATTTGATCAGTGACTACAGGTTTTCGTTTGACAATGAAGAGAGGATCATGAAGTTTGGAGGGGAAGAATTTGTACTCACAACTCCAACAGAGAGGACGATGTCTGTGAAACTGCGATTAGTGAAAACCGTGAAAATTCCTGGATTTTCGGAGAAAGTAGTTTATGCTACATTAGATGGAGACCCTGGGTGCTGCGTTGGAATAGTACAGCCATGTGTTGAATCACCTAGCGATTTGGTTCTTGCACGAGCCCTAGTAAAGACAAAACATGCTATCCCTGTGGGAGTTGCCAACGTGTCTCCCGAAGAAATAACAACTAAAGAAGGCGATATCATTGGAATATGTGAACCTATTTCATGGGTAGCGAACTATGATTCAAGTGACCACGACGAAAGAAAGGAAGCCTCAAAGAGTATTATGACAGTTCCTGAAAAATCATTTGAACACTTGTCGACAGAAGAATTGAAAGCTGCTAAAAATTTCATCAGAAGTGAAAGCGACATCTTTGATTCAACAACAACAGGAAGAACTAACCTGGTCAAACACAGGATCGATACTGGCCAAGCCCATCCGATTCGGCAGCCACCAAGAAGAGTTCCATTTGCCAAACAACAAGAGGTGGAAGAGCTTGTTGACAAGATGATGAAAGATGGTGTGATTGAAGAATCATCGAGCCCTTGGTCTTTACCTGTTGTGTTAGTTTCTAAGAAGGATGGATCCACGAGATTCTGTGTGGATTATAGGAAATTGAATGATGTTACGAAGAAGGATAGCTACCCTTTAACAAGGATTGACGACACATTAACAACTTTGGCAGGTTCACGTTGGTTCTCTAGATCTGAAGAGCGGGTATTGGCAAGTGGGCATACATGAAGAAGATAAGGAGAAGACAGCATTTTCGACTGGAAGCGGACTTTATCAGTTCACTGTCGTGCCTTTTGGATTATGCAATGCTCCAGCAACATTTGAAAGGCTTATGGAGCTGGTCCTGCGAGGACTTACTTGGAAGACTTGTCTAGTATACCTCGACGACGTTTTAGTCATGGGAAAGACATTTGAAGAACATGTGCAAAACTTATGAGAAGTACTCCAACGATTCAGGAATGCCAACCTTAAACTAAATCCCCAGAAATGCTCATTGTTCCAGAATGAAGTGGATTTTCTGGGCCACACGGTGTCATCAGACGGCATCCGAACAAACGAAAGGAAGAAACAGACGATCCGAGACTGGCCGAGACCTAAAGACAAACATGAAGTGAGGAGCTTCCTAGGGCTCTGCACCTACTACCGTCAGTTTGTAGAAGGATTTGCTGACATTGCGGCACCCCTACATAAGTTGACAGAAGACCGAGTCTAATTCGTCTGGTCCAACGAAAGTGAACGGGCATTTGGAAAGCTGAAAGTTGCTCTATGTTCCAGTCCGATTTTAAGTTTTCCACGTCAAAGAGGCCTTTTCGTTTTGGACACAGATGCCAGTAACAATGGGATTGGAGCCGTACTATCACAAGAGCAAGATGGCCAGGAAAAAGTAATTGAGTTTTACAGCAAGGCACTGACCAAACCAGAAAGAAATTATTGCGTAACAAGGAAGGAACTACTGGCAATAATCAAGGCTGTCGACCACTTCGACAAATATCTATATGGAAGAGAATTTCTCATTAGAACAGATCATGCAGCTTTGAAGTGGTTACTCGAAATGAAGACCCCTGAAGGACAAGTAGCAAGGTAGATCGAGAAGTTGAACCAGTATTGAGATAAAACATCGACTAGGACGATTGTACAACAACGCAGATGCCTTGTCCAGAAGACCTTGTTCGGATACCTGCGAGCATTGTGAGCGAATTGAACGTCGCGAAGGAATCAACCAAGTGAGATTAATGGTTGACGACAATTGGACCACAGCGAAAATGAGGAAGGACCAAGAAAGTGATCCAAACGTTGCAGATTTTCTACGAAGGAAGGAAAGCGGAGCGGAAAGACCCACTTGGAAGGAAATCTCCTTACGATCACCAGCTTTCAAGGCATTGTGGGCTCAATGGGATTCCCTGATTGTTGAGAATGGTCTATTGAAGAGAGCTTGGGAATCGGCCGACGGCAGAAAAGTGATTTCTCAATTGGTTGTGCCTAGGTCGAGGATAAGTGATGTCTTGGAGGAGATCCATGGCAGCAAATCAGGTGTACATTTTGGAGTGAATAAGACCATGGATAAAATACGGCAGAGATTTCACTGGGTCCAATGTCGTGAAGATGTAGAGAGATGGTGCCAAAGATGTCTGAAGTGTGAAGCAAGCAAAGGTCCCAAGACAAGATCGAGAGGAGAAATGAAACTATACAATGTAGGTGCTCCCTTCGAACGAATCGCCGTCGATGTAGCAGGACCGTTTCCGATGACGAATGATGGCAACAAATACATCCTCGTTGCCATGGATTACTTTAGCAAATGGGTTGAAGCTTATGCCTTGCCTAATCAAGAAGCATCCACAGTTGCAAGAGCTCTGGTGGATAACATGTTTTCAAGGTTTGGAGTCCCAATGGAGCTATATTCCGAACAAGGAAGAAATTTTGAATCAAATTTATTCAAGGAAGTTTGTGAATTGATGGGAATCAGCAAGACCAGAACAACGGCCCTCCACCCACAGTCTGATGGCATGGTTGAAAGGTTCAACAGGACTATGGAAGAACATCTTTCCAAAGTAGTAGAGGAGCACCAAAAGAACTGGGATCGACATCTTCCACTATTCTTGATGGCTTATAGGGCCTCTGTGCACGATTCCACAAAGCTCACTCCAGCCAGCATCATCTTCGGGAGAGAACTTCGGTTGCCCTGTGACTTGGTGTTCGGATCACCAAGTTTTGAAGAAAAAGATGTACAGGATTATGCAGACGAACTGCGAGATAGTTTGAATGGGATCCACGAATTTGCAAGAAAAAGATTGAAGATAACTGACAGAATGAAGGCTCGATACGATCTTAAGGCCAATACTGGTGGATTCAAAGAAGGAGATCGAGTGTGGCTGTACAAACCTCGTCGTAAGAAAGAATTTTCTCCTAAATCAACACCATCTTGGGAAGGACCATATACGATAGTAAAAGGAATAAACGACGTGGTCTATAGAATTCAACGCAGCCCGAGAGCGAAAATGAAGGTCGTTTACCTAGAGAGACTCAAACGTTATAATGGAGACAACGACACATTGTTTGATCGGGACGATCAAAATTCAGAGGGGGATAATGTTACGAGATTGATAAAAAGCCCCCTAGCTGCGCCACTGAGTCCATTCCGCGGACACCTCATCCATAATTAGTTCCAAGAAGTGTTTATTTGGATGGATCATTTTCTGTAATGAATGAATAGTCTAGATAACGGAGCTGCCGCGTCATCGCTCAATTCCTGGAAATGTGTAGAAGTTCTCCGTTTTGAGTATTCTCGAATCATCGCGATTGATCCAGTCCACATAATGATAAGAAGATTAGAAAGTGATAATAAGCAGAAGTGTTTGGAATATTTAGCTAGTTGTATTGTTGTATAGATAAATCTAAGTGTTTTATTAGTCAGTGAAGTGTTGTATGTTTCTTTATAGTGAAGTTAGAAAATAAACAGTTTAGTAGTGTGCTCGGCCTATTATTTAACAAGAACTTAACACTATCATTCAACAATCAATCAAAAAACAATATAATGAAAAAGTCTCGTGAGCTGAACAAAAGCCAACATATGAAACCAGTGTAAAAGTTTTTCAGACGGAATGTATCTTGGCGCCTGCTATACATATTATCACTAGTCAGTTTCTATGTTATCAAAACTAGCGTATCGCAATTATTTTATCATTCAGCAGAAGTCATCTGCTACTTATAAGAAACATTCTATGAATAACCAGCGACTTACCTACCACAAGTGTTTGGTTCAGTCACTGGAATACATTTGGTACTTAGCCTCGAGAAAGTGCAAAGACTAGCATGTGTATATCAGGAGCAATGAGGTCGACTCCAACAGCAGCAATAGAGGTAATTCTGGACCCCACTCCTCTCCATATCATGGTGAGGAGAACTGCTTGGGGAGCAAACCTCAGGTTGGCTAAAGTCGGACTCAAAGGGACAGCACACATCGTAAGGGGCTCAACCCCCACCGAAGGTGCACACCTTGCCGATCTCCCAACTGACGAAATTACTAGGAAATTTAGTTTCGAGAAATTCTTTCGTACGGAATTAAATACCAAGAGTGGGTGGAGCATAGAATCCATCCGAGCACTGGGAAAGAATACCATAACATGGTACACAGACGGGTCCAAAACTCCCGACGGAACTGGAGCAGGAGTCTTTGGGCCTCGCACCAAATACTCCGAACCCATGGGCAAGTTCCCCATTATTTTTCAAGCGGAAATTCACGCCATAGAAAGGTGCATTTAATTCAACCTCGACAGGAAATACCGGAACAAGGAAATCGCAATCCTCTCCGATAGTCAAGCAGCCATCAAAGCGTTGAGCTCATATAACATCAACTCAAAGATGGTTTGGGAATGCCTAGACAAACTCAATGATCTAGGCAGGAACAACAAGGTGATCCTCCTCTGGGTACCGGGGCACGTCGGAGTGGAGAGCAATGAACAAGCAGATACCCTGGCATGAAAAGGGGCATAGACGCCACTGATCGGGCCAGAACCATTTTGCGGACTTGGAAAATCCTACTTCCAAGACGAACTCAATAAAACTGAAGAATCAATGAGAGCAACTTACTGGCAAAGACTTCCAGGGCTAAGGCAGGCCAAAGATCTCCTCGGTAACTTCAACCGAGCAAGATCGAAGACACTGACCAACCTCAGCAAAACTAGTCTAAAGACAATCACGGGATTTCTTACGGGGCACTGCAGACTTAAAGAACACCTAAGGAAGCTAGGCTTAGAGGAGAACAGCACCTGCAGATTCTGGGGGGAAAATCCAAAAAACACCACACCATATATTGATGGAGTGTTATGCTGTACATCACAAAAGATTGAATATACTGGTATCACACCAGCTGACTGTGGGAGAAATACCACGAATAGACCCCCTCAAGGAATTGGGGCTTGAGGGGCTGCTGTGAACGAGAACACCTTGAAATAGCAGAAGAAGATGGGGCACAATAGATCTATAAGGTCGCAGCGCATCAGTCACCATCCATTTTTACCATTAACATTACCTCTCGAAAACTATATCACATTTCAGATGTTTGCCTATAACTAGCCATTCATTAGTCGGATATGTATTTTTTATTTGATTCAAGAATAATTTTCTTTAAATAATCTCCTTGAATACGGCCCTCTATCACACCACTAACATAAGACATATTGCTAATCTACTGGGAGCTCACTGTCCACTAAAAGAAACTTGTCCTTTGCTCATTAGCTGTATACTCATGAAACGATAATTGCTTGATTACTAAAACCTATCAGCTAATTTATCGGAAAGTGGCTACTAACTCATAAGCTAATTATTGATTCAAGGCAAGCTTATTACTAACTTACTGGCTGCTCACTTAAGTTTGGTCCTAAACTAATTATAACAAGATATTCAATGATTCACTGAGAAGTAACTGATGATTAGTCACAAGGACAAAAAACAACTTTATTATTGGTGGTTTACCAATCAACTGGTGGCTGGTGATTGCAGTTGCTGAAATTTAAAAAACAGCTGGTGATTTGTTTTAGCAACCTCCTGTTACTTTGTGGTAGGTTAATTGGAAAGCTGTCCCACATAGTATATAAGTTTTTATTTGTCATAATTGAATATTCTCTTGGGAATAATGATTTTTTCTTCGTGTACCTACTCCATGCATGCCACTGAAGATCACGGCAAATCCCGTTAACCAACGAAAATATTGACACACGCCAGCCATCAAAGTTTACATTCCTAAATGGTCCAAATAATTAGGAACCAGTCAACTACTAATTTGTATACAATATAGATACCATTTTTCAAGAGATTGTGTTTCATGAAAGGATATGCTACATTACTTATTTTGTCCTGATCAACAATTAAAGTTTTAACTTTCCTCGCCGGGACGTGGCACAGTTTAAGATTGTTCGACCTACCCTTACAAGCAACACTCAGAAGTCAGAGACTTGTGCAAGCTAGGGAAGATGTAGCCATTACCTTTTAACGTGTAATGCCATGCATGAGACCATCAGTGACCATGCTAGGAATCGAACCCACGTCTCTGTGACACGGCCCTCATGAGTGGATATTCAGCATTGCTTTATCACCTACAATGACGACAATCACTGGGATGATATAGAAGTTCAAGGGAAGTTTTATGAAGAGAAGTTATGATTAGGAAGTTTTATGAAGAAGTGATAAGCAGTTTTTTGAAGAAGTATATAAGTGTTTGGAATATTTAGCTAGTTGTATAGATCTAAGTGTTTTATTAGTCAGTGAAGTAGTTGTATGTTTTTAGTGAAGTGAAAAATAAACAGTTTAGTATTGTGCTCGGCTTATTATTTAGCAAATCGTAACAGTGGTGTCCGAAGCGGGATATTGGTGAAAAACAGAAACTATTTATAAACTATTTATGGTGAATACGAGGAGTACATCGAACGATACGATGGAGGACAATGTGAAATTTATCCAAAATCTATTTGCGGATTTGAAAATAAGACGCCAAGAGGAAAAGAAGGAACGAGACGAGGCACTCCAGAAAATTCTCGAAGAACAGAAAAAAGAGCGAGAAGATGAAAAACAAGAACGAGAAAAGGAAAAACGAGAAGAGGAAATGCAACGGTTAGATGAAATTCGAGAAGAGGAAATGCGACGGTTAGATGGACAACGAGTAGAGGAAATGCGACGGTTAGATGAAAAACAAGTACGAGAAAAAGAAAAACAAGAACGAGAAGAAACACTATAGAAATTTCTCCAACAACAAAAGAATGAAATGGAACGAATAGAAAAACAAAGAAAAACAGACTTCCAGAAGGTTCTAAAACATCAAGACAAGTTCTTTCAACATGTATTACAGAAAACTGAAGTACAAATGGAGGAACTGAAGGAAGATGTCAAAAAAATCAACGATGAGCTCAATAAGAAAGTGGATACAGTGCGAGAGGAGATGAAAGGACTCGAAAACCAGATAGCTCTCCTCAAGAATCAAGATCGTCGAGACAGGGTTGACACATTAGAAATTTCCATAAAACCACCCACTTTTGATGGACAGTCCTCTTGGTCCATGTATCGCCGACAATTTGAAGCTGCAGCAGTGGCAAATGGATGTGGCGAAGAAGAAAAAGCTGTGGCCCTTATTGTAGCTTTGAGAGGGCAAGCTTTGGGTATGTTACAGACGATACGTATCGAACAGCAAAATAAATATAAAGACATGATTACTGCATCAGAGTTACGGTATGGCGATCAACATCGAGAACAGCTGAATCGGGCTCAAATGAAAACGTGCACTCAGAAATCAGGTGAGAGTCTGTAGGA
Source organism: Chrysolina americana (assembly GCA_958502065.1). Taxonomy (NCBI): domain Eukaryota; kingdom Metazoa; phylum Arthropoda; class Insecta; order Coleoptera; family Chrysomelidae; genus Chrysolina; species Chrysolina americana. Next base: position 79,090,427 of record OY293410.1, read on the forward strand.
ATTTGAAACGGATGTGAGACGCCTAATTCAGCTAGCTTACCCAGAAGCACCGGGAGATTTCAAGGAACAGTTAGCGGTGCAGTTATTCATAGATGGACTGAGAGACACCGAAATCCAAAGGACTCTGCGACTAACACACTTCAAGAGGAGTAGCGATGCCTTGGAACGTTCTCTAGAAGTGGAGGCGGCCTTCAACACCTAGAGGCCGAAAGTACGAGCAGTATCAATAGAAGAACCGGAACAACGACCAGGTGCAGTTACTAGTCTATTCGAGAAGGTTCTGGATGAGATCAAATCTTTGGAAAGCGGAATGAGCTCTCAGAAGAACAGGGCGTGCTATACCGGGTGGCTACGGAAGTATTGCCTACGGAATATCTCAGTTATTGTATGAAGTAGTTTTGTGAAATTTGGAGCGTCGATATAATGACATATGAGCTAGAATTTGAGCATATTGACATATCGAAGTTAACTTCCGGTCTGACCGGAAGTAACATCAACTTTCTTATTTTAAATGGAAACCTTATTTTTTTTTCTTTTCACTTTATTCAGCATTCAATTCCCTTTCTAATGACATATCACAAGTTAGTATCTAACCAGAAACTAGATCAGAAAAAAATTATTATTGAAATTCACCGAGTAGGCTGTGGAAGCAAAATGAAAGCCAAAAATTGAAAAGTTGGCTATGGAAACCATACGTCACTTGATAACAGTTGCTACTACTGTGATATTTTATTTTCATTCGTCGGCGTTATAAAAAGCCGCCAAAAAAAATTTTGGAAAAATTGGGAAAAAAACAATACTCTGTAGGTCCATAACTTAAATAGGAACATGCAACTTTTTCTTGCCTGTACTATTCAGCATAACCATTCCTTTCTAATGATATAATAGAAAGTAATTTTTTGAAATGAAATACCAAAAAATCCAATTATTATTATTCAAATAACAAATAAACAGATTTATCGAAAAAAAAAAATTCAAATTGATAGGATTAAAGATAAAATGAATTCAAAACAAATGTTCGAAATGCATTCCCTCAGCGTCAATACATTTATTGACTCTGGTGATATTTTCATGTAAAACGTTTCTCAACATTTGGGGCGTGATATCTTGGAAAGCTCTACGAATTTTTACTTCTAGCTCATGTAGAGTTGTAGGCTGTGTGGAATACACCCTATTTTTAAGATGCCCCCATAAAAAAAAGTCGCACGGAGTAAGATCAGGTGACCTTGGTGGTCACCTGACTGGACCATGGGTTGTTATAAGTCTCTCTTGAAAGTGATTTTGAAGATAATTTCTCGCTATTCTTGAATTATGCGGAGGGGCGCCATCTTGCTGGAAGTACATTCTCTCAGTTATTTCCGCTGGTAGGTTGTTAATGAATTCCGAAATTTCAATCGTTAAAAAATTAAAGTATCTCTCTCCGGTTAGTTGGCCTTGAAAAAGAATGGGGCCAACAATATGAGTTCCAACTATTCCTGCCCAAACATTCACACCAAATCTCTCCTGGAAGCCACCTTGTCGAAACCGGTGCTCGTTTTCTATCGCCCAGTACCTGAAACAAAAGACCGTTCACACTTTTAACACTTTACACTTCGACTATCGACAATAATCCAAATAAAGTACAGTACCTACCTTGTATTATTCCTGTTAAATAATCCATTGTTGATAAATCTTGACTCGTCCGTAAACAAGATATAATAGTTAAATAGGTGATTCTCAGCATTTTGTCGAAGAAACCAATTACAATATTCCAGGCGCCTTTCACCGTCATTTTCATACAAATGTTGATGCAACTGATACTTGAAGGATTTAAATCGATGTTTTTTCAAAATTTTCCTAGCAGAGTCCTTACTTATAGCTAATTCGGCGCCAATCTGCCTTGAGGAAATTGTGCTATCATATTGTACTAAAGCTAATACATTAATTTCAGTTTCCTCATTAATAACAAATGCTTCTTGGTCTTCGTGAACATCAGGCTCAGTTCTTAATTTTTCTTCAAGCCACTGGAAATACCTTCTTGACGGTTGCTGCCTCCCTGGATATCGCTCTAAATACAATCGTTCAGCGGCATAAGAATATTTTAAACATTCACCATAAATGAGAAGCATGTCAATTTGTTCGGTTCGTGAATAACGGGGCATTTTTTTAATATTCCACTAACTGATTTCGATTTCCAAACCCTTTTAAAATGGCAGAATCAAAAACACGTCAAAATGGATAGCAGCGTTCGTGAGAGCTCTCGTTTCTTTTTTGTTTCATTCCAAAATACATCTTAATCAGCCTACTTGTTAATATTTTGGTTCGAATGATTATTGCAATGGAATGATTATTCTGAATAGCACAAACATCGTCCATAGGTAGATATTAGAATATCTATGGACGATGGCACAAACCAATTACGTTTATGTTCCTATTTAACCTAGAACCTACAGGATATAATTTATCATTCCACATAATTTTTAATGTTATTTTTGCGTATGGCGATAATCTGTTTTGTTATTTGAATAATAATAATTGGATTTTTTGGTACTTTTTCAAAAAATTACTTTCTATTATATCATTAGAAAGGAATGGTTATGCTGAATAGTACAGGCAAGAAAAAGTTGTATGTTCCTATTTAAGTTATGGACCTACAGAGTATTGTTATTTTCCCAATTTTTCCAATATTTTTTTTGGCGGCTTTTTATGACGCCGACGAATGAAAATAAAATATCACAGTAGTAGCAACTGTTATCAAGTGACGTATGGTTTCCATAGCCAACTTTTCAATTTTTGGCTTTCATTTTGCTTCCACAGCCTACTCGGTGAATTTCAATAACAATTTTTTTCTGATCTATTTTCTGGTTAGATACCAACTTGTGATATGTCATTAGACAGGGAATTGAATGCTGAATAAAGCGAAAAGAAAAAAATAGGGTTTCCATTTAAAATAAGAAAGTTGATGTTACTTCCGGTTAGACCGGAAGTTAACTTGGACATGTCAATATGCTCAAATTCTAGCTCTTATGTCATTATATCGACGCTCCAAATTTCACAAACCTACTTCATACAATAACTGAGATATTCCGTAGGCAATACTTCCGTAGACATTTTATTAGAGACTGCAGGGTAACAGTGCCACCATGTTTGCTATCACCTGTGTGGACAAGGTCTCAGATTGGCGGCAGGAAAAACTGGAATCAGCCAACATTTCGGGGCGCATGCCGGCTAGCAAAGATGGAGCCCCCAGGATCATCTCTGTCAAGAACAAACAACCGAATTGATATCGGGGCACACGCCGGCTAGCAATGATATAGCCCCCAGGGTCATACCAGTGAAGAGAATGAGAACAACTGAATTGATATTGGGGCACATGCCAACTAGTAATGATAAAGCCCCCGATGCTATCCCAGTTAAGAGGCTAAGAACAACTGAATTGCCCAACAACGCAGATGCCTTTTCCAGAAAACCTGGTTCAGATACTTGTGAGCGAATTGTACATCGCGAAGGTATCTACCAAGTGAGATTAATGGTTGACGACAATTAGACCACAGCAAAAATGAGGCAGGAACATGAGAGTGATCCAAACGTTGCAGATTTTCTACAATGAAAGGAAAGCGTAGCGAAAAGACCCCCCTGGAAGAAAATCGCCTTACGATCACCAGCTTTCAAGGCATTGTGGGCACAATGGGATTTCCTGATTGTTGAGAATGGTCTATTGAAGAGAGCTTGGGAATCAGCTGATTTCTCGATTGGTTGTGCCTAAGTCGAGAATGAGTGATGTCTTGGAGGAGATTCATGGCATCAAAGCAGGTGGACAGTTTGGAGTGAATAAGACCTTGGATAAAATACGGCAGAGATTTAACTGGGTACAATGTCGTGAAGATGTAGAGAGATGGTGCCGAAGTGTGAAGCAAGCAAATGCCCCAAGACAAGATCGAGAGTAGAAATGAAACAATACATTGTAGGTGCTCCCTTCGAACGAATCGCCATCGATGTAGGCGGACCGTTTCCGATGACGAATGATGGCAACAATTACATCCTTGTTGCCATGGATTACTTTAGCAAATGGGTTGAAGCTTATGCCTTCCTAATCAAGGAGCATCCACAGTTGCAAGGGCTCTGGTGGATAACATGTTTTCAAGGTTTGGAGTGCCAATGGAGCTACATTCCGATCAAGGAAGAAATTTTGAATCAAACTCATTCAAAGAAGTTTGTGAGTTGATGGGAATACCAGAACAACGGCTCTCCACACACAGTCTGATGACATGGTTGAAAGGTTCAACAGGACTATGGAAGAACATCTTTCCAAAGTAGTAGAGGATCACCACAAAAACTGGGATCGACATCTTCCACTATTCTTGATGGCTCTGTGCACGATTCCACAAAGGTCACCTCATCATCTTCGGGAGAGAACTCCGTTTGCCCTGTGACTTGGTGTTCGGATCACCAAGTGCTGAAGAAAAAGAGATACAGGATTATGCAAACGAACTGCGAGATAGTTTGAATGGGATCCACGATTTTGCAAGAAAAAGATTGAAGATAATCAGTGACAGAATGAAGGCTCGATACGATCTTAAGGCCAATACTGGTGGATTTAAAAAAGGAGATCGAGTATGGCTGTTCAACCTTCGTTGCAGCCCGAGAGCGAAAATGAAGGTCGTTAACCTAGAAAGACTCAAACGTTATAATGGAGACAACGACACATTGTTTGATCGGGACGATCAAAATTGAGAGGGGGATAATGTTACGAGATTGATAAAAGCCCCTAACTGCGCCACTGAATCGACTCGCAAGCGTATCGTCGATAATTATTTTTAAGAAGAGAATATATTTTGGGTGGAATTGTGTCGTGAGTAATCTAGAGCGGATTCGCGAAGCATCTGGTTACAATTCTTGAGTATTTAAAGGCGAGACATATCCCTGGGATGATTGAGAAGTTTAAGGGAAGTTTTATGAAGAGAAGTTATGATTAAGAAGTTTTATGAAGAAGTGATAAGCATTGTTTTTGAAGAAGTATATAAATGTTTGGAATATTTAGTTAGTTGTATTGTTGTATAGATCTAAGTATTTTATCAGTCAGTGGAGTAGTTAAATTTTTTTACAGTAAAGTTAGAAATAAACTGTTTAGTATTGTGCTCGGCTTATTATTTAGCAAATCGTAACAATAGGTAGTCGAACTAAACTCTAAAACTGAATTATTTATAGTGAGGTGTTCGTGCCATCGTAGAAAAAATTCGAATCAACTTATTCTCAAAGGGAGTTTGTACTTGCGATTTTTCGAAAAACTTTGCTGGCCGGGGGTTTCTAGAGAAAACATTTCATTGAAACTACACTAGGATTGCCCAAAATATACTTGAAACTTTTCTGACAGGCGGTTTCTAGTGAAAATATTTCTTTGAAACAGTAGACCAGGATTGTCGATAACAATATATATACACCCCTCATTTCACTGTAGGGAAAATTTGAATCAATCCCTTCTGAAGGGTAATAAGTACTTGTGAATTTTTAAAAACTTTGGTGGAGATTTCAGCGAAGATATTTCATTGAAGCAGTAGCTTATAATTGCCCGAAACATACTATTTGTGAAAAAGTTCGGATCGGCCTCCTCATGAGGATTGTTTATTTTTGTGTATTTTTTTTGCGGACTGGGGGTTTTCAGTCAATAACGGTAAGTAATGTTATTCGAAATATACTTCTATTACAACATATGGGCCGCAGTGGTGTGCGGGTTGAGTTCTCGCCTCATAAACCAAAGAGCGTGAGTTCGAATCTCAGCATTTCCACCGGTCTCGTGCGTGGCATGACACGTATTACAAGGTAAGGGCTACATCTTCCCCTAGCTCGTACAGGTCTCTGACTTTTGATGGTTGCACGTAGGGGTGCAACTGGTTTAACAATAACAATATATCTTTGTTGAATATATAATCAAAATTCAAATAATGTACAAAAACCAAAAAATAATACTGGGAAACAAATAATACAAAATAAATATACAATGCAGTCTTATGAATTATCTCTTGAGAAATTAGTGAATAAACAGTGAGGCCAAGGTTATCTACCACGGTGATATCTGAACGGTGGGTAAAAGATACAGTTTTGATTAAATGTGAAAAAATTTGCGAAATAGAAGGAACATCCATATGGAAGTATGACATTTTCAATTGCCAATTATTTCGGAAGAACGGAATTTTTACATATCTCCTTTAATTTGTTGATTTGTTAGTGGTGTTATCGTCAGAGCTTTAACAAGATAAATAATACCTCTCCACAGAAACTTTACATAAGCTTCTATATGATGATACCAGTTTTACTGTCCGATGTTTCATTATCGAACAACTTCATGGATAACTTAATTTTTTTAAATATAACTCTGTTTGGAAGTATGAACTTGTTGAGTCTTTTCTCTATATTAAATGATATATCAAATGTATTAAAAATGCACTAAACTAATTTTGCTAATTTATTTAAAACACTACTTAAACAATTATTCAACTAACACATTGACTTCACTAACTATTTTAAATTTATTTTCACTGTTACTCTCTGTCTGCGAACTCTGGAACTATATCTGCAACTCTCTGTGACTATCTATCTGCCCTCTTCCGTCGAGCGCCTTGTAAACCCAAAAGCAGATTCTTTTCACAGTTCTTGATTTATCGGGACTAAAGAACGATTCATACAGATAGCTCTTAGAAGCGGATGGAAGCGATCCATTTTATTCGAGCTTGATCTCGGCGATGGGTCATACTTGTTTATCCGCTAGCCAGCACAAGTTATTTGCTTTTAGGGTGCATAACTAATTAGGTGATCAGGGCCGATCTCGAAATCGTTACATTGCCCCCTTCTTAAAGACCTTTCGTCCCGAACGTTCGATGAAAGTAGCACTCCACAGTCTTCAAGTTGGATCGAGGAAGATGGTTGCAGCACGCCAAAATCTTAACTCCGCTGGATCTGAATATTGTCTCCAACATGCTCCTTATAACTCTCCAGTCTAGCCCATCAATCCCACAGACCATTTTTGGGATTGCCAGGTCCACAAGATTCTGGTCCAGCATCGTGTTTCTTAATCTGGTAAGGCTCTTTCAGACTTCTTCATGAGACGGTTCATCTCGAGAGTGCTTCTTGGTAACCAGATAGTAGATGTTTCTCTGGCCCTTCCTCAGCTGTAACACCCCTCCAACTTCTAGGTTCTGTTCCCGCAGTTCCTGGAGTCAACCGAATTTCTTGGAGAACACTACGGCAATGCCTGTGGACATTTGGAGATCTTCTGTCACGCGTAATCAGCAGGCACCTTGAAAATATTTCGTGGTTCCTTTCGGGTTACCCCATTTTGAAGTTCCTGTCCATTTGAGTACAGAGACATGAACCTCTGGAACGTCATTTCATCCCCCGGTGGTCTGACTTTGCGGACTTGGTCGTGGTTTCCGGCCTAAGGGAACAACATATTGAAGTGGTTTGGTTTTCCTCGTGGTGGCTTATATATTCGGTAGACGAGGTCGTTTATCGTTTTTATGATCATATATGGACCTTCCCACGAGTTCCAAAGCTTCGGTGATAATCCACGGCAACGTTTAGGGTTGTACAGCCAGACAAGGTCACCTATCTGATATCCACCAGTATCGGCCTTGATGTAGTAGGTCTCCTTCATTCTGTCACTAGCATTCTGGATGTTCAAACTGACTCGTTCATGGATATCGTCCATTCCCTGTCGTAGTTTGCTGATGTAGTCATCTCCCGCAGTGTCTTGTCTTGGTGGCGTCCCAAACTTCAGGTCACATGGAAGTCGCAGCTCTCGGCCCATAATAACACTAGCAAGGGTTTGGCCGGTTGACTCGTGAACTGAGGAACAATATGCCATAAGGAACAAATGGAGTTACTTATCCCAATCATTCTGGTGGTCAGAGATTACCTTGGACAGGTGGTGGTTTATCGTTTTATTCATCCACTCCACCATTCCATCGTACTGTGGATGTAGAGCCGTGGTTCTCGTTTCACGGATGTTCAGCATCTAACACATCTCCTGAAACAGGTTTGCTTAGAAATTTCTTCCTTGATCCGAATGCAGCTCCAAAGGAACGCCAAATCGACAAATCCATTCCTTTACTAAGACTTTGGCAACGGTGATGGCTTCTTGGTTCGGCAAAGCATAGATTTTGGCCCACTTGCTGAAGTAGTCCATCGCCACAAGGATGTACTTATACCCGTCATCAGATTGGAGAAACGGGCCAGCGATATCAGTTGCGATCCTTTCAAATGGGCTGCCCACATTGTACTGGCGCATCGGGGCCTTAGTTCTTGTTCGAGGCCCATTGCTGGCAGCGCATACAGCGCATTTTCTGCACCAGTCCTTGACGTCAGCTTAACAATTGGCCCAGTAAAACTGTTGCCTCACTTTCTGGATGGTCTTCGTCACTCCCAGATGTCCTCCACCGACCCCATCATGGAATCGAATCTGGAACAAATGGCATTTCTTGGGGCTCAGTTTCAATCCGGAGGTTCTCAGTCGCTGGAATACCCCCTCCAATTTTTCACGTGGTCGTTGAACGATTTGCCGACCTCAATAATGTCGTCGAGATACACCAGACAGGTCTTCCATGAGAGTCCCTTCAGAACCGTTTCCATCAATCTTCCAAATGTGGCTGGAGCGTTGCAGAGCCCGAATAGCACAACTGTGAACCAGTTCTACCTGTCAGTATGCGCTCTTCAAATCTAAGGTCGGGAAAATCGTAGATCCAGCCAACGTGTCTAGCGTGTCGTCTATTCTTGGTAGAGGGTAACTGTCCTTTTTCGTCACGTTGTTGAGTTGACGATAATCAACGCAAAACCGAGTTGAACCATCTTTCTCCTTTACCAGTACTACTGGAGAGGACCAAGGACTGTCGGATGGCTCGATGACTCCGTCTTTCTACACATCACTGACTATGTTGTCAGCCTCTTTCTTTTTGGCGAGAGGAAGTCTTCTGGCAGGATTGGTCGGGCATTTCCAGTGTAAATTTTGTACTGAACCACCTTCGTTCTACCGCCTCTGCCTACTCCGGTTTCGAAGATGTCCTGATACTGCTTGACAGAGTCTCTCAGTTTGATGTGCTGTGCGGGTCCCATGTCCTTGGACGAGAAGGCAACCAACTTCTCCAATTCTACTGGCAAGTTACTGGCTTGGCTAACAGTGCCGCGTAAACTCTTGATCACAGAGGAAATTGACGAGCAGTGCCCCAAAAGTGTTCCTTTCTTTAAAGTCACCGGGAAATAATCGACATTCATTACCCTTACCGGCACAAATTTATTAACTTGCAACAAGGTCTTCCCTAGTGCGATTCCTCGTCCAAGTTTCTGATCATGAAGCTTAGGCTCGAATATCACCACGTTTCCATTGCTCGCACATCACTACATTTCCATTTCTCGCACCCTCACCCAGGCGAGCCTCCAAAATGGTTTCAGCCCTCTCCGTTACGCTCACATCTTCCGCCAGCAGGACACGAAGCATTTCTTCACTTCTCCCGTGAAGCACCAACTCTTCTCCATTCACGCGTAGGACGCTATCTCTGAAATTCAACTCGAACTCTCTGGAGTTCATGATGTCCATCCCTATGATTATATCATTCTCGATATCCGCTACTAGAACCCGATGTTTCACTTTAGTGTTCCCTAAAGTCAGATCAGTTGGGAGTTCACCATACACTGTTGCCGGCTCTCCTGTTGCTGTGCGCAGCTTCAATTTGACAGTACGATTCTTGTTGTTGTTTAAGTAAAAGTAGACCCAAGGTCGCACCTGTATCTAGCAGCATGGTAACAAGGCTCGTTGTTGATGAGACTGTCTACGAAGACACCTTTGTTCTGTCGTTGAAGTCATTGTTAATTGGGACTTGCTGGTTATAGGCCGACGACTACCCCTCCTCATCGACCTTTTTTAGTTTTCCTGTGTCGGTGTCGCTTCTTTAAATGTTGGGCATGTGCAATTCCAGCAATTTCGCAACTCCAGCATCTTATCGGTCTTTTCTCAGGCGTAACTTCCTTCATCACTTTTCGCATGACAGCTTCCAGATTAGTAGGCTCCTGTCGGTCTTCCTCGATCATCCGGACTCTACTCTGGCTTTTGCAAGATTGCTTTGCTGCTTCGAATTCCAGGGCGCGTGCCAATGCATCTGCGAGATGTGCGGGGCGGGCTTGCCTTGTTTCTTGGTCAGGAAGCCCATCCAAAAATGCTTGAACTGCTAGTCGCTCCATTACATTTTCCGGTGTAGCTGGGTACGCAAGACGAACCAAGCGTGCAATATCTGCTTCAAATTCTTGCAACGACTCGCTTGATTTCTGGCATCGGTTTTTCAGCTGTGAGTGATATACGTGTTCAAGGTGGGCTTGGCCATAGCGAAGTTCCAAGTGTTTTACCAGCTGTTCATAGTCTTCCTGTTGTTGGGCGGTGAGCGTTTGTAAAATATCTGTTGCTTCGCCACGCAATGCCAGTGTCATTGATTTCTGGCACCGATTCTTCAGCTGTGAATGGTACACGTGTTCTAGATGGGCCTGACCATACCGTAGTTCTAGATGTTTTATAAGCTGTTCATAGTCCTCCTGTTGTTGGGCGGTGAGGGTCTGTAAAATGTCTCGCAATGCCAGTGTCAACGCTATAGCTTTTTCCCCAGCATTCCATCCATTTGCTTTGGCAGCAGCCTCGAATTGTCGGCGGTATTTTGCCCATGGAGTATTTCCGTCGAACTGAGCCGGTTCAGCACTGATCTTGAAATTTTTTATGTCCTTCTGAACTTCCTTCAAGTTCATACTCAGGTCCAACATTGAGTTTTTGTTGTAAGTTTCTGGGGTGTGCGCAGAATCCATTCGCTTTTCTAATTCAATGAATTTTTCCTTTATTCTGCCGATTTCAGTCTCCATCTCATCTTTGATTTTCTCAATCTCTGTTTCAACAGTTCCCATTCTTTCTTGCAACCAATTCGCCACACCGCAAATTACTTCTTTCAGGCTTATTGAATTTCCTAGAAGCTCTTCCCTCAGACCATTTGAATTTTCCAGAAGCTCTTCTTTCAAATTCTTTGAGTTTTTTAGAAGATCCTCTTTCAGACTATTCGAATTTTTTAGAATCTTCTCTTAGAGTAAAAATATTATTTTCATAAAGATACAAGTTGTAGTGCGGATCTTTACGAAATATTCGAACAATGTTTTATTGATGACCTTCGAAAAACATCGAAACTAATTTGGACAGTAATCACTATGAATTTGAGGTTAAAATATGTGAATTTATTTCCAGTTTTCACCTAGAATTTAGGAAGATGAGGAAAAGAAAAAGTAGGGAAGAATAGGGAACCGGTACCTGATCTGCAAATACGCGGCCCTTTGCATTCGAAAGTCACTATCATCAGAGCATGGGGTCAACCATCACCGAATAGGTATCTGCCGTTTTCGCACTCTCACGCATTCACCGAACGCTTTTCCTGGAACAGGCTCGTTCCTACTTTTTTTTTTGCTAAGGTTTTTATTTGAAAAACGTACTCAGCCGAATTGATGCTACTGGGTAGACAACAAAACATACACGTATTGAAAAATTAAAATGAATTTATCGACTAAACTGGCCAAAACAATTTGTATACGTTGAAGAGAAACATCGATATTCAAAATTTATCTCGACATTTATACAGGCCGTTTCTTTTATCATGTGGTAACATTGCTATATTCTAAACCGTAATAGATACAAAGACGATTAAATGGAAAAAAGGTAACTATTGTGGTGAGCAGTAAATTGGTCAGAGAAAATCTACGGGGATTCTCGCCCTTCACAACTTATACAGGGAAAACTGAAAATGCTGTTTTCGGTTTTTTACGTTTAATTAAAAATTTATCATTACGTAGTTCTAGTACATTTTGAATACAATAAAACTTCCTCTTTCATTTTTTTATATTTTTTGAAATAATCATTATATTCGTAAAAAACCGAAAACAGCATTTTTAGTTTTCCCTGTATAAGTCGGGAAGGGCGAGAGTCCCCGTAGATTTTTTCTGACTAATGTACTGCTCACCACAATAGTTACATTTTTTTCGTTTTAATCGTCTTTGTATCTATTACGGTTTAGAATATAGCAATGTTACCACATGATAAAAGAAACGGCCTGTATTCATCTACAAATTATAATACTCCTTCATAAACACTCATGAGTGTACCCAAAGGCATAGCCTGTGCGGGTAGAGGACGGCCATTGCCTACTATTACTATTTGCATAGATTTCACAGCTATTCGTAAAATATTTTCTGAAGGATACGACTATTCAAAAAGATCATATGAAGACAAAAAGAAAACATGGATATTGGCTTGCTTCGAATATTTTATGGTCATATATCTGTAGAATACTTACTAAAAGATATCCGTTTCGAATCGATCGCTGAATATATTATGGGTGTCCATCTCAAGTCCAAGAAAAAACAAAGATATAGGTATTTTTTAAAAGTTGAAATTTTTGTATGGAAATGGAAGTGAAAAAATTATAGATTGAACACTAATTTGGTTATATTCATATAAATTCTTGTTTGCTTTAGATATCTTATGGCTATCCATAAAATATCTTTTGAAGGACATCCATTACGGATCCTCGATGTATATCTTATGGATGTCCATGTCAAAACAGATATACATAGGATATCTTGTGTTATCTGGGTTTAAGTGCTAGGAATCGCACCTCGTTAATCCTTGCTTCGCACAAATTTCGACTTCTGAGGGCTGTCGTTCGTAGGGAGAGTGTTTCAAAGAAATATTTCCACTGAAAATCTCCGGCCAGCAAACTTTTTAGAAAAATCGCAAGTACAAACTACCCTTTATAATTTTCCATGGTGGCGTGGAAAGTATATCTTGGGACATCATCTACTGTTTCAACGAAATATCTTCACTGAAAACTCCCAGTTAGTAAAGTTTTTCAAAAATCGCCAGTACAATATACCTTTATGTGGGGGCCGATCTGAATTTTTTCAACGGTGGCACAAGAAGTATGTTTCGGGAAATCATGAGCTACTGTTTCAATAAAATATCTTCGCTGGAAACTTACAGTCACCAAAATTTTTTGAAAAAGGAGCTGATTGAAAATTTTCTATGGTGGCATAAAAAGTATATCTTGGGCAATCATAGTCTACTGTTTCAATGAAATATCTTCACTGAAAACCCCCGGCTAGTGAAATTTTCCGAAAAATCGCAAGTATTACCTACCCTTTTGTGGGAGCTGATCTGAATTTTTTCTATTGTTGCACAAAAAGTATGCTTCGGGCAATCATAAGCTACTGTTTCGATGAAATTTCTTCGCTGGCCACTAAATATTTTTGAAAAATCGCAAGTACAAACTACCCTTTAGATTGAATTGAATCAAGTTTTTCTATGGTGGAATGAAAAGTATATATTGTGCCATTATAGTCTATTGTTTTGACGAAATATCTTCACTGCAAACCCTCGGTTAGTGATGTTTTTCGAAAAATCGCAAGTATTACAAACTACCTTTATGTGGGGGCTGATCTGAATTTCTTATGTGTTGGCTGGAAACCCTCGGTCAGCAAGTCCTTTGAAAAATCTCAAGTACAAATTACCCTCAAGAGAGGGTTGATTCAAATTTTCTCTAAGGTGGCATAAGAAATATCTTCTGGCCAATCTTGATCGACTGTTTTAAAGAAATATCTTCACTGGAAACCACCGCTCAGCAAAATTTTTCAAAAAATCACAAACACAAACTATCCTTTAGAAGGGCTTGATTAAAGTTTTCTCTATGGTGGCACAACAAGTATATTTTGAGCCATCATTGTCTACTGTTTCAACGGAATATCTTCAGTGAAAACCCCCATCTAGAGAAGTTTTTCCAAAAATCGCAAGCCTTACAAACTACCGTTATGTGGGGGCTGATCTGAGTTTTTTCTATTGTTACACAAAAAGTAAGCTTCGGGCAATCATAAGCTACTGGTTCAATGAAGTGACCCTCGGTCACCAAAGATTTTCGAAAAATCGCAAGTACAAACTACCCTTCAGAAGGTGTTGTTTAAATTTTTTTCTATGGTGGTATAAAAAGTATACCTTGCTCCATCATAATATTGTTTCAACGAAATATCTTCACTGAAAACCCTCAGTTAGTGAAGTTTTTCGAAAAATCGCAAGTATCACAAACTACCCTTATGTGGGGGCTGATCTGAATTTCTTATGTGTTGGCATGAAAAGTATATTCGGGCAATCATGAGCTACTGTTTCAATGAAATACTGGAAACCCTCGGTCAGCAAGGTTTTTGAAAAATCGCAGGTACAAACTACCCTTAAGAGAGGTTTGATTCAGATTTTCTCTATGGTGGCATAGTAAGTATATTCTGGACAATCCTGGTCCATTGGTTAAAAAATATCTTCACTAAAAACCACCGGTCAGCAAAAGTTTGTGAAAAATCTACAAACTATCCTTTAGAAGAGGTTGATTCAAATTTTCTGTATGGTGGCATAAAAAATTAATTTTGGGCTATCATAGTGGTCGGTGGCTCATTGGCTAAGGTGGAACTTCTGGCTCGCATCAGACAGACGTTCGAGGCTCCGGTACGGAATGTTTTTTCTCAAGTAAACGGTTCTCTTTAGGTGGCCACATGCCTTGTAAATCAAGTGTGATGTGAGTTGCCTAGATGCCAATCCCGCCGTCTGGTGCTAGCTTGAAGTGCGCACCAACCACCCAGGGTGGTGCTGTAGGTTTTCCGGGTTTTCCTACAGGTGAAAAGTGAATACACCACCGAAAACGTCAGTAAGTCACCCCGGAGCGACATGGCAAATAATAATAATAGCCGTCCTCTACCCTCATAGGCTATGCCTTTGGGTACACTCTATGAGTGTTTATGAGGGAGTATTATTATTTTTATTATTTTTTATCAGTTAGGAAATTACAAGACAGGCCCTGGCTCCAGAGCCCCGACACTTCCGGAGGGCGCCCTGGATTATTTATCCCAATAACCACTCCCCACGCCGTGGGGTAAGTGACTATTGTGTCCGAGAATGAAATCATGTGCCCTGAGCAGGCAGAGTGAACCAAGAATTACGGCTTTCTGCATTCGTCCGGCTGAGGTTTCTGCCATATCATGGCAAGCCGGTATAATTAATAAGTTTGGGAGCAGTGTGTCCATCATTCCACCAAGGACCTCTATTAAAGAGTATATCTCGATATTTAGTCTATTTTTCCTCCTCTTTTCGGACGACGTTCGTTTTACCAGGAGCTGAAAACTGAATGATTGAAATCATCCTACTTTGATGGTCGAGGAGGACTACATCAGGCTTATTGGCTTGTATTTGCCTGAGGGTGTGGAATGAGTAGTTCCAATAGATTCGGCACTTCTCATTCTCCACAACGGACTCAATATCTTCCGGAGCATAAGGCAACACTGGTGTCTCGTCTACACCGTAAAAGTGTCGTTGATGGTAGTACAACACTCGTAAGGCCGCGTTATGCCTGTGTATATAGGCTGAGACCGCATAAGCTGAACAAGCTGACAGCAAATGCATTATGGTCTCAGCTACCCCACGGACACACTCTGCATCTCGTGTCAGGGATCCCTATTCCCATCACGCGACTACGGTAGACGAGGGTGTTGAAGACACCATCCTGGCAGGTCATTATGAATCCCTCGGTTTCGACTTCAGCCCACTTGCCCTAAGAAAAATGAAGGTCAGGTTTCTCGATAAGCCAAGGTCTTCAATGTTCATGAAGAAGACCTCATGCATTGGCTTACCCTTATGTAGCCGTAGGGGCCTGTCACTTTCCTCAGCTTTGACGTGGGCTTTCTGCTGAACGGGTACCAACTCGGTGACAGAGTTTGGGTTCGTCCGTTCAGCGTCGAATTCGAGACCGAGTTCATCGGCTGCACGGGTTGCTGCCTTGAAAAGAAATGCTCCAATCCCTGCTTTTTCATGATCGCATACCAAGCAGAGAAGGGGATCTGAACTCCTGATGACTTTACAGGCTCCATCTATTATCATTTTGTTATGTAGACACTCCAAACTCAAAAGTCCTCGGCCTCCCCGTTGCCTGGGGAAATATAACCGTTGAACAGACGATTAAGGATGCAAGCTTCTATGAAGATGCATCATTTTGCGCGTTTTTACGTCGAACTGCCGCAGCTCTTCTTGTATCTATTTTAGGAGTAAAGTAGAATCGGAACGGCAAGCATATCAGTTGCAACAACTTTGTTCTTCCCCGACAGTTCAGATGACCAGATACTTGGCGCGGAGAGAGTTTTTGACAGTAGCTATCTCCTGGGTGTGGCGTTGTTCCACCCCTAGGTAGGTATACGTCTCTTCGGAATCCAGATGATATAGGATGCTTCCGTCTACGAGCTGAACGTCCTTTCCGTATTCCTCGCATCGTCCTCTTTTGAGATGAACCATGGCACATTTGTCGATCCCAAAGTCCATTCCAATAGCATGCGTGTACTCTTGCACCACCCTTAAGGACTGATGAAAGTCCTTAAGGTCATCCATGTAAAACAGATGGGTGACCTTAGGCCTACGGTTGCTGGGGGTGCCGCAGTTGTATCCACGGGTTTTCCGTAGTGGAACGGACAATGGCAGTAGTAAGATGCAAATAGAAGAGGGCGGAGGGAGTCTCCCTGAAACACGCCCCTTCTAAAGATAACCTGCTCTGATTGGACTCTGACTTGACCAGATCTTATAGTAAAGCAAGTCCTCCAGAGCGGCATCAACTGTTTAATGCATCTCAGTATTTGATGGGGTACCACGAGGCATCTGAGCAAATGCATGATGAGCTCATGCGATGTTGTATCAACTGCCTTGCGATAATCGATCCAGGCCATCCACGGTAGAGTTGATCTGCCAGATATCAGCCTCTTCTGAAAGGACATTGTAAATCTCCGCATCCACCCGTGCCAGTTGTTGTGGTTTCAGGGGCTTGGTGTTATGAAGCACCCGGCGGGTTCTGATGCCTTCCGTTGGTGGTATGATGCGGGCCTCCTCTACAGCCAGAACGACACGTGGCATATCTGCCACTTCTGCCAATTCGTTAACCGGCTGAGGAGGGGCTCTGACATAGCCTCGAGCCCGAAGATGAGATACATAATCCCTTAGGTTCTAGGCGGAAAAGGCAGCAAGCTCTGGGTGTATTTCACACCACACACCTTGCCTGTGACCCCTAATCCGAGGGGGTCGGTTGTGGAGGCCTCTTCCTCGTGTGTCCTGAACCGAGTGGTAGGGTATACCGTGGGGTTAGCCTAGTATACCCACGGCCGACATCAGAAGGAATAAGCATTTCCTCCAGGGTGCCCCATGGCTGCCGGTCCGGTTTTACACCGGTTGCTCAGGACTGTGGTGTCGCAACTCACCAAGGCCTTGGTTGGTGGTTGGTGCTCCCTGCTTATTATTATTATTATTATTATTATTATTATTATTATTATTATATAGTCTGCTGTTTCAACGAAATATCTTCACTGGAAACCCCCAGTCAGCACAGTTTTTTTCAAGTATGAACGACCTCTATATGGGGATGGATTTGAATTTTGAATATGGTCGCAAGAAGTTCGTAAATATATTTTTTGCAATATGATATCGATATTCGCAGTACATGTCTGAAATCAACAAAATAATAAATTCTGGCCAGCAAAGTATTTTTCCCTATTGTTTTGTTGAAGATGAAGCTTATTTGCTCAATTTGGCGTTCTAACGCCGAGTTATACTTAACTCGGAATTTTGGTGTAAAATTCCGAGTTATAACTCAGAAATTTAAAGAAAAATAATTTTTTTATTTTAGGTGTCCCTTCCAGGGATTCGTACATTTTAAAAATGTAGTACTAAAATTACTTCTTGATTTTTCTTTGCGAATTATTATGAACTTGACCTATATAACCCTCACTGGCCACTATTTCTCCAGAGAATGGTGAAAAATTGCGATTGAATCCTACAAATATTGATTCTCTGCCTGAAGGTAAGTGAACTGCCAAAAGGTGGAAATGAACTATCTGTAGGCTGGTGATTTCAATTAATATGTTCACATTTTCAAGAACTGTTTAGCAAAATTTCACGTTGATATTTGTGGTAGCGATTTAGGTACACAGTATTCTCTAATGTATATGTAATAAAATATATGCCTAACTAAAATATTAGGTTACAAATATTGCGCATGTGATTAAGACAAGGATGTAGTCATCAGCTCCGAAGATAATACCTACTTGCCTCCTCAGCTAACTACTATTCTTCTCGTATGTATAATATTGTCCATATTGTAGGTATAGGTAGGCACCTATGAATGTGAGCACGGATGTCGATAATATAATAGAGAGTTGGCCATTCTGATTCATATTAGGTTTGTTTTGGTTTCGAAAAATACAAGTCCTGTGAATGACTTTGAATCTCAAGTTCATTCTTCTGATCAACTGCGCATGATCCTGACTTCTCAGAATCAGAACAACGCTACTAATAAGAATACTAAACTAGCCAAATAAGAAATAAGTTAAAATCCGTTTTTCCATTTTCGAATTCGATCCATAATCCTTTTGTGTTTTTTAATTTCCATCATAATTCAAGTTCAATAAAATGTTTGTTATATTTTTTGGTACCTATGGTTTGTTTCACGAGATATAGTTAACCTAGCAATTGTTTTTCCGCGTTTTTGTTCGTCTGTGAAATAATTTAAATCAACATATCGGAATAGGTAGATGAAATAGTCAAAAAGTGCATTCGGTACTTGTATGAAAGTTGAACAGGGTGATGATGGACCCCTATGTGTTAAATGGTAACAATAGTTCCTGTATGAGTTTCAAAAACTTAATGAATGCTGAACTGAACGCTGAATGGGATTCACTGAATTTCTGTATTTGGGTATGAAAGTCTTTTTATTAATTGTTTCCACTACACAGTACCATCAGTTATTTCACAAAAATAGGTAGGTCATTATTCAAAATAATATTCCTTGGAAAAGGGTCATGCACAATTAATGAGAATTGTTCTAACCCCGAAACATTATGAAAACGTATAAAGAAAATGTAACAAACCCAAATTGAGAATAATTTCTAGGTGTTGACTATATTGTCATGTAGGTAGGTATATTTCAAAATGAGAACGAAATCTTAAGAAAACTAAAGTCGGTGTTCATTTTGACTCTTCTACCAAACTGAAGATTTTTATTGTTTACATAGTTCTGGCCTTCGTAGGTTTGAGCTAAATACTTCTTTGCCATGTTTACCACGCAATGAAGAATCATTTAGGTAGAATCGAAACTTGAAACTTGAATAAAAGGAATATGGCATGAAATTGGTGTCACGAACTTTTCCAAAATAATTCCTGTAGTAATTTTTATATAATTTGCCTTTACTCTGCCTGACCGCAATAATAGTTGTATACAAAGTGGAAAAATTATGCAAATATTTGACAGAAAACAACTACTTCCTTTGTGTAAATGTGTGTAGAAGGATTTTTTCAGCCGTAGTCGGAAATATTTCTTTTGATTTCGTTGATCCTCTCTGAACACACTTTTCGAACTTTGTTCAATTTATTATTACATTAACTTTTCCTGGAATATGTGATGCCGAGGAATGCTGTTTTGTTTTTCCCTCGCGGTTGGTGCTGTGATTGTAAGTCACCGCTTCATTCGTAGGGGAATACTAGAAGGCTTTTGAATGTTATCGTTGGTTTTCTGGAACAAGACGACTCTATTGTGGTCTGACATACATGCACTGGTGAGAGGAAATAACCTCGAAACATGCATATATGCAGGTGGTAATTTTCAACAAAATGAAGGATGATATTCAATTGCTTTATTACAATCAGCACTTGCAAATAGTGTCCTCCTTGAGGACCATTGCACAAATGGATGACAGATGTAATTCAATGTCCGTAGGGGAAAGAAGTTATTTTCTGTCAGATATTTGCCTCATTTTTCCACTTTGAGGAAATGTGAGGGGTGAAGGGTATTTTCGGCCGTAGTTGGAATTATTTCTTTCGATTTCGTTGATTCTCTCTGAACACACTTTTTGAACTTTGTTCGATTTATTATTACATTAATTCTTCCTGGAGTATGTGATGCCGAGGAATGCTGTTTTGTTTTTCCCTCGCGGTTGGTGCAGTGATTGTAAGTCACCGCTTCATTCGTAGGGGAATACTGAAAGGCCTTTGAATGTTATCGTTGGTTTGTGGAACAAGACGACTCTATTGTGGTCTGACCTATACTTGCACTGATGAGAGGAAATAACCTCGAAACATGCATATATGCAGGTGGTAATTTCCAACAAAATGAAGGATGATATTCAATTGCTTTATTACAAACAGCACTTGCAAATAGTGTCCTCCTTGAGGACCATTGCACAAATGGATGACAGATGTAATTCAGTGTCCGTAGGGGAAAGTAGTTATTTTCTGTCAGATATTTGCCTCATTTTTTCACTTTGAGGAAATGTGAGGGGTGAAGGATATTTTCGGCCGTAGTTGGAATTGTTTCTTTCGATTTCGTTGATTCTCTCTGAACACACTTTTCGAACTTTGTTCGATTTATTATTACATTAATTCTTCCTGGAGTATGTGATGCCGAGGAATACTGTTTTGTTTTTCCCTCGCGGTTGGTGCTGTGATTGTAAGTCACCGCTTCATTCGTAGGGGAACACTGAAAGGCTTTTGAATGTTATCGTTGGTTTGTGGAACAAGACGACTCTATTGTGGTCTGACCTATACTTGCACTGATGAGAGGAAATAACCTCGAAACATGCATATATGCAGGTGGTAATTTCCAACAAAATGAAGGATGATATTCAATTGCTTTATTACAAACAGCACTTGCAAATAGTGTCCTCCTTGAGGACCATTGCACAAATGGATGACAGATGTAATTCAGTGTCCGTAGGGGAAAGTAGTTATTTTCTGTCAGATATTTGCCTCATTTTTTCACTTTGAGGAAATGTGAGGGGTGAAGGATATTTTCGGCCGTAGTTGGAATTGTTTCTTTCGATTTCGTTGATTCTCTCTGAACACACTTTTCGAACTTTGTTCGATTTATTATTACATTAATTCTTCCTGGAGTATGTGATGCCGAGGAATACTGTTTTGTTTTTCCCTCGCGGTTGGTGCTGTGATTGTAAGTCACCGCTTCATTCGTAGGGGAATACTGAAAGGCTTTTGAACGTTATCGTTGGTTTGTGGAACAAGACGACTCTATTGTGGTCTGACCTATACTTGCACTGATGAGAGGAAATAACCTCGAAACATGCATATATGCAGGTGGTAATTTCCAACAAAATGAAGGATGATATTCAATTGCTTTATTACAAACAGCACTTGCAAATAGTGTCCTCCTTGAGGACCATTGCACAAATGGATGACAGATGTAATTCAGTGTCCGTAGGGGAAAGTAGTTATTTTCTGTCAGATATTTGCCTCATTTTTTCACTTTGAGGAAATGTGAGGGGTGAAGGATATTTTCGGCCGTAGTTGGAATTGTTTCTTTCGATTTCGTTGATTCTCTCTGAACACACTTTTCGAACTTTGTTCGATTTATTATTACATTAATTCTTCCTGGAGTATGTGATGCCGAGGAATACTGTTTTGTTTTTCCCTCGCGGTTGGTGCTGTGATTGTAAGTCACCGCTTCATTCGTAGGGGAACACTGAAAGGCTTTTGAATGTTATCGTTGGTTTGTGGAACAAGACGACTCTATTGTGGTCTGACCTATACTTGCACTGATGAGAGGAAATAACCTCGAAACATGCATATATGCAGGTGGTAATTTCCAACAAAATGAAGGATGATATTCAATTGCTTTATTACAAACAGCACTTGCAAATAGTGTCCTCCTTGAGGACCATTGCACAAATGGATGACAGATGTAATTCAGTATCCGTAGGGGAAAGTAGTTATTTTCTGTCAGATATTTGCCTCATTTTTTCACTTTGAGGAAATGTGAGGGGTGAAGGGTATTTTCGGCCGTAGTTGGAATTATTTCTTTCGATTTCGTTGATTCTCTCTGAACACACTTTTCGAACTTTGTTCGATTTATTATTACATTAATTCTTCCTGGAGTATGTGATGCCGAGGAATACTGTTTTGTTTTTCCCTCGCGGTTGGTGCTGTGATTGTAAGTCACCGCTTCATTCGTAGGGGAATACTGAAAGGCTTTTGAACGTTATCGTTGGTTTGTGGAACAAGACGACTCTATTGTGGTCTGACCTATACTTGCACTGATGAGAGGAAATAACCTCGAAACATGCATATATGCAGGTGGTAATTTCCAACATAATGAAGGATGATATTCAATTGCTTTGTTACAATCAGCACTTGCATCAATCAATTTTGGAGTCAGTTGTTGAATATGAGGTAAACTTTTATAAATATATACGTGACTGTGTGTGTCAACGAATCTATCAGACAAGGCATAACTTCAAGAATATTATCAAAATTGATCACAGTTATCAGAAATGAAAATAATAAAATAGCAAAAAAAACAAACACAAAAACTATATCCAGTCTAACAAAGTCTAAGGCGAGTCAAGATGGCATCCGACTAAATATGGTGATCTGTTTTCTCGGATTTCTCTCCATGTTATGAGTTCTTGGTCCTTAGGAGGATAATTTTCACGACGTTTCGGCAAAGTCTCATTTGCCATCTTCGGGTGAAATTCACTGTCTGGAATTTCGAACTCGGCTGGTCTAGTCTAGTTAAATTTCAGTTTAATTTTTCGTGAAAATAATGTATACTCAAAGTGAAAAAGTGGATATGTTATTAATATTTGGAGAATGCCATAGAAATTCAAGGAATGCTGTTGAATTATATGCTCATAGATAACCCAATCGGCCATCAGACCACCTGCATTTTCCGCAGAACAGGAGGTGTATTACTTAACAGAGCATTTTAATTATCAAGTTATAGCAACCAATGATCCAGTACGGTGGCCTAACTACTCATCGGATCTCAATGTGCTCGATTTCTTTATTTGGGGATATGTTAAAGAAAGGGCTACTATGCAACAGCCCCAGCCACTCTTGAATTCTCAGAAGGAATAAGACTCCTACAGACATTTAGAAGAAAAAAGCCTCAAATGTTACGAAACGTGTTGAAACAATTGAATGAGTTGAAATGTATCTTGAACAAGGAATAATGCCTTTGCTGCAGTGGAATTTTGAGGAGTAATATCACGAGTGATTGAATTTTTGAGATAAGTCTGGTCGATTTATTTCTGAACGAAACTGAATTGAAAACAATTCAGTTGAGTTCAGAAATAAAAGACAGACTTATGAGATAAATTCAATCAGGAGTTGAATTTTATTAGACTATTTCACGAATAAAGTTTCTTCATTAATATAAATACGAACAATATATAACAGTCATAAACAAATTATTGAAATCGTCAATATTATAATATTTCGTTTCATAATTTCATTTGAATTTGCACCGAAGCGACTCATTTTGACACAATCAGGTGTACAATTAATATTGATAGAACTGCCAAACTTTGTGTTGCCATGGTTACTTCGTTAAAAATACCGAAACTGATCCACCAATCAGAGTTGAAAGAAAGCTGGTGTTATCGCGATTACACGAGTTGTCTTTGGTTTGCTATTGTTCAGATTATGTGAAAATTTTAAGATGAGTGAAATAGTCAAGAAATTACGATATTTCACTTTCAAATAATTTAAGTGCATCGCTAAAATTATTGGTCAAGTTTGTTAAAGTTGTTAACCCATCCCAAAAAATAGTTTTGTTAGATTCGTCAAAAAATCCTTTTTTCCAAAAGTGATACATGAGTAAAATAATAAATTATTATCCATGGCACAAATCAAAGAGGTATAAAAACATAGAAATTTTCTTTTCTCTTTATGATGATCTCCTACCACGTAGTAACGGCTACATCCACCAATTTATCAAAATGTTTATATAAACTACTAAACATAAAGCTCCCAGAATACTTATCTGCAAATCTACAATTTAGACATAACATACAATTATATCACAAGACAAAAGATTCATATACACTAACTTAGTGATCACAAAAAAAAAGAAATTTTGACGCAGGAATGTGCACATGATTGTATTATTTTATGATTGTATTTTTAGCAATGCTATTAAACGAATATTATCATTTTACCATCTTAATTTTTTATATTGATGCAACTTTTTGGCAGTTGAATGAAAGACGAGCCGGATTTGTCATAATTTATATGTAAACTCTCAATTTTTTGGAGGCTTCATTCGCTCTCCATCTCATAAAATTCTGACAGTTCATTTTGAATTTTCGAATTTTCGAAGAGCCACCCCTTTAAATCAGTATTATTGTCAATAACAACGATTTTAGTGTTGAAATACTTGAAATTGTTTTTTTTTCCTGATAATTTTCAATTGTCCCACCAATGTTTGGAGTCTGTGTAAAGCTCCAATAGACTTCTCAGCCGATATGGCGCTGTTCAAAAAACGAACAGTCGTTTTGTATTGTGTCAAGCAAGTTTTTTGCTCTTTGGCAGTGAAACGCTCCAACAGGATTTTTTCCGCCTTTCGCAAATTTTTAATCATTTCAGCAGCTAAATTGGCAATAGCATCGGAATTAATGTTTAAAAAAAAATTGTTTCAAAATTGTTTCAAAATTGTTTTTTCCGTTAACCAGCTGTCACCCCCCTACGAACGACAGCCCTCAGAAGTCGAAACTTGTGCGAGCTAAGGATTAACGAGGTCTTACCTTTTAACGTGCGATTCCTAGCACGAGACCAGTGACCATGCTGGGAATCGAACCCACGTCCCTCTGACTTATAGACTAGCGCTCTACCATCATGACCACTGCAGCCCATATTCATAATTATACACAAGAATATACAAATATAAATGGCTAAAAAACGAAAACGAACTTTTTTCTTTGAAGTATGAAAAAATGGAGAGCAAGGGTGAGGATGATGATCTTCACACAGATTGAACCTGGCTACTCGACCGAATTGAGGACCGAAAACACCTGTTTTAACAGCTATTGGATGAAAACTGTAGTAATTTTGAATATTCTAGTATCTCACTATTTCCATTATTTTCACTCTTGACTGCAACGGAATTGCTTGCCAGATGGATATGTGCTAAAGTATCCACAAAAGTTAGATTTCAAACTGAAGCTTTTTTACATTTTCAATATACAAGGAACATACTATCGGTTCGTTTTTCATGTCGACTTTATGAACTGCATATTTGCTAGCATATTAGCTAGCTATATCACTAGCTGATATGGCCAGGTAGTTGAGTGGTTAGAATCACCGCTTTTCAATCATTCTTAATATGGTCTACAAACAAACCATCCGACCGGCGATGTTGTACGCTTGCCCAGCGTTCTGCGGCCTGTCCAAGACTCCGTTTATGAGATTGGACAGGATGCAGAACACGGTACTTCGTATCATCACTAATAGACTAATAGTGACAGAAACATTCATCTGGATGCGCTGCGCGCCATTGCTGGCGTTGACTCCATCCCGACATATGATAGAAACCTATCAGATAAATTCTACAGTTTCCACCTTCCCAACAGTTCGCTAACCAGAGACCTCAGAATGCTCAGAATACATGATATATCAATCGTTGGCCATCTTTCAAGAAAGATGGGAAGAACCGGTTCCATAGGGAACCAAGTCGCCTATAGATAGAGAGCGAAGTACCTCGACCCGGTTTTTTGCAACAGCCTTTTCCAGGGTTGACACGAAATAACCACCTCTGACCAAAAATTAGACAGAGCAGTATCTACATAGAATGCTAACTGATTATCCGAAGTACCACCACTAATGTTGAAATGTTCGACCTACCGCCAACATCAGCGGAGGCGGATACCAGCGCCCTTTCGCTGGAACCCTGTGTACCCCTTGGCACAAGCGCTCCCCCTGCCATCGGCCACCAATGTTCGGGGGGAGAGGGAGGCGGCTCACAGATATGAATATATTAACATAAGTGTAGAATCGACCGTTAACTCTGTATAATAAACTTTTATTTATTTATTTATTTTTCAATCTATCATTCTGGATGCCGGTCATGTGGGTTCAAAGCCCAGCGACTACAGTTTATTTTTCTGATGGCCTGAGAAAGTGCTAGGAATCGCACGTTAAAAGGAGAGACCTCGTTAATTCTTGGCTCGCACAAGTTCCGACTTCTAAGGGCTGTCGTTCATAGGAGGACGACCTGGTTAATGGAAAAAACAATTTTAAACAATTTTTCTTTAAACAATACTTGATGATATTCACCTGTATTGGTAAACGGCCAGCACTTTTTTGGTTCTTCAAACCATGTGCACTATCACTATCCACAAAAATGCCACGTACACCTCAGATAAGGAGAACAAACACATGAGCGCTGTCTGTCTGAATTAAAATGAAATACTGAGGTTTTTTTGTTATCCCAGCGATTACCAAGCGGTACCATATGAAACCAAGCACCAGACTTTTTCACCTCAATCTCATTGAGTTAGGCCCATCCAAATATTGGTACTCTGACTCGATCAGTTTACTAGAGATTATTCCAAAAAAAGGACGGCACTAGGATCTGTTTTTTGCATCAGTAGGAATTAGGGTATATAAGCCAGCAGCGATCAGATTACTGCAGAATATGAAATGTTGACGCGAAGTCAAAAGACAAAAATGCAAATAAGACTTGAAAATTATTTCGACGATACAAAACGTATACTTCCTGTACATCTTTGCGCATACATATCAAATTTTGGGATAGCAATAACCTTGAACACCGTTCCAGTTTAGACAGAATTTTGTTTCATCGGTTGACGAACATTGTATAAATTTGATACTGAGAAAATATGTCACTAGCATTTGGATCATTAAAAATCAACGAATGAAACGAAATTCCAAGTCTTGAAAATCATTCATTCAATTGACCTGACTTTTCTGCTAACTAAATGTGCTTTCGCCACTGTTTGTGCCCATTCAGTAATTAAATACCGCCGTAACAATTAATTTAAAGTGGAGTTCTCAGTACTTAATTGCCTCAATTGACGATAATTATGATAACCAACGAGAGCGAAACAAAAATTAAGAAATATCCGCGCTTTTGTGCATTTCAGTATAAATGTTAATTTATAGCGTTAATTTTGAAATGTTTAATTTTGTTCTGTTTATTCATTGTGCAGTTTTTGCGTTGATGAACGAAGCGCGAATTCGAAAGAGGAAATGATCACACATGTATATTATTCGAAACTTTTTGAATGCGTAGGCACGGTATAAGCAGTTCTAAATATGTGGGACTTCCATTCAATATAAGTATTATTAGTAATAAATGTTATAATGTTGTCTAAGAGTATAGTCGGTCAGTGTCTGTATGGAAAACGTTGGATGGCAATCAGTCATTTATTCATTTATTTATTGAAACTGGGTCCCGTGAGGTGGTACCTTGTACGGAAAACTGGAACCTATAAGTCTGTCTATTTTTCATTTGAACAATCTTTATTCTTTGGAAAATACCTACTGTGAATTATGAATGAAATCGGAGATTTTGAACTAAATCATAATTGCCTGAGGGTGGATTCATGCAATCGATTTCAAACTCGATTCGTGCAAACAATGTTTTCTATTGGTGGTATGATGAAATTATAACAATATTGAAAAATAAATTTATTTCACGAATGAATAACTAATAATTCTGTTCTTTTGGATTCCCTCAACATTTTATAATTAAAAAAAAAATCATGAAAATGAACATCAATACTTACTTGAAAATCGAATAATCAGATAAAGACATTTCAGAGACAAAAAAACATGTTTTCAATTTATTTCTCTGAAACTAGGATTTACATTAATTCTTAATTTGATATATTTGAAAATCAATAGAATCATTGTTTTTTTTTCTTTTAATTTAATTTATAATTATTGACGAGTCTCAAATGTCAGTCGGAATAATACTAAATCACTTTGAAACGGATTGTGCAAAAGAGTGGGATGGTTGAAAAATATTGTTAAAATTGTTGTTTCCGTCAATCGACAGCACCCTTACGAGCACAACACTCAGAAGTCTTCGAAAGACTTGT
The DNA here is from genome assembly GCA_958502065.1 of Chrysolina americana. NCBI lineage: Eukaryota > Metazoa > Arthropoda > Insecta > Coleoptera > Chrysomelidae > Chrysolina > Chrysolina americana. The sequence goes on from OY293410.1 coordinate 79,118,387, forward strand.
GCGGGTAGTCCTTACCTTTTAACGTGACCAGTGACCGTGCTGGGAATCGAACCAACGCCCCTGTGGTTGAGAGGCGAGCGCTCTACCTTCACAACCACCAAGGCGCAAGGAGTTTTATGTGTATCATTTCAACTTATACACTGATGTGTCCACTTGAGTTGGCGACATATGGGAAAACTTTTTTATTTCTTGTATAATGGAAAAAAGTAATTTTTATAAGTTCTACAACCTTCTAGAACCTTATTTTGAATACCTAATCAAATCTTAAAATTTGTTAGTGGTATTGAGTAGTGTAAAAAAAAGGAATTTGATACAAGAGTTAACTTTTATTGATGATTGAAAAATGGATAGTTTGAAACTGTTCAAATGAAACTACGCTAAAAATTAAAAATAAATGTTTTCAATACATGTTTGATACACAAGTAGTTTTTAAAAGATTTGATGATTGATGATGACGAATTTCTGAGTAGTTTGTTTGGTGCTTCGAATTATTTTCACATATCTGACAATTCTGAAACTTGAAATGATAACAAAACGAAATGAAGAAAAGCATACAACTGTATTTCAATTTATTAGTTTATTAATTCATACACAACCCTCACATTTGACAAATTTATTGCAGCATTTTTATATCAGTTGATTAAAATAGCCTACACATTATAACCCAATCACTATAATAAATGACTTTGTCCAGATTGCAACTGAAATAGGGTGAACCTAATCATAGAATGAATCATTCACAATATATGGAGAATGATCCAAAATCTTCACAAAAACATTTTCCCGAATAAAATTTAAACTTGTAGAAAAATCAAATTTAAACAATGTCAATAAACGATTATATGAATTAAAAAAATAAATAATCGACTACACCTCAAAATTATTCTCATAGCCTGATTTTGAAGCTATTGACATTGAGAAAGTCTGTTAGAATGTTTAGATTTATCAAATAGATTAGAGTTGGGCAATATTCAAAATGAGGCTTAATTATACAGTAGTTTTATGTCAATATATTGGAAATGGCAATAAACTTGTTAGCAATTCTAGAAAAACAATTGAATGTTTGGTATATTCAACATGTCAGCTCAGAAGCAAAGTCGTTGAAGGTCTTTCAACTTGTAAATGATGCAGTTTTTTTTTCAGAAAGCAGCCAAGATGCTTTTTTCGTATCTTAGTGGCATTCGAATAACTGGTTGTGAAGGAAAATTCTGAATTTCAGTCAACTGATTATAATCATCTGATTTACTGAAAAATTTTCTTTATATGCTATTTTGCTTGCTGATGGCTGGTTAGGTACCTATTTGGTGCATCATATATTTTTCCTCATTTCTCTTTGAAATACGAATTTTTTTTTCATCTATTTTTTCTTTCGATTCACTATTTCGGGAACAGTATCTGATTTCAATCAATTCTTGTGAAGCGAAGTGGTCGTGGTGCTAGAGCGTTGGCTTTCCACCCAGGCGGCTCGGGTCCGATCCCCACCGCCTGCCACTGAGCTAAATAAGTGGTTCTGAATCCATTTGTACGTAAGCTGTAGGTCCCAAATCTCTCCGAAAAACCTGGGTGATTTGTAAAAACAAATTTTATAAAAAAATGGATTGAAGAAAACGTGGGTTGAAATGTCTAGTACACAAATATTCTGTTTGTATGAATTTTGGGATTTTGAAAAAACAAAGCTTAATTTAACGAGTGGCTAATATATATAAACATACAAACATGTATTGGGTGAAACCTTTAAATTATAAGTGAAACATTGGTTGCAGTCAGATACAAACGGGTCTACAGCCGTACCACAATCCCACGACCTCTTATAGTATACCTGTATGAGATCAATCGATTAATTGAGTTTTTTTTGAAGAGTATAGTACCACCGAAATACATCTAAAAAATTTAATCACAAACAAAAATATGAAATGACCAAAAAATTATTATCCCTATTTGGGAGTCCTATTCTGTCTACCTGAGGTCCATTGTGGTTAAATCAGACTATAGTAGTAGTGATTGGGGGAGGCCGCTATCGCAGCCAAGCAAGTAGGCTCAAATGGACTCTTTTTGCCATCCCCAGTCTTTCACAAATCTACATTCTTCCTCCTAGGCTTCCTTCTCAAACCTTTGATGCCTCCTGATGAAGGTCAGTATGTCCGTCCATTCCAGGTCGGTAAGTTCCTCTTGTTGGAGTATTTCAGCTTCAAAGATTTCAAATCTCAGCCTCCTGTATGCCTCGCACTCGCCGAGGAAGTAAGAGATCCCCTCTTCGCATTTGCGGCAAGTGGGATTTATATGTAACAACTATTTCATATCTGCAATTAATCTTGTCAGCTGATGTGGAACGTCTTATATACCGGCAAGTAGGTTTCTTCAATATTCTGGATTCGCCGATCGAGAGTCTACGGTGACTCGTCCAGTGGCTCCCGCGAATAGAGCGGTGATGATTTCATGCTTTTACTGTAAACAAACCGAGGTTGAATAATCATGCGGCTTCAGTATCGTTACATTCCCCCTTCTTAAAGACGTTTCGTCCCAAAATGTCATTCTTAGAGTGTGGCGATATCTGCGAGATTCTCCAGATCTGCATCTGGAAGTTCGATAGAAGTAACACTCCACAGTCTTCATGTTGTGTCGTGGAAGGTAATTTCAGTCAACCGGCACCAGTTGTTTTTTTTTGTTTTCACACTCCATGTACCACCAAAGACTCTGTGGCATGTCCAGCTTGCCGCTATAATCATGGAAAGACCGTGATTGATTTGACTGTTCCTTGTCAGTTTTTGGTCGATTATAACGCCCAGACATATAACATCTTTGGAAAATGTTAACTGGGTTCCATTCATAGTTGGGATTTACTTCCCAGTGAATTAAACCAGAACTGTTTTGCCTGCATTAACATTATTTAGTCCTCCTTAGCACATTAAATCTTGAAACGTCGTGTAACTTCACTATCAGGTTGTCGACAACGAGTGACCACAGCGAAGGCGATAGAACTCCTTCTTGCATGGTGACAACCTTTTTCTGCTGACATTGTTACGGCCTCCTGCTGGTGATGTAGTTATGGAGGCGTGTAAAGTGTTATCAAAAGCACACTCTGTCCATGAAAGAGAGCTTTTCTTTTTGCCATGTATATCTTTAAAGCTTTGAAACAGACATTGTAAAGCACTAATCGTGGATTTACCTGCTTGATAAGCAAACCATTTCTTGTGGAGTAATGTTAATTCAAGAAGTTCGCTTCTATCATAACAATCTGTTATTTTCTCCATTGCTTTTAGGAGATATGAGGTGAGACTGATGGGGTGGTAAGACTGGTTCTTCCATAGGGTGTCTTCCAGTCTATGATATGAACGCCACTACGGCCTTTCTCCAAGCTTGCGATATGTAAATGTAATCGTAGGTGAAGCTGGTCTTGAATAGCTTTTTCAAGAAGAGTTTATTATTTCAAGGCGTGAAATAATCCGCCCTTTCCTCAAACTTTCAATAGTTTAAAGCTTGCTGATAGACTAATAGAGTTTCTTTCGGTATGCAAGCGTAAATGTTGAGATTGGTGGGCCCAGGTTCGAATCCCAGCTGGTCCACATTTTTTAATCCAGTTTTTAAATTTTCACATCTGAATTGCCGCTCATATATTTTTTCATAATGGAAAAAGCAAGTTAATATATCAGTATATCAGTAATATACCATCAATTCCTCGAACCATGCCGCACCCATATACTGACCAAAATACCATTCATGCTAACTCGAGATATCGTACATCAATACTCAAAACCAACTATACTATCAAACGGAAAATAATATTAATAAAAATAATAATTGCACATGCAACGGATTATTTGTTTTCCTGTTTTTTAGTGGGGCTTTGTCTCCGATTCATCCAGAGGGCGCGCTGGTATGTCATTAATTAACCTCAGTAAACACTCCCCACGTCTGTTGGGTAGTTGATTATTGAGTCCAAGAATCATGTGCGGATCGAACCACGAATTACGGCATCATCCCACCAAGTACTCCTATGATCAAAACTACCATTTTTAACAGAATTGGTGAATTTTAATATTCAGTCCGTTTTTCCTTCTCTTTTTGGACTACATAAGGCTTGTTTTTGTCTGAGAATGGGAAATGAGTATGGTGCATTCATATTTCAAATACGGACGATGTCAACAAAAGCACGTGAACACCAAACTAGAACAAAGACGCATTAAGCTTGTTTACCAAACGAAATTAATTTGAAAATGTAACATGATCCAAAACCAACCCAGAACTTTACACCAAAACAAATATTCGATATAAATAATCAATGATGTAATTAAAAACACAAAAATAAATCAACGCTGCATCTTCGAATAAATAGCAGTTTTAATAATTGTAACGCAGCCAAGCTGAATACATCTCCGCAAAAACATTTCGTTTGGTGTTGCGAGAATTGGCGATCACGAGGTGGACATACTGCAAGCATGCATTGATCACTGTTTACATCGAGCGTATTCGAAATATGAATTCACTACAGTTCCAATAAATTTGGCACTTCTTATTCTTCACAACGGACTCGATATCCTCTGGAGCATAAAGCAATGCCGGTGTCTCGTCTCTACCGTACGAGTGTCGTAGATGGTAGTACAATATTCGTAGCGCCGCGTTATGCCTGTGAATATAGATCGAAAGTACGACATGCTCTATACATATATATCCATCATGCGAGTACGGTAGACTAAGGTGTTGAATACACCATCCTGGCAGGCCTTTATGAATCACTCGGTCTCCGACTTCAGCCCACTTGACCTGAGGAAAGCAACGGTCAAATTTTTGGATAATCAAAGCTCTTCAATATTCTTGAAGAAGACTCAATTGCATTGGCTTATCCTTGTGCAGCACCAGGAGTACTTCAGTTCAATGTGTGTTCTTTGTTGAACGGATTCCAACTCTGTGACAGAGTTTGGGTCACCATGCATACGTTCAATGTCGGATAAGAGCTAGGCCATCTTCGTCGGCTGCTGCCTTGAAAAGAAATGCTCCGATTCCGGCTTTCTCATGGTCGAAGACCATGCAGAAATGATCTGAACTTCTGAGAACCCTACATGCTCCAACCGGTTATGTAAAACTGAAAAGTCCACGGCCTCCTGTTGTCTGGGAAAGTACAACCGTGGAATAGACAATTTTGGATTCAAGCTCCTATAAAGATGTACCATTTCGCTAGTTTTTACGTCGAGTTGCCCTAGCTCCTCTTGAGTCCATTTCACCACTCCAAAAGAGTAGAGTAGAATTGAAACGGCAAGCATATTATTTGCAGCAACTTTGTTCTTCCCGAACAGTATTGATGAACAGATCTGTCGGATCGGATCTGCTGATACTTACCATGGAGAAAGTTCTAAAGTGTGGATACCTTTTGGGAGCGTCCTCTTTTGAAATGATCCGTAGCACATTTGTCGATAGCAAACTCTGACCTGAGCAGACCTTATGGTGAATCGAGTCTTCCAGAGCGGCATTAGCTGTCTAATGCATCTCACTATTTCATCGGGCACCACAAAGTATCTGAGCAAATACATGATGACCTTATGCAATGTTATATCAAATGCCTAGAGATTATCGATCAGGCCATCGATAGTTCTACTGCACAAAGTGATGCGTGATACATCTGTCGATGAGCAGGTTCCCCTTGCAGCTGGCGACCCCCTTCTTTGATTATCTTTGCTCAGATATCCGTTCATACAGCGGGTCAACTGCGGAGAGTATTCGCATGTATAGAATGCGGGTAAACATATACCTAGCGTGCATTCAGGCATGTTATCGGTTTGTAGTTCTTTGGATCAGACCAACCTCCGTTTTTGGAGATTAGCACGTTTTTCCCCTTCAACAAACCAATCTGGACTCTGTTGTTCCCCATGTATCCATGACTTGCAAACTCTTGCTAGATGGTGGTGGATGCTTGTACATTTTTTTCCACCAATTGTTATTCAACCCATCTGGGTCCAAAACAGCGAATTAATTCGAGCCGTTCAAACTTCTTATGGGGTTATCGGATTGCGCAGATCATTGTGTATCGACGTTAAGTGGTTACGGAAACTAATATATTTTCTTCCAGAAGATTTCCACCAAATCAGCCGCCGGCTGGTTATCCAAAACACATGAGGGAATGAGCGAGAAGGTTTATCTGGGAACGTTAGGAACTGTGTTATTTAGCAATGCTTTTCGACCGTCTAACTAGTCTCTTCCTTGCAGCCACCAGCTTTCGTATTTTATATCCTATCAAGAAAGTGCTGATTGATGGTATACAGCACGCAATGATTAACTGTGTGGTGAGCTCGTCCTAATTTTGCGGCAATTTGCGGCACTGCGTACATGAAGGGCTTATTGGTCGCCACGTAGTCCGATACTAGATACGAGACCGTGTTGTCTGGTCGACTTGACCTTTGCTTCCATATTATAATGCGTCGATCATGCTTCCCAATCAGAGGTTTTTTTTTGGAGAGGTGGGGGAAATCTTTCATAGAGAAATATTGAGTCTCCAGATTCAGTAAATGCTGTGTGACTCTCCTTAGTAGGCATACTCACTAAAACCTCCACCTCTGTGTAGGTTCGGTCGGCTATTGCCTCCTGTGACACTTTGGCTCATTAGCCCATTGTATCTTCAGAGGGGTGGTATCCTTCTTCTCCGCTCGGGACAGAGTCTGAGCGGTGACATACTCAGAGTTGATCTGCCAGATGTCAGCCTCTACTGAAAGGACATCGTGAATTTTTGCATTGACCCGGCCAGTTCTTTTGGCTTCAGGGTTTACTGTTATGAAGCGCCATGTGGATTCTGATGCCCCCCGGTGATATGATGCGAGCCTACTCTACAGCTAGACCGACACGTGGCATATCTGCCACTTTGTTAACCTGCTGCGAAGGAGCTGACAGCCTCCACCCCGAAGATGAGACACATAATCTCTTAGCTTTTGGGCGGAAAAGGCAGCATGTTCTGGGTGCATTTCACACTATAGAGCATGCATTCTCGCCATGCTTCCTCTTCAGACCGACCGGATTACTGCTCTCGTAGCAATGCAGAAAGGCGTCCGTTGTCGTCGCAGTTATCGTTGATTGACAATGTATCGTTTTGGGCCATACCACCTTGCCCTATTCTGAAGGTGTCCATTGTGGTGGCTCAATTCTCGTCTTCTAGGAACTTAGTAAAATGGTTTTCGGGGAAGTTAGCGTAGTAAACCCACGGTCGGCCCAGAGGAAAGGTTGCCATTTTTTTTTTCAGATACCCATGAACTACCGGTGGTCCTATTTCACATCTTTTGTTCAGGTAGGTGATGTCGCGACTCACCAGACCCTCAGGTGTTGGTTGGTCCGCCTGCTTATTATTTATTATTCAGTATATGTAACTTAATTTTGCTGTATTTCAGTGTACTTTCATAGGAATTATGTATTTCATAATTTGTTTTTGTATAATTTTTGGACAATCTAACGAGACAGAAAAAGTAGATCTAGTGACGCAACCTCCATTTCAAATCTCATCGAAGAAATATCTCAGCACAGATTGAAATTTCACACACCTGAATTTACATGTTTGTGTATGAAATATTGTTTATTAATTTCAGTTGAATGATATGTCGCCCATGGATATCAGTATCAATTTCATACTACTTGGGGACAGTGATTTGGGGACAGTGATTTCCGTATTTTCACTTATAATGTTTATTCATTTCATAATCGTAATAATCATAATCATAATAATTATTGCACTATGTTACATAAAATATAAAATATAGTATAAAATATAAAATACAATGTACAAGCTAGTCAGACAGAGAATGGTGATAATAAAATAATAAATATTGGTAAATGCGCAACATACACTAATTGTAGAACACAAATTGGAGATATTCGTCCACTGAATAAGGTTCTAGATTTAGAAGCATTGTGATAAGTGGATTTTTTATTTCATTGAAATTGTTATTTTTTACTGCTAAAGGTAAATGATTGAAGAATTTGATGCTCGCATATAAAGCACCTCTTTCAGTTGACGATAGGTGATGATGTTGAAAATTCAGATTTGATATGTGCCTCGTACCGTATGAGTGAGGAAAAACAAAGGACTCAAAATAATGTCTGTTTCTATATAAAAATTTGATACATTTATATATATATATACTGTGCTGGTACAGAGAGTAGTTCAATTTTCCTGAAATAACCCCTGCAAGAATCACGATATTTCAGATTATTCATAATGCGGGTTGCTCTTTTTTGAATGTTGAAAGCCCTCTCGGCCTCCCCACTACCTCCCCATAATATAATACCGTAGCGGACACGAGCATAAAAATTGGCAAAATAAAATGTTTTAGTTATATTGAAATTTGAGCATTTCATGAGAACTCTTATGCCATAGCAAGCCGGACTCAAATTTTTTGAGATATAATCAATATGATTTTTAAAGTTTGAAGTTTTATCTCAAAGACTATTCCGAGTGATCTAGTACGCTTAACAAATGGTTTTTTTGCTGATTAATTATAACATGGGTGGGAGTTTCAAGCCTATGGTTGGTTTTGAAAAATACTGCATTAGTCTTTTCAGGATTCAGTACTAACCTAGAATTAATGAACCAGTATTCAACTGCAATCATAGTCTCACTGGCAATTTTTGCAAGATCTGGAAACGTGTTTGCAGTGAATACGATTGTGCTATCATCTGCAAAATTAATTATTATTTTGTTTTGCTGTGCAAGCGTGGCAAAGTCATTGATGAAAATTATAAATATGAGAGGTCCTAAGACACTGCCTTGGGGGACATATCTAAGGACTGTATATAGTTTCCCGTATTATTACCTGCTGAAAAGACTTTCATTTTTGAAGTACTTCACGAGTCCATTGTAAACAACCAGCTCAAACATCTTTGAGAAAGAGCTGAGAAGGCTGATCGGGCGATAGTTGTCGAAAATATCTGGATTTCCCTTTTTGAGACATGGTTTGATAACAGCATGCTTAAAGTCATGAGGTTATTCCCCAGTTTCTAATGATCTATTAATAATTGCACATAGTGGGTCGAATATACTGTCAAAGCACTTTTTTATAAGAAAGACTGACACTTCGTCATGACTAGAGCTCTTTTTGTTCTTCATTTTTTTTACCATCTCGCAATTTTGCAATGAGTTACAGGTTCAAAGAAAAAAGTATTTTGATGTACAGGTATGTTACATATGTAGTCAGATTGACTTGACAGTTTTTCGTTTATCTAATTAGATGCTCTACTATTGAAGAAATAGTTTAGTGAATTGGCACAATGAAAGGGATCTTCATAGGAGGGTTGCACGTTCTGCTCACCCGTTTTACCCGTTAAGTCTGCAATTATTTGCCAAGAGGTTTTTGATTTGTTTCTAGAATTTTGAAGTCTGTCCTCATAATATTCATCCTTTTCTCTTTTGAGCATTTCACTATAGAGCTGCTTAGTCACTTTGTAATCATCTTTGAATTGAGGCAAGCTCAGAGACAGAGTTTGGTATGGTAACATCACATTTTTGCAATGTGTTATTTCTGGATTGTTGAACTTGAAAGTAGAATTATTTTCTTTTATGCATGGTAATACTTGTAACTTTCATTCATGGAAATTTACCTTAAGAAAACTGACACTAGCGATACACGCATGTGTCTTGGTATATTTGAAACTATTCCATTTTTTCAACTCGATCTAGAACAATACTGACTTGGTGAATATTAAAAATTTTCCATCATCAAATATTTGGGTGTATAACTTCGAGTGATATTTTCAGCTATATCCTTAGTTCTTGCATCCTTTGTCTAGTGCCAAAACTACTTCAGATCAGAAAACGTATTTCATAACCTTGAGAGGATAACCCCAGTATCAACATAAAGGTATTGTTTCGATTGTCATCTTCAACCCTGACTTCGTTTTATGCATTATGTAGCTGGAGTCCCAAAATATGCTTCTAACATAATTGTTGCGTATAGATTCTCCTTGTACTCAAGGCATTATTTAGGGTATATGGTCCTCGATGAATGTCTTGTATACAAAATAGAAATTCACATTACTTAACGCTTTAGTAGGAGATTTGAACCGGTTCTGGGCCTCCCCCATCACTATGACGTCATCAGTGACCTTCAGGGATGACCTTGGTGCATAAGTGCCTATGTGGGTCTATGACCTTGGGATGCATTTGAAACGATTTTTAAATGTTTTTGTTTTTTGATCTTGATGTAGGTTGTGATGAGGTGTTCAAGATTTGTGTTTGACCTTGAGATGGCATTTGGGTGACAGATTTTTTTTTCGTACATGGACTAGTACTTTTTCCAAGGACTTATATTTTTGTTACCTCCAAGACTAATAACCTTCATGTGAACACTTGCTACTATGTATGACTTTCATATCATGTACTGACACATGAAAATCTAGAGAAGGCACACGTCCGCACACCACGGAGATACAGTCAGATATGTGAACTCTGATTCCTCTCCGATACTAACCTAGTAGTGGTGGTGGGAGCAAGCATGTGTGACGTCATCCAACTATGAGGAGTGCATCTGAAACAACTCACGCTCGACGCTTATATATACGGACAAGTACTTTTTCCAAGTACTTATATTTTTTACCTCCATGACTACTATAACCTTCATGTGTACACTTGTTACTGTGCATGACTTCCATTATAGAATTGATTTTTTGTAAATCCACCTTTGGAACTGACATGATGAAAATATATAAGTAAAATATAAATAATTTTCAATAGGAAAACACTCACTGATCTCTCTCTCTCTGTGTAGGCACTGAATAACTTCACTACTCTTGCTGACTGCTCGACTGCTAGGTATACAACTTCTGATTTCATATCAGCATACCCATTTCTTTTATAATAGAACCCCACCACAGATTCATGCATCGCGTATATGATGCAAAGCCCCCACCATGCGCGAGTTTGCACCGATCGATAGAGGACGGAGACGGAAAGTAGATAGTAGTCGCTGCATCACCGCAGCGTAAAGTGTGTGACGTCAGCGGACCCACCCCGACCGGGTCGAGAGCGAGAGCCTGGCACACATCACTAGATCGTCGTCGAATGCGCATAGCATTGACGTCACGCAACCCCTCCCCCCACCACCATAGCAAGGTATACCTTACGGGAGAGGAATCAGAGTTGACATATCTGGCTGGATCACCGTGGTGTGCAGACGTGTACCTTCTTTATACTTAGGTATAGATTTTTATGTGTACCCTACAAATAAAGATCATACACAGTAGCGACAGAGTAGGTCATATTTTTGGGGGGAGGCCCAGAACCGGCTCAAACCTCCTACTCGCTTTATTTGAGACCTACTGACCTCAATACAGGCGTAATATACGAAATGTCCTCAAAGTATGCTTTACGACAAAATGCTCATGAGTTTTATTTTTTGTCATATACATATATGGAATCATTATTTTTCTCCAATTATTAATTAGTTATAACAGATTATTCAAAAAGAAGGGTGTGTTCCAAAGTATGCGTTTGACATACCGGGTGGCTACGGAAGTATTGCCTACGGAATATCTCAGTTATTGTATGAAGTAGGTTTGTGAAATTTGGAGCGTCGATATAATGACATAAGAACTAGAATTTGAGCATATTAATATGTCGAAGTTAACTTCCGGTCTGACCGGAAGTAACATCAACTTTCTTATTTTAAATGGAAACCCTATATTTTTTTCTTTTCGCTTTATTCAGCATTCAATTCCCTTTCTAATGACATATCACAAGTTGGTATCTAACCAGAAACTAGATCAGAAAAAAATTATTATTGAAATTCACCGAGTAGGCCGTGGAAGCAAAATGAAAGCCAAAAATTGAAAAGTTGGCTATGGAAACCATACGTCACTTGATAACAGTTGCTACTACTGTGATATTTTATTTTCATTCGTCGGCGTTATAAAAAGCCGCCAAAAAAAATATTGGAAAAATTGGGAAAAAAACAATACTCTGTAGGTCCATAACTTAAATAGGAACATACAACTTTTTCTTGCCTGTACTATTCAGCACAACCATTCTTTTCTAATGATATAATAGAAACTAATTTTTTGAAATGAAAAAACAAAAAATCCGGTTATTATTATTCAAATAACAAAAAAACAGATTTATCGAAAAAAAAAATTCAAATTGATAGGATTAAAGATAAAATAAATTCAAAACAAATGATCGAAATGCATTCCCTCAGCGTCAATACATTTATTGACTCTGGTGATATTTTCATGTAAAACGTTTCTCAACATTTGGGGCGTGATATCTTGGAAAGCTCTACGAATTTTTACTTCTAGCTCATGTAGAGTTGTAGGCTGTGTGGAATACACCCTATTTTTAAGATGCCCCCATAGAAAAAAGTCGCACGGAGTAAGATCAGGTGACCTTGGTGGCCACCTGACTGGACCATGGGTTGTTATAAGTCTCTCTTGAAAGCGATTTTGAAGATAATTTCTCGCTATTCTTGAATTATGCGGAGGGGCGCCATCTTGCTGGAAGTACATTCTCTCAGTTATTTCCGCTGGTAGGTTGTTAATGAATTCCGAAATTTCATTCGTTAAAAAATTAAAGTATCTCTCTCCGGTTAGTTGGCCTTGAAAAAGAATTGGGCCAACAATATGAGTTCCAACTATTCGGGCCCAAACATTCACACCAAATCTCTCCTGGAAGCCACCTTGTCGAAACCGGTGCTCGTTTTCTATCGCCCAGTACCTGAAACAAAAGACCGTTCACACTTTTAGCACTTTACACTTCGACTATCGACAATAATCCAAATAAAGTACCTACCTTGTATTATTCCTGTTAAATAATCCATTGTTGGTAAATCTTGACTCGTCTGTAAACAAGATATAATAGTTAAATAGGTGATTCTCAGCATTTTGTCGAAGAAACCAATTACAATATTCCAGGCGCCTTTCACCGTCATTTTCATACGAATGTTGATGCATCTGATACTTGAAGGATTTAAATCGATGTTTTTTCAAAATTTTCCTAGCAGAGTCCTTACTTATAGCTAATTCGGCGCCAATCTGCCTTGAGGAAATTGTGCTATCATATTGTATTAAAGCTAATACATTAATTTCAGTTTCCTCATTAATAACAAATGCTTCTTGGTCTTCGTGAACATCAGCCTCAGTTCTTAATTTTTCTTCAAGCCGCTGGAAATACCTTCTTGACGGTTGCTGCCTCCCTGGATATCGCTCTAAATACAATCGTTCAGCAGCATAAGAATTTTTTAAACATTCACCATAAATGAGAATCATGTCAATTTGTTCGGTTCGTGAATAACGGGGCATTTTTTGAATATTCCACTAACTGATTTCGATTTTCAAACCCTTTTAAAATGGCAGAATCAAAAACACTACTTCGAACGTCAAAATAATATAGATAGCAGCGTTCGTGAGAGCTCTCGTTTCTTTTTTGTTTCATTCCAAAATACATCTTAATCATCCTACTTGTTAATAGGTATTTTGGTTCGAATGATTATTACAATGGAATGATTATTCTGAATAGCACAAACATCGTCCATAGGTAGATATTAGAATATCTATGGACGATGGCACAGACCAAGTACGTTTATGTTCCTATTTAACCTAGAACCTACAGGATATAATTTATCATTCCACATTATTTTTAATGTTATTTTTGCGTATGGCGATAATCTGTTTTGTTATTTGAAGAATAATAATTGGATTTTTTGGTATTTCATTCACAAACCTACTTCATACAATAACTGAGATATTCCGTAGGCAATACTTCCGTAGCCACCCGGTATACAGCGACATGGTCGGTGGATCAGCGGTCTAATGCACAGGCCGTTCGAAACTCCAGCATAGCGATAGTCGGTTCGAATCCGATGTAGGTACGAGAATTTTTCTCAACTACTTTATATCGGATTCGATAGGCGGCCGCATGCCTTGTTGAAAAGCAAGTGTATTGTGAGTTGTCTAGATGCCAATCTCGTCTAGTGCTAGCTTGGAGTGCACACCGACCACCCGAGGTGGTGCTGTAGGTTTTCCGGGTTTTCCTGCAGCTGAAAAGTGAATAAATCACCTAAAACATCAGTAAGTCGCCCCGGAGCGCCACGGCAAATAATAATAATAGCCGTCCTCTACCCGCACAGGCTATGCCTTTGGGTACACTCAACGAGTGTTTATGAGGGAGTATTATTATTATTATATTACCGATTCTACTTTTTGAAATAAAACACTTTGTGATTGCTCGATAGATGGAGCGGGGAGCACATCAATTTAAATATTTTAAACGGCATGAGGGGTCAAAGAAAATAATTGTCTTTTATACCATCTACATTTTTTCGAATTTCATTCACACTTTTTTTCACAAAATGCATTTGAAATTTCAAGTATAAGTGCGGATCTGAATCATTTATCTTGCCTCGATAATTTTTGAATGGTTTCATGTAAAATAATGTAATGGAATTTTAATAACAATTATCATAACATGTACTAATTATTTTATGAGCAGGAAGACCTCTTAGATTATAGTTAGTTTTATTTCATATTGTTACGTTTTGCTAAATAATAGGCCGAGCACACTACTAAACTGATTATTTTCTAACTTCACTATAAATAAACATACAACACTTCACTGACTAATAAAACACTTAATCTATACAACAATACAACTAGCTAAATATTCCAAATACTTCTGCTTATTATCACTTTCTAATCTTCTTAATAAATTCTCCTCATTAAACTTCCTTCCCAGTCAAACGTCTCCGTTTATATAGGTGCTTATCGTGTAGACTGGATTAATCACGATGATTCGAGAATACTCAAAACGGAGAACTTCTACACATTTCCAGGAATTGAGCGATGACGCGGCAGCTCCGTTATCTAGACTATTCATGCAGTACAGAAAACGATCCATCCAAATAAACACTTCTTGGAACTGATTTATCGATGAGGCGCCCGCGTAATGGATTCAGCGGCGCAGCTAGGGGGCTTTTATCAATCTCGTAACATTATCCCCCTCTCAATTTTGATCGTCCCGATCAAACAATGTGTCGTTGTCTCCATTATGACGTTTGAGTCTCTCTAGGTGAACGACCTTAATTTTCGCTCTCGGGCTACGTTGAATTCTATAGACCACGTCGTTTATTCTCTTCACTATCGTATATGGTCCTTCCCAAGATGGTGTTAACTTAGGAGAAAATCCTTTCTTACGACGAGGATTGTACAGCCACACTCGATCTTCTTCTTTGAATCCACCAGTATTGGCCTTAAGATCGTATCGAGCCTTCATTCTGTCACTAGTTATCTTCAATCTTTTTCTTGCAAATTCGTGGATCCCATTCAAGCTATCTCGCAGTTCGTCTGCATAATCCTGTACCTCTTTTTCTTCAGAACTTGGTGATCCGAACACCAAGTCACAGGGCAACCGAAGTTCTCTCCCGAAGATGATGCTGGCTGGAGTAAGCTTTGTGGAATCGTGCACAGAGGCCCTGTAAGCCATCAAGAATAGTGGAAGATATCGATCCCATTTCTTTTGGTGCTCCTCTACTACTTTGGAAAGATGTTCTTCCATTGTCCTGTTGAACCTTTCAACCATGCCATCAGACTGTGGGTGGAGGGCTGTTGTTCTGGTCTTGCTAATTCCCATCAATTCACAAACTTCCTTGAATAAATTTGATTCAAAATTCTTTCCTTGATCGGAATTGGGACTCCAAACCTTGAAAACATGTTATCCACCAGAGCTCTTGCAACTGTGGATGCTTCTTAATTAGGCAAGGCATAAGCTTCAACCCATTTGCTAAAGTAATCCATGACAACGAGGATGTATTTGTTGCCATCATTCGTCATCGGAAACGGTCCTGCTACATCGATGGCGATTCGTTCAAAGGGAGAACCTACATTGTATTGTTTCATTTCTCCTCTCGATCTTGACTTGGGACCTCTGCTTGCTTCACACTTCAGACATCTTTGGCACCATCTCTCTACATCTTCACCCAGTAAAATCTCTGCCGTATTTTATCCATTCACTCCAAAATGTCCACCTGATTTGCTGCCATAGATCTCCTCCAAGACATCACTTATCCTCGACCTAGGCACAACCAATTGAGAAATCACTTTTCTGCCATCGGCCGATTCCCAAGCTCTCTTCAATAGACCATTCTCAACAATCAGGGAATCCCATTGAGCCCACAATGCCTTGAAAGCTGGTGATCGTAAGGAGATTTCCTTCCAAGTGGGTGGTTCCGCTCCGCTTTCCTTCCATCGTAGAAAATCTGCAATGTTTGGATCACTTTCTTGGTCCTTCCTCATTTTCACTGTGGTCCAATTGTCGTCAACCATTAATCTCACCTGGTTGATCCCTTTGCGACATACAATTCGCTCACAAGTATCCGAATCAGTTCTTCTGGACAAGGTATCTGTTGTTGGGCAATTCAGTTGTTCTTAGTCTCTTAACTGGGATAGCCTCGGGGGCTTCATCATTGCTAGTCGGCATGCGCCCTGGTATCAATTCGGTTGTTCTTACTCTCTTCACAGGCATGGCCGTGGGAGTTTTATCTTCGCTAGCCGGCATGCGCCCCGATATCAATTCGGTTTTACGTAGCCTCTTAACAGGAATGATCCTGGGTGTTCCATCATTGCTAACCGGCATGCGCTCCGATATGTTGGCTGATTCAAATTTTTCCTGTCTCCAATTTGAGGACTCGCTGGAAGACCTTGTCCACACAGGTGATAGCGAACGTGGTGGTATTCTTACCCTACAGTCTCTAATAAAATGTCCCAGTTTTCCACATCGATAGCAAGCCCTGTTCTCCTGAGTGCTCATTCCGCTTTCCAAAGTTATGAGCGCATCCAGAACCTTCTCCAATAAACTAGTAACTGTGCTTGCTCGTTGTTCGGGTTCTTCTATTGAAACCGCTCGTACTTTCGGACTCAAGGAGTTGAGGGCCGCCTCAACTTCTAGAGAACGTACCAAGGCATCACTACTCCTCTCGAAGTGTGTTAGTCGCAGAGTCCTTTGGATTTCGGTGTCTCTCAGTCCTTCTATAAATAACTGCACCGCTAACTGTTCTTTGAAATCTCCCGGTGCTTCTGGGTAAGCCAGCTGAATTAGGCGTCTTACATCCGATTCAAATTCTTGCAGACTCTCACCTGATTTCTGAGTGCGTGTTTTTATTTGAGCCCGATACAGCTGTTCTCGATGTTGATCGCCAAACCGTAACTCTAAAGCAGTAATCAGGTCTTTATATTTATTTTGCTGTTCGTCTGTAACATACCCAAAGCTGGCCCTCTCAAAGCTACTATAAGGGCCGTAGCTTTTTCTTCTTCGCCCCATCCATTAGCCATTGCTGCAGCTTCAAATTGTCGGCGATACATGGACCAAGAGAACTCGACATCGTCGATTTTCTTGACATCTTCCTTTAGTTCTTCTTTCAATTTTCTGGAGTGCTTCTTCTCGTTCTTTTTTTTCTTTTTCTTGTTCTTTCTTTTCATCCAACCGTCTCATTTTCTCTTCTTGTTTTTCATTTTCTCGCTCTTTTGTCTGTACTTCGAGAATTTTCTGGAGTGCCTCTTCTCGTTCTTGTTTTTCATCTAACCGTCGCATTTCCTCTTCTCATTTTCATCTTCTCGTTCTTTCTTTTCCTCCTGGCGCCTTCTTTCCAAATCCGCAAACTGATTTTGGATAAATTTCACAATGTCCTCCATCGTATCGTACGATGTACTCCTAGTATTCACCATAAGTAGTTTATAAATAGTTTCTGTTTTTCACTAATATCCCGCTTCGGACACCACTGTTACGTTTTGCTAAATAATAGGCCGAGCACACTACTAAACTGTTTATTTTCTAACTTCACTATAAATAAACATACAACATTTCACTGACTAATAAAACACTTAAATCTATACAACAATACAACTAGCTAAATATTCCAAATACTTCTGCTTATTATCACTTTCTAATCTTCTTAATAAATTCTCCTCATAAAACTTCCTTCCCAGTCAAACGTCGTCTCCGTTTATATAGGTGCTCATCGTGTAGACTGGAATAATCACGATGATTCGAGAATACTCAAAACGGAGAACTTCTACACATTTCCAGGAATTGAGCAATGACGCGGCAGCTCCGTTATCTAGACTATTCATGCAGTACAGAAAACGATCCATCCAAATAAACACTTCTTGGAACTGATTTATCGATGAGGCGCCCGCGGAATGGACTCAGCGGCGCAGCTAGAGGGCTTTTATCAATCTTGTAACAATATTTTATTTATATTTTACATTATGTTCTATTTCAACAATTATTAAAGTTTTGTAAGCTGATTAAAAATATATATATATTAGTGGGATATTCTGAAGTAATATTGGTACAATATTTTCGGGATTTATTGGTAGAATATTGAAAGTAAACTATTTTATAAAAATGTGTAATGACTCGGAATTTCTACGATAACAGTTCTCCTTCAATAAAGAAGTCAATTGAGCAGTTACCTATAGAAGCCTATAGGATTAATGAATTGGCGCATTTGTATCTAGTGGAGAGTTTCATCTACTTCTAATCACTATCAACTTTGAATAACAATCATTATCATGGTTCCTGTACGTTCTTAAGAGAAAATTGAAGCAATCTACATTTTAAGGCCCATCGAAACTACCATGAAGCAGGATCCTATAACTCGGAAATAATTTGAAAATTCAACAGAACTGGCAGTGTTCTTAGGGCCAGTGGAACTGTCCAAAAATCAATTCCGGAGGAGATGAAGGTTTCAATTATTGCCGAAATGATCACGTGTAGCAAATACGATTGGGGTCTCAACAGCCGTAGTGAAAGAATATCTAAAGAAACACCGATTTCATCCGTACAAGTTGGTAATGTTATACCAACTCACAGAAGATGACCCAGACCGAAGAATGGAATTCTGTGAAATTATGATTGAAATATATTTCTGGGAATACAAAAAATGTGCGATACTGGGGTAATACAAATCTCCATATCTTTGGAGGTCACACCGTTCATACATAATCTGAATGTATGGGTAGGAAATCTAGGAAACCATATTGTAGGTCCACCATTTCTGGAAGAAATCTAAAACGGTAATTTATACAAGATACGGTTGAACCACTCATACACAACGAATACTAGAAGAAGATGAGAACGAATTCCACGAACAAATCACCTTGGCGCAAGATAGCCCCTTCCTCCTTTTCAAAGTAAAATTTGAGAGTATCTGTATGTAACATACCATATGAGATGGATTGGGAGTCGTGGACCTTTCGAATGGCCAGATCTCATACCTTGTGAATTCTTTCTGTGGGGTTGCCGTATACAGTGTGACAATTTAAAAACTTACAATGGGCTATATCCAACGAACGAAAGATGATATCAAAATATGCTCAAAACCGTTTCTAGGATTGGAAGGGGGAACCTTGCCTTGAAAGGAAAATTTAATGAAGTTTTTGTTGAACTACAAATTTGTTGAAAATGTCAATGAAGTAAATGTTCAAAGTGGGTTCCGTTGTTCTGTAAACAATAGTACAGCCTATTTTCAAATTCTGCACGAATTTTGACTAATGTTGTTCTAGTAATAGCGCGACATGCTTGAGTAATTTTTTCCCGCAAGTCCCCAAGTGGGTAACCCCATAAAAAAAAATCGCGGATGTACACGTGACTTACATTTTTGTCCGGATGCCTCTCATTAAATATTTGAGCTGTTCGTAAATAACAATGGTTCTGGGAGCCAAATATGAAAATTATCTCCACACGTTCAGCTATACCGTAAACCATCGTGACAACTACAGCGAATGACAGTACTGATCGTACAAAATGATGACATTAATGACATTTAAATGTCTCAAATAAACAAAAAATTATTAACTGCGACAGAAACCGAAAAACAGATGTTTACAACTTGTTTTTGCAAAGACGGCAAATTAAAGTGTTTATTCAACAACAAAAAGTCCCCTCGGACACGTATCATTGAAAATAAGGTTTTATTGGCCTTTAAAGATTTTTAACATTGTAGGGTTCCTACATTTGTTTTTAAAATTGTTAGATAATAATTTGGAAATTATTGATACACCCTGTACAATTATTATGTATACCATTGGATAGCATTTTTTATAGGCTTTTCAATGATGTATCACAAGTAGGGGTCTGCCATTTAAACTTTTTTAGGTGGGGTAGGTGGGGCCTAGGGAGTTGATGGGGGCGAGTTCTTTGTTATGTCATTTTAGTTTCCCCTTCCTATCCTAGAACCGATTTTGAGCATTTTTTGATTTCATCATTCGTTTGTGAGATATAGCCCATTGTAAGTTTTTAAATTGTTACACATTATTGATACACCCTGTACAATTATTATTCATACCATTGGATAGCATTTTTCATAGGCTTTTCAATGATGTATCACAAGTAGGGGTCTGCTATTTAAACTTTTTCAGTTGGGGTAGGTGGGGCCTAGGGGGTTGATGGGGGCGAGTTCTTTTTTATGTCATTTTAGTTCCCCCTTCCAATTCTAGAAACAGTTTTGAGCATTTTTTGATATCATCTTTCGTTCGTGAGATATAGCCCATTGTAAGTTTTTAAATTGTCACACTGTATAGATATAATCCTAATACAGACATCGGTAGCAATCCTATGAAGCCCGCTGAGCAGAGATTCAACATCAGCGGTCCGAGCCCACCACAACAGACCGCGAAGGCATGGAGGACTGATCTACCAGGCACTGGAAATTTTCTACGAGAACCCAGAAGACAGATAGACCACTCATGAAGCCCATGAATGTTCAAACTCGGTTTTATCGACGTTTTTCCGGGGGCCCACAGAAAACTCAATATTAAGCCGCGTATCGATTTTGCGAGGCAGCCTCGCGAAGCTGCCTCGCGAGGCATGCTTTGCAAAATCGATACCTGCCCTCGCACCTGAAGCTGACTCACGCTGAGACAGCCTCAGGGTGAACCATCGACAGTCAGTTTTTGATCGTGCTGAAAGGCGCCTCGACACTGTCGTCTCGCGCTGTTTGTACCGTGCTTTGTCGTTATTTCTTCCGCGCCATGGTGGAGTGCCTCGCACTGACTGACGGCTCGCTCTGCCTCGCGTGCTTGCTTCATTTCCGTTCAAAATCACCCGTTGAGGAAGCCTCACGAGGCCGCCTCGCAAAATCGATAAGCAGTTTAACACTTTGAGACTTAGCATCTACAGCATTTAACCGCCTATATAACTCCGTAGGGCCTGTCCTAGGGCAGATGTGAGCTGGTTTTTCCCGTCCACTGACAGCTCAGCAGTGCAGGAGTAAACCCCTCGCCGCTAAATGCAATATAACTAACTCCCTCCTACCCCCTCTGTGGCTAGTGATAGTTTGAGCATTTATAGATATTTAAGTGTTGTAACGTGCTATACATTTATACTGTAATTTGAATTAAAATACATTTTTTGGACTCCACTTGCCGTAAATGTGAGGAAAACGAAAGAACTTCTCATTTATCGGCGAGTGCGAAGCGTATGGAAGGCTAGGATTTGAAATCTTTGGAATTGAAAAACTCCAACAAAAGGTACTAACTAACCTGGAGTGGACGGACACACTGACCTTCATCAGGAGGTTACGAAGTTCGAAAAGAAAGACTAGGAGGAGGAATTGTGGACCCACTGGCTGCGGCAGTGGCCTCTCCAAATTACTACTACTACTTCTATGGGGTTACGTCAAATCGGAATTATATGAGCAATCCAACCCATAACAAGAAATGAAACAACAAATAACACGGGTGTGTGCTGGTATATCTGCAAATATGTTGCATAATGTTCGTGACGAATTTTTGAATCGAATGTTTTATTGTCAAGAAGTAGGCATTAGGTGGATATTTCAAACTCATAATTCGTTAATTGACGACGAGTGTGCTTCTTATTCTCAATAAATAAAATTCCTACATAATAGTTTGGTTTTTTATTACACTTGTCAAGTGCGTATTGTGAAAAAACGTTAATAGTTGAAAAGAGAATTGAATTATCTTTTCTTGGATGTGACACCTAACCCCCCATACCATTTACATTTTTTAAATTGATGTGCCCCTCCCCCCGCGTCATCGATCGAGCAATCACAATGTGATTTATTTAAACAACCAGTATCGGTGATACCCTCCTAAGATTTTTTTCATGTTTGTACGTCAAACCGTTCAAAAGTTAATAGGGAAACTATTACAAGTCGCATTGTTTTTGTATACACAGTGCTTTAGTATATTACTGCATAAATTTATTTCAAGCCAAACTATCCAATTATAATGAATTTCCTGAAATAGGTCGATATTCAATCTCAATTGTCATATTTATAGGGGAAACTCAAATAGGATAATCCACGTGTGAGTAACGACGTCCGCGATGACTTTTTCGAACGAAATACTCGATATTTATTGGATTTTTGAAAACTTCATGAAATCCTAAATTCAAAAATATATCACGCATAGGGTTTATATACTACTCCAAAAGTAGTGGTTGCGTTAGTTAGGAAGAACGTTTGGAAAAAACGCTCAAAGACGTCGAATGTTATTTTCAATTGAGCATTCTTTCAAATATAACAATACATACTGAATGATTCATGTTGGAGAAATAACATCATCGATATTTTTTTATTGCAATCCCATTTTCCATTGGGAATATAAAAGGGCGCTATATTTTATTATTTAATACATTTCAAATGTATTCTTTTCATTCAAATACATGCATATTTAATTCATTTTTATATTTAGTTGAAATATTAAAATTATTGTATCAATAAGAGAATAAATACATTTTATTTTTGATTTCCTCATATTCATTTCTCTCATATAATAATAGCACTTTATTTGAATAATCATTGCTTTGTTATACCAATACAATTTCAATTTATTTGAAAATATCCATTTTTGCAGTTTTTTTTCGATATTATTGAAAGTTCTTATCCCAATTCATACCTGATAAATAAGTTGGTTTTTGGAAGTGCATTCTCCATAGATCAATCAAATCAACAGTAATGAATTAAATTCAGTTATTCAAACCACTAGAAAATTTATAGGAAGTTCAATTAAAAAAATTACCATTATTGTACTGAGATTCTAGAGATCACCCTGTACATTGAGAATGTTACAGCAAGTAGGCCCCCACGGGCCCCTTTTGTCATTCCCTGCTCTCCTCGTGCATGGTGTTCTGCCTGCCTATCGTTTCCACCTGGGGGTCTATTCTGGAGATTTAACGTATACGAATTCGATGTTGTATCTCTCTTCAACGAGCGGTGTCTATATCACTCTATGTTACTTCAAACGTTTGAAAATGCTCTCGCATGAACTCGAGAATAGATCCCCTGGTCTCCTCAAAGTTTAGGTGTGTAGTGTGTAGGCGCTTGTCAAGGGAACGAGTTCCTTCAATCTGCCTCCCCAATCTCTATTCGGACTACCAGACCCACAGTATCCGATCTGAGGCTTTCATTGGAGACTAGTTTTCCAGTTCTCACTGCGAGTTCCTTTCATCCGCTTCCTCGATGAAGTTAGGGCTGGTTCTTAGTCAGGTGGTGCGGCGGCCGCGGGCGATTCATTTACCGGCTACCAATCTCACAACACCCGATCCAAGGCCCCTCCTCGGGTCCTACCAAAGACCAGATTTTCCAGTTTCCGTAGTGAGTTTCTTCGATCCTCCTCTTTGTGAAAACCCTGGTAGGGCTGGTTCTCATCCGGGCAAAGCGGCGGCCGCGGGTGATTCATCACCGGCTACCAGTACCGCAACACCCAATCCTAGGCTCCTCCTCGGCTTCCACTGAAGACAGATTTTCAAGTTCTCGCATTCCTCTGAAATGGGTGTGAATGTGAGTGTTAAGTGTCGGGGGAACATGTGTGATATTGACGTCGGTGTACGGTAAGCTAGGGCCCACGGGTCGCAACTCCCGTTGGCTGCCGCAAAGCCTCAGCCATCTTTGGGGTGCGCATTTATATAAAACTTTACCAGGAGTTGGGCTGAAATAATTCGGCAGTCGTATGGCTCTGTCGATTTATTTTCTGTACGATACCCTATTATACATATAGGAAATAAGCGAAAGGCTCGATTATTTTTAAACAATTTTCATTTTGTGAATTTATTGCGTTTCGTCAAGTACACACAGCTCCATATGAAAAATATTTGAATATTTTTCATGTTGAAATGATGTTTCTATGGCTTTATACAGTTCGATTATTAAAACTTTACCCATGCGTCATCAATTTATGATCGAAGAAATCACACACCCTATATCGAACATGTCTTTCTAAGCTAAGAATTATGGTATTGTGATGATCGATTATAACTCAACACAGTGAAAAGAGATAGCCATAAAACCGACAGTCTTTTACATTTCAACTAAACTTGCCAAACATATTGTATTGGCTAGCGTGTACCATCAATTGCGTCATTGTTTTCTGTCATTGGGGTATTATTTGTCGCCAGTTTTACTTTGTTTTGCAGTCGAATATATTATAAAAACAGTTTTTTTCAAAGCTAAACGTCTCTTGGAATCATTACTTTCAAAGTAAGTACAACACAATGTGTTTTATTCACAAATTATCTTCAAAATTTTTAACCTCACAATTGACATTTGTTACTATAATTCCGTACTACCGGGATATTAACACAACAATTATTCATAGTGTGGAAACACTATTGAGAGAAAAAAACATTACCTAAATCTATAAATACAGGTCAAAAACCTTCATAATATATTTCAATTCTATTTTAGATTATGCCTGGAACTATTCTACACTCGCAAGCACAACAATTTGTGTTGAACTTGTGCGATTTATAAAGGGAAAGAGCGAATGGTGGACCTTTTTTACCACTTTCATCTGTTCAAGAGGTAACAATTAAAACAAAGAAAGGAACGTCATAACTTTTCTTTACTGTATTTTAGAGAGTTGCAGATGCACTTAAAATATCTCGAAAAACGGTGTACAAGATGAAAATAATAAACGAAAATAAACCCATTCCATCAACTCCAGGAAAAAGTAGACGTCGTCTCAAAAAGAAAACAGCTGATTTACCTGAAAATGGCAGTACGAAATACTTTGTACGATATGTATGAAAAAAGTGAGTACTTATACCTCCTTATTACCTGGTGAGGGAAATGAAGATAATATTGATTGTTCATTCGATGGACGTGACACTGACTAGTGAGAAAAATTTCTGAACAAATGTAACCGCCCCATTTTCATCAATCACAACTTCATCAGGAAAGTCATTGGATTTATGTATATTAGTTGAAAGTCAAACTTTATTGGTTACATCTAGTTTTCTTTTTTGGATTTTGACATGTAGGTACCTATACCTATTTGAATTTTTTTCTTCCAGAAAAACATGTTACCCTTCAATCCTTTAACGATGAACTGAAAAATAAGGAGATTGTTTCGATGTGCAAATCATCTTTGAATGTTTTACTGAAAGAGCTGGGATTTAAATTTAAAAAAGATGATAATCGAAGAGCTTTGATTGAAAAGACTCATATTGTTTCACAAAGAGCATATTTTTTACGTAAATACCAAGAGAGCCGAAAAAGTTTATGTTCACGAAAAGTGTGAAAAGTGTGCATGCTGGTTCTGCGAAAGGGTTTGTTCCAAAAGCCAGTTTATTGTTCTGTTCGAAATCTTTGATTCCAGATTATTATGGAGAAATGAATAGTACAATGTTCACCAAGTGGATCACTTCACAGTTAATTCCCAGTTTGGAAGAGCCATCTTTGATAATAATGCACAATGCACCATACCACAGTGAAATTTTGAATAAACAGCCTACCACTTCTTCAAGAAAATCGGAAATTGTTTGTTGGCTACAGTAAAATAATATTGATTTTGACGAGAAATTTACAAAACCAGAGTTATTGCAATTGGCTAAGATGAACCGAAAGGAAAACATATATATTATGGATGAACTGGTACCAGAACATGGGCATGAAGTATTAATATTACCACCTTATCACCCAGACTGTAATGCTATTGAATTAATTTGGCTAATTGTAAGACATACTACAATATTCATATTAGCAGAGATAGATATACAGTGATGAAAAAGTAATGGGTATGTGGAATGAAGCTTTAGAGAAATGTAACACTGAATCCTGGGCAAAATGTGTAAAACACACCGAATCGCTCATTGAAAAATGGTATGAACGAGAAAAGCTCCTTTGTGATATGGTTATTGGACCCATTATTATAAATATTGGTGACAGAAAGTGATTAAATATATTAATTTTGTTTTTACTTTCATAAATGGTACATGCTCGCATTACATAAATGTATGAATACATTTTTTCTAATCATTTGTTGAGTATTTCATTACCAAATATATTTCAACTGGTGTTTTTTATTTCTTAGATATTCATTTATTTATCATTATACAGTGGGTCCTTGCATCCATGCACGAATAGGTAATTGAAAAAGTTTGAATACCTAAGTCTAGAAGATTCCTTTTCTGAGTTCTATTCATATAAGTATATGTTTATTGTACATAATGTAACGATTTCGAGACCGGCCCTGATCTAATTAATTATGCACCCTCGTTCAACTACAACTGCATATCTGCTGGCGTACGGATCGCCGAGAACAAGCTGGAATAAATCGATTGTTCGATACTATTCGAAGAGCCATCTAGATGAAATGTTCTATACTCCTGAATAATCTAGAGTTGTGAATGGAAACTGCTTGGGAGTATATAAGCGGGATAGTCAGAATGCAGAGGAGTTACAGTTCCAGAGTTCGCTGATAGATAGCCACAGTAGAAATAAATTGGAATAGTAAACGTTTAGTGAATAACTGTTGTAAATAGTGTTTTAAATAAATTAGGAAAATTAGTTAGTGCAGTTTTACTACATTTGTTGTCAGAAGTCGGATGTTTGAAATAAACAAGTGTTAAAGTGTTCGTCGCGTTGAAAAACTGATAGACATTTATCGCGCCTAATAGACAGTTAGTGAGTGACCCGTTGAACATTTGAGTGCAAAGTGGACAGTTTTGCGCGTCGCGGGACAATAAACTGAAAACTTTTTGTGTGAAATAAATAATAGACTGATATTTCGGCAAAGACAATAAGAGACAAAATGTTTCCGAGAAGAGTTCACCTAGTTGACCTTGAAGTTAGTGAATTAAAGCAAGAGTTAGAGGAGCGAGAGTTAGAAACAACTGGAAAGAAGGCCGTACTCCAGAAAAGACTTGCAGATGGACTGATTGAAGAAGGAGAAGACCCCGAAACGTTCTTATTCGAAGTTTCTGGAGTTGATTTGAGTTCCATAATGAATAAACTCGACGAGACCACGAAATCCTTGGAAGATAAATTTCTGGAAAATTCGAACAGTTTGAAGGAGGAACTTCAACAAAATTCTGTGAGTTTGAAGGAGGAACTTCAACAAAATTCTGTGAGTTTGAAGGAGGAACTTCAACAAAATTCGGTGAGTCTGGAAGATAAATTTCTTCAAAACTCGAAATATCTAGAAGAAAAGCTTCACGAGAATTCGAAAAATCTGGAAGAAAAACTTGAAGAAAATTCGAAAAGTCTAGAAGTGAAACTTCAAGAAAAGCTTCTAGAAAACTCTGAAGGCCTAAAAAGAGAACTTTGTGGTGTGGCAAATCGACTGGAAGGAAGAATAGGAGCCATTGAGACAGAGGTGGATAAAATAAAAGATGATATTGAGGATGAGATGAAAAAGATAAAGGAAACGCTCCACTTTGAAATAAAAGATGAAATCGAGACAGAAATCGGCAGGATGAAGGAAAAATTCAGTGAATTAGAAAAGCGAATAGATTCTGCGCACATCCCAGAAACTTACAACAAAAACTCAAGGGTGGACCTGAGTATGAACTTGGACGAAGTTCAGAAGGACATCAAAAACCTCAAGGTCAGTGCTGAACCTGGAAAGCTCTCATTGAAACCGCCTCAGTTCGACGGAAATACTCCTTGGTCAAACTACCACCGACAATTCGAAGCTGCTGCCAAAGCAAATGGATGGAATGCTGGGCAAAAAGCTTTAGCATTGACACTGGCATTGCGTGGCGAAGCAACAAATATTTTACAAACTCTCACCGCCCAACAACAGGAAGACTATGGACAGCTGGTAAAACACTTGGAACTTCGCTATGGCCAAGCCCACCTTGAACACGTATATCACTCACAGCTGAAGAACCGATGCCAGAAATCAAGCGAATCGTTGCAAGAATTTGAAGCAGATATTGCACGCTTGGTTCGTCCTGCGTACCCAGCTACACCGGAAAATGTAATGGAGCGACTAGCGGTCCAGGCATTTTTGGATGGACATCGTGACCAGGAAACCCGGCAAGCCCTAACACTAGCTCGCCCCGCACATCTCATGGATGCATTGGCACGCGCTCTGGAATTCGAAGCAGCAAAGCAATCCTGCAAAAGCCAGAGTAGAGTCCGGATGATCGAGGAAGACACAGGAGCCTACTAATATGGAAGCTGTGATGCGAAAAGTGCTGAAGGAAGTTGTGCCTGAGAGAAGACTGATTCGATGCCAAAATTGTAGAGAATTTGGGCACGTGCGTAGCAAATGTCCAACATTGAAAAAATCGACATCAACGATGAAGATCAAGAAGGAGCAATCGTCAGCCCATATCCAACAAGCCCCAGTTAATAATGCATATGTCGCTGTACTTCAAAGATAAGACAAAGGGGTCTTCGTAGACGGTCTCATTAACAACGAGCCTCGCACCATGCTCCTTGATACGGGTGCGACTAGGACAATCCTTTGACCTACTTTTGCCAAAACACCGGCAAGAATCGAATCGTCGAATTGGAAGCTACGCACAGCAACACGAGAGCCGGCAACTGTGTATGGTGAACTTCCAATTGAACTGACTTTGGGCAGCACTACAGTGAAACACCGGGCTCTGGTAGCGGACATAGAGGACGAGATAATAATTGGAATGGACATCATGAATTCTAGAGGATTCGAGCTGAATTTTAAAGACGGCGTCCTTCGTGTGAACGGAGAAGAGCTGGTACTTCATGGGAGAAATGAAGAAATGATTCGAGTTCTGCTGGCTGAAGACGTAAGCGTACCGGAGAGGGCTGAAACCATTTTGGAGGCTCGCCTGGATGGAGGTGCGAGCAGTGGAAACGTGGTGATGTTCGAGCCCAAGCTACATTATGAGAAAATTGGACGAGGAATTGCACTAGGAAAAACCTTGTTGCGTGCTGATAAATTTGTGCCAGTAAGGGTATTGAATGTCAATTATTACCCGGTGACCTTGAAGAAGGGAACGATTTTGGGGCACTGCTCGTCAATTTCCTCTGTAATCAGGAGTGTACGTGGCACTGTTAGCCAAGCCAGTAACATGCCAGCAGAATTGGAGAAGTTGGTTGCTATCTCGTCCAAGGACATGGGGCCAGCACAGAAGCCTAAACTGAGAGAACTAGTCAGGAAGTATCAGGACATCTTCGATACCGGAGTAGGCAGAGGCGGTAGAACAAAGGTGGTTCAGCACAAGATAGATACTGGAAATGCCCGACCAATCAGGCAATCAGCCAGAAGACTTCCTCTCGCCAAAAAGGAGGAGGCTGACAAAATAGTCTGCGACATGGAGAAAGACGGAGTCATCGAGCCATCCGACAGTCCCTGGTACTCTCCAGTCGTGTTGGTGAAGAAGAAAGATGGATCAACACGGTTTTGCGTAGACTACCGTCAACTAAACAACGTGACGAAAAAGGACAGCTACCCTCTCCCAAGGATAGACGACACGCTAGACACGCTGGCTGGATCTACGATTTTCTCGACCTTAGATTTGAAGAGCGGATACTGGCAGGTAGAACTGGCCCAGGAAGATCGAGAAAAGACAGCTTTTACCATCGGCTCCGGATTATGGCAGTTTACAGTTATGCCATTCAGCCTCTGCAATGCTCCAGCCACGTTCGAAAGATTGATGGAGACGGTTTTGAAATGACTATCATGGAAGACGTGTCTGGTGTATCTCGACGACATTATTGTGGTTGGCAGATCATTCGAGGACCATGTAAAAAACTTGGAAGAGGTATTTCAGCGACTGAGAAGCTCCGGACTGAAACTGAGCCCCAAGAAATGTCATCTGTTTCAAAAAGAAGTACGATATCTCAGCCACGTTGTCTCTGGGAAAGGAGTGGCAGTAGATGAGCAGAAGATCAAAGCTGTTAAGGAATGGCCCGTTCCGAAAGACATTCACCAGCTTCAAAGTTTTCTTGGCGTGTGCACTTAATATCGCCGATACGTGCTGGGATTTGCTAACATCTCAAAACCACTGACCAGGCTCACGGAAGGACAAACAAAGTTCCAGTGGTCGGATGAATGCCAAGATTCATTCAGGAAGTTGAAAGGAGCTTTGATCAACGCACCAATCCTGAGCTACCCCCTTCCAGACGGGAACTTCATTTTGGACACGGACGCCAGTAACGTGGGACTTGGAGCTGTCATGTCTCAGATCCAAGAAGGACAAGAGAAGGTCATCGGTTACTTCAGCAAGACCCTCAGTAAATCGGAGCGGAATTACTGTGTCACCAGGCGGGAACTGTTGGCTGTTGTCAAGGGAGTTGAGCACTTCTACAAGTACGTGTATGGACGAAGATTCCTACTGAGAACTGACCATGCAGCTCTCTAATGGCTCCTACAGTTTAAGAATCCCGAGGGTCAAGTGGCACGCTGGATTGAGAGGCTCCAGGAATTCGACTTTGAGATCGAACATCGGGCGGGGACCACCCATAAGAATGCGGATGCCCTATCGCGAAGACCATGTCCAGACGACTGTTCGCACTGCCGACGAACAGAGGAAAAGGAGTCGACACTCTGCAGAACCACGGCGATCGATGATTACTGGAATGACCACAAGATCCAGAAAGACCAAGAGAAAGATCCAGATCTTGGTTTAGTCATCGGCTGGAAGGAGAGTGATCGAAGACCGTCGTGGCAGGAAATAGCCAGTTGTTCTCCAGTCGTTAAAACTTACTGGGCCCAATGGAACTCTTTCACCTTAGACAATGGAGTCTTGAAGCGTGTGTTGGAGTCGGAGGATGGCGGGGAAGAAAGACGTCAGGTAGTAGTTCCCAGGAGCAGAAGACAGGAAGTGCTCCGAGAAATCCATGATGGGGTCACCGGAGGACATCTGGGAGTGACGAAGACCCTCCAGAAAGTTAGGAAACGGTTCTACTGGGCCAATTGTCAAGCTGACGTCAAGGACTGGTGCAGAAAATGTGCTGTATGCGCTGCCAGTAATGGGCCTCGAACAAGACCTAAGGCTCCGATGCGCCAGTACAATGTGGGCAGCCCATTCGAAAGGATCGCCATTGACATCGCTGGCCCGTTTCCACAATCTGAACACTGGAACAAGTACATCCTTGTGGCGATGGATTACTTCAGCAAGTGGGCCGAAGCCTATGCCCTGCCCAACCAAGAAGCCATCACCGTTGCCGACGTCTTGGTGAAGGAGTGGATTTGTCGATTCGGTGTCCCGTTAGAACTTTTTTCGGATCAAGGCAGGAATTTCGAGTCAAACCTGTTCCAGGAGATGTGTCAGATGCTGAACATCCGGAAAACGAGGACCACAGCTCTACATCCGCAGTCCGATGGAATGGTTGAGCGGATGAATAAGACGATAAACCGCCACCTGTCCAAGGTAGTCTCTGACCACCAGAAGGATTGGGACCAGTACCTCCATCTGTTCCTGATGGCGTATCGTTCCGCAGTTCATGAGTCAACCGGCCAAACCCCTGCAAGTGTTATTATGAGCTGCGACTTCCATGTGACCTGATGTTTGGGACGTCACCAGGACAAGACACTGCGGGAGATGACTACGTCAGCAAACTGCGACAGAGAATGGACGACATCCATGAACGGGTCTGTTTGAACATCCAGAGTGCCAGCGACAGAATGAAGGAGACCTACGACATCAAGGCGGATGCTGGTGGATATCAGACAGGTGACCTTGTCTGGATATACAACCCTAAACGTCGCCGTGGACTATCACTGAAACTTCGGAACTCGTGGGAAGGTCCATATAAGATCATGAAAAGGATAAACGACCTCGTCTACCGCATATATAAGCCACCACGAGGAAAACCTGGGGTAGTCCACTTCAATAGGTTGTCCCCTTACGCTGGAAACCACGATCAAGTCCGCACCGTCAGATCACCGGAGGACGAAATGACGTTTCAGAGGTTCATGTCCCTGTACTCGAACGGACAGAAAGTTCAATATGGGGTAACCCGAGAGGAGTCACGAGATCTTTTCAAGGTGCCTGCCAATTACGTGTTAGCTCACTGTGTGGCAGAAGATCTCCAAATGTCCAGAGGCATTGCAGTAGTTTTCTCCAAGAAGTTCGGTCGAATCCAGGAACTGAGAGAACATAACCCGGAAGTTGGAGGGGTGTTAGAGCTGAGGAAAGGCCAGAGAAACATCTACTATCTGGTTACCAAGAAGCGTTCTCGTGATAAGCCCTCTTATGAAGATGTTTGGAAGAGCCTCACGAGATTGAGAGACACGATGCTGGACCAGAATAATGTAGACCTGGCAATCCCAAAATTGGCCTGTGGGCTTGATCGGCTGGACTGGAGAGTTATAAGAAGCATGTTGGAGACAATATTCAGATCCAGCGGCATCAACATTCTGGTGTGCTGCAACCATCTTCCTCGACCTAAATTGAAGACTGTGGAGTGCTACTTCCATCGAACGTCCAGGTGCAGATATGGAGAATCTTGCAGATATCTTCACACTCCAAGAATGACGTTTCGGGGCGAAACGTCTTTAAGAAGGGGGCAATGTAACGATTTCGAGACCGGCCCTGAGACCGGCCCTGATCTAATTAATTATGCACCCTCGTTCAACTACAACTGCATATCTGCTGGCGTACGGATCGCCGAGAACAAGCTGGAATAAATCGATTGTTCGATACTATTCGAAGAGCCATCTAGATGAAATGTTCTATACTCCTGAATAATCTAGAGTTGTGAATGGAAACTGCTTGGTAGTATACAAGCGGGACAGTCAGAATGCAGAGGAGTTACAGTTCCAGAGTTCGCTGATAGATAGCCACAGTAGAAATAAATTGAAATAGTAAACGTTCAGTGAATAATTGTTGTAAATAGTGTTTTAAATAAATTAGGAAAATTAGTTAGTGCAGGTTTACTACAATAAGAACAATTTCTTGTTGACAAACACAGTTGAATTATGAAATATAATAATAAATTAATAACATGTAATATCACAGCTACAAAATATTTAAAATTCTTAAGTACTAAAATACGAAAATATAGCCGACTAAAAGCAGTGCAGGCGTGTAGGTGTATACATAATGAATAATCATTGCTAAAAAAGACATATGTTATCAAATATTTAGTGAAACATTAGAATGTGTCGCCATAAAACTCTGCCATGTTTGAATGGTTTTGCAAAGGTTTAGAGAACTTGCATTAATGTGGATAAAATTAGGATGTGATGGATTTGTGTCAAACGGCTGCGGAGGTATGGATAAAACAACTTCCTTATATGAGTGTGACTGAAATTAGAATACAGTAGGGAGGTCAAAAGTTTCTAGTAAACTCACTGCCTCCACGTTTTATTATCCTTTCAAACCTGGTGTCACTGGATTCGTAATAATTGGAAAACACCGTGTGCTAGGAATCGCACGTTAAAAGCTAAGACCTCGTTAATCCCTGGCTCGCACAAGTTTCGACTACTGAGGGCTGCCGTTCGTAAGGGGAAGACAGCTGGTTAACGGAAAAAACAATTTTAAAGATTCATTCCTTTTCGCCTTTGTATCTCCAGCAATATTTTTTAAATTTGGAACATTGAATAATCTCACTGGACGGCACTTTTTGACATATTTGGGAAATAAAGGAAAAAGGGAAAGAAAAGAAGGAAAGGGGAAAAGGGGGGTGTACCTATCAGTGTGTCACACGGTATTCTGTTGGAACTAAAAATATACTCTCATTGTCGGTGGTTCGCCATTTCCCTGAATTTGAAAATGTTAATTCAGTAATTCATTATCATATCTTATTACCTACACGTTGTAATTTTATCGGGATAGTAGCCACGGCATTCTACATTTAGACGTCATTTGGCTTAAACATCTCGACTTATTTCATATGCATAACTTGATGACGCACGGGTAAAGTTATAATAATCGAATTGTACGAAGTCTGTGTACGTGTAGGAGTGATTTCTGTGGTCCTGTAGATGGCTCTGGTGCTCACTTTATTAGTGAGTACCTGGGTGGTCGTGGAGCCAGTTGACAAAGCCCAAATGGAAATCGTTTGCATGTTGTGTCTTGGGCTGTACTGATGATCGGGTTGAACCGTGAAACTAGTATGCTGTAGATACACTTGTTTTCGATAATCATTTGGTATTTGTTACGAGAAATATCCCCAAAATCCAAAATGAATGTCCAGTGGATATCCATCAATGTCCTTGTGTTGACTGGGGTTTCATAATAAATCTCTACAAAATAAATACACCATCACTCAAAAAAAAATCGTAAATAATTTCCGCATCTTCCGGGTATCTTGTGAACAATAAACTGCAATATTGTTCATCGTTGACACCCAATTTAATTTATTCTTGTCACTGATGAAATCATTACAATCAATGTCTGAGAACCGTATTGCTCTCAAACATTTTCTTACCTTGTTAGTAATTGGCGAGAGGCAAATTTTTGGGATTTGTATACTGACTTGGCATTTTTTCTCAAAACTTATGGGAACTTTAGTGCCATTGATAATTATTTTTCGGGAAACTTCTTGCAATTTTATCTTTGAACGTGAAACATTACTTTTCTGAATTGAATAGCCCCCACTAAGAACCTGTATGACATTTTTATTGAGATGTACTGCTTACTTCTCATTTTTGATTCCATCGAAAATAATCGTAAACATATTAATGTAAAATTACTTCAATTGCTTTTCAGAAGGTTTTCCTATGTTGATTTGTGTTGTAATTATTGACGAACTATGCTAAAAATGGCGAAGAAGTCGTACCAAATAACACTTAACAATCATTCGATCTACATTGGAAGGTCTACTAGAATCGAGGTCATACCATGAAAAAACATTGTAAGAAATTGTCTTCCTCTGATATTCCAATTATATTTAACATCACTTTGAGCGATTGCGTTTGGCTACATTTTTTCATAAGTAAGTTGGACTATTGTTCGTTAGAAGACACCAGTATCTCGAAATTCGGTAATGGTGCTTGGTCAAGTAATGCATAACGCAGTCCACTTGTGTGTTAACTTTGATGACCATATATACCGGGTGTCCCAGGGACAGCAGATATTTCATTATTAAAAAAAAAAAATTATCAACAAAAAAAATTGTCGTAGGAGACCATAAGCTCCCGAGAAACCAAATCGCACCCTAACGTTTGTTTTTGTTGAACTTACAGTTCTTCTCATTTCTCATTCAATGATATATCATAGTAGCTAGAATGGCATGCAGAAGTAGGTATGGCAAATAAAAAGACGAATTAAATATTAATTTATGAGCCCATCTGCATTTTGAATAATAAATTACATTACAGAAAGGTTCAAAATGTTGGTCAACACTTGCCAGTCATGTTTCAAGTCGCCAAATAAGCGCACAAGTATAGAAAGCTCTAATCATTTCCGGAGTAACGGTATTACAAGTCTCTGAAATTTTCTTGGTTGAATCTTCAATACTTATCGGTTGAGTTTCGAAGACAACTCGTTTCAAATATCCCCATAGAAGAAAGTCTAATGACGTGAGATCTGGAGACCGTGCAGGCCAAGGAAGAGGTCCTCTATTGCCAATCCAACGGTTTGAAAGGTATTATTTAGGAAAGTAGTAACTATATTATGTTTATGTGAGGGAGCACCATCTTTTTGCCAACACATTTGTTGTCTTTCCTGGATAGGAAAACTGATGTTCATTATGTAAACCACACCATGCGATCACACCCCTCATAGTTTGGAAATTGGTTTCTCTTATTCAGTAAGGGTTGTTCGGTGACCAATAGTGCATGTTATGTCGGTTTACAGTGTTATCGTTATGGAAGCGGCATTCGTCACTCCACAAGATTTGATTGAGGTAGTTGGGATTGTCATGGACTGAAAATGTGAGCAATTAATGCCAGTCGTATTTGAAACCTGGAGATCTGAGACCTTGGTGTAAATGTATTTTGAGAAGATGGGAATCTCTGCACAGACGACTTACTGATTCCAATCTCTACCGCAAATACCCGAACCGAAATATGAGGATGTGCTTTGGCGTAGGCCAAAACATTTATACAATTTTTCTCAGTTCTCGCACATGAGTGGGATCCCAGCAAACAATTTCAGTCGGCATGATTCTGGCCCAGAATATGTTGGCCAGATTATGCCAAAACGGCAAGATTCCTGTAGCCAGTGGAGGGCGAGTGAAAATAGGAGACACCGGCCATCATTAGGGCCCATTGCTTGTACGCCAGTATAACAGTGCCTTTTGAATGACGCGCCCATGAAGGCAAAACTGTGGCAACCATTGAAGGCCTTGTAAACATATTGAATGTAACCTACTCAGAGGGTTAGTACTGGCCCACTGAGTTTTATGAAATGGATGATAAGGGTCAAATCCTGTATGCTTATATTGCGGTGTCTTTTGCATGACGAACCTAAAAGGCAAAAATGTGACAACCATTGATGGCCTTGTGAACAAATTCAATGTTACGTACTCAGAGGGTTAGTACTGGTCTACTATGAGTTTTATGAATAGGAATGTAGGCTTTTACGGCTACCGTCAATAGTTTGGTTGGTTTCTGGGATTTGACGTGGCCTTCTTTAGCTGAAATCTCCAAACGTTTGAATTGCAACAGTTATCTTCAGTGGCATGGTCGGAATACTCTTCTTGACGTAGTATCACTGAAGATTACTGTTGCAGTTAAAACGTTTGAAGATTTTAACCAAAGAAGACCACGGCAAAACCCTGAAACCAACCAAAACATGGATGATAGAAGGAAAGTTTTCTGAGATGTACTCATTTTTATGACCTACCTAATTAGTAATAAAATAAACTTTCAATTCATAGAAATGTGGTTCGAAAAATTGTTATTGGGAGGTAATTTTAGATTAAAATATATAATTTAATGAGATAAATATACCTAACATAACATACAAATAATTCTTTGGTAAAAAATATTTGAAAAAAATGAATTCTTGCAAACACTTTTTGAAAATAGTTTATGTAGGAGAATTAACTTTTTCTTCTTCTGCCGCCTTGGTTCTTCTTTTATTTCTCCCACTTTGTCTGTCTCAGCCAGACTTTAATTACGCCAGCAACATCAGCTTCTGTGGCATTCCTTGTCATTGGGTTTTTTCAAAGACATACTGAAAAGAAATAAACCAGTCAAATGAAATGAAACCTTAGTTATCACTATAATTCTCTATTAAGGTTTAAGTGTAGTTTTAGCATATGCCTATTTTTTCCCATTTTGAAGTTTAGTTTCCCAGTTAGAGGAGAACATATTTTCAGCAATACATTCATAAAATAATAGAGTATTTTTGAGATCCCTTTCAAATTATGCTACGCACCAGCAAGCATTGTTTTTTCTAATATATATTTTCCTCCCCAATTTTTCAAAGGTCTTATTTTGAAAAATATGAAAGTCACTATTTAAACCTTATTTTCATGAAACATTTCAACTTTCTACGTCAGTCTTAGAAAAATTACTGTAACAAATAGATAGAATGACAAACTGGTGGGTTTCACAAGAATTTTCATTTCAGATTTCTGTGGTACAAAACAAAAGGCCATGTAGCTCAGTGACTAACATAAGATTAATCGTGCCCTAAAATCAGATGTGAGCGAGTTTGAACCTCGACTTCTGTACTGTGTTGATGTTACGTCAATTCCATTCAATTTGACACATTTTTTAATATTTTCATTCATAACCTTGTACTTATAACTTCTGCAGTCATTCTTGAACATATTGGTACCTTTCCGTTAGAAAATTTTGCGGTATACGGTATATATAACCTAAAAAATATAGAACCGTTTATATAAATACAAATATTGACTCACCTTATTTCATCGGGGGCATTCAGCAATTTCGACATCTTTAAATATAAAACCTAAACTTGATACACAAATCTCTCACACTAATCACATCACAAAAACCATACGTTGCAAAACTTATATTGTATCTTTGTATCTCATGCAACATTTATTGAATTAACAAAAAATATTGGACAAATATGAAATTGATGTGTCAAATGTCAAAAACCTGTCGACGACGGCATTGGCCTGAGTTTTGAAGTATACGAATTCAATAATGTATCTCTCTCTAACTCGTGGTGCTTGTGTCGCTCATGTCATTTCAAACGTTTGAAAATTATTTCACAAGAACTCCTGTCGTAGCGGATTATGGGCCATTACTGGCTGAATTCCCAACATATTTCGAGCTTTAACTAGTTTTGGGCCAATACTGGCATATTAACCGATGCAAGATTACAAATTGGCCAGCATCATTTTGATAATTTGCCGATAACATATCGCCGTGGCCAGTACTTAGCCGGCATGTCCATTATTGGCCCGGATGGTGGCCAGAGATTATATGTTTGTTGGGATGTACTTGATGTTTTTTCCTGGAGATGATCCCATTCGCACTGTAGTTTCTACATAAGAAAAAGTATTGCGATCTGGTTGTCGACGATCAGGAAAGCATTGCTCGTACAGCATCTCTGCAGCACGTTTATTTTTTTGGCATTCACCAAAAATTGTTAGCATCAACGTATCCGTTGGGAGTGAAGTAAAAGGCATTTTGATATTCAACAACAGGATCACGACTGATAGCTTGCTGTGATCCAGATACGTGGGAATAAAACAAAGCACATTTCAGTGTCTCTTTCTTGTCTCTACAACGTGGAACAATGATTTCAGTCAAATTTATAGAACCAACTAACGCATGGAATTATCAGAACTATCTTCATAACTACATATTGTGATATATCGTTGGATGGGAAATGAATAATAATAATAATAATACTCCCTCATAAACACTCGTAGAGTGTACTCAAAGGCATAGCCTGTGCGGGTAGAGGACGGCTATTATTATTATTTTCCGTGGCGCTCCGGGGCGACTTACTGATGTTTTCGGTGGTGAATAGGACTGTAACTTGAACAACAACAAACATGGGGGTGTAATTTAGAAAACAGAAGTAAGGTGTGGTTTCTCGGGGGTTGTTTACCAGGGGTTTTGGGATGGTGTATGGAAGAGTCTATGATCTCCGACGATGTATATTTCTTTGCAATTTTTTTTCTACAAATAACTGAACTATTTGCTAGCCTAAAAGGTCAGGGATACCCGGTATAGTCGTTATTTCAAAAACACTATGACAAAAGAGGAGAGCCATGGTTTGAGTTGAAGTAATTTGTTTTTCATCTTTTCAAGCTGTTTTGTGATCAACGGACTAGCATATGTATCTCTCGGATTCCTGGTTGATATTTGGCAATAATTTTTGTTAAGTAATTTTTTTTCAAAGTGTTCACTGTCTAACTTGTCATTGGAACTCAATCAAATTATATTAAATTGATGGCCATGTCATACTGATTTTCATAGTGTGGAGTAAAAGTTCCTGCAATTTCAATTGCCCTTTCTTCGAATAAATAAATATTTGGAACCTTTGGGGTGAATAAAATTCTATTTTATATCGCCATTTCTTCTTTGTTTTTTTGGCGGTTCTTTGATATCTACTCCAAAGCTTTATATCCCTATGTAACTTTTCACCAACGCATCCAACTTTTCATCCGGTTCTTCGCAGAAAAGGAAGGAATTTTCCGCATTCACTTTATTGTCATCAAAATAACGTAGGAACTCTAAAAAAATGTTATCTAATCGACTGTCGCCAGATATTACAATGGACCTTTTTCTCTGGTCCTATTTCGAAGAATGTGTTGACATTGGAGCCCTTGCAAATATCGAAGTCCTCCACAACATGATACGCCATTAGTGTCAAAAGTTGAACAGCGTCAGTCTCCAAAGAGAATAAGCATTCAGGTTGTTTTAACAGGGAAAAGTTGTAATCTGAAAACAATTGAGGACATCACTTCGAACATCTGATTAATTTGTATTTCCTTGTTGGCGTTCCATTTCTGCAGAAGAAAAATTAACAACTTTTTTCGATAACGTTACATTTTACAAACATCCGTGTACAGTAAATGACTGTTAACTATGCATAAAAAATATTCAGTTCAATTTCAGAACTATTTATGTTCTCGACGTTATTATGAAGGAAATGTTTGAAATTTTATATATAGTCAAACTCAGAAAGACAGCCACTATCATGAATTGCATCAAAAAATATGTCAATTTATAAAAAAAATAGTTGACATGAAAATCTTTGACAGGAGACAACATGTAGGTGATTGAAAGCAGGTACTAAATGGTTATCAATATACCATTGAAAAAATGTATAAGGGACGTTATTGTTTAGTTACAAGGCCGCAAATACTTGGCTGTATCACCCGGTATAATAATTGTGACATTCATCTAATTGTCATGTTGTCTACTCCTCTGTCTTCTAGCGATTTTTTGACGGCTGCATGTGGTGTGTTGTCACAACCCTTCTATGTCTAGA
This sequence comes from Chrysolina americana, assembly GCA_958502065.1. Classification (NCBI taxonomy): domain Eukaryota; kingdom Metazoa; phylum Arthropoda; class Insecta; order Coleoptera; family Chrysomelidae; genus Chrysolina; species Chrysolina americana. The sequence continues at coordinate 79,158,897 of OY293410.1, forward strand.
AAGGCACATATTACTCCAGTACATCCTGGATTTCATCTGGCAGTTGCACCAACGCGATCTCCGTAATTTCGTCTGTTTGGTATGCATGTTGGCGGGGTACGGAGGCTTTTTTGTTTGTGTCGTAAAAAAAATATTGTTTAATCTACGCCGCTAATAACAAAAGAAGATTGCCAGGAGAGAGTTAGGAATGCATTTTGATCTCTTTCCCCGCAAGAAATTTAACCAGATTTTTAAGAAGGATTCATATATGTTTGGAAGTTAGGGGCAACCAATTCGCACATTTACTATAGTTTGTTCGATTTCTTGATTGTTCCTATGGGTGTTCACAACAATTGCGCGTTCATTGTCTTACTTTGTTTTACTTTTAAGCAAACTGACCGTGTGTTTAACATTTGTGAATGATCTGCGTCATGGTGTCATGAGTGTGCTTTGGATGCTTTGATCTATTCGGATATCGCGGAGGGAAGGTTTCACAGACTTTTTCAATTGGCACTTTTACTGCCTAGGCAGAAAAAGTTCGTTACTAGGCAACCTTCCAAGTAATAATTTAAATCAAACTGGTTATTAAAATTGACAATGACAAAGTAAACAGTAAACAAACAAATTCAACAAACGTCATCAGCGGTAAACATAGTAACGCAGGGCCCAGTTACCTTTGATGAAATAATTTAATTATTTGGATATTGATAATGAAACGCAATTTAAATATGAAAAAGTCGATTTTGCGTGGAATTGGAACAAATTTGATGAAAAAATTATATGTTTCACACGGCAGAAAAGCAGATTTAATGCCTTGGCTGGTTTCATATGAAACACCAGCCGCGGCATTAAATCTTGTGCTTTTATGCCTAGTAAAACAAATAACTATTGAATTATATCCGGAAAGACAACAGCCGGATAGAACATTATTCGGAATTTTGGACAATCTCTTGGCTGAGTACGGTGCGTTTCAAAAACCAAGAATGAAATATGGAAGCAGAATGGAACAAAATATTAGACGTAACTTATTAGCCGAGGTAAAATAATTGTTCATTCCATATTCGAAGAAGTATAATTATTTTTGGTACTTTTTTAGATAAATGCATATCCTTCCAAATCAACACATCAAGTCGCGGCAGAAATGGATGTGCCACAGACGAGCGTTATAAGATACATATTTCACAAAAATTACATCCAGGTGATCCTGAGAGAAGGATGGAATTTTGTAGCTGGCTCTCGAATAGGGAAGACCCTACAAACTTCTTGAAAAACATTATTTAGACCGACGAAAGTACTTTTTCGAACTGTGGTGTTTTTAATAGAAATAATGAGCACATTTGGAGTGAAAATAATCCACGACACTTCAGAGAAGTCAGACCACAAGTTCGGTTTCGTTTGAATGTGTGAGCTGGAATTTATGACGACCGAATACTTGGACCTCATTTCTTCTCTAATACTTTGAACGGGGAAACCTATCTTCGGTTCTTAAGAAACGAATTCGAAGAATATATGGATACGTTTCCCCTTGTTAATTATATCAGCTGCTGGTTTCAGCATGACGGGGCTCCTCCACACAATAAAAGAGCAGTTTGCGAATATTTACACCAAAGATTTCCTAATAGGTGGTTAAGAAATTCTGGACCAGTGAGGTGGCCGGCAAGGTCACCTGACCTTACAGTTTTGGATACTTTCTTGTGGGACACTTTAAAAAACAGAATCTATGGAGAGCAAGAATATGACACAGTAGATGAACTAGAGACAATAATATCCCGCAATCAGAGGAAGGCATAATGTTAGGGCTGTTCTTAATTTGAGGAAGGCCATCATTTCGAACACTTGTTGTAATACTTATTGTACATTTTTTACAAGCTCATGATTTCATTCTTGTTTTTTGAAACGCACCTTACTCAGCCAAGTGTTTGCCCAAAATTCCGAATAATGTTCTATCCGGCTGTAATCTTTCCGGATATAATTCAAAATAAACTTTTGTTGTTTTCGTACTATTCCTATCAAATTTATAATAAAGTTTCAACATATCTCGTTTTTCTTCATTTGAGAATGAGGGCATTTTGACTGAAGTGTTTGTGCAAACTTATGATGTTTAATGAGTTCTGACAACTAGTGTTTATTAAACAAAATTTTTCGATGGTGTCATGACCATCTCAGATGAAGTTGTTTTTTTTAAAATGTGTGGTTTCAGAAGTGCAAATCATAACAAATTATACATCAATTAAATCAGAACGAGAATCACTATTTTTCTGTGTAAAAAACAATATGGCGCCCATAACAAAAAAAAGTTGATGATGAATGCCAGAAGACGAAACGTCGGATAGTGAATCTGAACATGAAAACGTGTAGCTGAAAAAAAGTATCAATGAAAATGTACTTTTGGTTTTGAGCTATGTTGTCAAATAACGATAGAAAAAAATAAAAACGAAATTTCCGATTTTCAGTTTTTTCCCGATATTTCCGGAAATACTCGGAATTTTCCAAGTTTCAAAACAGTATTTTGTTAAGCACCAGAATACGTAACTTTGCCCCAATTTAAGCTTCGGCGTATCTCCTGTAGTTTAGGAGATCCCAATGGTGGGGGTCGAATTTGAATTGCCCTGTATATCTAGAATGTATGTATTATAGCTAATATCTATGTCAGAAAAAAAACTACTCCATGATGGGCTGATGTCACGACGGGTATTGAATTATAGCAGATACTTATGCAATGTTCCCAACTAATAAAGTTTTGTTTTGATTGACAGGGAGACCACCTGCAAACTAGTGCAAGTGTTGGTCATTACAGACAACTTTGAAGTCGCCCTTCGTGGAGTTAATAACGACATCGTATTTTGCTAATCGCTCGACCAGAATCCTTATGTGGACGAGATGATCTTTGGGAGATCTTGAAGCGACAAGGCTCACGTTTATGTACATGAGACAGATATCTAATCCGCATAGGACTTCGTCGATGAAGCGTTGAAAAGTCTGTGCTTCATTTAGGAGTCCAAAAGTCAGTCATCGGTATTTGAATAGTCCGAATGGAGTTATGGCGGTGTATTGGAGGTGTTATTGGTGAATTTGGTGAAACGCGCACACGAGGTCAGACACTGCAAAAAGTCTTCGATGTGTTGAACTGGATAGCAGTCTGTGGTTGTTCGGGCGTTAAGCCTAAGATAGTCTCTATAGGGTCTCCATTAATCAACTGTCTTGGTGACCAAATAGCATCCCAGAGATGTTAAAAGTACGAGTTTTTAGGACATCAAACCTCCACTGCGATATTCTGTTCATACATGAATAGAACGTGTTCGTATCGCCAAATGTCCGCCGCACGCGCTATTTTTAGGATGTTCCTGGGACATCACAAAAGGCATTTTTTTCTCGGGTATTTCAAAGCCTTTTCAAAGACTCACCATAACATTTTCAAAGCTTTTTGTCTACATTAAATCACTGTAAAACATTTCCAAAAATGTCCCTGGGACATCACAAAATGCAATTTCTTCTCTTTTTTTTTCAATCAGCTTATCAACGATAGATAAATTAACAATAGTCAAAATATGCAGAGATAAACTCATTTAATAGTTACTCAAAAAATCACTAATTGACACACATATACAAATCAAACCCAAAAAGAATAATTTTTCAAAAATATCAATATCACAAACACACCCTAGGTAAATCACAAAAACTAGACTTAAAATATATTCATTATACAAAAAATTATTTCATGAAAAGATCTAATTTAAATTTTTGGAAATATGTCTAATTACCCCTCATCAAGAATCACCCTGTATCACAAAGAAAAGACTATCTGAAAACATAAAAATTAAACTAAAAATATATTCTGCCTAAAAAGTTAATTAAATTTCTTCTGTTCTTCATTTCCGGCTGTCTTATCGTACTTTTCCTTGTTTCCAATAGAGGAACCATTCTTTTGTGTAAACTTGAATTATTGTCTTGTTATGCCTGATTTTCTAATCTTAGCCCAAGAGTGGATGGAGTTACATCTACAACAAATTGATAAACTGCTATTATGACGAATCTACTACTTATTAAAAAAAAAGAAATATTGACATTCTACTCTACAAAAATATCAGTCATGTATTTTCTATAAAAAAAACAATCTTCAGAACTTCAATATATTTACTAAAAATTTTCAGAAAAAAACCAAATTTGAATCTTTGTTCCAAAAGTAATTTTCATTCCGAATTTGCATTTGAACCAACAGACTAATTATATTGTGAATCATCATCAGAAGACGAGCAAGGTGAATTTTCAGTAGAGTTCAAATTTGCTTTTTGAATAGTTTATTGACATGAGATGGAAGTGTAAATCGAATGAAATTTCATCACAGGTGACAGGTGTGAATGAGATCAGTCTGAAGCGTTGTCTGGTTCAACTTAAACTAAATAGAACTTTTTTACTGATAAACACTTAGTAACATAGTGCTTTTTATACATTTACATAAATGATTATAAATATGATGACAAGTTAAAATTATCGGTATACGTTTTTCAGGTTATATATTTCGGAATGACGACCATTCAATACTTACTTTGAGGTCCGTGATCAACTTGGTGGTTATTGAATTTAATATATTGTCTTGACTAAACTCTTCCACTTCACTCTAAAAACACTACTTATTACTATTGCGAGAAAGAAAATGGGTTAAATTGAAAAGTGGATAAAAACTAAAAACCACACCCTTCGTCAACAAGATCGATCGGTAAAATCAAAGATTTGTGATCACTATGTACTTCGACTACCTGACTATAGATATATTGATGGAATTTTTGACAACCAAACTGAATTGCATAAAGTTCCTTTTCAATTTGTGCATAATTTTGTTGACTTTGTGTCAATGTTTTTGAACTATATGCAACCGGTTTACCATCTTGCATCAAAACTGCACCGACAGCTCTTTTCGAAGAATCAACCGACAATAAAATAGTTTTGTTCACATCAAAATGTGCTAAAACTGGAGCTGAACTGATAATATCCTTATAAGACGTTTAAAATATTGTTCATCATTTTAATCATTATATGCAACCGGTTTACCATCTTGCATCAAAACTGCACCGACAGCTCTTTTCGAAGAATCAACCGACAATAAAATAGTTTTTTTCACATCAAAATGTGCTAAAACTGGAGCTGAACTGATAATATCCTTAAGACGTTTAAAATATTGTTCATCATTTTCATCACAATACCAAATTGAGTTTTTTTTAAGTAAAGATCGTAGAATTTCTGTTTTTTTTATAGATTTTCAATAAATGGCCCTAAATAGTTGATCATTCCTAGAAAACGTTGGAGATCTTGTATATTTTCAGGTCTGGGCATTTCACGAATTGCTTTTACCTTATCAAAATCTGGTTTGATACCTTGACTATTGAAAATATGACCAAAATATTTTATTTCAGTTAAACCAAATTCTCATTTATCTTTATTGAATTTCAAATTGACTTCACGGGCTCTAATGAACACTGCTTCCAATCGTTCATCATGAATCTTTTGATTTTCTCCATATACAAGAATATCGTCTGCGAAAACTAGTACCCCTGGTAGATCAGAAAAAGTTTCTACCATTATTCTGTTGAAAATTTCTGGTGCTGAATTGATTCCATAAGGCAATCTCAAAAATTTATATCTACCAAAAGGTGTTTGAAATGTACAAAGATCTGAACTATCTTCATCAAGTTTCAACATCCAGAAACCCGAGAATGCATCTAAATGAGAAAAAATTTTAGCTCTCCATTCAATTTAAAACGTATTTCTTCAATACTAATCATTGGATAATGAGAACGCAGAATGCCTCTATTCAAATTCCTAGGATCTAAACAAATTCTCAATTTAGAAGTTGGTTTCATAACTATGACAATATAATAGTTTTGTTGCGTTGGTTTTGTTACTTTTTCAATTACCTTCATGTTCTCCATTCTCTCCAACTCAATTTTCAATTTTTCATATAAGTAACTGAAATGGTACCTTTCTTGGAGCATCAATTTTTGGTTCGACATCTGGACGAATTGAGAGATGACAGACATGAGGAAGACAGCCAAGACCCTGAAAAACATCAGTAAAATCTTTCAATACATTTTCAATATTTTTTTCAACACTCAAATTGAAAACTTTTTGGATAACACCCATTTTTTGACATGTCGGAAGTCCTAGAACTGTAGAACATGCAATATCAACTATAATGAATGCAAGATTGATTAAATTTATGTTATTATTATAAAGACATCTCAATGTACATTTTCCAATCACCGGAATTTGTGCCCCACTAAACCCCGTGATATTAACTTCGGTTTTTTCAATTAACGACATTGGTAATTTGAGAAACTTGAAAGTATGAATTGACATCAAATCTGTGTATGCAACAGTATCTAAAACACATTGTATATTGACATTATTCACAACTAAATTCAAATACCAACATTTATTTGACATACGCATTGAAGTTGCTGAATCTCCTACGAAAAATCGTTAATTTCCTTCATTAGAATCAACTTTATGAACTGTATTTTGATTTGAATAATGACTACCGTTATGATTAAATTTATTACAGGACCTTCATTTGACTCCTTTAGCCTGGACATCGGTATTGATGTGTTTGACCACATCTTCCACATTTAACATTGTTTTGAGAAGTTTGTTGACTTGGGGATCTTTGGCTAGGTGATCGCTGGTTACTTCTTTCTGTGGATCTCGATCTCGACGAACTTCTTTGACTAGATTGATGAATTCTTTTGAATTGCCTTCAGAAACTCTGCTGGTTGATACCCATGACTTGTGAACTTGACTTACTATTCAATTGAACCGCATTTTCTTGTGAAATAATGAAAGTTTTGGCAATACTCGTGGCTTTATCCAATGTGAGATCAGCTTCTTGTAAAAGTCTTCGGCGAATATGTTGATATTTATGATAAAGGGTACATATGAAAATATCTTTGACAAGTGATGATTCTAACGTTCCAAATTCACAGGATTGACTTCTATTTTGAAGATCTGTAATAAATGTATCGATATCTTCGTCTACTTTTTGTATTCTGGTGAAAAATGCATGACGTTCGATAGTCAACTTTTTCTTTGGTATGAAGTAGCTGTCAAATTTATCATAAAGCGTTTTCAGTTTGACTGTCTCGGTATCCAAATTAAATGAATTGAAAATGTCCAATCCTTTAGGTCCAATGTAATGAAGAAATAGTGCCACTTTTCGTTGTTCGTTTTCTTGATCATAATTCGATGCAGTATTTTCCAAGTGACAACTGGATTTCCGCTTTCACCAATTTCGAATGGATTCACATGCCCGACTAAACCAATATTTTCCTGTGTATTTCCTACCATTTTAAAACTTCTGACAACATTTTATATAGTTAAATTGTATATGAAGAAAGGGCTTAAACCAAAAGTATCTTTTTATTCAGTTGCTAACATCAATATAATAATCGTCAATCCTGACATCTACAATGGTGATATAATATTCATGTAGGTATACTGAATGATCATATACATATAACATATAACACAAACTTCCTGTCGTTACAGTGACCATTCAAAGACCGCGTCCCGTCTCTTTGCTTTGATAGAATATTATCACCACTCAGGCAAAGGCACCCACTTTTCTTAATTAACGTGTGTCCCTCGTAAGAACGCGTTAGAACGCCAAGTACCTAGTTCAGCTGTTCTCTCATAGCTCCCTGCCACCCCTGGTGAATGCGCCATCGATTATGAAAGGTATTAGATGTGGAAATAGTAGGCGAGGCTAGGAGATAAATAGAAGCTGGTCGTAAGCGCAATATTTCGATTTTCCAAAATTACTTGGTGCTTTTGAGAGGTTATGTTGCACCCCAGAGCGTGTTCTTGTTCTGTTCGGTCGACCCACCTCTTTTATTATGATTCGGGTAAAGGTTAATTGCTCTGGCTACTTTTTGTTCAGCCTCAAAATAATCTCGTAAAAAATATAAATATATCTATCAAATTTGCTTAGTAAGCTATAATAGTGTTGAATTGATGTGAAAATTCATTATAATGCATGATGAAATGTCTGAACAAGAAACTAGATAATTTTATTTTCAGTAGTTGTTTTGATTGAGCACCTTTCGGAGAAAATTCAGTACAGACACAGGTTCTTGTATATACAAATCGAATAAGTAGCAGTCTTGGGGTGCTATTTTCAGATCGATTTGAACAAAGCACCCCTGTACGAGTATAGTAGTAGTAAAAAGATCTAGTCTTTCCATTTATCTCACTAAATACAATGAATGAAAATAAAAGATTTGCATTTTTTGCCGTCATTGTAACATTAATATTGAAAATTGTCAAAATGAGATTTTTTTTTAAATTTTGTGCCATTTGTTATATCCTTGAAAACCTTCGAGGATTAATGGCGGTTTCACTGTTAATTTATACCGAACTTTTCTGTAGTATAATAATAGTAATATATCCTAAAGGGTCTGATAACTTTCTCAACGTCGAACATATTTACGCATCCATTACGGTTTTTGAAGTAGCAACGTTAATACAAGATAAATGTAAATATTTCGAAGTGATATTTTAACCAATAGCATGGAAATGATCCGAAACTTTCATTAAAGTAAAAATATATTATAATAATAAAGCCTTTCGAAAATTTCCTATACTATAGGAGTTGTGTCGGAACACATGGAACATAAAATAATCCAACAGGCCCATTCGGCTGCCAAATTACCTCAGCCCAAAATCTGTCAAAGTATTTTTACGAGAACATAATTTGCAATGCGTCCTATAACTTTACCAGGTGTTTGGCAAAGGTGGTTCGGTAGTCGTATGGGGCTGTTGGATTATTTTCTGTTCAATGTTTGCCGACAAATCTCTCATAGAATAGGAATTATTATAGACTATTTTTAGTTTATGAAATTATGGCCTTTTACAAGTACGCACAATTCCACTTGTGAAATATGTAACTATTTTACATGATTAAATACGAAATATTTAGGTTGTCAAATTGATTATGTATTTGATTTTGACTCGCTTGTAATGAAAATAATCCTCTTGAAAGAATATCCTTATAGGTTGACTGATAAAGAATCAGTCAACCTATAAGACACATTTACCAATCAATGAGCGGAATAATTACTGAGCAAACAGATCCATTTTTAAATAAGAAACTCTGTCATTATCAATTTTTACATTACAAAAATGTTGAGAGCTACTGACTTTCTCCGTCTAGAAAATAGTCCAGCAAAGGCTCTTAAAGTGACGTTAAAAAGCACCTATAAGTTGTTTGAATGTTTCAGACGAAGTGGTATATTGGGTTGAAGGGTTTCACGTTTCGATTATTCGTATCTTCAACCGCTGTTAGGAACCGATCAGGAAGTAGGATTTGTTTGATCAGTAAAGAAATCTTCACCGTTCTTGCTACTCAGTATAATTTGTAGAAAATACCCAGGTAACGATTTGATCTTCACAACTTTATTTTAAATTATCACATTCAAAATATCACGACATGTTTCGCTAAAACATTAGCTTTATTACTTGATAAAGCTAAAACATTAGCTTTATTTTTTAGCGAAACATTTCGTGATATTTTAAATTTGATAATTTAAAATAAAGTTGTGAAGATCAAATCGTTTCCTGGGTATTTTCTACAAATGACTATGAATCTTCATCAAGTAACGACCGAATCAATCGGAAATACTCAGTATAATAATAACATCTGTAAATAATTTTTTAAATTGTTCAACTAATTTATGTTACCGTTGTTAACCAAAAATCGTAATATTAAACGATATTCTACACGGAGGATCATAATTCAGTTTCAAAAGTTTGTTAATTTCTTATTTTCCTTTACCGAGATAAAATCGGTCCGATTGACTATGGTCCGTGAAATCCCCTACCTACCATTGCCCGCTTCGACCGGCGTTCATTGATCGACCCCACCATTGATGTGCAGTATTGCCACGTCAGCAGGTGAGTTAATAATTGGATTTTTCCTAAAACACAGTTTCGGTAAATAAACATATTCTAAATAAACAGTTTCATGAAGATATGGATCAATGTTTTATTTTTGGTATACAACTGTACAATTTGTACCTAAGAGATATGCCGCATTTATTTAGGATGCCAAGAATCAATACGCTACACTGAACACTCACTATCAACATATTCAATAATTACGTAACGTCCGTCAATAATTCACCAAATGCATTGGGAAACACTTCTAGTGTTATAGGTATTCTGGTTCTTGAAATATTCTAGATTTCATAGCCATCCATTATTTCTTCAATCTTCAGTGCCCATGTGAAGACGCTGAACAGCTACAAACACTACAGACAGAGCCTTAGATGTTTATTCAAATAAGGATATTGAAATTGCATTTTTTATCTATCTGATGTGAATATTTTGATGCTCTAGAAGGCTTCCATGAACTTATAGTAGTTCTGATAATGGAAAAAGGTAAATTTTTGTCTAATTGTAACAAATAGTAATAATAATGAAAATGATTCTAAAAATCAGAAATGATTTTTTTGTTAATCTTTGGCAGAGAATACCTTTGACACCTACCAATTTCGTCATCAAAAATAATTCTATTTTCAATGTTGATGTCTTAGCCCTAGGTTACAATTGTGATGATAAAATGTATGGATATCTAGTCGAAATAATGGAGATATTATGATTAAGGTTTATTAGGTTAATAAAAACATGACAATGACATTTCAGCCAGGCAACATTTGAAATTTTAAAGTATCACATCCTTATTAATCAACACATAGGTAGGGATTTTTGTTTTTATACCTATCTTTCAAGGAATTCAACTTCAATTTTCTTTTATAAGACTAACCTGAAAATCTATATTTTTACGTAACGTTATATTTGCTTGGAATAATGAAAGGAAATTTCCATTCATGATACGTTTATTTCCAACGCAGTACACAAACAAAATTGCCAATACATAGTATATGCCAAATATCATATGTGTCATCGTTTATTGTGATTTTGTAGACAGTGAACCAACCTGACCTAGCTCGCACACAAGTCTCTGACTTCTGAGGTTTGCTCATAAGGGTGCAGCCGGTTTACGGATATAACAATTTTAACAATTTTTAAAACTATAGATATACCTAAGTCACTCCAGTCTAACTTGCAATCACGATATTACAAATTGAAATTTGATTTATTCTCGGCCAATATAGATCCGTGATTACGTATAATTAATCTATAGGCCCTTATTTTATGAAGATGAAGATAAATAATGGGAATGATTTTGGATATACCATTCAGAAGTGGCAATTCAATGTATTTTATATCCATCAACTTTTGCTTCTAATGACTGCGAAAGAATCATCAAATCGTTAAAATGAAAACAAATATATATATAAAAACGCAGGAAAGTTCATCACTTGACTGTGACTTCTTATTGCGTAGCCAATGTGAATGTGAACGATAACATTGGTCTTCATTGTCCTCCTCTAATTGTTGTCCGATATATATGAGGAAACTTAGAAATAGTACGTCATCTGGAATACTTGATAAATTTGAGAATTGTTTTAAGTGAAAATTTGATTATGAGATATTATAAGCCCGTTATTTTCTGTTTTCTTTTAATCTGGATATGACGCAAGCGCTCAGATTCGACGAAAGATCACTATCTTCTTCTATCCCCTGATAATACACATATACTTTTTTAACCTCATGGAATAACTATTACGTATTTAATTTTTCTCCTGTTCTTTCTCGAACTACTTTTGTACTGAACTAGTTTCGACTTCTGAGGGCTGTCGTTCGAAGGGGGATGACAGCTGGTTAACGGAAAAAACAATTTTGAACAATTTTAAACATTTTTTTTTTGTTTAAACTGTACTATCGTGAACATTATTAATTATGCCCTAGTTGGTTTCCGGGTTTCGGTGAATTTTGGAATTAGATTGACAAATTAAAGCATTATGATTAAATTTTTCTCTTCATTCTTATGGCTAAATTTTTGTGATCGTAATAGTTTCTTTATGAACAACCAGACACTCCAGGCAGGAGTAAAGATCAGCATGAAACGTTAAATATCAAATACATTTTTTGTCAAATCGTTTAAAGAACGGAACCAAATATGTAATTTCAAACCCGTATTTGTCTATATATGAATGGGAATATTGAAACAGCAAACATTGTTGAATGATAAATGATGAAAGTTTGCAACGTCTTCGAAGCCTGCTTTTGTGCCTCGACGAACTGGCTTGTTTTCCCAAATGATAGAGGCCTGCAAGAATCCTAGTTTCTGGGCGAAGTAAATCGATCTGGCAACTGTGCATCAATATGTACGGACTACACGTTTTCATTTGTCCCCCCGCCTAACCGCTTCTTCTCAGCAGCTTCGTTGTTGATTCGAGTTGCCAGGGTAGTTTAGGAACCCTGATTACAAAGATCGGGCGTTGTTCTTCTGTTTCTGAAGAGGAAAACAAAATAAATGATTCAATAACTACGCGATTCTGTGTCAAGTAAACCCAGTGCCAAGAAAAAGAGGACTTTTGCCTTTGTGCAGTGATTTCTAGTGACCTATCCAAAAAAATCAGTCAAGCTGTGGGGTGCCGGAGCTTTTTTTCTTCCCCATCAGGGAATGTATTACCCGGTAAGTAGTCAATGAAAAATTCAGCAGTTAGTATATATCAAGATGTCATGAAGCAGTTGAACAGCACGCTGCTAGTAGCGTTTGTTTGTTAGGTATTTTGTTTCCTATGTTTATTAGACGAGAGAAGGAGGCTGCATCATGTCTCTCTCATCGAGCTAGGCCAGATGTGCAGGGAGCATAGGCGTGCCAATTCACAGTTCTTAAGTTGATAAAAATGTTTTGTTTACATTTTTTGAAATTTATATATTTTGTTATGGGGTTAATTCGTCTCTGCGCGATGAATCTAGATGTCCAAGTAGTTTTAGCTACCTAACTACTTACGGAATAATTAATTCACTAAAAAAATCTTTTCCATTTAAGATTTAAGAATCTATGAATGCTGGTTGGCTCAATAGACTCCTGAATCTGAATGAAAAATAGGTATTTCAATTAATAGGAACAAATTATTTGAGAAAAGTGGTACCTACCTAAATAATAAGTGACTTGATACCTACCTGTACTCTTAAGTAATCGGGTTTTTAAAAAATTTGCTATTAGGTACTTATTTTCCTTTTGATACAAATAAATTTCAAACTCAGAGTGATGAATTTAACTGACTTAGGATATGTGTTAAAATAGAGCCTCCAGGCGAATCATTATTTCTCTGTAATTTTAATGCATATATTTTGTTCCCAGTCCCTGGAATCATGGAATGTACCTTTCTTATAATTATCTCAGGTCCCTCAATTCAGGTAGATACATCCTTTTACCCTCAACCTTTATTTTGATGAATTACTTCTGTCTTTATAAGTCCGGTTTTATTAAAAGGAACATCGTGAAGTAGGTATAATTGAATGATGAAAATTTATTTCATTTCAAGTTCATGCATTACTTTTGATTATCAAATAGTAAGGGCCAATTTATGCAACTTGTCAACCTAGACTGATGCATTGAAAGACTATAATAATAATGCTTCGGATCTGATGCTGATGTACTGATATTTTGATCCAATTTATGCAACTTGTCATTATCATAGTCACAATCATTATCACAGTTTTAGTCTCAATTATTGTTTTTTAAAACTAAGGAAATTGCATAAATGCTACATGTACAGTTTCAATTTCATTTCATGAGTAAGACAGTGATTGTGATTAGGACTATGACGGGTGTAGGTTTTTGGTCTGGTGGTCTCGGAGTATCTACGGCACCGGAGTCAAACTAACAAGACTGGGGTGGAATTCCGTGTACCATAGAATTCAACCATATTGTCATCTCACTTATTCGATGAAAAGTAGAATTCTATGGTACATGGAATCCCACCCTTGTATCGCCAGCAACTACCATCGAAAGTCGTGCTTCGTATAGCAGCAGCGTACCTAATTGTTCATTTCATCATGGATATATTTATATTGTATACGCTTCATTAGTCTGGCGTCACAGTGGGATGTCTGTATCTAAACAAGGCTTCTTCTATAGAACACAAATTGTTTTAGATTACTCCTAAACCTATTTCTCTAAATGAGCAGGTATACTGACAATAAAATTATAAATTAGAATCAAACACGAAATTGAAGGTTATCGAAAATGTTTGAAGGAATTATAAATTGAGTAGATTACGTCTTGAAATAGAGTTTTAATTAATTAAATAATTGCCTATTTATGTTACGTACAGATACAAACTTTGCAACTTTAGATTTGTCTAATTTGCATAATTAAAACTCAAATTTGGAATCCACTTTTATTCTCAAATGGCAGAATGCTTTGTTTTCATACAATTCCCTGACCTAACATAACCTCATATCGTCAGCACTAATGAAGCGTATTGGGAAAATGAAAACGGCATTGAATATAATACTAATAAAATTGGTTGAATTGAATAGTATACCTATGTATTTTGTCTTTGAGATTTACTTTCGCAGAAATCATTGAGAAATAACCCATTGATATGAAAGTGAGTTTAGCAAGAGTATCACCAGCAAGACCAACAGCGCTATGGTGCTTTAAAGTCGTGCCCTGTATCGCGGGCCGCGTATGGGTATTCATTTTTTCACGTTTATTGCGTTGATGAAATAATTTCATGAGGACTAATGAGAGGCTCAAAAAAAACTTTTGCGTTAATCAATGTGAGGAAAACTAAGATGATGTCAATTGACGTCAGAAACTTTTTATTTCATTATATTTAGGGTGGGGGAAGGGGCTCAAATGAATGCTGCAAAATTAACTTTCACTTTCAACGTATCCAATATTTTATTTTCAGAAATTTTCGTGAAAGAAATACTAACGAGCTCATATTGAAAGGCAGAATTTTTTTTTTATTTTTTTTAGTAAATTTTTTTAGTCAATAACGGTACCAAGCGTAATTAGTAAAATAATCGAAATGGCTATGTATAACAGGTTAATATCTTACCTTGACAAATATGAGATCATCAAGGACTCACAAAACGGTTTCTACCTTGGTAGTTCGACCGAAACTGCCATTTGTAAATTTGTCGATTATATTTATAAATATAGTAAGCTCGGGTAAGTGTTACCGTGATTTTCATTAGGCATTGAATTTAGTCCATCTGATGAATCTGAACTAATATAACAATGAACTTTTGCAGGTATTTACTTCGAAGGTCAGTCTTTGTAATACGCCACAGAAAACTGTTGAAAAACGTATTCTATGAATTTTATTTATATATTCAGATATACATCTCCATAAGTCACACTTCCCCGGAAATTTGGGGCAAGTGTGATTCTGGCCAAATTTAAAGATATTAATGCACGTAAATAAATCTCTCTTTGGGGCATGTGTGAGTAAACAGTAAAGGAACTTTCACCACAATTTATTTGTTTCGAGATATCTTTATTCAAAACATAGTTAGGAACTTTTTACTATTGAATTTGAAATGCCCCATTGGAAAAAAAACAAAAAATAATCGTGAAAGTGAACATTTGTTGAAAAGAAAAATTTGCAGTTAGAAATCTGAAAAATCGAATGAGAATTTCATTGATCCCCATCTTCTGACGAGTGGCGATGGAAGCACAGTTGTTATTTATTTTCATCCTCAGAAAGTATATCAATGTCTTCTACATCTGGCCAGGATCTATTGTTTGGCTCTCTGAGATTTCCGTATATAATTTCGTACTATAGCTGAAAAAATATTACTGTTCAGATTGGCCAAATGAACCAGGTTCCCACTTACCCCGACAGATAGGTCACACTATCCCCAATAACATTTAATTTCGGGGTAAGTGTGACATGCAATGGACAAATGTAATAAAAACAACTTCATGAAAAAACGGCAATCTATAATCCGATTCATTGTTTAGGCAGAAGAAAAGTGTATAAAATGGATTCTTACCTTAGATTTTAACAATACACTCAAAGCTTGAAATCATCTCGTTATACTCGTTCGGGTTGATGAATTGTAGGTTAGAAAATTGGGGAAAATATTTGGATTTCACAAGATCTCTTTTGTATTTTATATGATGGTTATGGATTCATTATGAGTGTAGGCTATTCGTCAATAGATGGCATTGGGCTGTCGCCCGGTTTAGCGAAGATAGGCGAGCAAACTCACCCTTGCCCCAAATTCACACTTACCCGAGCTTATCTTATCTGGACCAAAAAAAGCTTGTGGGTGCTCTTTTCTTCGACCTCACGAAAGCTTTCGATTGCCTAAATCTGAACCGCACCGAAACTAAATTATACTCACTAGGAATTCGTGGAAATATACTGAAATGGTTGACGTCATATCTGAATGATAGAAAAATAATTGTGAAGCTCGATGGAGTCCGATCTGAAATAAACAACATTGACCTAGGCGTTCCACAAGGATCTATACGTGGTCTCCTCATATTTTTGATGTTTATCAATGATCTACCTGATTATATAGAAACAGACTGCGTCGTTTTACATGCCGATGATTTGTCCGTTGCATTTCATGGTGAAAATCAACGCGAACTTGAAAACAAATTTAACGAACTATATAGCAGATTCAGCGATTGGTGTTACATTAACCGTTTAATAGTCAATCATACAAAAACCATCGTTATGCATTATTCCATCAATAAAAATAATAATTCGCCTACATAAATGAATATTCACAATGCATCAATGAATATTATTTCTGAAAACACCAAATTCCTAGGTACGTTTCTAGACTCAAATCTATTCTTCAAAAGTTGCATACATCATATTAGTAAAAAAATTAACAGTGGATTTTATGCCATTCTACAGATGAAGAATATATTTGACAGATATCAACTAATCAACATATATTATGCACTCATATATCCTCATTTAAATTACAATATAATTGTCATCCCAGAGACTGCTGATATCACATCACAGAAAAGGATAATACGATTAATATTTGGATTAAAACGTACTGAGTCTTGCAAGTCATATTTTATTGAAAACCATCTTCTCACTGTGCCTTGTATATACATCATGAGATCTATTTTACTAATAAAAACAAAACTATCTGATATTTTGACAAATAGCGATAACCACAACTACAATACAAGACACGGCAGTCTTCTACAGATACAATGCCATAAAACAAGATTCTTCGAAAACTGTCCTTCTTATACAGGAATCCAGCTTTATAATAAATTACCAGAAGAAATTTTAAGTGAAAAGAGTACAACATTTTCAAAAATAAATTGAGAAAATATTAGTACGTAAATGTTACAATAAAGTAAATTAATTCTTGGATGAATGACAAGCAGAGGTACCTGAATATATTATTGATCAACTTCTTTTTATTTTTATTTTTGATTTTATATCTCTCACTACTTTAATATTTGTGATATTTGTGAACCATTTTATATATTTAATGAACATTTCCAATATCATTGTATTAATGATAAAATGGAATGAAATAATTATTTATTATTATTATTACTATTATTATTGATAATGCATATCGACTATATATTTCTGTGATGTAATTTTTAATGTTGTATATATACAATATCCACTATTTTCTATTGACTGGTCCAATATCATGTAAAAATGATCTTACTGGAATAAATAATATTATTATTATTATTAGAGGGTCTGAAAGGGATCAAACGATTGGTACAAAATCAACTTTCACGTTCAACGTTTTCAATTTTTCACTTTTTGTTATTTTGTTGAGAAAATCTCAGCTAGACATCAATTGAATTCAAAAACATTTTTCCATTCTTTCTAGATTGGGGAAGGGGTTCAAATAAATGCTACAAATTCAACTTTCCCTTTCAACATATTCAAAACATGATTTTTCAATATTTTTCGTGAAAAAAATTCTAACACGGTCATAATGAAAGCCAGAAACCCTTTTTTCGTTGTTTTCCAGAGTGGTGGATGGGGGTCGAACGAATAAAATCTTACATCGATAACGAAAGCCTCAAACACGTTTGTCGTTGTTTCTATAGGGTCGTAAGGAAATTTACAAAATAAACTCCATTCAACTTATTCATCAGTTCATTTTTCATTATTTTTTGTGAAAAAAACCTCTGTAAGATGTTAATTGAAGTTAGTAATATTTGATTCATTATTTGTAGAGCGGCGGGAGGGTATCAAATGAATGGCTTCAATATTATCTTTCACATTCAACGTGCGTTTGTTCAACGCTTAAATTTTCAACATCCTTCCACAGCTAAGTAAGAAATGTTAATCGAAGTAATATACATTTTTTAATTATTTCTAGAGGATTGGAAGGAGGTCGAATGAATGCTACAAAATCAACTTCCACATTCAACGTATTCAAAGATTCATCTGTCAGTATTCTACATGAAAAAATTCTCAACAAGATGATAGATAGTATAAGCCAGAAACAGTTTTTCAGTATTTTAGATGGTCGTTAAAAGGATGAAATTAATGCTGTAAAATAAAATCTCCCTAGAGATATGATCAATGGTGTGTCAATGGATAATTTTTCAATGAAATTAAGTAAACATAACTATTAGTACATAAGTTAATATTATGATTAATTTTCGTTTTACGAAGAGATACGAGATACGAAGATGAGATAGGTGTTTATCTCCTCAGCAGATTCAAATTAAATAAAAGGCTGTCCGTCTTGCTGCTTTCTCTCCGGTGACTCAAGTATGTATTTTCTAGTTTGATATGCTACATTGCTACACAGGTAATAGAGAAGTAGAAAAGAGCAATGTAAAATTGTGGTCCGATGTATGTTTTGAGAAACGTATACTTGTTTGATGTCTACAGTAGCTGTCAACTCGAGAAACTTCAAGTCTGGTGCCAGTTCGGATCTATGCAGTTAAGATGTCTAAAAACCCTGGTGATTTCAATGATTCGATTTTGTTTAGATCTTTTCGGACGGCACCACCTGTTGCATTACGTCCTAGTTCCCGATTCTCCGCTACGCTGTGCTTACATCGCTGACAGAAAACTGTTAGGCAGCTTACGCAATACGGCGTTTTGCGTTCACGACTTTTATTTTTATTCTGTTATCTTATTGGTTTCTTCAAAAACTATTGAAGCTGTCATGCATTTGACATTATTATTGTGTTAGTCTGATTTCCGTAGTCATTTTGAATTTCTGATATAGTTGTGATATAATTCGTGTAGTTATTGTACTTTCGGAACGAGTAGGAAATATGAGTGAATGTCGAATTCATACGAAATTTCCACAGATGGCTTATTTAAACATGATAAAAATGAAATATCCATTGAAATTTTTCCGCGGAAAGGTCATTTTCACATTTTTCTTTTTTAAAAGTATGCCATACTAAGTAATTTTCAAAACACAAACATAATTCATTGGAATCGTATTTCATTGTATCTTTTTGGTTGAAATGCACTGTGTTAAGACAAAAATACTTCAAACATATAGCACTTTATGAGTAAAGTAATCCACAAAAATTTTAAAAAAGTAAATAGTATTCAATAGACATGCAATCATTTTGAATGGCAAATGACAGCTCTCTCCTCTCTCGTAACAGCGTATACACATGCGCGCACACATGTGCGTTAATATGCGCACACGCATGCGTAATAAGTAATGTTATTCTGTAAACACAGAGAAATTCGGCGTTCAGCTTTACAAAAATGAAGACTACTTTTTAAATAATAGAACGTACTTGATGACTTCAATCCACATACCTATAATGAGAATGGGATTGTTCGGGTTTCGTCGGGTCTAGTCGGTAAGCAAGGTAAAGGTAAGTTTATCGGCAGGTTGTGTGCGAGCACCTGCTTTAATTTCACTTTTTCATTCCATCTACTGAACCGAAGATTTACCGAAAACAATTTCTCGCATTCTTCGCCCTCATAACGCTGGCTTTCCTTGTGCCAAGTCAGGTTGTGGCGTGATATATTCCATGAAGTTCACATCTTCACCTGTTTTCAGAATTTTTTTATTCTTGTTCTAAAATATTCCTATTTCGAATATTTGTGGAATTGAATTCTTACTTTGATAGTGTTTTTATCATGTTTTAACCCATCTGTGAAAATTTCGTACAAATCCGACTTTTAACCATATTCCCTACCATTGCCGTAATTTATCAACAATAACCTCACCTCAACTCACTCAAACCAAACCACTCCTAACAGTCCAAAACTCGAACGCGAACGATCACCATCGGTCAAGAATTATTGGCGACATTATGTCTATTTTATCGTCATGCCGCAGGTCGTGGATGAAAAATTGGCACGAAAATATGAGCACCTCGTGTATAAACATAACTGAGTCGGCCCTCTGGTAGTGCATTCGGTACTAAGCCGTAATTGTCAAAAATCAAGCATAATCAAGTAGGCTGATGTATTCTGTTTGATCCCACAGTTTTACAGGTATACCTAAGTACAAACACATCTTATATGCAGTATGGAAATTCGTGCTTTACTTCGACCACAACCAGCACAACCTCATCTCCACTCATTGCAGTTTTTCTACACTATCCAACAACACAACACTGCCCCGTCTCATGTTTCACTACAATTAAGCCCATTGGGATTATATTTGCAATTTTTTCTCAACTATTTTTATAGGACAGAATAATAGGGCTTTTCGGGAATTTACTCTGGAACACGTGACGGATCACACAGATCACCAACCCGGGTTTTTAGTTTACGAACGGATCAGATACGTGCCCGTTTGCGTTTGGTTATGATTTTTGAACCTGGTTAGGGATCGAGTATGACAAACGTTTACAAGTGATTTCATATTGAAAATTCAAATAGATTTGTTCCTAAATTTTATATATATCTACATGTACCAAAATAGAAAAGATGTTTTTCTCTAGAATTTTTTCAAAGATTTTTTGAGATAAACTTTTTATAAACTTGTCTTTTTTTTTATTTTACATTTATCTACATAATAACAATTGTCTATAATTTTATATTTTAGAGCCCTGAGGATGGCAAAATATATTGCCGAAACGTTGGCCTGTTGAAAAATACTGGTTTTTCTATAAGACGACCTAACCCCCACAACCTAGATGCAATAATAACATAGACGATCGAAACTTCATCAATATTATTTCTACAATTGTCTTCTGTATTCTCATAAACATAGTTTCTTGACTTATTTTCGTCCGAAGGACGATTTTCTAATTCAAAAATAAAATTTCATTTACGTGTAATTATGCAATTTTTTCTTAGTCTCAATGAATACATTTCATTTTTTGGATAGTAAACTATCCGCAAGACGATAAAAGTCAAGATACCATTTTCACGAGATGTTAGAGGACAATTATAAAAATGATATACTTAAATGAACAAAACACAGTGGAGTATCATTATTATTTTTGTTAAATTTGAACATCCTGTATCTCAGAAATGAAGCGGTTGTGGACCTATGAGCATCTTCCAAAGCTCCAATATCAGATCGTGGAATCGCAAAAGAACAAGAAAGGATCGTGAACGATTTGAATGTGAGATTGCATACCATTCGGTGCTTGGTATTACCATCAGCCCCCTCATGGCAAAGCCATGTGCGAGGTCCATCGCCAAAAGTGGCTTTCAAAGTTACTCTACTTCACTTCCCGTCTATTGTGATATATATGGCACATAATCAGGCCTGTCCTGGAATACTAGACCCTAAACACATTCAGACTTCTGTCCAAAAGGAGCAAATCTGCTTCTCGGTTATGCTTCGCTTACTAAGCTCTCTCACTTCTTTGGAATACCGCATCTAATTTATAGATATTTTCATAGACGATGCTCTCCTGAAAAATCATCTATCGTTCCATCGTCCAGGGAGGTATTCCCTGAGACATACGCCTGCAGACATTCAAGAACACCAATTTCTTCTTACTTTTTCTTTGATCTAACGATGTTCTCTTCGTAAGGTGTATGTTAATGGTAATGGTAGAAATGGATGGTGACTGATGCGCTGCGACCTAATTAGATCTATTGTGCCCCATCTTCTTCTGCTATTTCAAGGTGTTCTCGTTCACAGCAGCCCCTCTTGCCCCAATTCCTTGAAGAATTTAAGGATTTTGAGGGGGTCTATTCGTGGTATTTCTCCCACAGTCAGCTGGTGTGATTCCAGTATATTCAATCTTCTGTGATGTACAGCATAACACTCCATCAATATATGGTGTGGTGTTTCTGGATGTTCCCCACAGAATCTGCAGTTGCTGTCCTCCTCTAAGCCAAGCTTCCTTAGGTGTTCTTTGAGTCTGCAGTGACCCGTAAGAAATTCCGTGATTGTCTTTAGACTAGTTTTGCTGAGGTTGGTCAGTGTCTTCGATCTTGCTCGGTTGAAGTTACCGAGGAGATTTTTGGCCTGCCTTAGCCCTGAAAGTCTTTGCCAGGAAGTTGCTCTCATTGCTTCTTCAGTTTTATTGAGTTCGTCTTGGAAGTAAGATTTTCCAAGTCCGCAAAATGGTTCTGGCCCGATCAGTGGCGCGGATGCCCCTTTTCGTGCTAGGGTATCTGCTTGTTCATTCGTAAGGTGTATACAGTTAATTCACTAAATTGTTTAAACTTTTCTATAGTTATGTTGTATAATTGTGAATACACGTATATTATCATTACAAGTTCCACCACACTTTCCAGTCTCATACGATATGAGTGTGAAGTTATACCGCTAACCTGAAAATTTTAGTGGTTTGGGAATATTCATTGGACCGTTATCAATAATAGGTATTTTCATTTTTTCTTTGGACGTCTTCAAATGATGGGTAATTTTTTTGGGCTATTCATGTCAATAACCTTGTGATTAACTCGATAATAAAACTGCAAAAAGACGATGCTTGGCTGAATGCTTACGTATGTGCGACATTCGTTAAATTATCTTGATTATTGGGATATTTATCACTGTAATCATCGTATGAGGTTGTGACCGAGGTCGCGATTCAATTTTTTTATCGTAGTGTTGCATTCCTACACTAGTTGTCCCAGATTTGAAAACCCATATGGAAACCTGGAATTCCTGTAAAGAGAGGACATATACCGCTCGAAAACATCGGTACTTATTTTTAAAGACATGTCGAACAAAATTATTTGTTTAAGTCAAAGTACCAACAATCCATCTATTTGTTCCAAACAATCCAACGGAATGTTTAAATTATGAATTATTTCAAACCATCCAACGGGATTGTAACTATTCATATCTCTACTCAAAATTTTAAATATAAAAAATGTGTTCGCTTTGTATTGCGTTCCTTCGAAAATATCAGTATAGACTTGAAAACTAGTTTTTGAATCATCGCCAAAACAATTTTCAACGTTCTCTCATCTCATTGTTATTGGTATCAAATTTGTTTTTTATACAATGTAACTCTTAGAGATCAGGAATGCATATGCTATATGAAATTGTTTTCAAATGAGATATATGTATGAAATGAAATGTTTTGTATTTACAAACCACATAGGCAACTTTACAGCCAATTTTAGATATGACATATCAGAATAGCTATTGATGTTACCAGTCGTACTATTATTATCAACGTGAAATTGTACATAGCAACCGTATTGTTTGCAAAATCATTTCAAGTGTAGCATCTTTTTCAGACCATACAGATATAATCACAAACCCAGGCATGCCGTCGTAACATTTTCAGAATTCCAAAACCTAAATAGATTTGTTGAAAATACACCAAAACTGACCTCTTCTTGGCGTCTACTGTCCACACATTTATTTTTAGATCCCTACACGAGCTTAACCTGCTTCATGTTCCTTTCACGGAGATGAAACTAAACAAGAAGAATAACAAAAAGAGTATGGTTGCACGTGTTATATTCCAGATTTATTTTTGTATTTGAATTTACGTTAGGGATATGTGCGTGATAGTGCAAATGTTTCGAAACAAATCCCGTGAAACTCTGTGATACCTAAAACAGGAATCGCGGATTGTGACTTCCAAGTTCACTGCCCAGTCATTTTCTGACGTATCATTATATCGTTTTCCGGAAGTAGCGGAGCGTCCTGTATAAAATTATTACAAATTTATAACAGAATTGTTGTGATTACGTTACATTACCTACTTCGATAATTAAATTTTACTCTTCAGAAGTATGGGCGTTATCAATCGAGTTGTTAATTCCAGTTGAGGAATCAGTATGGAAACAAAAAGCATATATTGTTTGCACTTCCAGATGAGTATTTGGAATAAGGAAAATTCTTTGAGACAAGGATGGAGAACGACACCTCTAAGGGCCGGTATTATAAAACTATTTTGACAGATAAATAGAAGATAACTTGTGGAATGACGTCACATGTTGTAGTAACTTTATGTGGTGGAAGATATATCCAACGATATCAGGATATCATCTGTGTCGCTGGGATAGACCAGTTAAAAGAAGTGGTGGATTAGCTATATTGGTATTTGAGAAGCAATATAAAATTCAACTTTATTGAAGTAGTAGAATATGAACAACTATGGGTAACAATCAATTTGTGTGATAAAAAAATCGCTATCGGCACTGCATACCGACCTCCTGGTTTCTCAGAATCAACTTTTTTATCACAGCTCGAGGATACTGTTACGTTTTTGCTAATAATAGGCTGAGCACACTACTAAACTGTTTATTTTCTAACTTCACTAAAAATAAACAACTACTTCATTGACTAATTAAACACTTACTTAGACCTATACAACAATACAACTAACTAAATAATCCAAACACTTCTATACTTCTTCAAAAACTGCTTATCACTTCTTCATAATCTTCTTAATCCTCTTCATCATAACTTCTCTTCATAAAACTTCTTCTTAATCTTGATCCCAGTGAAATCTCTTTATATAGTCCATTTGTGCCGACTGGATCAATCGCGAAATATCCTAGAATACTCGGAACAGAAGGCCGTCCAAATAATCACTTCTTAGAACTGCTCGATTACCTAAATACCTGCGGCGCTTCGTCAACACATTTCTCAGCGGCGTAGATAGGGTTGAGTCTTTCTAGGTGAACGACCTTCATTTTCGCTCTCGGACTGCGTTGAATTCTATAGACCATGTCGTTTATTCTTTTCACTATCGTATATGGTCCTTCCCAAGATGGTGTTAATTTGGGAGAAAATCCTTTCTTACGACGAGGATTGTACAGCCACACTCGATCTCCTTCTTTGAATCCACCAGTATTGGCCTTAAGATCGTATCGAGCCTTCATTCTGTCACTAGTTATCTTCAATCTTTTTCTTGCAAATTCGTGGATCCCATTCAAGCTATCTCGCAGTTCGTCTGCATAATTCTGTACCTCTTTTTCTTCAGAACTTGGGGATCCGAACACCAAGTCACAGGACAACCGAAGTTCTCTCTGGAAGATGATGCTGGCTGGAGTGAGCTTTGTGGAATCGTGCACAGAGGCCCTGTAAGCCATCAAGAATAGTGGAAGATGTCGATCCCAGGTCTTCTGGTGCTCCTCTACTACTTTGGAAAGATGTTCTTCCATAGTCCTGTTGAACCTTTCAACCATGCCATCAGACTGTGGGTGGAGGACCGTTGTTCTGGTCTTGCTAATTCCCATTAATTCACAAACTTCCTTTAATAAATTTGATTCAAAATTTCTTCCTTGATCGGAATGTAGCTCCATTGGGACTCAAAGCCTTGAAAACATGTATTTGTTGCCATCATTTGTCATCGGAAATGGTCCTGCTACATCGATGGCGATTCGTTCGAAGGGAGCGCCTACATTGTATTGTTTCATCTCTCCTCTCGATCTTGTCTTGGGAACTTTGCTTGCTTCACACTTCGGACATCTTCGGCACCATCTCTCTACATCTATACGACAATGGACCCAGTAAAATCTCTGCCGTGTTTTATCCAAGGTCTTATTCACTCCAAAATGTCCACCTGATTTGCTGCCATTAATCTCCTCCAAGACATCACTTATTCTCGACCTAGGCACAACCAATTGAGAAATCACTTTTCTCGATGCGGCTACCCTGTCTCGACGATCTTGGTTGTTGAGGAGAGCTATCTGGGTTTCGATGAGTCCTTTCACCTCTTTTCTCCCTGTATTCACTTGCTTATTAAGCTCATCGTCGATTTTCTTGACGTCTTGCTCCATTTTTCCTTTCAGTTTCTCCATTCGTACTTCGGTTTTCTGTAGAACGTGTTGAATGAACTTGTCTTGATGTTCTAGAACCTTCTGGAAGTCTGTTTTCCTTTGTTTTTCTATTCGTTCCAATTCATTCTTTTGTTGTTCGAGAATTTTCTGGAGTGCTTCTCGTTCTTGTTTTTCTTTTTCTCGTTATTGTTTTTCATCTTCTCGCTCTTGTTTTTCATCTTCTCGCTCTTTTTTCTGTTCTTCGAGAATTTTCTGGAGTGCCTCTTCTCGTTCTCGAGGGGTGTTTCACTTCCCTAAAATTTGTACACCAAATTTTCATTTGGGGGATTTCAATTGGATTTCAGAACTTTTGAACGGATTTCTAGATTTCATAAGAAATTTCAAGATTTCCTTTTGGTTTTCTGGATTTCACCAACGATTTCTGGATTTCATATGGATTTCATGATTTCATTCGGATTTCAAGAATTCCTGTACGATTTCTGAATTTCACCGGAGATTTCTGGATTTCATAAGGGATTTCAGGATTTCATTCGGATTTCAAGATTTCCTTCAGGATTCCAAGATCAAAAAAATGCTGCACACAGTTGGCAGTAATGTATTCAAGTATACGGGGGTTCCTTTTGGGAAATTTTAGCGCAATTCTTCATTCGTTGACAACCAAATGTAAATGAGAGGTGTGATTTGTTTCTAACAGTATCAATTGCGATTTTTTTGGATATCAAGTGGATATCGGGGGCGTTTCAATTCTTCAAAAATTGTATACCAAATCAGGATTTCTACGAGGGGTGTTTCACTTCCGTAATATTTGTACATCAGGATTTTTATTGGATTTAAGGATTTCATATACATATAAAAATATATGGTTACTTACTAACGTGAGAATTAAAATGAAATTGAAACCAAACGGACAGAAAAACATGACGTTAGAAGTATGACAATGATGATGACAATTTATATTTGATTACTTATCAAGAAGGAAAATTCTGATTACTGGGTGAAATATTAATATTTTCATTCAATTTAAAAAGGTGGGTATAAATTTGACTGAGATTCTTTAAATCTGTTTTTTTGTTCATTGATTCTTTATTTTCGTTGATATGTATCATTTCCAGAAAAATTCTTTTTGTTTGATTACTTTCAGTGTCTAAAATAATTGTATCATTATAGTTCATTCGATGGTACAAAACTTGTATATTTATATGCACTATATTTTTGTAAGTCATGTAAAATTATGTAAATTCTTTAAATATTTTTACTTTTGTATACGAACGCAACATATTTACCTTGTATAAAAATAAGACCTCTAGAGTAATGATCAATTTGAACAAATATTTGTATAAAAGTTAACTGAATAAAGAATTTGTTGATATGAAAATTTATGTGAGAGTTTTTCCCATAAGATTACTTATTAGTGCCATGTGTATTTTAATAAAAAAGTGATAAGAATGTTTCATTCGACCCTGGTAAGTCAAAATATTGAATAAATTCATTCCTCGCATTTCCACACTTATAAAGTCGTTTTTATTAAAATAGTCAATCACCATAATGATATCGACTTCGAGTAAATTTACAGAATGTGCTTTAAAAAATACAGTATCTACTGAATACATCTTAAATAGCAAAAATCACTAACACTTTTAAAATTTAAAGATATTGCAGCTGGAATCGCAACGTGCAATATGCAAAGTGACGTCACAGTCGGTTCTGCCACTTTTAAGGGAGCTCTATTTTCAAACTTTAATATCTAAGTATGGGCCCACGTTCAAGAGCTAAAAATTTGACCAGTTATTTTGATGATTGAGTTTCACAAAATAACTTAAAAACCGAGAAAATATTTCATTGATATCAAGCCCATTGTTTCAAAATTTCCGTATAGAATCCTTGGAGATATTTGCAACTGAATTTGAAATAATCATTTATTTGTTTATTCCGAAAAGTACATGTGTGTTACATAATATTTAGTTGAATAATTGTAGCACGAATTTTCGTTACCCTCCGCAGCTCGCTCCGCAGGTAATAAACACCATAAGCTAACCTAACAAATGATTAAGTTTTTAATTTTATTTGATACCACTCGAGATTTTTCTTTTGGAGTTTGATATTATGTAGTTTATAACGTTACTACCTATATCCTCACCTCTGTAGCCTCAGCAGCCATATTCAATTCTCGATTCAATTATACAATAACTTTTTTTCACAGAAAATGTTGCTAGGCGGCAAACTTTACCGGCACATATACTGCAATAACATGTTTCTGCCGGATTCTGCCGGTTTCTGCGTCAGTCTTCTCTCTTCAACAATCAGGAATGGCTTTATGCGGGAATCCACGAGTATTTGCGAAGTTTCTTCAAGATTTCACCAAGGATTTCAAGATTCACACTTGGATTTCAAGATTTTACTTAGGATTTCTGGATTTATTGAAAATTTCAATATTTTTATTGAGATTTCATTCAGATTTCAAGATTTCATTCGGATTTCAAGATTTCTTGTAGGATTTCTCAATTTCACCTGAGATTTCTGGATTTCATAAGGATTTCATAGGGATTTCAAGATTTCATATTGGATTTCTGAATTTCATCAAAGATTTCGGAATTTCAGGTTGGATTTCTGGAATTCAACATGGATTTCAAGGATTTCTGGTCATGTTGTACACCAGATTTCCGAAGTGAGACACCCCTCGCTCGTTCTTTCTTTTCCTCCAACCGACGTGTTTCTTCTTTTTGTTTTTCATTTTCTTGTTCTTGTTTTTCCTTCTGGCGCCGCTCTTCCTCTTCTTGTTTTTTCTCCTGGCGCCTTCTTTCCAAATCCGCAAATTGATTTTGGATTAATTTCACAATGTCTTCCATCGTATCGTACGATGTACTCCTCGTATTCACCATAAATAGTTTATAAATAGTTTGTTTTTCACTAATATCCGCTTCGGACAAAACTGTTACGTTTTTGCTAATAATAGGCTGAGCACACTACTAAATTGTTTATTTTCTAACTTCACTAAAAACATACAACTACTTCACTGACTAATTAAACACTTAGATCTATACAACAATACAACTAAATATTCCTAACACTTCTGTACTTTTTCAAAAACTGCTTATCACTTCTTCATAATCTTAATCTTCTTCATCATAACTTCTCTTCATAAAACTTCTTAATCTTAATCCCAGTGAAATCTCTTTATATAGTCCATTTGTGCCGACTGGATCATTCGCGAAATATCCTTGAATACTCGGGACAGAAGACCGTCCAAATAATCACTTCTTAGAACTGCTCGATTACCTAAATACATGCGGCGCTTCGTCAACACATTTGTATCCGATTTATTTTTATGGATCTCTCAGCGGCGTAGATAGGGGAATTTTTATCAATCTCGTAACAATACGATTAATAAGTATAGCCCCAAGTTTGATTATTTGATATGTGGTGGTGATTTCAATATGAATTTGTAAGAACTTGATAAAAAAAGTGTAATCAATTTCAACAATCTTCTTGAGTCCTATGAGCTCAAACAACTTATAGAGCAGCCGACGAGATTGTCACAAAATAGTACGAACCTCCTAGATGTCATAATTTGCTCAAACAACTTAAACATCTCTCGCGTGAGCGTGAAAGATTGCTCAGCTTCATCAGATCATTGCATGGTATCATGCAGTCTTGCAAAAATAAAAATAAAATTGAACCTTTCTTTTACACATTTCGTGACTTTCGCTGCTTTGTGCCGGAATTGTTTATAACAGATCAACGAAATACAGATTTCTCTCCTATATTTGAAACCAAAGAAATTGATATAAAAATCGAAAAATTCAACCAACTTCTAGACTTGTTTGATATACATGCTCCAACTGAAACTGTGAGAATCACAAAGAAAAAAGCTCCCTGGTTAACAGACACCCTAAAAGAAATGATGAAATTAAGAGATAATGCTCTCCGAAAGTTTTAAACTTCAAATGATCCCAGACATTGGAGATAATTTCAAGATCTCAGGAACGAAGTCAGTCGAGAAAAAAGAGGGTATCTTCAGTTTCAAATTAGTAATGGAAAGAATTACAAAACTTGAATATTATTAATAGAACACTCGGCGATATCCCTCCTCACTTGTCTATTCCGAACGAAATTAATAGGTAATTTTTTTATTTCTGCTTCTTCTGTCGATAACGACACTGAAGATGTTTTCTCTGATGTATACTTTAATAATCGTTTCGATAATAATATAACTCCGTTCGTTTTTGATCTGACGAAGTATATAAACTTCTGCTATCCATTAAAACAAATGCTGTTGGCGTGGATAAAATAAGTATAAAAATGTTACTTCATTGCTGTCCCTTCATTATCCCCATTATCACACATTTATATAATCATTGTCTGTGATGTTTTTCCATCTATTTGGAAAAAAGCTGAAGTTATACCGCTACCAAAGACAATGAGTCCAAAAGAATAGAATGACCTCAGGCCAATAAGCGTCTCATGTACCCTGTCGAAGGGTTTGGAAAAAATTATTAATCTACAAATTTGTAAATATATGACTTTACACAATATATTTCCAGAACAACAATCTGGCTTCCGCCAGGGATATAGTTGCGTTACAGCTCTCACGAAAATCACAGATGTCATATATTCCACAGTCGATCAAAATAAACTAGGTGTTCTCGTTCTCATTGACTATTCCAAGGCCTTCGACAGAGTGAATCATCAGATACTATTAGGATTGCTCCACTATGTTGGGTTGTCTAGAACTCTAGAAAGTTAATCCAAAATTATATTTCTGGAAGATCGCAATCCGTGATTATCCACGGAAATAAATCTAGCTACTTGAACTGCATCTGTGGTGTTCTGCAAGGTTCTATTATCGGTCCCCTTCTCTTCACCCTATACACTTCCCAGCTGAATAAATACAAAAAATACTTTTCGCCACACTTTTATGCGGACGACACACAACTATATTATGAATTCAGTGAAGATGAACTTGGGGATGCATGTACCAAAATGAATGATGATTTGAAATCACTAGCAATTGTTTCCAAAAACCTTTGTTTGATAATCATCACATCCAAAACGAACGCGCTGTTATTCGGTAAAAGACAATTACGACTTCGTACCAGCCGTTTTATTGATTTGTGTGTTCCATTGTCTTTACAGAATGTGAAAAAAACTTAGGTCTCATGCTTGATTTTAATGTTGATTGAATTTAAAATTCAAACAACATGTCACATATATAATTCAAAGAGCTTTCTGTAACCTGAAAATGATCTATTTCAATAGAAAATTACTGACTCGAAAGTGCAAGATGACCGTATGCGATTCATTAGTACCTACTATCGCGTTTTAACTACGCTGACTCTGTTTATGGCCCTGCTTCTTTCTGAAATAGAAAGCAGACGCCTTCAGTTAATTCAAAACTCTTGTGTACGCCTCATCTGCGGCCTTTGGAGAAGAGATAATATCTTCGAATATATGAAACAAATAGGCTGGCTGAATATGAAAGAGAGGCGTCTTCTACATAGGTGCATTTTTATCATAGTTATCATTTCGAATAACCCTTCTTACCTTTACAACAAAGTTAGATTCAGAACTCAAGTTCATGATGTGAATGTGAGAGGTAAACATCACAACAATTCCAAAACATAAAACCTCCTTTTATCAATCCTCTTATTCGTATGATATTGCTAAAATATATAACGCCGTGCCTGAAGAATTGAAATCCATAGCTAGTTTAAATGTGAAAAAACTGAAGCTTGCAATTTTGGATGGTTCTTTTGGTCAATCCTTTAGATGAACTTTATAGGATGTAGTGTCTAATTTTGTACGATTCTCATTATGATATAAATATATTATGACTATGAGGCATATATTACATAAAAGATCATATCTAGTTGAAGTTCCTAAATAATGAATATTGTTAGTTACTTAACAAAACTTCGAAATTTATATACTCACTCATTTATCCATGTGTTTACCATTTTGGCCCTTTTTGTTATTGTCTTCTAGCATTATTACAGATTAATTCAATTCTTTAAATTTTCTTACCTATAATTTAGTTAGTTCTATTTCATCATATCTCCAGGTTAAGTGGAAGAGCGCGGCTTCTGAAATTGGGTGTTTATATATCTAATTGAAGAAGTGCAAAACTTGCCTTTGCTATGCAGCCACCTGACTTTGTCATATATAATTTTTTTTTATACAAACTTTTAAAAACCTATACTAAGTTTTGAAATAAAACGCATTGTAATTGCTTCATAGATGGCGCGGGGGGGCACATCAACTTGAAAATTTTAAGAATCATGGGGGGTCAAGTGTCACGAAATTCTCAAAAAATGTAGAGCAATCACAATGTTTTATTTCAAAAAGTAGTATCGTTGATACTCTCCAAATGGTTTTTTAATGTTTGTACATCAAACCGTTCGAAATTTAACAGTAGGGGGGACTATTAAAAGCCGCACTGTAATTTTTTTTAATACACGAGTCGTATATGAAGTAAGTACATAGCATATAACTCTTTATAATGAATATTATTTCCTCGAGTGATTACAAAACTAGCTGGCTTCGCTCGCTCGTGCATTATATTTTATTATTGATTTGTTGGGAACAGCTTAATTTTCTGTTAACAGCTTTCAGAATGAATGATAGTACTTTACATTACGATTTCTTCTTAAAAAATTCGACATTTGATTAGCTTATGAAGTCAGAAATGGACGAGATAAGAACATAAACACTATAAACATAGACCTTTCATAAATTCTAGAATGGGCAATTGAATTTCATGCTAACAGAGTCCAAGCATGTTTTTCCCTAGAAACTCCAATCGCACTTCCCTGGTTATGATGTCGAATGCTCGGAGTAATCAGCAACAATACTCTTTCTTGGTAAAACCTCCTGAGGACCATCGGTAGCAGGACTAGCACCTAAACATACGCGGTACTTAGATTGCATTCAAAAAAACTATCGTCTCTGAAATGCTGCTGCAGAAAGCGGTCTGATTTTCTTTTACAGCTATTTTCAAGACCGATACTTGACTGAATCGTCGACGTCGATCAATTGTTCTTCCTTCAGCAGTTTTATCGATAATTTTCTGACGAGTTCAGTCTTTCCATAATTTTCCCGTAAGCCTGGAGACTTCTCTAACGTTATTTAGGATAGGTATTTTCCTGAGATAACCTCGAAACTACAATTAATACCAATTTTGCAGGGTTCAATCTTTTAACGAACTTTCAAGTTATGGAACTCCCTGCCTCGGGAGATGTTCCCTGAGGCATATACAGAAGAAATTCAAGACGTAGGCTCTCACGATTTAGTCTACACATTACAGGATTTTCGTTTTCGTCGGAATCAGAACGTTAAAAATTAAAGAAGGCAGTTTGGTGTTTCTAACCAAAACATCGAAGTAAAATACTTTTTAAAGAGCTGCCGCAAGTGCTCGTAAATAGTTCATCGAGTGCTACAATTTGAAAATATTCAAAAACCCAAACAAGAGGCATAACATGTGTGTTGTGTGTTGAATAAAGACTGGCGAACGCAAGAATATAAATACAGACGGACACAAAGTTGACTTTTAAGAACTGAACTGTGATACCCGACGAAAAATAAAAACAAAACATAAGTTGTTGAGCCTGTTTCTTTGTCCCGGCATGGCCTTCTAACTTCATGTTTGGCAGGCAGCCACGGCAATTATGCCGTATGCGTGATGATCATTTAAAGAGACTGGCTTTAATATTTGGAATTCATATAGGGTGCGCCAATAATTTATTTCTATCACTAACTTTGACCTCTATTGCATTCGACTTTTCCAATTCTTCAAGAATTCCAATTTTTTTTAATTGTTTCAAAAATCTATGATCAAGAAAACTGAGCAGATTTTTATTGTAATTGTTAAATGATTACCTATGTGACCTTATCATCATGAAAATAAGGGAGCTTCGTAGTTTCTTGTATTTGTGTCATTACGGTTTGGACGAAATATAAACCGAACATGATGAAAGCGTGATTCAATTTATTGAAGAAAATACTATCGGGTTATTCGTAAATAAGTAGTCAAAAATAATATATCGAAATTAATACACTTGACTTCTTGATTTTTTTAAAAATCTTTCGATTGATGAGAGAGTATTTATGGAGTACTTTGTATATAATTATTTAGGGTCAATACAAGACGTCTTCACTATGCTATTTGACTTTTTTGGTGGAGATCAAGTAAGTATTCTTTACATTCTTTCACAATTTGTGGAAAGTACTTTTCGTGAAACGTGTAATTTCTGTCTACTTTGAAATTTTGATCACAAAAACAATCTATTTGAAAAGTGCAATTTTTTTCATATTCACAATTAAAAGAAATGAACACCAGTAGGAACCAATCCCAAGTATTTATTTCCTACCGATTTCAATTTCAAAAAGTCATATTGTTTCATCAACTGTGGTGGATCATTTTGTATTTGTAATGATCAATAATAGTAAAGCGTGTCGAGTTGTGATTTTGATCTCGTATTATGTCGAAAAAATATTTTGCTTTTCAAAATATTTATTCCAAATACATGAAGTTAGTGGAAATGGTTCTGTCAGCCTTTTTTTTTATTTTCTTGCACACATGTCAATAACATCAATATTAGTTGGTAAAATTATCGGAGATAAGGAGGAGGGGAATTTTTTTTAACCACTGAAATGAAATAGTAATCATAATGATGTATGTGATGAATGGAGTTGAAATGTTGTGTAACAACAGATTGTAAATAGCGTATGTACTTACACTAAATGTCATTTTAGTTATGAGAGTAAAGAAAAAAAAAATGATATCTATTAAAAAAATTTACTAATAAAAAATACAAACGGTATGATTTTTTCCCAGATATTTATTGTTGATATGTTCAAACTTCCCAACCAAACGGTAACAGCATTAGCCCTTCATCTATGTCACAAAACACAATTATGTATGAATTTATATTTTTTTCAAAATGAATTAAGACTTTTTCATTAATATTATCATTAATTAAAATATGATATTTTCTCTGTTGTATTGAAAATTTAAGATTTCAAATAATTGCGAGTTTCTTTGTGATCTCGAAGCTACTTTTGACATATTTTAACAATTTTCAAGAAGTGAATTAGTTACGTCTACAGAAAGTGATGATAACTAATTTTTTTTTTTTTATAGCAAGTTGTTTGAACAAAAACGTGTATAGAGCCGTTATATCTATGGCGTGCGGCTAAGCGAGAATCTGCCGATATTTTAAATTCATTCTAGAGTAAAGTGACAATACTATGTGAAATATCGAAAAATGTTATTAAAAAAGTTATTTGCAATTGAAAGATATTCCCAGTTATCCAGTTCTACCAATTACTAATTTCAATAACTGCAAAATGAGTTGGCCTCATGAAAAAGTATTTTCGTGGTTTTTATTAGATTGTGTTGACTGAAGTTTTATGGTAATTTAGTAATTTACTACGCGAAAATTATTGTGGATGATTCCCATTAAAAATGTATGCAAAATCATTTAGCAGATACTGAAATTAGTAATTGGTATACTAAACTGGATAACTTAGAACATCTTTAACCTTCAAACAATTTTTTTCAATAATATTTTTCGATATTTTGCATAGTAATATCACTCTACTCCATAGTTAATTTAGAGTATCGGCCGATTTCCGTTTGGTCGCACGCCGCTGATAATAGTGGCAATGCTATGCACGTTATTTTATCGAACCGAAAACGCACTTTTATGCATAATTAAATCTTCAACGCTTAAAGTTTTCCATGCGCTAATAAGATTTGGTGGACACTGTATTAACAGTGTTAATAATACATAAAGTAGATATGTATACTCAGTGCATTATAAAGTTAAAATTAAAAGTCGTAATGAGAATCCTCAAGGTTTCCATGTGTATGTTTGTATTGAATGCATTGTGATTTTCTATAGTAAACAAATTTTCATAGTCTGTATTTATAGAGAGTTCGACCACCTTGTTATGTGAATTATTAATGTCACTACCTTTGTCTGCGGTCGATCATATTCGAAGACTTGAGTTATAGTTTTGTCGCGGTAAACTGAAAGACATGGGCTAACATAAAGTGTGGTAACTGATAGGTTTATATTGATTTTTATTTGATGAGTCCAAATTCAGGACAAGTATTAATTGCAGTGCGAGAAAGAGTGGATGTAAATAAATTGCCAAGATGGATAGTCGAAAACTTGTCACTAGTATGGTAAGTGCTCGAATCTCAGACATCAATGCGTGTTGCTCAAATGCAAATCCTAATGAGAGTGTTTGTAATGACTACCGGAGTAAACACCTATCGATAGAGCATAAAATGAGTGATTTAAAAAATGATAATAAGAAGGAAACCGACTGAGCGACTGTCATTTATTAATATATTTTAAACATTTAAAACAAAAAAAATATATTTTTTTAGTTTTTTGCTTACAAACTGAAAATTTGTATAGCAATCTGATAGCTCCAATGAAAAAAAATTGTTGAGAATTGAAATGCGAACCAAGTGAGATTTTAACGGCCCGATTGGGTTATTAGTAACGGAGAAATACTGGAAAAACCGGAATATTCTGCAATTTTTTTCAAAAAATCAAAACATCGCTATTTTTCAAGTTTTAGGGTAGGCCCTTCCCATGAAAATATTGAATCATGTGTTCACAATCAGGCACTGTCGGATTATTAGTTTTGGCACAATTGAAATTTGATTTTTTTAGTGATAGTCCGATTTCAATTTCTCAAACAGGTTTTGAAAGTAGATGTATAAGATCATAAAACGTATATTCTCATTTTCTCAAATGGGTGAAAAATGTTTCCAAAAATCTACTGAAAACGGCCGAACCCGTGTAAGTAAGAAAGTGTAGTAAGTGACGTAGGAAAAACTGGAAGATGAGGGGAAGCGTATTATCACGTAACGCTTTCATTGGAAGAATTCGATGTTTCCATTGGAATGAAACTCTGAAAATTTGTAACTTCATATGAGTTAAAATAAATAATCGATCTAAATTGTCGTCAGTAGCGTAGCTCTTCCGGTTGAACCGGAAGTGGATACAAACTTCCGTATTTTAAATGGAACGCCCTGTATTTTATTATATTTTTGCAATCTACTTACTATTTTGGTACAATTTGTTTGAAATGTTTCTATGTTAATTTTTGACCGTTTTCGAGATATTTCGATTTTTGTGAAACATTTTGTTTGTACAGTATCTTTGAAAATGAATTTCTTAAAATGTTTCAACACTTAATATTATTTCCACTACTGCTAGTATATGTTATGACCGTCAAAGTGAGATTTTCAATTCAATTTAAATTTTTACTGTGCGGCCAAAAATCTTTTTCAGAATCCTGAAAGAATTTTTTTCAAATAGAACTTCCGACTCAAACAAATTTTTCTATATCTAATTCGAAATATTTTCGAGTTATAAGGGTTTCTTTACGAAAAAATCATGAGAATTGCATGAGATTAGGCCATTCCAAATGTTCACACACGGAAATAAATGTATAGTATATAGTATTGTTACGAGAATGATAAAAATCCCCTAGCTACGCCGCTGGATGACTTGCACGCGTATCAACGATATGGTTTCCGAGAAAAAGGCAGATAGTTGCCGGTAATGAATTTTCGGGATAACCGAACCGTCGCGTCGCGAAGGTTCTGGTTACACTTGAGTACCTATATAAACGCGAGACATTTGACTGGGAGAGGAAGTTTTTATGAAAAGAATTTATTAAGAAGATTAGAAAGTGATAATAAGCAGAAGTGTTTAGAATATTTAGCTAGTTATTGTTGTAAGTGTTTTAATTAGTCAGTGAAGTGTTGTATGTTTGTTTATAGTGAAGTTAGAAAATAAGCAGTTTAGTAGTGTGCTCGGCATTATTATTCAGCAAAAACGTAACAGTGGTGTCCGAAGCGGGATATAAGTGAAAATTATAAACTATTTATAAATTATTTATGGTGAATACAAGGAGTACATCGTACGATACGATGGAGGACATTGTGAAATTTATTCAAAATCAATTTGCGGATTTGGAAATAAGGCGCCAAGAGGAAAAGGAAAGAACGAGAAGAGGCACTCCAGAAAATTCTCGAAGAACAGAGAAAAGAGCGAGAAAATGAAAAACAAGAAGAGGAAATGAGACGGTTGGATGAAAAGAAAGAACGAGAAAAAGAAAAAAAAGAACGAGAAGAAGCACTCCAGAAAATTCTCGAACAACAAAAGACCGAATCAGAACGAGTAGAAGAACAGAGGAAAACAGACTTCCAGAAGGTTCTAGAACATCAAGAAAAATTCTTCCAACATGTATTACAGAAAACCGAAGTACAAATGGAGGAACTGAAAGAAGAACTGAAAGAAGAACTGAAAGAAGAACTGAAAGAAGAACTGAAAGAAGAACTGAAGGAAGAACTGAAAGAAGGACTGAAGGAGGATGTCAAGAAAATCGACGATGAGGTTAATAAGAAATTTGATACGGTGCGAGAAGAGATGAAAGGACTAGAAAATCAGATAGCATCCCTCAAGAAGCAAGATCGTCAAGACAGGGTTGCCACATCAGGAATTTCCGTAAAACCACCGACTTTTGATGGACAATCCTCTTGGTCCATGTATCGCCGACAATTTGAAGCTGCAGCAATGGCTAATGGATGGGGCGAAGAAGAAAAAGCTACGGCCCTTATAGTAGCTTTGAGAGGGCCAGCTTTGGGTATGTTACAGACGATACCTATCGAACAGCAAAATAAATATAAAGACCTGATTACTGCATTAGAGTTACGGTATGGCGATCAACATCGAGAACAGCTGTATCGGGCTCAAATGAAAACGAGCACTCAGAAATCAGGTGAGAGTCTGCAGAAATTTGAATCGGATGTGAGACGCCTAATTCAGCTGGCTTATCCAAAAGCACCGGGAAATTTCAAAGAACAGTTAGTGGTGCAGTTATTTATAGATGGACTCAGAGACACCGAAATCCAAAGGACTCTGCGATTGACAAACTTTAAGAGGAGTAGCGATGCCTTGGTACGTTCCTTAGAAGTGGAGGCGGCATTCAACACCTCGAGGCCGAAAGTACGAGCGGTATCGATAGAAGAACCAGAACAACGATCAAGCGCAGCTACTAGTTCATTCGAGAAGGTTCTAGAAGAGATTAAATCTTTGATAAGCGGAATGAGCACCCAGAAGAACAGGGCGTGCTATAGATGTACGAAATTGGGCCATAGAGACTGCAGAGTAAGAATGCCACCACGTTCGCAATCACCTATGAGGACAAGGTCATCCAGCGAGTCCTCAAGTGTGCGGCAGGAAAACTAAACTTAGCCAGCATATCCGGGCGCATGCTGGCTAGCAATAATGGAGCCCCCAGGGTCATCCCTATTAACAGGCTAAGAAGAACAACCGATAGCCTTACCATTTCAGGAAAATTGAACGAAAAAATGCACCATAGACATCGGTGCAGTTTCTTTGGTACGCAGTGACATTCTTCGGCCAGAAAGCGTGAAACCTATCTCTTCAAACCTTGTGCTTCGAACAGTCAATGGAGAAAATGCACCTGTTCGAGGAAAAGCTGAGATTACACTGATTCTTGGGCTACTCACCATCACAAATACAGTGTACGTCGCGGATATAGAAGATTAATTTATACTTGGGATGGATTTGATCAGTGACTACGGGTTTTCGTTTGACAATGAAGAGAGGATCATGAAGTTTGGAGGAGAAGAATTTGTCCTTACAACTCCAACAGAGAGGACGATGTCTGTGAAACTGCGATTTGTGAAAACCGTGAAAATTCCTGGATTTTCGGAGAAAGTAGTTTATGCTACATTAGATAGAGACCCTGGGTGCTGCGTTGGAATAGTACAACCATGTGTTGAATCACCTAGCGATTTGGTTCTTGCACGAGCCCTAGTAAAGACAAAACATGCTATTCCTGTGAGAGTTGCCAACGTGTATCCCGAAGAAATAACAACTAAAGAAGGCGATATCATTGGAATATGTGAACCTATTTCATGGGTAGCGAACTATGATTCAAGTAACCACGAGGAAAGAAAGGAAGCCTCAAAGAGCGTTATGACAGTTCTTGAAAAATCATTTGAACACTTGTCGACAGAAGAATTGAGTGCTGCTAAAAATTTCATCAGAAGTGAAAGCGACATCTTTGATTCAACAACAACAGGAAGAACTAACCTGCAGTGGGATTCTATTTCACGAATCGAGTCGAATCCGCCATATTGATTCGATAATTGGTATTCCGTTTTTCGATTATGTCGTATGAACTCGATCAGAATACACGATAACTCAAGAGGAGTCGAGTCGTCAATCTATCCTTTTTTTTATCATGTCTTTTCATTTTATTGATGTGTCTTTCGAATTTTCGACAGAGCGCGGCATAGTAAAGTTTCTGACAGGGTTCTTGAAGGATTATTCATTGTTTACATTTTTGCATTTTTTCGATAGTTAATAAAACGCCAAATGGCCATGTCTTTTGAACTAAATGATGCCCATTGGAAAATATTGATATCATTTCTTGAAGAGCATAGTAATATGGCCACAGTAACAGTAACAGTAACGTAACAGTATTAAAAATATAATATTCATTACAATAAAACATCATTCCATATAGGACTATTACCTATGATAATGAAACTTAAAGTAATTTCATAATGAAATTTCAGAATATTTTCTTTTAGAAATAAGTTCTTTTCATTGTAAAATAAATTATAAATCTTTGATATGTCTCACAATAAATTTGTTATTAAACCTATTATATGGACTTAATAAAGTGTAATATTTTTTATATTGAATTATATAAGACTTTTATAGTAAATGTTATAATATTACATAGAAAATGTTATTATACTTTTATAATGAGTTTCATCACAACGTATAATATTTTGAGTCGATATACACTGCCCTGCAAAAGAACTGACCAATGAAAATTTGCCCGAATTTCAATTTGATTCTGCTGTTTTTCAACTATGAAAACAAAAAAAAATAAAGACCATCAATATCGGACGAGCGACTGGGAGAAAACCAACTTTGAAATCAGGGCAAATTTTAAGTTGACGTTTTTTTGCAGAGCAGTTCTGAATAAATAAAACAGGTTTTAATATATTTCAAAATAATTTATTGCACAAACTGAAAATATTAACTTAGTAGGTAGGTTACTATTAATAAATAACGTAATGTTGAAACATTAGTTAACCTATGCGTAGTGATTTGGAAACGCTGAATGAAAAATTAGGTAACAATCAGCCGTTGAAAATAACGTCACCGTTATTCACCATTTCCGTCATTGCTAATACCAATCATAGCAAAATAACGGAAATGGCGAATAACGTTGACGTTATTTTTAACGGAAGTGATACAGCATAGGGCTGATTGTCTGTTAAACGCACAGAGGTAATCAGTATGTCAAATAAGGTGCATCCACATTTGAGTGTCCAGAACCGAATAAATTAAGCGTGAATTCATGATAGAGGAAAATTTAATCTATGAGGTAAAATTCGGTTTCTCGTGGTCAAATGTTGGTGCACCTTGATATACAGGGTGTCCCAAAATTCAATGTCATCATTAGGAAAGTTGATAGACCAGCTTGTGACTAACCATAATATCAAAATATGACCTCGGTAAAATATTGATAGTTCTGGAGATACTAGCACTTTTCTGAATCTTGTGGTAATCGAGTGCCGCAGTTACGAAATTTCATATTTTAAGATCAATTCCTCACTAATTCCTCATACTGTCCATACTCAGATACCGAGGTCAATAAGTCTAGATCGACAGACAACGTTGAGTAAGTTGGTTGATGACGCTACTCTGAATAGTTCACCTAGCTGAAAATTACTTTATTTAAATAAGATTGACCCTAAATAATGTTCTTCACATCACCTTTCTTATGTATATGTTGTACTGTTCCCAAAATTCTATGCGTTTTCTCACGCTTGGAATAACTTCTTTTATTAATTCAGGATACTGGGCTCATTTGTTGAAAGACTCTTAAGTCAATATCGTGAGCTGAAACAATTATTATTTGGTGAACATACTACAACCACAAACAACCATTCTTGAAACATAGTGCATGCATACTTCTACTTCATACACAGACAGCGCAGCTGTGGTGTAGACTCGATCATGCGTATTATTATTAGGAATAGAGGTTATGTTACTCCGACACTTACATTCAAATGCTTCCTGGAGTGTGGAAAGCCCAAAACTTTTCAATATTTCCTTCACTTCCATTCACAACTGGGAGAAGAATATAACACAAAACACAATTTATCGTTGATTGATTATCAATCGAACCCGATTATATGGGAAACATCGTCAAAGCGATACAAATAACCCGACTTCTACATGTACTCTTTCAACACAAAACAGCTACTGAATGATGAATGAAGCCTGAAACTGTGAGCGTCACGAACATTTTGGGTGTGTAAACATTATAACCAAGGGTAGTAAAATGTATTAAATGAGATAATTACCTTCATACTATGGCGTTGATAGATAGATAGATTTTAATATTTTGAACTTTATTACAATGGCATTATAAAATATCGTTTTACTGTAAATAGTTATGTACTTTAAAGACAACATATCATAAACCGATCAGTTTATTATATTTTATTATCAAAACTACTACCAACTTTTGGAGGTAATCACTCTTACTAACTATTATTGTAAGATTAATTATGTATTGCCTTTTTTACCTACATGAGAAAATTATAATGATATATGAGTATGATAAATCGAATAAAAATTGTCATACATGGTATTATAAATTGTTTACTATACAATGTAATAGAGTTATTTTTTTCCATGCAAGCGATACAAATAGAAAGTCTCTCTGTCAGATATTCATGAAATGTCTTTGTGATTAATAAAAATAGTTTTAATTTAAATGTATTGAACATTCATCAGATTGTCTGAAATGAATAAAACGAAATCGAAAAAAATTGTTACAATACTCGACTAGGATTCGGGTTTAGGTATCTGTCATAGCAGAATTCAACTATGTGTTCATTCATTCAATAATATACAGCGAGTTTCATTTGAGAAAGTATTCTTTTAGGGTTTTCGAAAACCTCCGAATGACTAGAGATTTTTGCCCTCGCTGTATAATTCCCAATACAATTTATAATTGTACTTCGACGGTTATCATGTATATTAACACTAACTCTGTTGGAAATTTGAAAGATTTAGTGTTAAAACTTTTTAAAATATGTATTTTTAAAAATACTAGTGCAAACTCAAAAGGTTTCACAAAACTCGTAATCACTTGAAAACGGTTTAGAATCAATATAGAAACATTTTATACTACGTGGATTACAAAGATGTAATAAAATACAGGGCGGTCCATTTAAAATAAGGAAGTTTGTGTCCATTTCCGGTTTAACCGGAAGTACTACGCCACTGACGACAATTTAGACGTATTGTTTATGTTAACTTATATGGTGTTTCGAATTTTCAGAATTTTATTCAAAGGAAACATCGAATTCTTCTAATGAATGCGTTACGGGATAATACGCTTCCCCTCATTTTCCGGTCTCTCTTACTACTCTACCGCTTACGCGGGCTCGGCTGTTTTCAGTAGATTTTTGTAAGCATTTTTTCGTTCCGTGTTTATATTTTAATCAACTATTTCGATTCAGATAATTCGCAAAGCATTGACTTGTGTTGTATTGGTTGTTGTGAATTAACTGGCGTATCTGAGATTCGATTCGGTTGTTCTACTCGAATTCGACGCCAAACACGCTCCACACGAAACTCCGATCGAAAAGAGTTATGGGTACACTAACAATATTGGCTCAGCTCCAAAATCTGAAGGGGACGTATTCGCTGATTGTTTTTATCGCAAGGCGCAAGTTGAACTAGAAAACCTATTTATTTTACGAGATTTCGTTTTTATTTTGATTCAAGACAAAAAATAATGTTGCTTGTTTGTCATTCGATTAAATCGTACTATTCTGATTTCTGGTACAGTTAGGACACTCAAATCATCTACTTTTCGTTTGCAACATTTGAATGAACGACGCATACAAAAAATTCGATCAGCGGAATATACAGTGTGTCCACTTAAGTTCACAGCATATGGGACACTTTTGTATTATTGATTTTACAAAAAAATATATCAGATATAAAACATTTCAGTCGTATAAGAGTTTTCTTGAAAACAATGAATTCCATGCAACAGTAAAGTACTTTTATTTTTTGACAATATTGAAAATTGTTATGGAGAGAAGTTATTTATAATTGAAAACTACGTTAAGTCAATCAAATATATACCGGGTATTTTAAATTCGAGGGACACTACTGGGATTTTGGAAATTATAATAGATACGAAGATGGTTGAATTGGGGCAAATTTGCGCATCTATGTGACCAGTAATATGAAGTTAATAAAGTTTCAAAATTCCGAGTATATCCGGAGATATACGGAAAAAAACAAAATTTTAAATAACCATTTTTATTTTTGTCTGGCGTTATTTTTGATGAAGGATATCAAAATAAACGGTACATTTAAGTTGACCTTTTGTCACCGCTATACGACGGAACTTTCAGATTTATCATCCGACGTTTCGTATATTGGCCACAATCATCAACTTTATTTTTTCTTTTGGGCCACATCGTTGAAAAGATATTGATTCAATCATCTAAATTCTTTAGAATTTCGTAACACTTGACCCCCCTATGATTTTTTTAAATTTTAAGTTGATGGGACCCCCGCGTCACATTTGAAGTTTGTATATCAAACTGAGAATTTAACAAGGGGGTGACTACTAAAAGCCGCACTGTATAATACTTGGAAATATTGATGTTATTCTAAAATATTGAGAAACCTCCGTTTTATTTCGATGTTTTCATAATTTTTGCTGTTT
Organism: Chrysolina americana; assembly: GCA_958502065.1. Lineage (NCBI taxonomy): Eukaryota > Metazoa > Arthropoda > Insecta > Coleoptera > Chrysomelidae > Chrysolina > Chrysolina americana. The sequence continues at coordinate 79,203,740 of OY293410.1, forward strand.
AATATAAATTTTACTAAAAAAATCACCTTTTGAGTGTGGAAATTCACCCTTTTAATAATATCTTCAGTACTACTGTAAATTAAGGTCTTCAAGTTTTTGAATTATTTTTGTTTTCTACATTTTAACAGACACTCAGAAAATTAATTAGTCATTTTCAGATCCATAGTTGCAAATCCACAAAAAGAAATGTAATTGTATAGAAATAAAGTAAAATCTTCATTGGTCTTGTTCGAGAATATTTGAAATGCCAGTTTTGTTTAAAAGGTCTGAACTACCAAATGAGTTGACGACATCGTAATTCTGTTTACTTAAGATTGTGTGAGTGAGTGTAACCAGACATCTCTGGATGTGCTCGTCTTCATATGAAAGGCTGTATTTTGTTTACACATGTGGGAATCATATGAAGCAGTAAAGTAACAAAGACTGTTCAATCGATTTTGGAGTCTATAAATTGAATTCGTTTGTTTGTTTACTTGCCATTTCAAAGTATCAACTCTGTGTGTTGCTACTTATTTTTTCTGACTACAACTTCATCAGATGATTGTATGTATGTATGTATATTGATAGCCACGTCCTCTAGATTACAAAAGTAGTTGTAATTCCAATTAAAATTGGGTATGCTACACTGGCGTTACTGATGACAAAGCCCATTGAGCGACAAATATCCTTCGGCAAAGGTCCGTTTGCTAAATTGCGTCGTTTTGAATGTTATGTCCGTAATGTCCATTGTGCATAAATCGCTATTATTACACTAATGGTATGCGTAAAGGGATGATAGCCATATATGAAAACGGTTAGCCTTTGAAATACCTTCCATCTACAAAAAAAAATTCATTTGATTTACATTTTTGTCATTTGTCTTGCTTGTACACTCATTGCACAACAAATACCCACTGCGTGTGTAGATACAAAGAAAATCATCCGACGACATAACCCGTGTCCTCCAGAAAATTCTACTGATAACCCTATAACCGTCCTAGGTATATACAGATCTTTATTTGATGAACAATGGGAATAGTGCACGTCTATATGTCACCCGTCAGAAATATCAATCGGTTTAATAATTGAATCTTTTATGTTATAAGAAAGTGTAAATTGATTGTATTTTGACTTCTGTCTTAATCGATACCGATCGATATGTCGCGAATATTGTAATATGTTTGAAGGTCATTCGAAACCAAGAGTTGAACATTTACTTCACATTCCATTGGTCAGTAATATGCTCTGAAAAAGTACTTCATTTTTGCAAATTCATGTTGAATAAAGAAAAATGGATTCTGGCAGTTAACTTTTTTTGAATGTAGGATAAAGAAGAAAGTACTAACTTTTGCCTAATTTCCAAAACTTTTTTTTATTTTTACGACCGGTTTCGGTTTGTTAAACCATTATCAAGTGAAATTCATGAATTTCCACAAAATAAATAGATAATGAATTGAACACGGTAACTTTTTTGTTCCAAATTTTAAAATTTCTCCTAGTTTTCCACTTCTTTTCTTGAAGAGAGCACACTGTATAATTATCAGTAAGTGGTCGTAGATCATCCAGTATATCTTAATTATTGAATCATTTTCAAAAATCGTTTGAATTGAAAATAGGATTGTTCTACAAATTGAATAAAGGATATTTGAATCGCAGAAAACATGACATTCACATATAGATACACGTATGAAATAGGAAAGTAGTTGAAAAAAAGAATGATCACAGAGAAATGAGTTTTAACTTCTTCACTACCCAAATACAAGAATGACACTGATTCACATTTAGGGTTATGAAAGGTTATCCAAATATAAGCGTTTAATCGGCAAAGATACAGAGATGAAAATGAACTCCTATCTCGAGAAGATATTTAAAATCTCAGTAATTATCTTTTCTGGACCAACTGCACGAATGACACTTCAAAAGAAACAGAAAAATTATTTTCAAAGTTTGTGGATTTAAATGTCCTTCCCATTTCTCTTCGTTGATTTTATCAAATAATCTAAGACGCCTAGTATCTCATCGAACGTCCCAATTTCATCCATATCTGAACTAAATATTCACCAAATGTGTTCATGTGTATAACAATTACAAGATTTTCATCACTTCTATAAAGGACCCGTTGAAAGATAGCGGACGAAAAATAAATTACAGATAATTTCAACGGTTATTCGATTTTCATTGACATACAGCGCATTAATGTACTTACCGTTGGTATGGGAGATATGACGTAAAATAAGAATGTCTCTAATGCATCGGTATTTTTTCACAACATTCAGGTCCTTGTTTAAAATATTCGATTTACGGAACACCTTTTCGATAATCATCATGCGAATGCAACAAAGCAAGCTTTTTAAAGTATATAATCAAGTTATTAAAACACTTGCAACAAAATCATTTATTCGTGTCAATACTGAATACTCAACTGTACACATTAAAATCCAATCAAAGAGTTGGCATCATGAGGTTAAAATCTGCGGATTCGGAAGTACTCCTGCAGCTACATAAAAATAAGCCAATGGACCAACAACATCGAAGACTTCGGCTTATCCATAAATTTTACTTTTGCTTTCCTCAGGTCAAATGGGCTGAAGTCGGGGGCTGAGGAATTCATAATGGCCTCTCAGGAATACCTTGGAATACCCTAGTCTCGTGTGAATAGAGATCCCAGGCAATAATTGTAGAGCTTGTTGTGGGGCTCCTGAGAACATAATGCATTTGCTGTCAAGCTTGCCAGACTTATGCGGTCTCAGCCTTTGCCCTATATCTACAGGCATAACGCGGCGCTACGAGTGCTGTCACTACCACCTAGGACATTCGTACGATATAGACGAGACGCCGATGTTGCCTATTTCGACGTGCTTAACCATTGTGTAAAAATGCAAAATAAATCTATCTATCTGTCTTATGCTCCGGGGGATACTGAGTTCGTGGTGGATAATGAATTTACTGAAACTACTCCCCACCCTCAGGAAAATACAAGCCAATAAGCCTGATGTAGTCCTCCTCGAAAGGTTTGGGTTGGACGATTATTAGTTGCGCTGCTGGTTGCGCGTGTTGAAGACAGATGTCAATTGTCTAATATCATAAAACGCTCTATTAACTTTCTTACGCACTTGGTCTATATACACGATTCCCAAGTCAAGTTACTGTCAAAAGATGTTCCAAGAAATTTTTACATCTTCGACAACTTTACCTTAATTTGATCTAGTTTTTTAATATTTCTAAAACAGAATTGCATTAAAATCGTTTTCGTCGCATTAATGATTAGTGAGTTCCTTTCACACTCGTAAATTCGGGTGATGAATTTTCGAGTTTGTCTTGGAGTTACTCCGGGCTACTTGCAGCTGCCGCTAGAGTCATGTCGCCAGCATATAGAATTATATTATTTGTGCTAAGGTAATTTGGCATGCCTTTAATGTATAAAAGGAATATAAATGGTCTCAATATGGATTCTGAGAAACGCCCGAATCTATATCATAAGGCTGAGATTGACAATTATCGACTCTTTTATCAAAGTTTCAACTATTTATCACTCTACAAAAATTCATTTTTAAAGTGCATGTTTGGCTGTCAAAGGAAATAGAGGGATGTTCTTTATTTCGAAATTTTTCGACGTCCAAATTTATCCGGAAGATATAAAATACACTAGAAAATTCAATTCTATGAGAAGGCTTCTGTTTTAAACCAATACCCTATATGGACAATTTTCAGTAAATACATTTAGCAAGCATAAGAAATAACTAATCATAATAGATACAACACACACAGTTAGCTTCTTTATAGTTATTGAGTGTCTAACTTGATATATATATTTTATATAGAACTATTTTCTTTGTGGCGGCTTGGCAAAGCGGTCTAGGTATGTTTATTAGAAGTATTATTTTACAGTTTTGGTCGCTTAAATTTCATCTAGAATCGGATGTTGGATCGAAACCCGGTTCAAATGTTTTTTCCTCAAATATGTCGATATTCGCCCACATGCCTTGTTCAGAAGCAAGGTGGAAAAAATTATTTAGTTCTGTCTGTAACTAAGTGTATTCTGAATATTTTCTTGAAGTATATAAACGCAATAATTTTCCATGAAAAATTAATTCATTTGACTCTCGGCACTTGTATAGATTTTCTTGATTAGACATTTCAAATGTTGGACTGGAATGTTGAACCTCAAAAAGGGACCATGTCAACAAACGAATTTCCTTGATGAAATCAAAATTGTATTCAATGATGATAGTTTTACTCCTCGAAATTTAGCTAATAACGGAACCAACGCCATTGTTATTGGAGAATGACTGATATAAAAATGATTAACACAAATATTCGCTAACGAATTGTAAATATTTATGATATTCATTGATTCACTAATTCAAGCAGCGAGTTGTCGACGTATCTGTACCCAATGCAATTTTTATAGGAAGAAATATTTGTAATCGCAGCCGAAAAAACAGAAACTCCATTCGGTTCATTAATTATTCTGACAATACCTATAATATATCTGTATCATAAAAAATGGGTGAAAATGAAAAGATTCTTTGATTTTCATTCTGGCAGCCCTGATGAAAAGATTGTTATTTTCCTTATTATATCTTTTTTTGATATTAGTTACATTTTTCATTTGGTAGAACATTTTTGGATATACCTACTGATCATGCGCCTTTTATTCAAAAAGTTATGTTGTCATCGAATTGGATAATACAGGATCATCCTTATTAAATTCGTGAAATTGAAATAGGTCATTTCCAAAGAGGTCAAGTACCCGGATAAGAGAAAATGTGGACATATTTTGCTTCAGGGTAGATTGAAAAAAAGATACTTAATATTCATGAAAATATATCAGATCCAAAAGTAATCGAGTATGCTCCATATAACTGAGTTGATATCGATATTTTCGACATTTATATCCAAGAACATCGAAGTACAGGAATCTATTGATTTTGAAATGAATTAACTGCACTGAAATTGCCGAGTCTTCAAAGTAGCCGTAATATGAATTCTTGAATAATATACTTAAAGGGGATAAGACTCCCTGAGTATCTTGGTAGTTTCTCATGTTCAGTTTATTTTCACCCTTAAACATCCACCCATTCCCCCTTTTAAATTTCTTTCCCCCACTCTTCCCAACGCCCTTCCCGTACTTATTCCGCAAATTCTGTCTAAATTTCCCGGAAACGAGCTGCTCTGCCCGGGAAGAACTCGAAACCCGTTTTCAGAAGGTATTTTGTCACCCTATACGAAGTCTGATTAAAAGCCATTTCGTTTACGGATCTGTCGCATTTCCGGCTCTGATGAGTTGAAGGGGAACAGGGTGGGTGTGAATTTTGTCCCAGAGGGCGGTCTGTGGACAGGTTAGACGTGCAGCAGCAAACACTTTTTCTATTCCTCATTTCCTTTAGTGTCTCGTGATATATGAATACGAAGACGGTATTATGTGGTTGTACTTGCGCACAAAGCTCAATATTGTACTGGGAGATCGTTATAACGATAGTCATTACTGACGACCGATTAAGGTACCATTTTTCTGTCATAAAACAACTACTTCTCTGGCTAATGCCGCGACAAGTATTGAATGATATCAAATCGACACATGTGCAATGTTCACCTTTTTTGCCCAAAACATGAATTGACGATATATAATATGAAATGATGGTGATATTTTGGGCTTCTGCACATTGAAATTGAAAAACAAAAATTTGCGTGATTTTTTTATCTCATAGATTTCAATCAGTTTCTTAGATAGGAATTTTAATATTCCAAAACATTAATTGATCGATGTCAGTACTATTTTGCAACTTTGGATTTGTTATACTTATAAGTACCTAAACTGCCGGTGATGGCATTAGATGACCTACTATTTGGTTCCTGAGGAAAATTCATTCATTCACTCTTATATATTTTCACTACTTTTAAAAATAATTTAATAATCTTCCGTTCAAAATATAGTTTTAATTGAAAAAATCACTGCGCTGCTCACGTCATAGTGGTTGATATCGCTACGACCTAGATCCGGCTTAGTCCTGTGTTTCACGCCCATAAACATTGCGAAAATGAGGCTGCTGATATTTTAGGTGATTACCTAACTCTATTTTTGCATGTTCGTAAATTTTTGATCAGTCACCATTGTGATAATTAATTGGGAAACTATACATTGGATATCGGCCAATACTTACTGAATCTGAGATATAGATAGGCACCTGCTACTTCTATTGATTATATCACAAAATATTCGTTAAACCACCAATGGATGAGTTCAACATCAGAAACTAAAGTATACTTCCAAAATGGAACTTATGTTTTTAGAACATATTACCCAAAAAACCTTTATCCATATCCTTTATCCACACTTATGAAGCGTATATAATATTGAATACTTCATTTGCCTATGTTATATACAGTTCTATATTTATAGCAGGTCAATTTGTCAAGGGTGGTTAAGTTTGAAATAGAATTTATATACTTAAACAAATATAAAAATAAAAGTCGACACAAAGCAATAACAGAATATGTCGCATATAAAATTATAATTCGGTGAGCTTGTTTGTTTCCATCAATGAATGGATTTTTGAAATAACCTCCTAGTATTTATTCATTCACACTAGAAACAATCATTTGAAAAGTGTGTTTACATGATTTTGAATTTTTTAAATCTAAGGTAATGATGATGAGAAATTATGTTGTATAGTTTATAATCCTGTGATATAGAACCCTATGTCAAAAAATTCTGATATCAGAATTTCTAGTGTTATTATTGTGAATATCACTCTGAACAGTGAGGTTACTAGCTCTCTAATGGATTTCAAAAAGTACATTGTAAATTTATAAGGATGGAATAGTCATAATTTTAAATCTCGAGAATATTTGTCGGCAAGATTCTCTGAAGCCTGCATCAGCCAGAGTTATAATTGCTTTTTCGAATTATATTATTCGAAATGTGCTCTAGCTGGCGTTGAAGAAACAAAAATTCGCTACAAGCTTTAGTTGCTCCGTGTGAGGATTCCAATTTAAACTATGATTATAATGTGATGCCGAGTAACAACATTTTCTTCATGTTGTCTGATTTGATGCGTACTAATGGTTAGTCTATGTGATTGGTCGTTATTCAGTTTGAGATTACGCACACTGTAAACTATTCTTCGGCTCAATTTCTCTGGATTGATCTAATAGTGAGTTATATATAATTCGAATTTGATATATCCGTCAAGCGGCTACACCCCTACGAGTAACCCTCAGAAGTCAGGTGCGAGCTAGAGAAGACGTAGCCCTCACCTTGCCATGCACGAGACCAGTGCCCATGCTGGGAATCGAACCCATGTCCCTGTGATTGAGAGACAAGCGCTCTACCATCACGACCACTACTATACTCCCTCGCCACCCTCAAGAACGGATGTAGATCCTTTTCTCCCAAATAGTTGTAGGCATCTATACTGAATACATAGGTAACTTTATCATCAAAGATAACACATTTATACGGTGACATAAAATTTGCAAAATCGTTTGTTTAAATAATAAATGAAAGCGGCCCCATTATTGATGTATTATTTTGGTATTTAGGTATGTCTCCAAAATAAAAAGTTCAACCCCTCTAACGCCATAAAACTGCAGTTTTTGTAGTAGAATGTGATGATCGACACACTCGAAAGCCTTAGAAAGGCCACAGAGTGAAAGCTTAATGGTTGATTACCCTGTTCAAGACCCTCGACTATTTCGCTCACCACATTCATCACTGCTGCTGCAGTTGACCACCCAGATTGAAAGCGAAACTGAGTGTCACCAAAATATTTTGTTTTCAAAATATACGATCATGACTTCTACATTTATTTTCATTACCTACTGTTTTTCTTTACATTCGTTAAATTCGACAAACAATTTTTTATAATGTTCTCTGAATTTCGCAGGCAATAATAATTGTAGAGTTGCTTCTTAAGCTTTCTCAATAATTTTGGAAAGACCACTGATCACTTTCATGTTTCAAAATTTAACGTTCTCGCCTTCAAACATTTTTGCGTGGATAAAATGCTTTCTAAAATACTTATACAACAACTATTTCTGAATTCTTTTTTTTGAATTATATTATTGATAGATCAATTTACTTTGGGTTTTGTTTTCCTTTGTTTCTTTCTGATGACTTAAGGCTGAAACACAATGGAAGTTTTATGTTTTTAGTTTTAATTTTCATAATTTTGGATATTTTTTAACGCGAAACCATCATTGCCATTATTATTCTGATTACGCCTCATAAAAAATCTTGTTAATAAAATTCAAGCTTTATTTTTCAATTCTGTTTTGCATCTTGCTTTATTTGTAAAATAGATATCGAAAATCCCAAAACTTAAAAGTTATTAGATAAAACTTCCATTGTGTCTACGGCTTTACAGCTTCTGATTGAAAAATACTAATTACAATGGTTTTGTATAATTTACGATAATCTATTAGTTTAATGAAACGGAATTAAGGAAAACTTTTAGAGACCATGTTAGTACAATATTTTGAGTGCAATAATTAAAGACAATAATATTTATTATCAAGTTAAAAACATCTTAAATGTTTTTGCTTCAAAAAATTTAATAGCGAGATAACTAGTGTTGTATTCATTGCATAGAGGGCGTGAGAATTATATTCGGAACTGTTGTTCAATTTTTCTAAACATTTCATTTCATTCCAATATGATAATAGTTGAACTGGATCATAATTAGATTTGGACAGTGTTTGAACCGCATTATTCGAATAGCTACTTCTTTCGCCTTGTTCATTCTTTCATTCATTAAGGCTAAAGGAAATATTAAAATTGAGAAAAACAAAGGGAGCTAGTTCTTCATTCACGAAATGCTGTATGGAAAAGTTGTTTTGATTCTCTCGAAATCCCAGATTGACCTGACCATCTGTTTCTGGTTTGTAGTAAGTACATATTAATATTATGTATATATCAAGTTGTGAACTTTTTTCAGTGGGAAATTATCCATTGTGATATTATAACAAGTTGAATGAAAATCACTGATATTTTTTTGAACGCAAGTCATGTTGTGAAAAACTTGTGCACATGGTGCATTAAATAATCCATTAATACATGGTAAATTATATTGAAACGCCAGTTAGGCGTTATTGGAAATAAGTGTTCATTGTATCAGTCATATAGTCTAATTCCTTGTCAAGGGTATGCATATTTCATAAATGGAATCAGCGCTGGAGGTGCTTCTTTTCGTTGCGCAACGAAATGTTGGACTTGGTATTGACCCGCTTTGTGGGTCAAGTTCTTACTCTATTCGGAGTGAGAGTGCGATAAGATTCAAGGTGCGAGGTGGACGGACGCATTTTTATGAATAGAATGCGCCTTTTATTATGAATATAGTCTGTTTCAGTTTGCTGAATAGTTTTCCTTAGTTATGCTCGTAACTCGTAGTGTGTATCACTGAAATTTAACACGTTAGAATCAGTTTATTATTTTTTGTTCATCACGGGATGAACCAAAATTTGCATTTAGAATGAAAGTGAAGATTTTTACAAGCATTGTTTTGCCGCAATGTCTGCATACCTACTGTGAAGTGTTACAGACCCCAGAGTTGAAAAATATAAATATAAAAAAATTCATGACATAAAATAGACAGAAAAAACAACTTGTTGTTGAAGTACCACAGTTGCGAATACTACTCTACATTTTCATAATTTTGAGAAGAATTGAAAATTCGTCACTACCCGAGTTATCCACTTCAGTTGTGATTTTTTCACAAACATTCATCTATATTGTAAATGAAAAGGTTGTGTCAATGAACCAGAAATGCTGTGATACGTAGTCTAATTTTTGGAGAAAAAATATTCATATACCTATACCTATTTTATTTCTGGTTTCAGTAATATTGTGAATGTTACTGAGAATTGAAGGGGTTGCGAGTACACTTCACAATTTATTCAATTAAGAAAATACATTCTTTGTTTTAACCCACTCTTTGCTATATGAGATTCAATTTTATTTTGTTCATTCTTCTGTCATCTCTAGTTTTGTTAATATCTAATATATAGACTGAATATCGTTGGGAAATATATAATTATAGTCTTCACACCATATAATGTATTTTATATGGTAAAGTTTATATCAATGGAACGAGATATTAGGCAATCAAAAAATATAATTACATATGTGTCCTTGGTAACGAATGAGTACCAAGTGTAGAAAATTACATATGTAGTTATTATTGGCAAGGAGTACTCGTACGAATCTTTATTTCAATACAGTTTACAATTATAAATATTTCTTCAGTTCAACCAGCCGCCTTCAGCCGAATTAACTGACCGTACATCCTCTTGCTCATTCAAACATTGAGATAATCGCGCTCTAATAATCCATCGAACGCCGAAGCAATCATTTCGCTTCGCCAACTTAAGTTTTGGCTCTTAAATATGTTACAAGCGAGGAATTCTAAAAATCCAAAGGCGGCCGCATAATCGCATTGTATTCATTAAAGCTAGCAAATGAAATACATAACTTCAAGAAATCTGAGTGAAGCAAGGTTTATTCAAACGACCCAATATTTTGTCTGTGCTGTGTGGTCAAGAAACGTTAAGGTGTAAAAATTCAGATATTGATATGTAACGGAAATATCGTTATATTTAGATTTTAATTCCAAAACCATACTAGAAGCGACACCTAATAACGAACATGCAAACTTGTCTAAAGAGTAGACAATAGAATTCTCTCACTAGCTAAGACGTCCAGTGACAGCTGATGGCAAATAGTAGAACTTGTCTAACGATAAATTTCATTTGTAGACACCCATCTGGGTTGATAACGTTGGGTTCATAGAGATGTCACTGACATGATGTCGGAAATTCAGTTCGAGAATTGGAGAAGTGGGATGAGTGAGGAGTCTCTTCTTAGTTTGGCGGTCGAGGTGTGAGGAGGTCGCTTGAAGGTGTGAATCAGGTGACGGAATAAATCTAAATCCATATGAATTGTTGCGATCATAAGTATTTTTGAATGAAGCTCAAGTGAATAATACTGAGAATTAACTAGAAGGCCATCATCGATGGTTGATCAACAGGTTATTAGGTCATTAATTCCGTTGCAATTGGCACTTCCTTCTGGATTGGAGTTGATTGACAATCTAATTTCCAGTATTATTCACTTGAGCTTCATTCAAAAATACTTATGATCGCATCAATTCATATGGATTTAGATTTATTCCGTCACCTGATTCACACCTTCAAGCGACCTCCTCACACCTCGACCGCCAAACTAAAAAGAGACTCCTCACTCATCCCACTTCTCCGATTCTCGAACTGAATTTCCGATATCATGTTAGTGCCATATATATGAACCCAACGTTATCAACCGAGATGGGTGTCTACAAATGATATTTACCCTTAGACAAGTTCAGCTATTTGCCATCAGCTGTCACTGGACGTTTTAGCTAGTGAGAGAATTCTGTTGTCTACTCTTTAGACAAGTTTGCATGTTCGTTATTAGGTGTCGCTTCTAGTATGGTTTTGGAATTAAAATCTAAATATAACGATATTTCCGTTACAGATATGACCACCTCGATCAACCTCTTCACCACCATGTGGAATAATAATTATACTCCCTCATCAACTCTCGTAGAGTCTACCCAAGGGAATTGCTATTATTATTTGCCGTGGTGCACCAGACCGACTTATTGATTTTGGGTGGCGTATTCACTTTTCAGCCATAGGAAATCCTACAGCACCACCCCGGGTTGTCAAGGCACACTTCAAGACGTCCAGATTGACATCGAGGCAAACGACATCTATATATCCGAGAATTTTGTTGTCTCCCATATTATGTCTCGAACCAACCTCCAATGTTAGCTAAAATTTAAAAGGCTGACACCCAGACTTCTCGGCTCCGGATCCGGCCACTTGATAATGAAAGTGAATAAATAAATCAGTGGCACCAGAATTGGGAAAATATAATTTTTTGAGTTGTTTCGAACTAATTAAAGAGTACTGTTTCTAGATATTGAGTACTAAAATTGATGATAACGATAAATTTCATTGTTTCTATTGCTAATATCCATCTAAGCAACGTTCCCCTCGTATACAATTGCAAGTGCTAATTGTGATAAAGCCATTGAATATTATCCTTCATTTGTTCGGAAATGACCACCTTCATACTTCCATGTTTCAAGGTTCTTGTCTCTCATCAGTGCAAGGATGGGCCAGACAACATTAGAGACGTCTTGTTTCATCAAACGAACGATAATCCTGTGCCTGTTCCTTCAAGCCGGTTCACGCCAGAAAAGACTAAAAATGTATCAATTTTTTAGTCTGTTCTAATCAGAACGAACCAATTTTATGTAGAAACTTGGGCCAGAAATGGTTATGGTGCAATTTATGTATTGGCCTAAAAAGACAGGTTCACAATCACCCTTTAATAATTCAGTTAATTGATTAAAGGGCGAAAGATATTTTGGTGCAGTTCGTGTAAACCGATCTAATTGATCTGACACTTATGGATAATCGTTGGATTACCCTGTCTATTTATCAAATTTTTCATATAGAATATATTTTCTAAGGTATTCCCAATTCGGGCTCTATTAGTTTTACAATTTCGTTGTGTTATGTGTGGTCATGAAGATGAAGATGATCATTTACTTATATAAGGCTAATAAAATAAGCATATAGAATGTAGATTGTAAGGGGGTCGTAGAGGCTGCAGCCTCACAAGCACTTCGACCTATAAGTTCTTTTGTGCGTATTGTAGATTGTAAGGGTATATAGAATGTATAATCTGAAAGAAGACATTCTGCTCACCCCGTAGATAAATCTAAATTCATTTTATCGCTGCATGAATATTTTGACCTAATACTGAGTCTAATTAAAATAGTAGACGAGTTAGTTAGTTCAAATATGATTTCAATAGATTTCTTGGCATCATAATGTAGATCTCTTGAAGGTTTCGACAACACTTTTTTGCCAACAACTTTCATATCCTTTTCAATTCCATTGGAATACTTGAATGGTAATTACTACTTTGTTTTTGTTTATTATCACATGAGAATTTGCCCATTATATGTTAAGTCAAATGATGTTATATTTATTTTATATATTCATTACCCCTTTTTTTGTTTCAGGTAAGTGGAAAAACAAATATCTTCAGATATACTGCAACTTTTTTTTGTTTCGAATATGATGCCACATCAAAATTAATTCTTGGCCAATGGTAAGCATTCTTCGTATTTAGAACAAATTCACAGGTATTTCAGTAAACATTATTTGTCATACTACCGTATGACTTTTGACAAATAATTCATGAAGTGGGCACGACAAATAGCTAAGTCAAAAATCTTTATCCGTATGTGTCAATATCACATATCGATGCCTTAATTCGCCAACCCGCTAACTACACGTTGTATCAATGGAGTTAGCTGGTTTGCGAGTTAGGGCATCGATATGCAACCCAACACGAATTATGAATCTCACAATATCCAATTTTTGCGACAAAGTAACTCGTACTCAAACCTTTATCTCATTTAGAATTATTGTGAACGATTCATTTCACTTAAATACCAATACTTTTTCCACATTACCTATCTTCAGACGAAGATAGTTGACGAAACTTTACGAAAGCGCTGAAGGGCCAGAGTTTTTCTTTTTTATAATCCCGACTTTAATCTCGGGATCCCGACTTTATTCTCGGGAATTAGCAGTTTGAAAAATGCTTACGTATATATTATTCCAAGCCATAAAAAAAGTTACCCCTCATTGAGTGTACTCACTGGCATAACCTATGCGTGTAGAGGACAGCTGTTATTATTATTTGCTGTGGCGCTCTAACGCGACCTAACGATACAGGGGATTGGCATCCAGGAAACCCACATCACACTTACTTTACAAGTCATGTGGCTGCCTAAAGAGACCTATGTTATTGATATAAAGATTCTCGCGTATTGAGGTCTCGAACGTTTGTCCAATACAAGCCAGAAGCTCTACTGCCAGATACCTCAGCCACTCATGAATAATGAAATATTTAAATTTGATTGAATTTTTGTGTAAGCATCAGCATGGGTTCAGAATAAACATATGTCATTTGCTCAGTTTTATATTCAGCGACAACTTGACATCAATAAGTTTATGATCTCTTTTATATTGGATCAATCGAATGGTTTCCATGCCATGTGTTTCCAAATATAGGGCATCAAGTTTCAAGCTATCGCCTCTTGGGATTCTTATTAATATTGTTGACTGGGTGAAATCATATATGACGAATCAAAAAAAATTATAGTAATATAGTATAGTAGTAGTATAGGTGCTACGATTTAAGATCAAATATATACAATGTGCAGTTGGGTGTTCCCCAAGAATCAGTTCTTGGACCCCTTCTTTCTGTACTGTACGTGAATAATGTACCCCAATATGATATAAATGCTCATGTACTAATATATACTGACGATATAGTGGCTAAGGTCCTGACTTTAAAGTCAGGATCCCGAGATTAAAGTCGGGATCCCGAGAATAAAGTCGGGATCCCGAGAATAAAGTCTGGATCCCGAGAATAAAGTCGGGATCCCGACTTTAAAGTCGGGATCCCGACTTTAAAGTCAGGATCTCGAGATTAAAATTGCGATCCCGAGAATAAAGTCGGGATCCCGAGATTAAAATCGGGATCATAAAAAAAGAAAAACTGTGGCCCTTCAGTGCCTTCGTAAAACTTAAGTCGAATACAGGTGTCTAATTTCATGTCAAAGCGTGTATATACATATGGTAAGTTTTGACAAATAATTCATGAAGAGGGAACGACAAATAGCAAAGTCAAAAATCTTTATCCGTGTGTGTCAATATCACATAAGCAACCCAACACGAATTATGAATCTCACAATACCCAATGTTTGCGACAAATTAATTCGTACTCAAACCTGTTTTTCTTTCAGAATTGTGAACGATTCGTTTCACATAACTTTTTCCACATTACCTATCTTCAGATGAAGATAGTTGACGAAACTTAGGTCGAATACAAGTGTATAGTTCATATGGTAACTTTCGACAAATAATTCATGAAGAGGGGACGACAAATAGCAAAGTCAAAAATCTTTATCCGTGTGTGTCGATATCACATGTGTCAAAGCGTGTATATACATACATTTATTTGTAAACGACCAAGTTGATAGTTGTACCAATAAGATTTTCTTCAATTTTCTTTGAAAATATTAAATATAATATGTAAATCTACAATTTGGAAAACACAACATTTAAACAACTCTTTGTTGCCAGATTTTTTAATTCAATTCAACGATATATTTATTTGTCTTTGGAACATTTCACATTTAGTAATTTTTGGCCGAAAATCTGATACAGGAGTCGTCAGTGCTACGGTGCAATGGTTTGAATCATTCTAACAATGTAATAGTAGATCTTAGGCCAGTCGCTGTATGAGTCAGCACAACTGAAGAATTAAGACCGCATTCCAGCCAGGAATTTACTTGAAGCGGCTTGCAACGATTATTTTCAGTACACCCTCGACAGTAATTTTGTTATTAGTGCAGCAGAATGCCCTAGCAATGTATGCAATCAGAATAACTAATAACAAAAGATAATTGAAAGTGAATAGCTGTTGACAAATTTAGTGTTTTGTTGAATATATTTCAAGTTAGAGAGATATTTGTACTGGCTCCGTAGACCCCGATATAAACAGACAAACGTTCTTGATTTTTCCATTCTTGTTACCAAGGGACGCGATCTGTTATTGGTCACTCTAATGACGGGAAGTTCAAATGACAAGACAAGCGCGTGCATGTAAATTACTAGCCAACCTGAACTGACCTGAACTAACCTTACATAAGCAGAAAAACCATAAAAAGAGGCACCAAATCCACCAACTGATGCGCTCTCATGTTACTAGAATATAAGGAGTTTCCATGCGGCTGTCTTATCGAATTGGTTAAGGCTTTCGTGGTCAAAACTATAACTATTCCTCTCCAGATTTGCAGGCCGTCGTTTTTTGGAATAGCTTCCTAACGTTTCGCTGGCGTGAATGACTAGTTTCTTCAGAGACTCGTTTATCTCCGATGTTGGTCGATAAGACTCTTATTTGATCTAAGGTTACCTAGGAGTATTCTATCCGTCATCCTAAGGATAAACATTTAATGTGCACGTGCAACCGTTTTTGTTTCATTCCTATTTTGACCTGAGGAGGTCTTCGGCCTCTCGGATACACCTATCAAGTCAACAACGATGAGTCTATAACGTGACTAAGTAATTACTTTCAGTAGCAAATACAATTGATAAATGGTAATAATTCGGTAATAGTGCCACATTTAGCAAAAATATGGTGGGGAAATATTTCTATTTCTGAAATTTTGGGCTCCACGATAAATTTATTTTATTTACTCCGTTTAATAGTAGGCCGTTTGAATATTTTTCTGATTCAATAATGTGGAAATATGTTTGTAGACAAGGGTTATTTCGATTTTAGACATCGTCGAAATTATTTGCTTTTAATAATAATTCACTTTATTCGAAGTAAAATAACGAGATCATTTCTTTACCTATAGCCATCAGCTAAAGACTTCAATCCTCCAGGAAAATGTTATATTTGTGACACATCTATAATTATTGTTTTTTCCTCCTTTCACTTCTCTCCATGTAAGTGATACATATTATGCTCTACTGCCTTCACTTACATTGTCTTTCTTTCATTGTAGAATTTTTAGCTTCAGTTGAAAATTTTTTCCATGTAACTTGAACCTATCATATCTACGTATTAGTGACCAAGTGACCAGAAATAGCCAATCAGATAAACATTTAATTGATAAGTGCCCCGGTAAAATATCACTATTGAACAATCGAGTCATCACGGTTATGACATAGTTTGACGTTTACTCAATTTTTCAAAATGTCGAGTAGATATGGAAATATCCAAAGTGAGTCGATCGATCTAATTATAAGTGATAATTCTATGAAAAAAATTTTCTTACTGAATATTCCTCGGCTATTGATAAATTCTCAAAATTTGTCTTAACTTTTCTCAAGCGAGTTGCTTAAGGTAACCAAGCAACTCGCTTTCCAAAGTATACGACAAATTATTTCGAAATCAATAGCCTTGGGATATTATAAGTGATAATGAACCTATATAGGTTTGAAACATACTTTTCCTAATGACTAATCTATGGTTTTTACCACCTAAATAATGGATTGCGATATTAAATTTTGAAGATGACTTTGAGTTTTTCTACTTCATACTTACAGAAAAGTGCAATATTGACTTTCTCAATAGTAATTCAAAAGAAATAAAATTAGCAGTATTTAATATTGAATGAATGTATTTTATAGTATCTCTGCGTAGATTTTAAGTTTAGTTTTTAAGTTTAGCTCTAAGTCTTATGTGTTTTGAAGCACTATCTCTTACATGTAAATACTCCGGGCTGTGTTGTAAGAGAAAATCTTAAATAAAATAAAAATAAAATAAATAAAATAAAATATAATTATGATAACAAACAAGAGCTAATTTGAATATAGCATAAGTAACAAATATGTTGTGCAAAATATTTGCAGAACATAACACTTTTGATCTCAACTATCTATCGATGTATTGTTTGAACAATTGATTATACTTTTTCCCCTGTATTAGTATGAATATGATTATACTCGACCTTGTGTATCTCTAAATGTAAATGGAAAACATTTGCGCGTTGTGACTCGGTTGGATTACCAATTGTTTTACAGGATGAAACTCGCGTCAGGTGCGAATACTAATGAACCGTTTTGAAATTACCCCAACATTGCTTCACGCAATGGTCTCCATATACGATCAACTTCTCCTTGACCAAAAGAGGATACAGTAGAATATAATGTATTGTTCACTTCTCATGCTTGTACGCTCACTGTCGAACTCTGATCAATATATTTTTGGTGTTTCATAATGATATTCTGGATTTCTTAGGATTCGACAGTCAGCCATCATACATATCCTCGGCATAATCATGAGTACATAACTTGTTTCCCAAACTATTTCGGCATCTTAAGCTTGTTACCAATAAATATTATTTCTTGAATGAATGCAAATTGCATATCAGCTAGACAGTTTTTCTGGTATTTCCGGCAATTCGGTTAACACTTATTGTTATGAATATTTGTTTTCCTGTGAAATTTGGAATTATATGGTATAATCTTACCTCACATCACAAATAAGTATTCAGAAAAGGCTAAGAAAATTCATTAATTGTTGACTTAGATAGAAAAACTTTGTGTTTCAATTCATATTTTGTTTTTAGTGACATTGACCGTGATTCCCTACTGTTATCTATATTTCTAATAAATGATTCAACTTGCTGATAATTAATGAATCAATGTATCTTTGTGATACTGTCTGTTATGAATGATTTGATAACAGGTTTCAGGAGGTGAAAATATATGGTGCCCGGTTTAATCCAAAGGGCATATAAACAAGAAAATATTCATCTTCAGTTTTTTTATGAAACTATGGCGACAATAACTGCCTTTTAACTGGTTCGCATCTTGAAATTACATCAATCTCTAATAATCTGTTAACCAAAGATACATACATATATTTATTTCACACTTTGATTATAAATTGTGGTTCATACGCTTTGTATGGGCGTTCTGATGGATGGAAAAAAATCACCAACCCAATGAAGAACTGCACTATTATTTTGTTAATTGCTCTCAATTTGTAATGTTTCCTGTAAGTATTCTTACTCAACTATTCGCACTTGTAAAAACGTAGGGTTTTTATTGCAGTCTTCAATCAATTTTCCTTAATTTTTTCACAGTTTTAATCGGAATATGATATGATTTTTATATTTCTTTGTTATTTCTCGTCGTCTCTTGTCTTCTACAATACCCTTCAACAGATAAGGTATCTCGCAACAATTTTTTATGGAGCTGTTCCACAGCTGTTCTTCCAAGAACTTGATCTCCCTGTTGGAATTCATACTTTTTTGTTCCCGAATGTGTATGTGTTGTGAATCTGTAGAACCGCACGATCTCTTTGTTCTCAGGATATTTACCCAATCTAGCATGGCCTTCACCACTAAATCTATATCTCAAAACTTTCCAGGACAAAAACACCCTAACTATAACCCCCGGCACATTTACCCCCTCCTATACAATACCCCCGTTACAAAAAAACTTATACCTATACAATTTTCCTTGCAAATCGCAAAAAGAATTATTTTTCCTCATACTATTGAATAATGAATCAATAAACATTTAAATTCTATTGAATTCAACATCTTATAATTTTTTTATTATTTTCCACTTGGTGGAAACGTTTCATTCACATTGTTGATACCTCTCTGGCACAATATATTCGAATTCGTTCGAATTTTTTCAGTTTTCTCTTCCCGGAGACTGTGCTACTTGGGAGTGTTTTGTCTTATTCCGTGCGGATGGCGATGCGTTCAACTTTGTTGTAGTTTGTATTGTCATCCGTGGGGAAATAATAGTTAATCAGTTGATTATTATTCATTTGGCAGGGACAGGACAATTATAATGTTGTCCGACCTACCCTGTCACTGATGAGAGGCAATAAACCTCGAAACATGCATGTCTGCAGGTGGTCATTCCC
The DNA here is from genome assembly GCA_958502065.1 of Chrysolina americana. NCBI lineage: Eukaryota > Metazoa > Arthropoda > Insecta > Coleoptera > Chrysomelidae > Chrysolina > Chrysolina americana. Next base: position 79,223,247 of record OY293410.1, read on the forward strand.
AGACAAATGAAGGATAATCTTCTGTTTGATTACGAGACAAGCACTTGCAACTGGGTCTTCTTGGAAGAACGTTGCACAAATATATGTCAGATGTAGTTCAATGTCCGTCGTGGTATTATCTGGCACAATATATTCGAACTCGTTCGAATTTTTACATCTTATAATATGTTCAAATGTTTGATTATCTCCATTTTGCATTATATTTATCACACAAGAAAAATGTTGAAATTTCGCGAATATTTCAATTTGGTCAACAACAGATTGGCACCCATTAATTATCTTGATAAGAAGATGTAAATAGCTGGCGAAGCGTGTTTTCATTTATAGCTTTAATACGCCGAAGTCGTGTCTTGTGTGCGGCTTTTAATAGCCTCCTCCCCTTTAGAACGGTTTGACGTACAAATATAAAAAACCGTTTGGAGGGTTTATAGATACTACTTTTTGAAATAAAACACATTGTGATTGCTCGATAGATGGCGCGGGGCGCACATCAACCCTAAAAAATTAAATGGCATGGGGGTCATATATTTAATCGTTGAATAGATAATTCAATTCTCTTCAGCCATCTAAATTTTTCGGATTTTCGTTTTTACGTTTTTTTACAATATGCATTTGAAATGTCAGAATAAGTGCGGATTCTTAGAATATATATATATAGAAGATAACTTTTGAATGGTTTGATGTGAAATAACGGGACAGAAACATTTTTTGAATGAAACGAAATTCAAAAAATTTTTACAAAGAAAATATTCCGGGACATGATCAATTACTCACGTCGATTGGAGTGGATTCAAACTCAAACGAAGAACTGGACAGGATAGAACGCGAATTAAATCATTCAAGAGGTGAATCCACCACCATCAAAGGGTAGTAATGGAATCTATTCCGGATAAATTTTTCAGGCCGTGGGAATGCTTTCAACTTATTTGAATACCATACTCACCACAACATTGCTAATTAACAAAATAAACCCACGAAAGCATTTCACCTACATATGTCCACGAAGCAAATGTTTACACTGCAAATGTGTGTAAAACCGTTAATTTTGCTGCTTTTGATAATGAAATATGAGTTGTTTAATTCCTGAAAATATTATGTAAATAAAGAAGTAAGCATTTCGTCGATTTCCAAGGTTCAGAAGGGCATAACTCGATGAGTAATGAAAACCTCCGAAAATTTCTTTCGGAATCGTCTTCAGGAGATGAAACTACGCGAGTAACAACTTTTGTTTTTCAATTTGGGACGTCACTAACCTTTCTTCTCCTTTATTGCTACTGCTATTATATTTGAATGTAGATAAAATTAACTATTTACAACATTATTTGTGATCACTTCAGATCGAAGGAGGCGTTTGAAAATATTCCTTTCAAAGTAGTAATTAGTACGAAGCACTGGAATTTTAAACTTCCGAGTTATAACTCGAAACTTTAAATTATAACTCGGAATTTTAAAGATTTTATTTTATTATAAATTAGCTTATTTAAATTCAGGAGAAGCACGTTGAAATGTTGAAATCATTAATACTAAAATCACTAAAAAATATCCTGTTTCTGCCATCATGAGAAAAATGTCTATTGAAACGTTTTAAACTAAGATGCCTAAAAACCCTGGTGTGCCGACTCATACCTGTAAAACTGTAGAATAAAACGCTGGACATTCGCTTGCTTGATAATGAGAAAACAAATGAAATCGCGGCCTATTTTTAAAAAATCCCATGATACTTCGTGAACCGCCACCGTCGGTTTTCTTGTTAGGGTGAATTTTCATGAACACAAGTTTCAAGTATTTCGCACGAGCATGAAATGAATAAAACAACATTATCATTCAAATTTACAGAATCACTGTCCGCAAGCAGTTTTATTAGTTAAATTTCGATTTATTATATAATTTTTATTTTGCTGATATGCAATTTACTGGAATAAATAATAATCACACATTTCACATAAAAGTATTAAAATTCAGCTGCATGGAAATTCACCATTAGAACCTGTCAATCTTGTGCTTGTGCCTATCTGACATCTGCCCAACATGCGCATGCGCAAGCATCTGCGCCATTGTATCCTAGTTTTCCTTTTAAAGTTCTCTATAATAAAGCATATTATATAAAGTAATAATTTTGTAGCTTATTTTGAGTTTATTGCTTTTCAGAAGTGATATGTGTGATGAGTTGTGTGTTACAATGGTCTTTCATCGCTATATTTTAAAAACTGTATGTCATGTAATAGTGAAGATGTTTCTTTTTTTGTGCAATTCTTTCTCGACAGAAAATTTATTTTTGGATGATCTAACCACACTGAAAAGATTTTACGAAAACGAATGGTAAAATAAGATAACCTAAATAAGCTTGATGATATATGCAAAATTGATAGATTTCAGTAGAAGTGGTGATTTTTTTTACTTTGTCACGAACTTTCGCAATTTGAACTTATGGAATATTTAAAGAAACAGTAGTGTATAACAACACGCACCCAGTTGATTGAATCGATTTGAAAAAAAGTTTGTCATGTTTATTAGAGCATGGCGAGTTAAGAAATAAAATGTAAGTTCCAAATTGGTTCTAAAGTATATTTTACAGATTTTAAGTAGTAGGTACTCACTTTCGGTACTAGACATAATGAATTATTGCGTTCATCTCTCTGAATTTTGTCCACACAAAAACAGATTATGGTCAACTTATTTAGGAAAATAATATAAAATACGAACATCATTAATAGTCAATAATATTGCACTACGAAATTATTGATTCTGCCACAACTATTTTAACTTTCAAACGGTATTTACATTATTTTAAAAAAATAACACATTTTGTGTGGTATTATTTTTCAAAAAATTTGGTCATCCACTTCGAGTATGGAAACTATATTGCTTCAGAATGATATTTCAAAAGTTTATTGACATTCCTTCAAATTCTATCAACAACAATCACAATCACTATGTCCCTGGTATATTGACATTAGGACGAGGTGCCATCTCTGGATCCGATTACAGAAATAGACCATGATTTCATTTGTTTTGTCTTCAAAAAAATCTAAACAAAATCTAATCAGTCGACACACCAGGGTTTTTAGGCACCTTATTTTAAACCAATCGATAATCCTCGTGACATTTGATCTTTTTCGAATGAATGATGTTCTGTCACAACGGCCATCGTAATGACTTGGTGATAATTAGAGAATAATCCTTATCTGAACTATTTCATTCGAAGCATAGTGCCGCTATTTGAGTTCAGTCATCCTGTCTCGATGACGTCAAATTATTTGATATATAAACATCTCCCGTTGTTAAGTGTAGTAATTTTAATTACTTGGAAAAGCTGGGACCGTATGTTTGAGTTCATGCGTAATCATTTTCATGCGTTTGAAGTAACAGAGAGCGATACAAACATCGCGCATTGGAGAGAGATATAACATTGATATCACATGCGTTAAAATTCAAACATACGGCTCCTGACTATTTTCGAATAAGTTCGATTATGTTTAAAGCCGTGCGACTCGCGACAATATTTCTATTCGATTCGAAATTAGGATTGAGGTGAGTTTTTGAGAAATCACGAAACTACTAATAAAGTAATTTATTATAAATAGTAATGCGTGTACAGTTCGACTGTTTTATCTTTACCCATGCGTCATCAGTTTATGATCGAAGAAATCACACGTCCTCTATCGAACATCTCTTTCTTACAACCGCTATGAGCGAATCAAAATTCGTTTACATTTGTCTGCTAAGTAAGCTAAGAATTATGGTATTGTGATGATGACGCATGGGTAAAGATAGAATAATCGAACTGTATGTGAGCAGTCCAAGAAAAATACCAAACCCGCCTATGGATATCAAATAAATGTAGTTTTGGTCTTTGTATTGATCTTGATGTTTCAAGATCAAGATGAGACTGGCTCGGTCTTGGTCTTGATAGTCTTGGTCTTGGTCTTGGTCTTGGTCTTGGTCTTGGTCTTGATCTTGGTCTTGGTCTTGGTCTTGGTCTTGGTCTTGGTCTTGGTCTTGGTCTTGGTCTTGGTCTTGGTCTTGGTCCTGAATTAAAATTTGTCTAGAAATTTTGATTATTCAATTCAATTGTCCAACAATGTATATGCATATAATATGTATTTCGTATTTCTCAGTCTTTAACAATTGTTAATTTGTACGGGTAAAGTAAGCGAAATAACAATTTCTCATTTCAAAGATTCAAAATGGATAGTATGATAATTAAGTTTTTATTGACCATTTAACAATGGATTATTGTGTGATGAGCAGTAAGATGCGGTTGCGGTAGAGTGGTGGAATCGGAATCCCGAGGAAATTGCAATAGGTACTTATTAATCACTGCGACCTTACAACATACACCTATTTGTTGTAAACTGTATAACTGCAATACAGATTCTGAAAAATGTATTTTCGATTTTGAATGAACAAAATTTAAAAACCTACCATATGAAAAATAAATAATTGAAATTAAAATTTTCTTAATATTGAGTAGACTTAAGTTCACTATTTTTCTTTCGAGACCAAGACCAATACTCTTGGGGCAGAGGCTTGATCTTGGTCTTGATTGCAATTCAGTTTGGGAAGTGTAATTTTCCACATTAGTGCGGGAATATTAATTACACCAAGAGAGCGGAAACTGACATTTTTCACACGTGTGGGAAATATTGTAGTTCGAGGTGCATGCCGAGGGCGACAATCCCATTAGTGTTAAAAATGATTTTCAAACAAGTAGTGTACACAATTTTTCCTATGAGAACGCGATAATTTCACCATCGATGTTATTGATATGTGCATGTACAAGAAAACTGGACAAAAAGCTGACTGAGGAACATTTAAAATTAACTGCATCAATTTTATTAATTATTTTTGAATACAAAAATTTTTCTCTCACATAATAACTACGAGATCAAAACCATAAATAAGATACCCTTGACATAATTATTACAAATACAAAATATTCCCGTATAAAGTTTTTTTCAAAAGTCAATATAAGTCAATTGCGATGAACAAATCTTCATACTTTTTTCGCAAACTAGTGTAATTTATTGGTTTTGATGAAGTAAAGGAGTTTATTTAAAGGCGCCAAGGAAAATTTGCCTACAGCCTATTAGGTTAACACCATTAATATTTCTACAAAAATTCACGTCACATTCCCTTGAATTCAGATGAATAGCTTTTTGTATGTTCATTGGTTTTTGTAAAAAGGTTTCTCAAGAAAAAAATGTATTGTACCAACGTATTTCGAAATTATTATTGTATTCGCCTACCTTTGAAAATCATACGTCAATTATTTGTGGTATATATGGGATATGGTATATTAGCGGATATTCGAATATTTGTGTACTTCACTTTGTCTTCGATTGTATGGCGATTATGGCTTTTTTCTCTTGATATTAAAGTCATAGTAAGTTCATGAAGAGGGGCGACACTACTTGACGGAAGACCATTAAACTAATCAAGAAAAATGGTGGATTCCGTAATCCGCATCTTTCGTTTGAGATCCTATACAATAGGCATTGTCGTCGGAAAGTATTCAACAGAAAACAACTACGGCCCCCTACGGCCGTTGAATTAGATGTTTAATACTTGGCAAAGTTTTCTACAAGAACAAACTTTGCATTTTAATTATCGAACCTGAAATTATTTGTCGATTTAATTAGGGGAACACCTCGGTACCGGTTTCATGGTATTTGCCAATCATCAGCGAAGGCTAGTACTTAGTTGTTTTCTGTTGAATATCTACTTGCCGATGGCATTGCCTATTGTATAGGATCTTTAGCGGAAGATTCGGATTACGTAATCCACCAAATTTCTTCCATAGTAGGTAAGTTATATTTTCAGAAATTGGAAACTCAAAAGTTTCGTTTCAAACTGTTGTATCTACAATTGTTCATTACTTTTAGATGCCAAATTAATGTAGTTTGTATACTAGGAAAAAACCAGCTGTGATAAAAAGCCGACTGTCTCACAAATTATTGTAGTATGTTTCTATTAATGTTTTTCTCATTTTTTTACCTGTTAAGTCAATGTACATCCAGGAAAGTTCAAATAGGGCTGTGCATATTCAAACTATCTGGTATCACACATATGCAAGTTGTAGATTCGTAACTATTACTGGTTATGAGGTGATGGTGATGGAAAGCTGAGAGTAGGTACCATGAACAAAGTCCTACTATTCAGAATTTCTGAATGGACTTCATGTTGATAAGTCAACGTTTGATTACAAAATACAAAAATTCTCAGTACAATTAAACTCAACTGGAGAGTTATCTACGAAGAGGTATTATTGGGTCTTGAAATGAAACACTGAATATGGTATCAATTGATCAAAATACTAGTTTTATTCATCAAAAATCAAAATTTTGGCCCTCAGAAATCATACTGTATATCAGCTGTTAATGAGTGGTTGTGAACGAGCGAGATTAATATCATTTAGTATGGTCTCTGGAGCGTCTAAAACCAATGTGTCTCCTTTACTTCTGTGGCAAATGGGTACACACTTATCTTTAATTTATTTGGGGCTGTGCCAACTCATTGCATGAGTTGTGTGTTTAATCGTTAGAACATTTAAAGAAATCGAGAGGTGGACAGTGGTATTATCAATTTAAAAAATACATGTACTTATTTGTATTTTTTCAAACGGTGGAGTATTTGTAAGTATGAATATGTTAGCAGCTTGTTTTGCAAGAATACTGTATTTTTTTTGTTGCAAAGAAGGCGGATAAGGGCCACGATTATATACTACGTTTTTATTAAATCGCTTTCTTGTCCTACTGTTTGTTTTTATTTTGTCTGTTATGTATGTACACATTTTGAAATCAATTTTAAACTAATTTCCCGATGAATTAGAAACTAAATTTTGAACATAGATCAGAACTGGATGAAAATGCAATATTATTGCATGATATGTCAAAAAGAGAAAGTTGCATATATAGATGCACTCGAGTGGTAGTACTGCATTAACCTAACCTCATAATCATGCACATTGAAAGAAATAAGAGTAAGTGGATGAATAAAATACTAGTTCACAAGGAGTAGATAAAATGAAATTAAATCAAAAATAAGATAATATATGATTAATATGACACCCAACCTAACCTCAAAAGCAGTGTTTTTCTCGCGGATATGTCAGATCTTTCAAATTGAATGGTCAAATTGTACCATGGCGGGAATTTGAAAATAAAAAAAAAGAAATTGATTGAATAGGTGATTTGGACGGTGTTTGTAAAACACCATATAAAGTATGAGTAAGGTGAACTACTAACTTTATTCAAGATTGAAAAGCAGAAAATAATTAATATAAAAAATATTTTTTAATTTACTACCTACGAATTTTGCCGAACGCTGTATTCGTTTGCATTGACTGATTGTTAGGAATCACATCGTCGGATAGTAGAGGCTTCGTCGACTGCTGTATCCTTGTATGCATTATTATTTCGCAACAGAAACGATGGAAACGAGCAAAAGTGTAATTGTAGTAATTGTTTGAAATAAACATGCATTTCATTTGTGCCAATAATTCAGCTTGGCCATAAATCGGCTTTCCCATAATCCAAGTTGGGTAATACAGAGAAAAATGTTTCAAAATAACTCTTCGTTTTTAAAATGATCAGTATCAAGCAAATAATTACAATAGAAATCGCATCAAACTCAAAGTACAATTTGAAAATGAAAAGTTGAAGATTTCATTTGTTCAGCTTGTGGCCACATATTATTACCTACTGATAGAGTTTCGTATCTTTCCCAAATACTTAAGTCTGTCAGCAGATTTTTATTTATCCTGATAATGACGCAATATTTCGACACAAACTATCCAAGAGAGATATGAAATTCATTGTGAATAAAATAATGTCAAGTACGTTATTTAAATTTGTTGATTGACGGGCTCATATTTTCATTGTTGACAAATTAACATGTTTTTTTTTCTTCTCTTCAAGCAAACTACCTTGATTTTATGGAACTAAATTCCAGTTTGAAGACTTACCTCACTCATTCATTCACTCTTTTCCTTTTTACTGTACTGCAAAAAAATAGAAACCGGTTTTATGTTCAAATCTGAGTTTTTTTTTAAATCCTGTTCTATAACGCCAGTACATAAAAAAATTGTTAGTTATGATAACATGGGTAAATAACTGTTATGAATTATTATTATTATGGTCTATAGATTATATGCATGTAGGTTACATTGGTATATATGTATTATAAATATATTGTTATTTTTCTTCCTATTTTCCTTTTCTTTTCTTTTTTTTTCCGTTTTCTTTCTTTTTGCAACCACAATTCAAAGCATAGCTTTATGTGGCTACCTATGTATTTATTTGTTATACTTAGGAGTTGGGATAGACATTTGTTATTGTATTATATTTTTTTGGCAAATAAATATTATTATTATTATTAGAGCTGAAACAAAATAAAAAAATAAAAAATTTGTCCCAGAATCTATTACAGGCTCTATGCAGATAGAGCTTACATAATCGTATAATGTGGAAATTTTAGAAAATTGAGACTTTGGATCTAAAAAGTTTCAGCTCGGTCGTACAGACCGAGTCGGTGCTCTTGTATACGTGTATAACCATGCACGCCGCGTCGGTCCGCCAGCTTGATCTCTTTGTGTACACAATACCTGTATGTGTCACGTGCATATCCCGATTGTTCTACACTAGAATCGAGTCGCTGAAGAATTTTATTTTGCCCGGATGTCACAAAAATAAGTAGATTACATATTTTTGGAATACCTATACCTACTCATACTCGATTGTATTTTCTAAAAAAAATCTATATTTCATTTTATTCAAAGGACGAACGTTCATTTCACAGTAGGTATTTGTCACCCAAAAATTCTGTTCACATACTGATTTGTCTACCACGTCGACTCAATCCGGTTGTCTAATGCAGACAATTTGTAATTCAAAATGGTCACTGAGACCATCTCGATCTGATGTTATTGCCAATAATGTAGACCGGCGGCTCGATACTGGCTATGATACCGAGAGACACGTCGTGATATCCAAGTTGAATACGATCATTTTAGTCTACAATCGGTTATTCAACCTGACTGATGATATGATTCAAAATATGCTTGCTTTGCTCGCTACCATACGGCTTAGGAAACAAGACGAGAAATAAATGAAAATATCCTCGCCCAAGTGCCAATCTGTTGTTGACAAAATTGAAACACATGGTTTCTCGACAGTTTGATACACAAACCTACATAACTTTCCTTTCCTTTCTTTGAGTGAATGAATCCAACATAATGAGTGATGATCAGTGCCTAGTTGCACATAAACTAAGTGACGTAGATATCCTAAGGACCATATTGCTGTTAGAGCTTCAAGTTCAGTGATTGCGTAATTTTTCTTCGCTTTTGTTAGACTCCTGCTGATATTTGCCACGGGGCGTGCTTGTTCGTTGTCGTCGTTCTGAAGTAATATTGCACCCAGTCCTAATTTTGACGCACCCATGCACCCTCAGTTCTTTCACATCCTGTTCACAGAGTAGAATCAAGAGGTAAAATGGAATTTTGTGTTAAAGGTATCAGTAAATGTGACAGGTTGCTGAAGTGGAATTCTATAATGCTATAAAAGTGGCAAATTTTTTAGTGTGAAGATCATAACAATACATATACTTGCATTTAGAGGAAGATTGTTACGTAGGCACCATTGCTCTAATGGTTTCAGATTATGGGAGAGTTGAAGACAGTTCTCTGTGCCATTGATCTCACAATACAATTGTAAGTCATCCGCTTATATCAGACAGTTGACTTCAGTCGTGTCACCTATGTCATAAACGAATGCGTTGAAGAGAAGCGGGCCGGGGTTGCTGCCTTGAGGGACATCTGAGATAGCTGCATATTCAAAAGATTTAAAGCCATTGAATGTGACGTACTGACGCTTGTTAGTTAAGTATGACATAAAAAGGTGAAGACATGAAATGATATACACAATTTTATCCACTGCTGATATGTTGTGAACACGAATACTTCCTAATCCTAAATCCCTAATTTCAGAGTTTCTTTGACGTTTATGACAGTTTTCAAGAAGTGACAGACGTAAATTAATTAACGATACAATGTATTTGACTATATAAGGCAGGATATTGATTTTCTAGGACATCTGTGTAGATGTCGATGAAAATATCGCTGAAAAGTATCATAAATGTCTATTTATTTATATGCGTTCATTGCCAAGCAGCAGCACCCATCAATATCGATGGACGGTTGGCGTGCCATCTACCGATATGGAAATGGGAAATTCGACTCGCAAACGTGAAAATACGACCGTTCTGTCCACTTAATATTCCATCCGAACGTTCATGAAAAGTCAAAACGTTGGGAATATCTACGGGTTTGCATTAATATATGACCAGCACGTTTCTATTGGCGCGACGTTTCTGACTAAAATTCAATGAGGAAATGATATGATGGCGAACAAAATAAACAGGAAGCGCGTGCTTTCAAGTTCCTATGAAGGTGAGTTTTGATATTTGTTTTCCTTCAGCATTTTTATTCGGTTTCAACAACAGAAGACAACTGCTTTTCTTGCTTACCTCAAAATTTATAAATTTTTTCTTTTCTTTCTTAAATTTCAAGATGTAACATGTAACCTCAGCTCTCAATTTTGGCTCTCATTGCTGAAAATTGACTGAAAAAACTAGTGGCCCGAAAAATCAGACGTTACTTGACGTTTTCGAAAAGCTGAATCGTATATGTAAACAAGCGAGAGGAAGCAAGAGGCGAGTTGTACAGAAGATGAACTGAAGTACACAGTCAATCAGGCTATTTTTCAATAAAAATGTAGTACACAACATTATTATTTGTAGCAATACCACCACAGCAAATGAATAAGTAAAAAATAACATCGGTCGACGTGAAGAATTTGATCTTCTGTGAATTTTTCAAGTTGTGACTTACTGAAAGGTGAAAACTACACCAACGCCAACGGTTGGACTTCTCTTCAATTTATTATTCACCTTTGCCCTTACGGTTAGACTTCCTCTTCAATATTTTATTTACCTTCGCCCTTTTTCCTCTTCAAGAATTCCGTTGTTTACTAAATATTTTGAAAAAAATGGATGGATATATTCTCTCTGAGGGATACTTTACTGAAGGAATTGTGAACGGGAGGTAGTAACATAGTTTCTTGGTTAGATATTTTCGTTTCACCAATTTTAGTTTTGAATAGAATTTGTACATCAATGAAATAAATCTCAACAATTTCGTTTTTCTTCACAGTCTCAGTCATAATAAGCTTTCGGCGAGGCTGGGTTACACAAAAGCGCTATCTCGAGATTGATTTTGTTTCGAAGAGCCTGTATATATTTTTTAATCTGTCTATGAATCGGGATAACAATAGGTGATTATTATTGCTTTCAAACGACGTATTCTTTACCGATGATTGACAAAAACTTCTTAAACTGAGATACAATACCTACTGGTGGTTTTCTGTTTTCGAAATCACAATTTTCCTATTTGTTAGAGGAGAGCACGAGCAAATATATCCCATAACTACTTACCTTTCTGTCAAAGATCAAACTAGATGTTATCCAAGAGTCGGCGAGGCGTTAGTAGAGGAAGCAGCTTCTTTCTATGAGATTTTGGAGATGGTGGTTTGGATTTCATTATGATTTATTCAGTGCTCTTCTTCAGAATTTCCATAGTGATTTTATTGGAATTTTACAATGTCATAAACTGATCAACGGCCTCGTATTATGAAAACAATTTTACCAGAGGGCTTAGTCCAATAAAATGTTCCTTGTTATTCACAATTTCCCTCGACAGCTCGTCCCTGTTTCATATATATATAATATATATATTATTTATATGTTGCAAAAGTCAGCACTTGTTATAAAATACAACGAATGCCCCCTGTAAAAATACAATAAGTCATAATCGTTAGAAGAGACGTTAGTGCTCTAAAGCGATTAATGAAAGCTATAAACACTTGTTTGTTTGCCGCTAATATTAACAAAACTCTTGTTAAGAGTCGTTCTAATCATGCACAAATACATTGTATTTACATACTTGTTGACAGAGCAAACAGATGAATGTTAAGAGATATGCATTTTGGCTGGGATGTGCTACCAGCACTTCAAATGAAATCAAAATTGTATCATCGAAACATTTTTGTAACGAAACCTTTGATCAAGCAAAAAAACTACGTGTTAAAAGATTGGAAATTGGCCGATTTGACCTTTGTCTAATAATAGCTAGGTCGATATAATTCACTTGAAATATGTATCATCGGGTCGCCCTGTTGTTTCATTCATAATCCACGCAAAGATGCGGGCATCATTGATTACTGAGCGATTTAGTTATAGTTACATTGTATAATTTAGTCGTAAATATTTTTTGTCATAAAGGTTGGCTTCCACTTCAAAATTCTAAATCGAATAACATGAATAAAAAATTATGTGATATCTAAACAGTCTGTAAAAATGTCGATTACGTATAATGTATAGTGGGTATTATTATTGGCCTTGGCGCTCCGGGGTGACTTACTGATGTTTTTGGTGGTGTATTCACTTTTCAACTGTAGGAGAACCATTTTCCGGGTTCTCCTACAGCACCACCCCAGATTGTCGGTGCGCACTTCAAGCTAGCACCAGACGTTGGGATTGGCATCCAGGCAACTCACATCACACTTGTTTTGCAACAAGGCATGTGGTCACCTAAAGTGATCTACTTCAGAAAAAAGATTTTCGCGTAGTGAGGCCTCGAACGGCTGTCCGATGCGAACCAGAAGATATCTTATATAGACACTGGTCTACGGACCACCCGTAAATTGTTGTCATGTTGTAAAATGACATACAGATCGAATATTCTAATGGTTTCGATACCAAACACTTTTTCAAAATCGTTATCAGTGAAAATCGACTATGAAAATCTTTGTAAGTAAATGTTACATTTGTGAAAACGAAATATGTTCTTTAGCAGTTGTTAAACCAAAATTATTGTTTCTAATTCTACAGCAAGTATTTCTCTTTTTGACTGTTCGCAAAATATCAGCCCAACCTCAAGTGACAACACAAATAATTACTCAACAACTATAAATTTAAGCTGCTCCTCATAAATTGTGGTCAAAGTCCTAAAGCAATCGAACGAAGAAATCGTTTAGAGTTCTTTCTCTGTGTAGAGCTGTCTTCGTTACGAGACTCCATAGTCTAGTTTTCAAAACTCCCATGTATCCAGGAGGTTTTTTTTCTCTCCCATGCAGTGTTAGAAACCTTAGCCTTGACAAGCCCTCGCTGTGGGTTACTAATGTAATCTGATATCTTCTCTTTTTCCTGATTGAACCTGTATAGCATTTCTTCTGCCAGAACGATTGTACTCATATGTTTGTTGAGATTATACAATGCCATGCTTGAGAAGTGGCAACAAGTTACAGGTAGAGAGTGCTGAGAGTGAAAAAAGCCCCAAGGGCAAAGAATAATATCACTGAAACCGAGTGAAACCTTCGATCAACAAAAATCAAATGAGAATCCATTCAACGAAAGAAGTTAATGAATCGATTTTTTGTGAAACATGCTTGGACCGTATCTTTATTGAACCTGAAAATTTCACCTAAAATTAAATCTTTTGTTTTTACAATTAACGTTACAGACCTTAGCAGTAGAAATAAGTTTAAAGAGGAAGTTGGTAGGATCGTGAAAAATTTAAAAATGTACTGCACGAAATCTGTAGCACCATGTATGTTGAAGAAATCGATTTTATTTAAAAAACGTTACAAATCAAAAAGGTAGGACGCAAAAATACAAAAAAAGCATATAGATCATAACCTGAATCGACCTAATGAACAAGAAAAAATCAACATTTCCTGGTGGTTGAATGCATTTTGCTGTTTACATTTATTTATATTTTTTATTTTGAAAATACAAATTATTTTTCATAAATTTTTACAATTTCTTTCATCAGAGTTAGATTTTTAAAAATCTTGATATATTGCGTACAAACGATAATTACTTTTGTAACAATTTCCTCTACGATTTTTTATTGTTACAAAACAATAAGCAGTACCTAACAATAAAAAATCGTAGTGGAAATTAGACAGTTAATACTATTTTCTCTATCCTACATTCATCATGAATTTCCACAAAATAAATAAGTAGATCATCAATGGAACTTCTGTAACACCCTTGTTTATTTGATTTTTTTCAATATAAAATGTTGGTGAATGAACTGTGGTCTACTAGATGAAGTTTTATTCTGTAATCATAACAAATGTTTGTTCAGGATAATCCTACCCCCTCCTTTTTCCTCATTTTTATTTAGTGCTCTGTCCATTACATACTTTTTTTGTCGTTTAAATCTAAAGTGAAAATGTTCACCTAGATGCAGAAGGTATTAGCCAAAAATTTCAATCAACATGCGTTTTTGCCTGTTTTCGGTTTATTTGAAGATTTACTTTGAAATTAAAGAAATGGAAATAACCCAAAAACACCAAAACAAAGTCAATATCCTCTAGAGTTACGTTATTTGGTGTTTTTGGGATATTTCCATTTCTTTAATTTTATTCACACCTAAGGTTCCAATCATCATTTATTTGATCAACTTTGAGTTTGGCCCATGACAAATGTCTATTGAAAATATATTCCGATCGTTTGAACGCTCAAAAAATCAAATTGGCGTTCTTTCAATTCTATTTTGAAAACAGATTGTGTCCACCGTATATCAATTACTCATGTGTCGTTATCTCTAGAAGTCTACAAACTTTAAACACAAATATATATCGCTATTATTCCAGCCAATTCAGTGTTTAAGCGATTCCAATTAGTTCAATTAAATAATGGAGTCATGTTTTAAACAGATGCGATCATGAGAACTGTTTTAACGAAGATGGCAGACATTTGGTGCTGTGACGTCCCCCGATTATGTTTGTGGTAGATTACGTAAAAAAGTCCTGATTACACTTGGGATATTTGCTACTAGAGTAACGATAAACAATATACATAGTTGCTAACAAATGGACGGACTACGATCTGGAAATCTTTGATCTTTTCTACTGATGTGTTTTTCATTTCAGATAAACGTTCGTTTGTTTACAAGGTGAATCTGTTTCCTGTTCACAGTGTTTGCGGTGAATAGAAATGTATTTTTCTATGACAATATCGAAATATGTATATCAAACCATCGTAAAATCAATTATAAATAGCTACATTTTGCATAGACTATCATATTGCATAGCGGACCTGACACCTTTGGTTCATACTGAAATTGTTTCCCAGCACCCGATGCATTATGAACCATTACGTCGTTGTTGATGAGGCGGTTCGCTGTTAAAACGCCAAAAGTCCGCGGCAGCCGCTGAGAAATATATCGATCGAGACATGGGTAATACAATTTCAAATGAAGTATTCAACATTCCGTAAGTTCTTCAAAAATGCTTGAAGAACAATTACACATTTAACTTTAATTTATGATTCCTCCCTCCCTTTCATGTATTCGAAGCAATAACTAAAGCTATTTGCATTGCATCTTCTTTGTATCAATATTTATTGTTTTAATTGTTATATTCGTCAACCGGCTGCACTCAGACGAGCACAATCCTCAGAAGTCTCTGAGAGACTTGTGCGAGCTAACATGTGATGCCATGTACGAGACAGGTGATCGTGCTGAATCGAATCCATACACCAACAGGTGTTTGAATTAAGAAGCGAGCACCTAACCCACTCGCCACCACTGCCCATTAGAATATTGAACGTGGGTAGTAGGTTGTGGTAGTATGCAACTTACATAAAACTGCAGTTTTGCACTCGTATGAATTGCAGAAGATTTCGAAGGAAAGTACTTTTTTTAATCGTTAGACAACATCGTGAGATCAGAGGAAAAATATGAAGGAATTGAATGATTTTGCTGATATCTGAAAGCTGTTTCCATTCCCTACTTCATTCACTAGCTGTAGCTGCTACCTGCGTGACATACGAGTCCAGGAATATATGTGAGAAAGGGATGTGATTTCTAGGAAAACTGTCAACAGAAAGGGAAGAACTGGGTTGGGTACAGTTCGATTATTTCATCTTTACCCGTGCGTCATCATCACAATACCATAATTCTTAGCTTAGAAGAGAAAAGTTAACAAATTTTGATTCGCTCATAGCGGTTGTTGAAAGAGATGTTCGATAGAGGGTGTGTGATTTCTTCGATCATAAATTGATGACGCATGGATAAAGATAAAATAATCGAACAGGTAAAAAACTTTCAGTTAACTCCACCAAAAATCGAGCTTTATTAACGATGTAGTCGGAAGACTTACATCAGGTCAGACATGTTTCGAATTAATCCTTCATCACTGAAAAGGGTTATTATGAAGATCTACAGAAAAGAAAAAAAAGTTAAATGTTACAATGGGAATACAATAATAATAGTGTATAACATACCACTTTGTAGTAGAAAAACGTATTAAAATGTTAACATATTATATAAAAAAATTAAAAATTTTACATCAAAGAGAAAAACGTCCTGGTACTAATTACGACCAAGGACTAGTGCGGGGTCCACATGTGTATTGGGCCACGACTGGGCCAACAGAACATCATAGTTTATAAATTTATAATACGAGAGATGTGACCATGCACGTGTCTGAATGGAAAATAAATATTATAAATAAAGGATAATTTACTATTGACAGATGTTTGCTCATTTTTCCATTTTGTTGATTTTCGAACGTTCTTTGAATTTATTACATTCAGTTCTTCTCACACGGGATTTGGAAATACCATGACGAATGAGACTCGTTAGGAAGGCATTCAACAAGTTTACGCTCGTATTCAAGAATTTGATTGTCTCTTCGCATGTTTCTAGCCTTAACCTTTTCTGATCTGCTCTCATGTCGGATTTTCGCGGTATTGATGGTATAAATTGAAAAAGAATAATCAAGAGGTGAAAAAACTGCTTTTCATGAATTACCAAAACTTTAATAGTTTTTGGTATATCTCAGATAAATAAAATCACAGGAGAACTACAATATTCAGAAAACAAACCTGACCATCGTATACGTATTGATCCCTTCCAATCTCGCAACATGGCCAGGAATGTTCCTCTGCCATCGGCGTCGGTCTTGATTCTCCAGTTAGAATGTCTTGAATTTCATTTAATCGTACCGTTCTTCTGTGGTGATGAGTTTGAAGAAGTGTGTTCAGAGTATTCCGAGGATATAATATCAGTTTGAATCTTCATCACGATATAGCAGCGACGAGAAGAATTTTAAATTCACCTATTGATTGAGGATGTTGTATCTCGAGGGGAATCCGTGCAGGACCGTACGTGAAAGAATGGTTCAACTAGTCAACAATCAGCATATTTACAATACCTACTTTGCTTGCGCATTTACTCGTGTCTTCACCAGTTAGTAATTGCTATGCGAATCTGTGATCTCCAATCCAGCACGATTTCTTCAAAAGTGTAGTTGGCCACATCCGCTCCTGTTGGCATTAAATAACTACAATGTATTGCAACGTAAAGCAGAATCTTTTATTTTTTGTCGCCAGGTCATACGCAGAGGTCTTTTTGCTGAAAGTTTTCAGTGTTTTTCGCTTGGGCCATCCACGGTAAATTTACATACAAACAAGTTGAGCAAGCTAATCCATATCATTCATTCTGAAATCATTTTATTACTTTCACTCAGTATATAGTGGACAGATTAGCTTGCTAATTTTTATCCGTTATGACTTATGTGGTGCACAAGTTTGAGTATAAATTTACCGCCGGAGGCCCAAGTGAAGATATTCACAATCAGCGTCTTCGGTGAATGAGTTCAGCGAAGTCGTTGTATTTTAGAAATGACATCTTCATTTTCTTGAAACTCACGTTTAGGTTTACCAAGGAATGTGAAAGATTTTACTGCGAAGGGGCCAACTACACCTTTGAAAACATCGATTTGCCCATATAAGGGTTTGGAGTTCACAAATTGTCATAGCAATAATTACTAACTGGTAGACCTGATCAATCGCGCAACTAAAGTAGCTATTGTAAATATTATAACGGTCAACTACATCGTATACAAGATAACTGCGTCTAGTCGCTCGGAAGAACCCAACACGAAGGCCGAGGACTTCAATTACAATAACTTTTCTTGTACTTATAGAATATAAA
The DNA here is from genome assembly GCA_958502065.1 of Chrysolina americana. Taxonomy (NCBI): domain Eukaryota; kingdom Metazoa; phylum Arthropoda; class Insecta; order Coleoptera; family Chrysomelidae; genus Chrysolina; species Chrysolina americana. The sequence goes on from OY293410.1 coordinate 79,241,314, forward strand.
ATGATATGAGGATTATAAATCACACTTGTTGTCACTTTCCTACCTAGACAGGCAAACTAATGTTTCAAGGCGATTTATACAAATGCATAATCAGTCTATCTAGATGGACAATTAAAGAAATAATTCAACTAAACTAAGAATTGAATTAACAATTATGAAAGATTGTTAAAAAAAACACCATCAGTGATTTAAATAATTACATCTGTCAATCAAATAATAGAGCGACCAATTTTATCAATTATTGAGAGGTGTCATTTTCCCGCACTTCTAGTGAGTTTTTCCCAAACTAGTGCGGGTAGAATAGAATGTTTTCCGCACGAGAAAGTTCATTCAAGAGCGCAACATAAGATGTTTTAATGCTCTTGTAGAAAAAAATCTTGATCCTAACTCGTACGGAAAGGTACTTTCCCGCACTCCGCCTTGCGTCGGCGTCGTTCGGGTAACGGCAGTCGCATGCGGGAAAGGTACTCTTTCTGTACATGAAATATGCAAAACAAAATTGTATCTACAGCTAATATGTTATAACACGTAACTGACAGCACTTTTTTTTTTGTATTCTTATACTCTTTTCCATTCACCTAACCTTCATTTACAAAATTATGAATGTGGAAGGAATATTTTCCAATGATTATGTTGGAGTGTAGAAAGGGAAGAGTGATCATCGTTGTACATGTTTTATATTCTGCAACCGCTCACCTACTTTTAGTTTGGCATTAGCAGAAATACAGTACAGTATTAGTAATACTATCAACAACAGAATTTGCCTTAACTATTCGTTGACAATGAACATTCATATTTTCATGTTATTCATCAAGGAGTGTGCGAGGTCTTTAGGATTTGATATGTTTTAATATGTTTTTTTATGATGCTTCATTTATAAATTGAAAAATGTTTTTGAAGAAAGCGGTTATAATCCAAGCCTGTTATTTTCGGTAAACATTCCAACGGCCATGACTATTCCTTCTACATAGAAATATATCCTCGTAAATTTTCCCGAAAACCCCCATTTACAAAGTTGGAAAAAGTGTCCATATATTTTTTCCTAGGTGTCTGCCAGACAGCTGCCGCTTCGAATTTATGTTTCCAGTTCCGAGAAACATGTCTTTATTAATATTACAGCCGCATCGCTGAGAGGATGCCGAGGTGGATGCGATGCGAGATGAATCGAAATGGAGAGGTTGCGCTACATACGCCTTGGACGCAGGACCGGACGATGTAGCCCCGTGGTAATGTAGCATCGAAACTTCTGAATAATAAAGAATTCTTGATTTCATTGAAGAATTCACGAAATTGGGTTTGATTAGCTTTTCAAACAATTTAACCAGGTTAAAATTTGCAATGAATTGTTTTCTCCAAATAGTTTTATATCACCACGAAATAATAATAATAATAATACTCCCCTATAAACACTCGTAGAGTGTACCCAAAGGCATAGCCTGTGCGGGTAGAGGACGGCTATTATTATTATTTGCCGTGGCGCTCCGGGACGACTTACTGATGTTTTCGGTGGTGTATTCACTTTTCAGGTGTAGGAAAACCCGGAAAACCTACAGCACCGCCCGTGTAATAAATTCAGAAAAGCAGTGCAGAACAGAAAGAACTTTTTTGACGTTTTCGGTTATAATACAAAAGCTGCTAAAGAATACAAGGAGCATTTTAATAATCAAGGAAAGGGAGGTAGAAATCAGTGGCGTGTTTAAGGGGGGGCTAGAGCTACACTCGAATAAAAAACTAAAATTTCGGTCCATCCAGTCTTAATTGTGAATATTTTATACACTGAAAAACTTGTCGAACCGTTAGTTCACACCTGCGGTGGATCCACAAACAGTTGAAAACAAGAATTAGTTTTATTCTCTTCGCCCGCCGGTCAGCCTGACCGGCGGGCGGCAACCATATTTTCGTTTCCGTTCATATAATCGGTGGCGATCGAGAATAATTTAGTCACAATATATCAAAACAAGAACTAAGAGCTGAAATAATAATGTGGCAAAAAAATGGGAAGATAAACCAGATTTGCCCTCCACAGCAATCAAAGCACTTTGTTTTGGGGCGAGTTTGTTTCCTGCAATGAAGATTTTACTACAGATATTTGCGACTCTATCTGTATCAACGGCAACAGCGGAAAGGAGCTTTTCGACCATAAAGCGCCTGAAAACCCACTTAAGGTTAACCATGGCTGAAGAGCGTTTGAATGGTCAAACTTTTGATTTGAATATTGAAAATGTAATAAATAGGTTCGCCACAAGTAAACCCAGACGAATGAGCCTCAAAGACTGGTCAGGTTGAAATAATTGAGCTAAAGAAATAAATATGTTATGTTCCATGTTTGTTCATAGCCAAATTAAAAAAGAATAGTTCTGGTGTTGTTTCGTTTAATTAAATTGGTGAATCAGTATCATGACTAATTTTGGCAAACATTTTTATTTTTGCCTCGCCTCCCCCCAAAGCTAGATTCTAAACACGCCATTGTAGAAATAGGAATTAGTAGGTTTGTATTCTGAATAAACCACGATACCTTCAGCTCCAATATTTAATTTCTGCATTTTCCGAAACAAAAATGGTTGAGAAAAAATATATTTGATTCAGTTATCCATAGTCGAGTTATATTTAATTATATTATTTCTTACAAGTGTTAATGAACCAAAAACATTTTTTTACAACTACAAGCACGAGCATAGGATATGTTGCATTCATTAAGGTAATAGCAGGGGAGCCCAAGCGGGGATTTCGAGATTTACTGAAGCGCGGCAGATTAATATACAGTGTCTTTCGAAAGTATAACGGTCTCATATTTCAGAAAAGGCCCAGAGAAAATTTATGAAATATTTGACAGGGTGGTTTTTGATGATGCCAGATTCTATGGTGATATCGGCAATGTTGCCAAATCAACAGTTTTTCATATATTGAGGTTAAATCAATTTTTTCAAATGGAACACCCTATTTGTTCTCATTGCAATCAATTCATCGACGCCTCATTACTAATGTCTGCAAATATCAGATTTTAAATTGATGTACTTTGTTGAAAGAATACAGGGGTACCCTTCTCTCTAAGCGTTTCCACAAAGTGGAAAATAAAGGCAAACGTCTGTCAGAAAACAACTACTTCCCTGGCTAATACCACGACGGACATTGAACTACAACTGACAGATATTTGTGCAACGTTCTTCAAAGAAGACCCAATTGCAAGTGCTTGTCTCGTAATTAAACAGAAAATTATCCTTCATTTGGCTGGGAATGACCACCTGCAGACATGCATGTTACGAGGTTTATTGCCTCTCATCAGTGACAGGGTAGGTCGGACAACATTATAATTGTCCTGTCCCTGCCAAATGAATAATAATCAACTGTTTAACTAATATTTCCCCACGGACAACACCACGATCTACAACCAAGTTGATCGAAGCGCCATCCGCACGGAACAAGACAAAACACTCCCAAGCAGCACAGTCTCCGGGAAGAGAAATCTGTAAACATTCGAACTAGTTCGAATATATTGTGCCAGAGAGGTATTAACAATGTTGAAAGAATACAGGGGTACCCTTCTCTCTAAATAAAGGCAAACATCTGTCAGAAAACAACTACTTCCCTGGCTAATACCACGACGGACATTGAACTACAACTGACAGATATTTGTGCAACGTTCTTCAAAGAAGACCCAATTATAATGTTGTCCGACCTACTCTGTCACTGATGAGAGGCAATAAACCTCGAAACATGCATGTCTGCAGTTGGTCATTCCCAGCCAAATGAAGGATAATTTTCTGTTTAATTACGAGACAAGCACCATTGAATCGGGCATCATCAAAAACCAGCATGTTGAATTTTTCGTGACCTCTTTTGACTTTTTTTCCCAGACTTTTGAACGAAAATGCCATGTTGTCGTATTTCAAAAACCACATTAATTTAAAATCTGATATTTGAAGACAGAAGTGATGACGGGGCGCTGAATTGATTGCAATGAAAATAAATAAGGTTTTCTATTTGAAACAATTGAGTCACCCTCAATACCTGAAAAACTGTTGATTTGACAACATTGCCGACATCACCATTAAATCGGGCATCATCAAAAACCGTCTCTCATAGAATTTCACGAACTTTTCTTGAACCGTATTTAAAATATTGGAATGTTCCCAGACTTTTGAACGAAAAAGCCATGTTGTCATATTTCGAAAACTGCATTAATTTAAAATATGATATTTGGAGACATAAGTAATGAGGCGTCGGTCGCTGAATTGATTGCCATGAAAACAAATAGGGTGTTCCATTTGAAAAAATTGAGTTGACCTCAGTATCTGGAAAACTGTTGGTTTGGCAACATTGCTGAAATCTGGAATCAGCAAAAACCACGCTTTCGAAATTTTGGTAAATTTTCTGTGCCGTTTCTGAAATATGAGACCGTTCCGATACTTTGAAAAGGGGGATACCTTGTACCCGGTTAAGTACCTTTACCAAATGTGAACCTCATAAATAAGGCGTCCAGGATAAAGGATCAGATTAGTTAAAAAAATTGATCTCAGAAAATCTCGAGCGCGTCAGATTAAGGTAGGGTGAGTTAATTACATACTAAAAAGTGTATATTCTACTAATCTGACAATTTGAGAGTGACGTAAAGAAAGGGGAGGGCTAAAAAGTTGTAAGAAAACGTCATCTCGACATTCTCAAGCGTGGCTAATTTTTTTTATTTGAAGAAATAATCCAAAGATAATGAAAAATATATATAATCTGACGATTTCCATAAGCCGAAATAACAAAAATTCGTCGATAAAGTCTAATGCGTGCAGCTGCGTAATGCCTATATTTCCCTCTCCGCGTTACTATTTCTCTCTCACTCTTTTTCCATTTATTTGGCTTGGCCAAACTTCGATTTGAATATAATTTGAACTGATTCGTACCGGTAGATTTTGAGAAATCTCAAAAAAACAATTTCTTTTGTTTTCAAATGTGTTTGTTTTTGTTTAAATGGCTTTATCGATCGATTTCAAAAACTAATCACTTCTTAATACCAAAAAACCACGTCGATCGCCGCTAGTCCGGTCAGAATCGGTTGATTCGTTCGTGAGTTATCGTTGTCGAAAGAAAACCGAAAAAAGTGTTTTTTCGGAATCACTCTGAAATTTCAAACTCAAAGATGGAGCCTGAAAAACTGCGTAGAATGCCGCCAACCGCGTGGAATGCCGCCAACCGCGTGAAAATCAGTTCATTTATTCAAAAGTTATTGCGGTTTGAAAATTCAAAAAATTGTATAAACTTCTATCAGACTTTTGAGCTCGGAGAGCTCATAATGACAAATAAATCATATTTTTGAGCAAGGAGAGCTCAAAAACAAAATAAGTGAAATGTTGAGCGCTTAGGTATGGAGTTAGCGGGAAGTTGCAGAGATGGACGTTACGTAAACGAACAGCAAATGCAAACATTGTCGTGGTAACAAAGTTTATCACATTTTCAAATTTAATTTCATATTTTTTTCGTGTTTAGCCGAAGGAAACCTGCTATCCTGATAATTTTTAATGATTAGCAACATAATGAGAAGAACTGCAACAGTAATCTTCATCAGTGGCTAAGATCTGTCTCTAACGTTCCTCTTAATTTTAAATTTTTTGCTACTCCTCAGTTCTGCTACTTTTTAGTTCGTTAATTCACCATTATGAGCTGAATGAAAAACAATTCGACCACTCGCGTCATGCTTGCTATTTCTGAAGGAGACATACACAAAGGGTCGTCCAGAAATACGCGGTCTCGCATGGCACTCGAAACATGTTTACAGCAAAATGAAAACGTTGAAAAAAAAATTGTAGGGTATTTTCGTGGACGTAAATTTAAACTTCAAGAGTTCGTAGAACTGATTCAAGGGTAATGTGATGTATTCAGATACATATTTGTGCTTTTAACACTCAGACACCGATGAGTGTTTGATAAGATATAAATGGGTTATTGTCGATTACCATCTTGTCGATGTTTGACATTTCCAAAGCGTTCCATATATTTCTTGTGCTGGATATTGTTTTTTTTCATAATTTTCGAGATAACAGGTAGAAACTTAATAAGTTTGTATTTACCTTTAGGGACTTTTTTCGTTTTTTGAAGAGCACCAGACTTCAAGATTGGCATCTAGACAACTTACATTGCCTATCGACTCCTATAAAATTGAGAAAAAATTTCTAGTTTTCCAGTACTCGAACCTGTTAAAATGCGAGCGGGAGTTTTACAGGCCGACATCTAACCGCCTCGCTTCCGAGTACATTTCTAACAACGTTCGCAACATTCCTTGAGCACTAACAAATGTTGCCTGATAGTATGAATACAGCCAGAGCTGCCCAGAGCCGAGCAGGGCCCCGAGTATAGTCAACCGGGCCCCTTACCTACCCCAATTAAACGGTAAATCTTATAATCTAGTGTACGGAATGTGACAACCATACTTTTTAAGGAAGGGTGTTAAAAACCGTTTCTGCAATTAAACATTTTATTTCATAAAGTCATAGGTATATACTATTATCCTCAACCGAGTGGCACCGGGCCTCTTCGGGACTCGGGTCCCGAGGAATCTGCCCCCCCGCTCTCTGGTCGGCCTTGAACTGAGACCCAGAGTTATTCAGAATGGTGAAGGCGAAATGAGGGTATTGAGATAAAAGCAAATAAGGAATATGGAAACATGGAGCTATAGACGTAGGAAAATCAAAGTGTTCTCTGATGTGTGTGACAAAATACGATATAAAACCAGTCATCGAGGTTACCAACACCAAACCCACAAGATCAGGCAATAATCAAAACGAAAAAAAGAAAACCCTGAAAATATTGTGATTGTTCCTGAAGTCACTCCAAAGTTAAAATTAAGTCACTGCTCAATTAATTCCTGAAATAACTTTATAGTTCATTCCTGACGTTTATCAAGACCCATGGGTGGAAGGTGGAAGGAATACCATCCCCGATAAGAATCTAGCCATTCCTGATGATCCCGGCATTGATCAAACATTGTACCAGATGTTATCTATGGGACCAGGTTTGGTAGAACCGTGAAGCCCCTAGAAAGACTTGATTTTTGAATTTTCATGAATACTTTTTCATGATATAGAGAATTTCACTTAATAATGCGCATATTACATTATGACACATTCATTAGTAAATACCACGTTACAGCCTCAGACATATGATTGTCAGTAGAGGTGAGGTTTGGGGGTTGTTTGCTCAATTCGTTATTTCCCGAGCATTTAACGAATTTTGTTCGTATTTTGACGTTGAGAGTCTTTTTCAAGAATTCAATTGTCTTCTTTCTAGATTCACATATTCTGAGCTGGATTCAGGACCCGGATTTTTACGCTAACTATGCTATGCTGCCTGATTGATGTCGACAGATGTAGATCAGTTCAAACTAAAGTTTATCAAGTGATGTTCTTGTCGTGTTTGCATCCCCAGTATGATGAGAAATTGTTTCTGCACATCGTGTTAGATCTCCATTATCGAAACGTACTTCGTGCTAGACAAAGGCTGAGGAAAACACGAGAAGACTATCCCAATCGGCTGACATTTGTTCTAACCGTCATCCTGCTGCACCCCTACGAGCCACAATCTGAAGTATTCAGGAAACTTGTGCGAGCTGGGAATGACGAGGGTCTTACTTTTTAAGAATGAGGGTATGATCGGAGTATAAGGATCCGGATTGGGGAAAAAAGTTTATGTATAGTGGAGCGAAGGTCTCAGTTTGACGATTTGCTTTATCTGTTTTGTTGGTAAAATTGAGCCAGGCTAGATGAAGTTCAGTTTGAGTGATAGAAACTCGAAGTCGCTTAAGGATGGATAATTAGGTGACAGGCAAAGACAGCTGAAAAATATCGTCTGTTTGGTGTTGGTCACTTTCATTCTCTTCACGTTGATATCAAAGGTTTTTCTCAAAGTGAGGCCAGATGGATCCGGAATCGAGAATGTGAGCATGTGAGCATTGTTTGTGGAGTAGTTACCTTGAATTTCTGTGAGGGCCAAAGTATCTAGTTTTCCGCCTGTAGCTAATGGTTGGTGGACGTCATTGATATTTTTGTTGAGTCCGCAGATGTTGCATCTTGCTCGGACATCTGCATATATTTCTACGAGCAATTATTTTCCTGAAATTGGTTTTCCACATATAGTATTTGAACAAATTATGCTGTTACCTAACTTTTGTGTAACGCAATTCAATTCTAATTTCAGTTTTTGTTATTTCAGCACATGGTCCAAACGGGTATGACTGCCCCCTTCGGTGCAGCAGCCCCCCAGGCACCAACTTACACTACCCAAAACGGGGAACTCAAGACTGGGGCGGAAGATAAGCCGGCACTACCGCTCCTGCCGCCTCCGTCGGTCGCCCCAACGCCAGGTGCTGGACCTCCCTACAGCCCGCCGCCGCCGCAGCCTCCCTCATCTGCGGAGCCGCCAGTGAGTATAGCCTGCAGCCCAGCGGCGCTTGCGGCTCAGACGCAACAAACCTACAAATGTGATCAAATGCCTGCGGTGAGTAAACTTGGATAAAAAAGTTTATAACCCTAGTCGTACGAATTTGATTGAACACATTTGTATTATTCATATTTTTTATAATATACCGTAATATTTAGAGAACACCAAAAAAACAGAAATTAAAAAAGAAGTAATTCATAAAATTTTAGGTGATATTACGGTTTGCATAGCATAAAAGTTGATATTTAGAATTGTTCGTAATTAGGCTTTAACTCATAGAAACTGTGAACCATTCAGAGCGTCAAGTGAACTACATTTATATGATGTTCACTGTACATGTATATTCGCTGTAAAAATTAATGTTTAAAAAATGGTCTGTCCGGTGATGGCATGCGTGTTTCCATCATCATACTTATACTAAACATCCTCTTGGCACACTTTCATGGCAGCTGCCGGTTTGTCAAGAACCGGTAAAGTCACCATTTCCAAAATTGACTAGTTTGTTTGGACAATTCGCAAATTAAGCAATCAGTAAGGGAGTCTTTTTAAACAAATGTGAAAGTATCGGTATATAAGTAACTTATTCAATGCCACGGATAGGTAATTCAGTCAACAAAGCAAATTACTTAATGGATTTTCGCTTGGGATTTCTCATAAGGCAAGAACTGGGCAATCGTTAATTGATACATGTTCTTTTCATCGTGAGATCATCTGTGTAGAGTTTTATAGGGATATTTTTATTTGAAAACCCCAAAAAAATAAAATCTGTATACTTCATCTTTTTGGTTTTGTTTAATATTCATTTGTCTCATTATTCTTTAGGAAGCAGAAAATGGTCAAACAATTCCCCCAGCTGGTTCAGAGCCCTCGGATGGAACGAACCAAACGACAATACAGACAGCTACAGACCTTTCAAAACACCAACCTAAAAGGTTACATGTTTCCAACATTCCATTCAGGTTTAGGGACCCAGATCTTAGAGCAATGTTTGGGGTAAGAGAGCAAATTACAAACTATATCTATCAAGTTTTAAAATTAATTCATTTGTTTTTAGCAATTCGGTCCAATTTTAGATGTAGAAATAATTTTTAATGAGAGGGGATCCAAGGTATGTAACCATTTATGTTTATCTACGTAACAATGATTTGAGAAATTTCATTGATATGAGCCAGCTATGTTGCTATTAAAGACCTCATAATGAAAGCACCATTTTTTCAATTCTTCACACAAATTACATAAGATACATGTAGGGTTTAGATTCACCGCGGCCCGATACAGTTAGTAGTAGTTATCGTGGGAAGACCGCAGCCAGGCAAGTAGACCTTTATGAACCCTTTTTTCCATTCCACATAACTTCAATATTTCTGCTGGTCTTCCTTTTCTAACATTCCTGAACTTTAGATGAAGGTCTGTATCGTCCCAATACAAGTAACAGTTAACCGAAAATCATTCAGTTAGTTGAGTTAAGAGTGAACAAGGAGTTTGAACTCCAGCAACTTCGGTGTTACTTTTGTTTGAGGAAACTAAATATTATACCAATTTTATGTTAAGAGAAAGCTTGAAACGATTCTTATTAGCATTCCTGAAATCAGAAATCTCAAATGAGCAGTGTGAAAATATAGACGAAATATCTATTTCTGTGAGTTTTCATGATTTTCTTTCACCCACTCGATATCGATATTAAACTTCAACAATATGCCAAATATTCGCCACACGAACCTAAGAGCCAGAGCTCTACCAATCAAGAAAACTACTAAAATTCAGCCCGTTTTATGGTGCCCTCTGGTGAAGCACCTCGTCTTTCATTTCTGCTTCATTTCAATCAATTATATATTGCTTATTGTTACCGCCCACCGCTCATTTATTTTATTTTTTTATTTAAAGTTTTAACAGTTTCAAACGCCTTGTCCACTTTTGAGATGAAAAAAAAATTGTTAAACTTTCAGTATTCTTCAATATTTTCTATGGAATTGTATATTTAAAAATAAAGTTGTTATCGCAAACCAGCTGTGTCCTTATGCCCAACCCTCTGACGTCTTTCAGGGACTTCTGCAAGCTAGGGATCATGAGGGTCTTTCCTTTTATTGTTCAATCCCAAGAACGTTAAAGGCTTTTTAAACTTTGTATATTTCTCAACATTTATTGGTGTTTTGATTGATTTGGCAAATTTACTTAATTGGGAGTAGGAAATCTGTTTGATCAGATAGAATCATATTAGCAAGTATTTTCCGCTGATATTAAAACATGGTGTAATATTGAAGAAAATTGGCAATGAAAAAATGTACATTGACGCAGATGAAGAAGAATCAATGAAATATATCCGTTTTTCACCAAAACCATTTTTCTTGGACCCTACTTTTGAAACTAATTTCCAATTTTTTTAAATTTTGATTCTTCACATACGATTGACAATTTTATTATCTGGTAGCTAACATTATTTTCATACTATATTATTTGGTTTGACATTTTTCAAGGGTTGTACACTTTAAAGCCTGTAGACTGAGCATATGGGATAATTAAACAATCAGCTCATATATTAATATTTAGAGGCGTTTTTGAGTTCCTTTGTATTGCAGTAAGGACGCTTGTGGAACATTTTAAACTATTATTTACATGAACATTTTCGTTAGTACTCATTAAGAAACAAAATTTAACAAATTTGGCCAATACGAGAGACATGTATTAAATTACTATAGAATATTACAGTTACAGTTCACTCTTCCTGCAGAAGATAGTCATTTGGTCACTGAAACACGTGTTGAGGTGTTTAAAATATTGATTTGGTGTTGAGAATGTTGGGATAAAATTTCAGTCTATTAATTACTACACCAAAGGTTCCTACCAGTGCAGTGCAAGTATAGAACATTACAATTCAAATCTCGACTTGGTACTGAGCTGAATGAAAGAAGAATATGGTTGCAGCAATTCCTGTAGTTAAGGAGAGAAAATAGATGATGAGCACATAAGAAGTTGATAATTACTAAGTAATGTCAAATGGCAATAACTTGGATGTTATAAAAATTTTACCACGTGATTTTTATTTTGAGATTTATCAATTCAGAAACATATTTTTGGGTTGATGTCTGTTATTTATATTAATTGCACAAACTCTCCAGTTTTAAGTCGTTAATTGAATTCATGAAATGAAAATAGATTAAAGATAATATAGCCTTTTGCTTATTTCCTATACAATAGAATGGTCAGCAAACGTCGAACAGAATATAATTCAACAATTTTATTTAAAAGTCATATATTGAAGGTTTTTCCTGAAGAATTAATGACATTATATATTTGAAAGTTGTTACTTTGAAATACAACCAAAAATGAATTAAAAGAAGTACTAAGCATTACAGTAATCGGAAAAATTCTGAAAATATCCTAAAAATAATAAGTTGAGCTTAGTGTATGAATATGGAATCCTAAAATAATGCAATGGGGCATATTATTAAGATACAGTGAAGTTTTTTAAAGAATTTTTGATGTTTGGTGTGTCGGCACAAAACCTACAACCTGCGTAAATATTGGAACCTTTGGTGTGAGAATAAAATTCAAAATTATGAAAATCCTAACCGAACAGTACAAACAAAGTTGGGGTTAGCAGTATTCATACTAAAACATTAAGTATCTGTACGAAACGTGTGAAGAGTAAAACTGTAGTTATGGTTATATTTTTGAATTGGCAGATCTGTGATATTGATGTTAGCATGTAACAAGATGAAGATTTATGAAGAGTAAATAATGATGAGTAATAATGAAAGATTTGTCAAAAATGCTGAATGCTCGACTGGATCCCCAGTATGCATGTACATGGTATCTTCAATTCAGGAACGTTTTTATTGCGGTATAGGCCCTTTTGTTATCAGGTTTTTCATTATGTCTATTTTGCTCATTTTGTTAAATTAAACATATCGAACTGAGTGTGTTTGTTTTCTTACTTATTTTTTGGGTTTGAATGAAAATAATAGTTAATATCTTATTTCTGATCATTAGAATAACTTTTTTCCATACCTTAATTAAGTTTATAAATATATATGTGTTCAATCAACTATTTCCTGCTGTACTGTCACTTTCATTTCTTGGTCGTATAACTTCTGGCTTGCATGATAGGAAACGTTGGTTATCTTGACTATACCTAAATAGAATGCTCTCATTGTACTTAATATTTCTTGAATAATCAGTTTTTCGTTAGTTCGTATAATTTTATTCACTTTTACTGCATTGAGTTTGATTTTATTGATTTATTACAACATAGTTTACTCAGTGAGCTTTCCATCACTCTTCTATAGGCTTTATAGTGAATAACACCCATTGTAACATAATATTTCATGTAGTTTGATAGCAGCAAAGCTGATTAGGCTCTATTTCACCTTTTTATATGAAATTCACATGCAATGTATTTAAGACGTACATATGACGTACGTTTATACGTATACATTTATTAAATTTGTGCAATTTGATGACATTTTTTACTTGAAAAAACATTTATGACATATGATGGCGTAGTGAGAATTTTGGTTTATTTTCTACTTTTCCCATTTTATTTTCCCATATACAATGATTGTGCTGTAGAAGCTATTTCTCAGTTCGTCTGGTTTTTATTGATATGTTATGTCTGAACTTCATATCCATCTTGCCATATGATGGTAGCAATTGTTACTTTGCTTTTTGCGAAATTGTATAATACTTTGTAGATTTCAACTGTCTTGTTTTTTTTTTAACTGATGTCTTACAACTTCCTAAAATACGAATGAGCTACATACAAAAATGAAAAGCAATGTCGATTATTTTGGATTTATTTCTAATAATATCGTCAGACTCCGTGAAATAAATAGTAATCGTAATTTTAACAGAGATATATCACACATGATTGGAAGTGCACAATACTTTGTCGATATCTGAACACTTATCGGTATTATACAAACATCGCAAAACCAGACAAAAATTAATAATTTTACTTTCATATTCTATATTTATTCTGTAGAGTTGCACATTGACTTAGCACTAATAGGTAATTGTTCTTGTTTTTTTCTTGATCACCATATCCAAGACTCACAGATATTCTGACCAGTGATTATTTTTCTTTTTCAATTCCCCAATAATTAATCAATTACTTTTCAAATAATCTTGGTTTTAATTGTCAATAAATAACATTCAAAATAATAATCACTTAGTTATGTAACGAAATTGTGTTTCAGTCATTTCAAAAATAGAACAAAGCTCATTTAGTGTTTGGTTAATAGAAAACAGCTCAAAATTCTTCTAATTCTTCAGTGTTCCCAATTTATTTCAGTAATGATTGGTGTTTTTTGTTGGTTTTTAACGGTGGCTTTTGGGGTGTGTGCTCTAGTTTTTATTCATTTTAGACAGCTTTTAACTTTACACCTGGTGATCTTGACATATCTGACAATGTTTGGCTTTGCAAGTGCATTTTTCATAAAGTGTCAGTTTTGATCACTTTGTGTTTTGAATGACTTGCGAAATAATAGATTTCACACAACGACTAAATGTTTGTAACTGCCTTATCAGAAAATGAAGAAAATATGTGCATGTGATTTCACACTTCACTTTTCCAGAGTTCCCTGTTTACTGCTTTCCATGATTTTGGAATCTTCAGCTTGGAGTTGTTTATTGCTTTGTAAATGTAAGCAAATTCTCAAATGTTTCAGGTGTTTATTAGTGTTATGAAAACACAATATATCTGTCTGTTAAATCTATAGTTTAGCTGTACTGTATTTTGATTTTCTGTTACTGGCAAATCTTAGCTTATATTTGAAAATGTAGAATAAGCATCATAGTCGGAATCACACATAATTTTTCTTTATTTTTGATAATGCACAATATCAGGCTGTAGTATGTTCTTAACCCGCATTTAATCAACAATCCTCACATTTTAACTTTTAACATATTCCATCAGTAAAGTTTTATATAGTCGAGTGTGTTTTATTTTCTGAAGATTATTTCATTTAGAGTAAAAGCGGATATTTTAGTAGATACTTTAAATCAATCATTTAAAAAAATTTTTATATTCAAATGAGTTTCTTATATGCATATGAAATGTCAATTACAACAGCCATGTTCATGGGCGACAGGCGAGTGTTATTTTTTTGGCATTAATGAACTCGTCACTCTAATGAATTCAACTATGGAGATTCAACTTAGAATGAAAATAGTACCTTGAATTTATTTGCCATTGAAATAAACATTATTATTGAATTTTGTTGCTAGTATAAAAGAAATTGCAGAATAGAAACATTAGAACAGGAGGAAACTAAAATTTATCGGAAACGAAACGAAAATATCATTAAATTGATATATCTTCAATTCTACAGTAGATTTCTACTTGAAATTCCTTGAAATTTCCTGAAATATGGATATATCTCAATTTTATCAATGTTGATAGTTCTAGGTATCAATAAATTCGATTTGGTATTACCTCACAAGACAAATACACTCATTCAATCACAAAAATTCTAAAAATATTGTTAATTTTGATGATCAACTAGATGAATTTTAGTGTTCTAAAAAAAAATTATTCAAAATAATTTTTCATTTCAGAAAAATTATGCTCATGACTTTATTCCTAAAATATCTCGAAATGAAGTTGAAACGTTATCCTTATGTGATATTTTCAGTTTGTTTGAACTCACATGGAAAGGGTATAAACGAAACAAAAGTACCCGAAAATGATTGCATACTTTAATTTTTTATTTGCGTCAGCTGTGTTTTAAAAATTTGAATAATTGGTCGTATCCATCAATGTGCTTATTGGTTTATTCTAATTCAATTGAAATTCTTTCAAGTAGTTACCTTAGTTTCTCAAAAAATACTTCAAACAGTGAATTTTTCAATTGGTGAGAAACATATTTTTCAACCCGAGGGTTAGCTCAATTCTATGATGTAACCTGTATTGTTGAGGTTATTGTATAAGCGTTATTATTGGGTTATTGGATAAATATGTATTAAACGGGCTCCACCTAGTTTTCTGATTTTTTTAAATTCCTGTTTAACATTCTGAACACGAATTCTGAAAGCATTACGCATCTCTCGCTATCATATCGGAGATAGGGTTTCGAAAAGTCCGGAAGGCCCGTACTTTGAGTGATTTCACTTACTATAACCAGATCAGGATTCTTCTTACCAAAGAACCATATGCACACCATCATTTACTCGTTTGCTGAATCTACTATAGTGTCATTTCCTTGCAGTAATTTATTTAATTGTCCGAAGGTGGGAGGGGCCAGTTTATGATTCCTGATCCCTTTGCTTTATAATATTCAAGCCAAAGCCACTCATCTGTGGAAAATTTTCATTTTATTTTTATTTTTCAATTCAACATGAATTTCCACAAAATAAATAAATAAAAAATTGTTCTCTGAAAAATAAAAAGTACCTTCCTCTCGAGATTAATTGCAATGAAGTTATTGTTTTGATATCTGAAAAAAATCAAAAAACAAAAATATGAATTGATTAGTGTTATAAGAAATAACCAAATTCTTCATTGCTCTATTGCTTTTCAATGTTCTTGCTATCAAAGAATGCCATCTCTGTTGTGACATGTTCTATGCCTTATTCTGCCTTTAGAATAAATAGATATTATTAATATTGTTGTTAACTGATTAAAAAGCAGATTATATGCCAAATATGAATTATTATTGCTCACAATATCGTATCCTAGGGACGTTTATATAATTGAAATAATTCCTTTTGTTTCTTGTGCAAATATATAGGGGTGGTCAAAGTGAGAATGTCAAGTTGAAACTCTTATAAGATTCATATAATTTTGTTTGTTCGTTTTAACAGTGATATCTAGAATTATTCGATGAAGCATTCCAGAAATAAATACACTTCAAACAAAAAAATAAAATTTGTGGTTGCAATTTTCTTACCCAAGTTTTTTTGAGAACTATTTTTGAATACTTGGAGTTGGAAAATTTTTGGTTTTCATCAATACAAGCTCAGTTGATTGACTGAGGTTTGTTGTTGGTCAAAACAACTACATTACCAATGGAACAATTTACTAAACTTTCCGTTTGTTACAATAGACATCAACTGACATACCAAACTGATAGACAGTGATCACAGTGAATGATTCAGCAGCCTTTTCAGGATACTATAAAAAGGATATCTGCTTCTTTGAGTTTATTTGTTTCAAATAGTTCAAATTTGAACCAGGGATTTGTCAAATAATTTGAAACCAGTTGTACACATCCCCAAACCAAACGTTAAAAACCAAATATAATCCAAATCGATTTATCAGGTGATGCCTGGTGTAAATAAAAAAAAAGATAGTTTTATGATAATTACGACTCAGCTGGGTTTGCTTTGTGTCAGTTTCCCATCAAAGTTTAGCCATTGTCACCAGAACTCTAGAACGTGCATTTTCGAGGTTCAAAATTTTCCACATTTATACCTAGCAATGCCTTATGAAATCGATATTCGGGCAATAGATGGATATGATAGAAGGCGGCGTGTGGTAGTGTAAATAGTTAGGCGCACTCGACGAATGCCGCCATATTGTGCCACTACTTTTTGAGAGGCTTAACAGTGTAACGTAGCCTAACCCAAGACTAGTTGATCGTGTGGAATGAGGCTTCTAGACAATAAAACCCTTATGACGTCCTAATAGCACATTGTGGTCCAGTGGATTTCTATAAGGTGTCCTAGGAAGAAGCTAAATCGTAATTGGATGAACACTGAACAGAAGGAACTACCACTGGACCTACTGTGCTAACACTGCTTGATTTGTGAAATAGGTTAAATGTTACGCAAAGTTTTTTTTCTTTTTAATAATCAACATTCCTGGTAGGGATACTAATTGGTTTTCAATTTTCAACTTCTTTCAGGTTTTCAATATTTTTTACCAAGTGTTGACCAAAATTTCGACGTGAATTTTTAAGAAATGTATGTGTATATTGTACATTTAGATGTAGTGGTTTCTGCATATACTAATATGATTTCCAGTAGCCAATGGTATTCTCCAAGTAATAATCAAATTCAATGGATAATTTTCATCATTCATAAGTGGAACTACCAGTTTTTTGTTCCAGTTGCATTCCAAATATTAGTTGGTTGGGTACTTTGCTTTTCGCTAGGTAGTGTGATTTTCGAAAATATTCGAATTTATAATAATGACACTGTAGGTATTCATTTCCCATCAAATAAATGAACACATGTGAGTAATACATGGGGAAAGCAGACAAATTTTTAAATGAATATACTGCATAAAAAACTGGATTTTATCTGAAGATAAATATTTATCACCTATAACACGAAAGAAGTTACAAGATTATGGTTTTCAATTATTTGATTTGATGTCTATATATCTAAACACTAATATGCCCAAAAATTCGTCGAATTAGAGATATTGCAGGGAAGTTGGTATTGTTCTTTTATGTCAATGTTATGATTTATCCAACAGAAATAAACTTTTGAACAGGTAACTTTTATTATATGTCCATAGTTGAGTTAGCCAGCTATATTTGACATTATCGTTTACAATGGATATTTCTTGAGCCATTGATGTCCACCATTTGACTCTCACCATCAGGGTATCTGACCATAAGTCCATACTGGCCTCGGTGTGCTATTAGAGACAAATATCAGTGGCATGTGTCTTTATGATCAAATGTCTAACGTCATCATGTCATTGCACGAGTTTGAGAAGCTGTTTATAATGCATGTCTTGTCTGTCTTTGCATGCAGGGTTTCGGTTTTGTAACATTCGCAAATAGTGCTGATGCGGAGCGCGCACGAGACCGACTACATGGCACCGTGGTTGAGGGAAGAAAAATAGAGGTGTGCATGATTATTATTCATTTTTTTCTGTTCGCTTATATTATGAGTAAGTCAAGTAATTATAAAATTATGAGTTCGCCGGACAGGAGTTCAGTTCATAATACAAATTATTCATTTCATGAAAACTATTTCAGAATTGGAGATTGTGGGAATTGTCTTTTGAGTCTGACAATCTGCAAATCCAATAATCAGCTATATGATATGGAACTGAAAATTTTGAGTTTTTCAAGAACTTTGATCAAATGAATAATGGTTTTATAGGTTGTTAACTGAATTTGGGTCAAATAATGAAAAACGATTCGCAAGGAAAGAGAAGTAGTTCATTGGATTGTGCCCTACGTGTGTAGCTGTCAGGCTCAAGAATAATTCCTTCTTTATTTATATAAAACTGAATGGCACTGAACTGATAATTAGTAAAATTTATATCTATCAACTTTCTCCTAAGTGTAGGGTACTCATAATTATAGTGAACAGATTATAGCTATCTACGTGTAGCACTGGCCTGTCCCGTCCCTCCCCGGTAAAAAAAGGTCAAAACTTCGTGTGACTGGCTTGCTGGCTTTAGTGACTAACCGGTAGCACACCACTCCCTCGCTTCACACGTGTTGTTTTGACGTTCTTTTGCCGCACACACTATAAAACTTTTACGTTGTTCAACAACTTCGCCAGAACTAAAAAAATTGGGTAGTAGTTGTTTTGAGTTTGAGGAATTGCCGACTTGATTCAACATATTTTGGCAGATGGTAAAGGGGAAACAATATTATCGTTTCTTTTTTCCCATAACAGAACCCAGAACTGATATAAAATTTCACTTTTTGGGGGTATTAATGGATCATTAGAAAATAACTTTGCTAAAATGAATGACACATTCATTAGCAGTATATTATTTTATTTTTCACTTTCAATTGTTTCAAACAGGTAGAACTGTTAACTCTTGTGGTGCTATAACTCTGATAACTAGAAAATGAGAGTAAAACTATTCATAATTTCGCTAAACATTCTAAGGAAAAATAGGAAGAAGTTGATTTTTGCTGTAATGATAAACTATAATTGAGTTATAGTATCTTTTAGTCATTTCAAACATGATTTCTCTAATCTGAAAAAAACTTGCCAATGATTAGAATCGCATATACGCAGTTATAATAATCTTGTCTTGATGAATTTGAGTTAATTCTTCCACAAATGATAATATCAGCTGGGCTTCTGCAATCTGAAAAACATGAAATAGAAAAAGTACATAACGTTTTTAGTGAAGGTAGCTTGGAACTGTGTGTTAACCGTCAAAAATACCATCCGTTTCAGAAGAGTACCTACGTTACTTGTTCTTCAATTATCCAATAAATGTTAGTTACAGCATATTTAGAAAACTAATATCAGTATTTTTGGAATATGGACCATCGCTTCTGTTCACTTCAGTAGTTTTAATTTTCTCAATGTTGACAGCATTTTCATGTGACATTGAGCACTAAACAAGCTATTGGCATGGTAGATGTATGTTTGAGTTATACTGAACCTCATTCCTTAAATCGTTTAGCTTTTCATGCATTTTTATTAGGTTGTTTTTGAGAATACACCCCTAGAAACTGAACTGAAAGATACATATAGTCCAGCCAAAAATTAATTAATTAAGTTGGCAATCCTTGACTCAATTCGACACATTCTCATTCAAAATTCCTAATCAGTTCACAATCTGATGGTTTACAAGTAATGTTTGGCAGAAGAAGAAAGAAATAATCAACTTCCTAATTGACAAATACCACGTAAATTTATAATGTGCTTTCATTCATTGCATTTGGATCAGTCATATAGATGGAATGATCCATTTATAAGGGATTCACACCCAATAACTCATTTATTATATTATGAGCTCAGATATTTATATAAAAGACTTTTCTGTAAACCATCAGAATAATCTTCTAATTGAGACGCTTGTCAAACTTTTTGTCAACAAATCCACAAAAAATATGTCAAAATGCCCGGTAATCTTTCCAATGTGTGTACGTTGTCTCTAGACCGTTTCGGGGCCAAAACTCTAAAAGTTGGCTTGCAATGATGCCACGATAGTTCAGAATCCCTCTCCCGCTCCCCGCTACTCGGCCCGCCGAGGAGGTAAGTGGGTAAGGCCAGGGAGGCGGCGTCACCGTCCTCGGGAACCGGCCGGGGGACAGTGGCGCCGCCCCACGCCACTGACTAAGAGTTAGGTTAAGTGGCCCCTTAAGATAGTTTAAGAATTTTTATGTCAGAGGAAAGCTGAATCAGCCGAAAGGAACTTTTGTGCTGATTCAGGTTTATCTATAAAGACACATTGTTTTGGTTGTGTTTTTTATCCAGTGGCAGAATTGGCATCGCATAAAAAAACTCAACTTCTCCATTGATCGTTTCCACGCTCACTACTATATTAAAAAATATTGTATTTATCGTAAGGTTGTTAGTGCGTAAATGCCGACCCACCACACCTACAATTAATTTTTTTTTTCAACTCCAGTTTCTTCGTGAAGTTTATTATGATTACGATAGAGACTTGTATAGTATTTTCATCTTCCATGCATAGCCAACATTAATCATCTTGTGCCAATGTGATTATGTGCATGCTTTGTCTAATCCTGCAATGTCAAATGAATTTACTCTAAGATTCATAATTCTTTTCCAGTAGCTTAGCCATTATTTTTCTGCTCATGTTTAATTATGCATAGTTTGGCCTACAGGTATAATAAAGGTTCAATAATTTAATATTTTCCTGAAATAATTTTCTTGTGAATTCAGGAACACAATTCGTTTAAAGAGAGTAAATAGTTAATTGATGAAAAAAATAATAGATAATATTATTATTCTATAAGAGATATAGTGGAAGGTGGAAATGTTCAATGACATCTGTTTATAGTTGTTTCACATGTTGCTTTTATATAAGACATTTGTTTTGTTCCTTTGCATAGCATACCTAATTGAAAATAGCAAGAAATTTAAAAAATAGTCTATACAGTAAAATTCTGGTAATTGAATCAAATCTTGCATCCGATACTGAATAATATAATATTAATAAATCTATAAAGAAATATACATTAATTATGATATATACCGGGTAGCCAGGAGAACCGGACCGCCTTTGTAACTTTTGAGTCGTTTGAGATAGAATCATTTGAAGAATTTTAAGAATTCATATACCATTTTATTTCGCATTAACTGGTATGGATTTTCTTCTGTGAGTTATTTCCGGTTTCATTGATAACGTCATCAACGTTTTATTTTCAAAAGTAAATTTTTTTGTTAAAAAAATTTGAAGGTAGTTGAAAATAATTTATTTGTTTTTTCCTTCACATATTTTATTTAATTATATTTTAATGTCATATTTCATATTAGTTAATGAATCGCGTTCAAAAGCTCTGATGAAGGTCTGTGAATTGAAGGTTTCTAATTGATAGTAATTGACAATTATTACGTCTGTTGAGCATTTAAACTGTGAAACAACTACCCAACATAATGAAAATTGCATAGCATTCTGAAAAATCGATGAAAAATATTGAAATATTTGAATTAAACTAAATCTTAACTTACGAATATACCGTTACATATATATGTATATATAACTCCACTGTATTCATCACTTTAAAAGTGTATTTACTACTATCCAATATAATTTGAAATTTTGAAATCATCAAACGAAGAATTGCTATGAAATTCTCAGTTTTGTTGCTCTGAAAAAAAAAAAAAGAAATATTATCAGTAATTTAATTTCCCATTCTGAATTTAAAATATTTTTCTTGTAACATTTTTTAATTGAATAATATTCCAAATAAAAAATTTCTGGACTACAAAACAGTTATTGAAATCTGTTGCCTATATTTACCACTCATTTAAATACTTTTCAGATTGCAAGTGTAGATTGTAAATTTTGCATGTATTAAATTTTGGATATGAACATTATATTGCATATAAAAATCTTCGTTATATTTTATTTACATTGTAACACAATCAAACAATAAAAAAATGTTACGGAATTCAAATGACATAACCATCTAAGAAATGTGAACAAAATTCATAATGAACTATTTTTATTTTTTAGTTTTACACATATAATTATTATCCACGAAAATTTAATAAAGCTCAGCTTTCTCTTGAATATTTTTCAAACTAACTAGTTTTTCCAGGCAAAGTGGAATAGAGCCAAATACATTTCTTATTGTTATGTGGCAAAAGTCTAGAATCCTTTTCATTCGGTTTTATTTTTCATCGTTTATTCACACATTATGAATTTTGTTTATTATTAAATATTTCCCTAATCAGTATTGTAGGAATTAGGAACAAAAGCAATTCCCCGTCATTATCTGATGAAAGCATTAGTGACTGAACATCTGATAAATAATTTACAACTGATGGTTTCATCAGATATCAGGAGAATGGTTTTGTTTAATTTGTTGTTTTTTAAATATAGGTGAATAATGCAACTGCAAGAGTACAAACCAAAAAACCACCAACTTTACCTACAGGTTAGTAGATGCTTATAAAATTACAACTGTATGGGGTAATAATGAAATCTGATTTTTCTTCCTCTCCCTCTTTCTGTCGTTCCTTCTATTGTGAATATAATTAATGATTTTTTTTTATTGGGTGTAGGATAGTGAACAATTTAGTCTTAGTAGTAACTTTTCATGTTCCAATAATTCTCATTTCTGCAATTATTAATGAGATATAACATAAAATCGAGTAGTCAACCCTGATCTCAGTGATGCGATTTTAATGAAGTTATATACACAGAGTGTTTGGATGATACAGGTACTAACATTGGGCCATATGCATAATCCTGGAGCAAATGCTTTTACTCCGATGTCTTGAAAGATACCTATTCACTTCGTTATTCGTTATTCTTCTCGGAACGAAGTACCTCTCTTCTATGATTTGAGACAAGAGTTATTTGGGTCACCTGCAAATATTATCAGTGTGAGTCATTTTCATTAATTCTTGGTGTATTATGAAAAAAAAGCTGAAACTACTCATAGAAGCCTTGAAATATGATCACACAAAAATATCTAATAGATCGAGTCGTGAAATGGCAAATTTCTAATAAAAAAATATGAAGAAGTATGAAGATCATTATTGATGGCAAAGCTGTTGAACTTACTGCCTCAGGAGATTTTTCTGAGGCATACAACCCGAAGAAATTCCTACTGTGCTTCTGCACTAATTTTGCTTCAGTTTTAAAAATTGTAAATTTTTGGTATTTTATCTATTGTACATATGGATCAAAAAGCGGACCGTGGAAGCCCACTTTACTGAACCATTTGTGATCAATCCGTTTTTATCGAATTCATCGCTATGAAAGCCTGCAGGATATACATTTCATGTCCGAAATTCAAGGACAAATATTTTGATTATTGAAATATTCTTTTTTTAAGAAACCCAATGAGTGGATGACGAATACGCGGTAATTAATCATTGAAAATGTATACACATGGAGTTTAGTTATGCAAGTAGAAACAATATTTTGCTGCTGACCTCTTAGTACCCCAATTACATTTGAAGCATCATCATGACATTCAACAGTTGAATTAAATTGGCATCTAACTAGCACTTTATAAACAGTTTCTGAGTCTATAAATGAAGAATATAAAATATGCAAGTATTAAAGTAGTTGAAACGTTGTTGTTTAAAATTGTTATTTCTGTTAACCGGCTGCACCCTTGGGAGCAACAGTTTATTTACAGAGTACACAGAACAGCTTTTGGCGTTCTTGTTTTCAAAGAATTTCCAATCAACATTACCTCCAAAAATAGCAAAACAGTAAAACACAAACAACTTCATAAAGAGGACATCGGGCTATGGATCAAAACTGGTAAAAAAAAATGAGCATTTTGTGTATAAAGTTGCTGAGAATGCCATCTGACAGTAAGTTCGAAACTAAGGTGTTGTCATGAATAAAGCCTTGTTATTTTAGAGTACTCTAGAAGGATTATTTCATTCTTTACATTTTGTAACTGAATAATGCTAATAATATTGAAAGCATAATCTATTAGATTGATACTCAGTCTAGTTATTGGTAACCAGAAACATCGAACCGGTACCTTTATTCTTTATTCATTCTGGAACAATCGCTTCTTTACAGTTTACTTTGTGGTCAATTACTATTCTAAAATTTTTGTTTTACAATTATTTTATTTACTTTCTCATTTCTACAAGTTGATTAATAACATTATATGCTAGCCAATCATTGTTTTGTTTCGGTTAAGCATAACATTTGAATAAAATTGGAGTCATCTTTGGTTGGTCCCCGCATTGCCGGGGCTTTACTTGCAAGAAATTTCACCGAACTTCTCTCGAAAAAAAAAAGAATTGTTGTTTCCTCCATTTCATTAAGTTTTGATTTTCAAAGTGCCAGAGAAATGTAAGATCATTTTTTCAGATGTTGCAGGGCAAAATTTTGTAATGTATCTGTAGAGCTTTTTTCATGAGATCTGTACCTCCGTTTGTTGACAAAAACCTTTAACAGAAATGTTGAGTTCTTTGCGGAGATGGGAATACCAGATGATACCGTTATTCGCCATTTTCGTTAGTTTGCTATTGATTGGTAATAGCAAAATAACAGAAATGGCGAATAACGGTGACGTTATTTTTGACGGAATTGATACAGCATAGGGCTGAATATTTGGTACATTTATATCTAGATTCCCCTCAAAAGATACTCGAAAATAGGTAGGTTTCTATCTATAATATCTCTATGGGCTCTGCTTTTTCAATGTTCGGTTGAGACTGTCAGTTAGCTGGCTGACAATTAATAGTCCTCAAGCCCAGTACCGGGAGAAAATAAGTGATTAAAAAACCTTCGAGACTTCGTATATCTGCTTTCAATGTTGACTTTGACTACATACTATCGAGAATTTTTGCATATAGCGTGTGGTCCAACTTGAATTGAAGAACAGATTATCAAAGTCTCAACGGTTAGTATATAATTTATTTTTATAAGGTAATGGGCCCGAAAACTATGAGCTGTCAGCCATCTAGCTGATACCCTTAACTGGACATTGAAAAACCGGCCCTAAGTGAAAGATTAATAGAACAGTGCATTCCTCCGATCAAATAACATAACCTAAATTAGTACCTCGCTGCACACGCATTAAGATTTGTGTGTAAGGGACATCTTCCCCCCAACGGCAGTGTCGTGCGTTGTTAACAGAAATATTGAGGTTCAATAAAATAGAAATAATGGAAACCCAATATGGAATGGAAACCTGAAATTATGATTAAATAATCTCCACAGGATTTTCAGAACAGCCGATGCTCTAATTGACATGTTTTTTTCATAATTCATTCATTTTTCTCTTTTCCAATTTGGTTTCCCTTTCTCGATAGTTACGACACTGGTAGCTTCAAATGATTGTTCTGTCAAATATCAAATGCAGCGTTGTCGTACTGACAAGACTATATCGACAACGAAGAATCTCCGTTCGGCGATGAAAATACTATCGTTTTTACATGCTCCCAACAAGCTGCAATGAACGTTTCAATTGCCTTCTTATTGTTATTTATTTCATCCGAGACAGTATTTTTGGGTTTTCGATACCATGAATCTACCCGACAGATATCAAAATCTAACTGACGTGCTTATTGTACCCTTAAAAAATTGCGACATGGCAATAATGTCACGATTTGAGGGATAACATTATGAAAATATGTTACCTTCAGTTCTATTTGAGTATCACTCATCTAGGTTGTGTTACTTGATCGGAGGTGCATTCCATAGTTTATTAAAATTGTTATTTCTGTCGACCGGCTGACGAGCAATCCTCAGAAGTCTTCGAGAGACTTCGCGAGCTAGGGAAGACGTAGCTCTTACCTTTTTAAACATATGATGCCAAGCACGAGACCGGTGACCGCGCTGAGGTTCTACTAAGAAGCGATCGCTTAACCCTCGTGCCACCAGGGATGGAAGGAAACATGAAATAGATCAGTATTTCTGAGAATTATGTTTGGTACATTTGAATGTATCATCTCAAAAAGCTCAAGGCAAATAACAAGGCCATTGATTAGTTTAAATATAAATATCAGCATTCTCTTTTTTGTTCAACGAGTTCAGGTTGAGACTGTTGAAAAGGAATGTGTTGTCATGATTATCAATATATCCATTTTATATGGTCAGAAATGTATGTTGGACTCTTTCTAATGTGAGACAGGCTGATTGATTGTCATAAAAATGGTGACCAACGAATTGATCTATGTTCTAAGTTTAATTTAATTTAAATTAATTTATATACTTATGACGAACTTTACAGAAAATTGTAGTGTGCTCTCCCCACCAAAAGAAGTGGAAAACTAAGCGAAATTTTGTCAAAGAAAATTACCTTGTTTGGGTAGTGTTGTTTTTGTCTAATAGTCATTCGTGATATTCTTTGGCACTCTTAATAAACTTGCAATCAAGTTGTAATGAGCACAGAGAAAACCCATTGAAGACTAATAAGTGTGCCATTCATGTGTACTCATGACAATGCTATAATCGCAGAGAGAACTCAACGTCTGTACACCACAGACCACAAATAAGCATCTGGTTTGGCATCCATCTTCTGATGTTGCGAGTGGTGGAGGGGTCTACTTATCAGCGTATGTGACCTTCACTTATGTTCTGATAGTCATGTATAAGTATACTATCAACAAATATCAAGTTTGTAAATCAGTTCATACAAAAACACAAATCCCTGTTATTCTAGAGTTCTGAAAACAACTGATGATTTCGATTGTGATACATTCGAAATCTGCAGAAATATTCAAGGCGCTGTCGCTCTTTAACTAAACGATGCTGATAGACCGCCAGCTACAGACATTTCCGGCCATCGTATTAACGAGTATTTTGTTATTGTAAAGAAAATGAATAGCACACTAATTTACAATCGCAACCAGTGCTACTAAGCGCCATGTTAAAATAAAATCTTGAAATTTTAATTTTGAACAAATAACTAATGGCTTTCACGGCCAGAAGTATGAATAAAAATAACGGTTTCCGGACTCTGAAGCCGTGATCGATCCACCTCCGAGGAGGCGGTTTCCTTGAACAATTTGCTCACAACTGCGGTGAGCATCTTCAGCGTGGATGTTGTCTTCCCGAAGACGAAGAGCGACGTAACACTCTGTTAAGTCGCTCTGAAAATGCATTGCTCATTAAGTAATAATTTATATTTGTAACTTATGAAAACGTCTGCCATTCAAGAATTGGCTCATTTTCATTACAATTTCATCTCGAACATATCTCAATTGTTAATCGCCCTTATTAATACACTTGTTCGTTAAATAACCATTTAAAAATCCCATTTTCCATCACATTCTGACGCGTGACTTCAACACTGTCTGCCATTTTGTTTTTGTTGAATTTTTTTATAAAAAAATCTGTTGAATAAAATGATAGACATAAGTCAATTGTTCATAAATCATTAAACCTTAAATACTTCACATTTTTAACATGGCGGCTATTGGAATTAGTGCTTTACATCATCTTTTACATTATTGGCCAATTAATAGAGCATTTTTCCGTAACAAAAATACTACACCTTTTCCAGTAGTATTTCAGAAAGTGTCATTTGAATTTCAGAATAGCCACTTTTATTTCGGAAAGTATCAATTGAATTTCAGATAGCATCAGTTGAATTTCAGAAAGGTCAATTTCATTTTAGAAAGCCAATTGTATTTCAGAATAACCAAGTTGATTTCAGAAACGATAATTTGTATTTCAGAATAGTCAATTGTATTTCAGAAAGTATCATATGTATATCGGAAAATGTTATTTGTATTTCAGAGAACGTGAAAAGAATTTCAGAAAGCATGATTTGTACCTTATAAAACTTGAGTTGATAGTATCTCCAAAAATATATATTTAATTTCAAATACTCTAAGTGAAAATTATTTCAGGAAAAATAATTTGAATTAGATAAATAGTGTTAGAGATTGATGAATTCCGAAATACATATGATATTTTCTGAAATACAATTGACTGTTCTGAAATTCAATTGATGGTTTCTGAAATCAAATTGATTATTCTGAAATACAATTGATGCTTTCTGAAATCAAATTGACTTTTCTGAATTCAACTAACACTTTCTGAAATTAAATTCAATATTCTGAAAATCAATTGACGCTTTCTGAAATTCAGGTCACTATTCTGAAATACAATTGATACTTTCTGAAATGAAAGTAACTATTCTGAAATTCAATTGACGCTTTCTGAAATTAAGTTGACGATTTCTGAAATACAACTGGAAAAGGTGTAGTAGGAAACCGAATGTATCATCACATGAAAGACAATCCGTAGTTATATTCTGTTGTTTTGGATTCGCAACTGTCATTTATTAATTTGTTATTAACATTTGAAAACAAAAAATGTGTGTTTAATATTTTTTCGCTTATAAAATGAAAACTCACACAGAAATCTGATTGGTCTGAGGAGAAAAATTGTAGAGAATTGAAATACGAACAAAATGATATTCTTTACGACTCGATCGGATCATTAGTAAAGGAGAAAGAGAAGTTCGGAAAATTTTGCAATTAAAAAAAAAATCATCCTGCCATTTTTCAAATTGTAGGGTTGGTCCTTCTCATGAAAGTATTCAATCATGTGTACTTTCTGAATGCACAAACAGGCGCTGTCGGATTATTAGTTTTGGCATATTTGCAATTTTATTTTTTTATCACTAGCCCGGATTTCAATTTCCCAAACAGATTTTGAAGGTAGAAGTATAGTACCACAAAACGTATATTCTCACTTTGCGCTACAATGCTGCGAAATGGGTGAAAAATGCTTGCAAACATGACTGAAAACGGCCTAGCCCATGTAAGCGGCCGAGCTAATATAAGCGTTCGAGTAGTAGGAAAGGTTGGGAGATGAGATGAGGGAAAACGTATTATCATTAGAAGAAATCCCCTCGTCTCCCTGTCTCTCCTACTGTTCGACCGTCTACATACGCTCGATGGGCAAGCATTTTTCACCCATTTAGCGCAAAATGAGAATATACGTATTGTGGTATTATGTTTCTACCCTCAAAATCTGTTTGAGAAATCGAAGTCGTACTATCACTGGAGCATCCAGGAGTGGGATTCCGTGTACCATACAATTCTATAGTCGATCAAATAAGTGAGACGTCATTATCGTTGAATTCATTGGGGAGAAAGAGACATAACTGTCGACTATAGAATTCTATAGTATACGGAATCCCACCCCAAGTACGCTGCAAGATAGTGCAAAAAAAATTCAAATAGCAATTGTGCCAGGACTAATAATCCGACAGCGTCTGTTTTGTGCATCTATGAATTATACATGAATCACTACTTTCATAAAATTCGCAAAATTTTCTGGTTTTTTCAACTTTTTCCGTTACTATTGATACGGTGGGGGACGTAACAACTCTCATTTTGTTCGTTTTTCAATTCTCTACAATTTCTTTCATTAAAGCAACCAGATTGTTGTATGATTTTTTATTTTAAGCAAATAACTACTGAATGTTTATAATGTTAATAAATGATAGTTGCGAGTCCAAAACATAACAGAATATAACTACGGACTGACTATCTTTCATGTGATAGCTCATTAGGTTTCCTACTAGTATTCTTGTCAAGAAAAAATCCTTTTTTAGTTGGCCTATAACGTAAAAGATGATGTTTAACACTAATTTCCAATCGCCACCTGTTCTACTAAGCGCCATGTTTAAAATTGAAACTTGAAGTTTTACGATTTATGAATAATTAACTTATGTCTATCATGTAATTCAGTAAATTCTTTGATTGAAAAATCCTTTAAAAAAATTGCATTTATTTCTAGGGGATACTAAGTTATACAATTCACGTGTCAAATTGTGATAAAAAACGATATTTTTAAATAAATAAGGTATTCCAATTGGAAGTTTAATCAATTTTCCGAAGTTTATATCAGAAAATTCATCATTGCGCAGGTACAACGAAGTTATTAATAATTATTAGGATGTAATATATGGAATATAAACCTATGTCTGCCAGTTGACATTTTAGTAGAGTTCGGTAAAGTAATCTGACGATTCCACTGGAAAGCATTTTGCACGTATGTAAATGAGTGACAGTCGCGCATGAACACGTAAAGATTCTTGGTCGAGTTTGTACAACTAACTAACGTCTGCCATCAATATTCATATAGAAATTATAATGAAAATTAACAAATTCCGTAATGGCAGACGTTTTTATAAGTTACAAATATAAATTATTACTTAGAGGGCAAAACAGTTTTAAAGTGACGTAACACAGTGTTAGATACGTCGCTCTTCGAGAAGACAACATCCACGTTGAAGATGCTCACTGCAGTTGTGAGCGAAACGTCCAAGATAACCGCCTCCAAGGAGGTGAAGCGACCACGGCCTCAGAGTCCGGAAACCGTTCTTCTTATTGATACTTCCGGCCGTGAATGCCTTCATTCTAAACATTAGTTAATTGCTCAAAAATCGTCAATTTTTAACAATTTTCATTTCAACTGATAAGCACGGCTAGCGATTGGAAATTAGTGCTATTCATCATCTTTTACAATAAGAAAATACATGAAAATATCAGACAAAGTCTGATGGCTTCAGGAGAAAAGAAAGAAAATTCTTGTTTATACGACGGACGGACATGTCGGTAGCTGATAGACCGGCTATCAGCATCGTTTAATTAAAGAGCGCAGCGCCTTGAATATTTCTGCGAATATTTTGAATGTAGCACAATCGAAATCATTAGCTGTTTTCAGAACTCTGGAAAAGTAGGGTTTTGAGTTTTTCTATGAACTGATTTACAAACTTGACAGTTTATTGATAGTATACTCAAAGTATATTCATACATGACTTCAGGCCCCTCTTCCCCACTGAGCCCCCTAGTCCCGATAGCTACTCTACTCTCGCCTGAAAATCAGGCAACAATAACACTGGACGTTGCAACTAATTTATTCACTGCACTCGATGATTATATTATTAGCCTCAGGGATAAATTTGATTACTTTGAATCGTCCGCCAAAGAGAAAAACCCGGAATCTGACTATAAGGACCTATCTCAAAGAACCAGACTTAGAAGCTCACGCCTGTCTTTTTCTGCGCCATCAGTCCAACGGAATGGAAAATAAAGATTCAAAGTCGAAACCTTTATCCCCATAATTGATACCCTGGGCCTTCATCTAAAACAGATATTAAGTTCGTATAAGAACATTAGTCAACGCTTTGGTTTATTTTTTCGCTTTGAAAACTCTGAATTCCGAAGAGTTGAGACAAAGTTGCCAAGAATTTGCTGAAATCTACTATGAAGACGTAAACGAGAAAGAGTTAGAAATGGAATGTCTGCATTTAACAGAATACTTGAAAATTGATCAAAGTAAAAATGAAGAAACTAATAGTATACTGGAAATATATCTATTATCTTTTGAAAGAGAGCAAAATTGAAGACACCTTTCCTAATGTAGAAATCGCACTGAGAATCTTTCTAAGCATGATGGTCCAAATTAAAACGAATAAAATGTGAATTAAGAAGTACAATGCTTCAAGAGAGATTGAATAGTTTGTCGCTAATGTCGATAGAATGTGATATGCTCGAAAACACAGATTTTGAAGATGTTATTATCGATTTTGCTCAACTCAAATCTAGAAGGGTACCTCTTCAATCAGCTTAGATACTTATATAAGGAGTATAAGGACTAATCGTGGATGCTGGTTACTTAGTGTGGATTACATGATATAGTCTATTCATAATATCTAATGTAACTGTAAAGAAATAAAAATAATGCTAAAACTTTGCATTTCTACGATATTTGTCTATTTTAACAAAATAGTATTGAATTATGATCATAGGGGCCACATTTTTCTAATGTGGCCAGGGCTTCAATAGGTGAAAGACGGTCCTGCATGACTTTATTACCGATATAACTACGGACTGTATTTCATGTGATGGCACCAAGATGCATAGAAACCCTGGTGCGATCGATCTCAGATTCGATTTTGTTTCTACCAAAGTTGTTGATACTGTAATTGCATTGATACCGTTGGCTTCATTCGTCGAAGGATGGCGCCGAAGTTTCCAACATTCCACGGTGCCTTGATTTGTCATTTGATTGTTTTTGAATGTTGACATGACACTTGTCGCTTGTCCAACTGTCAATCGTCAATGACAACATTAATCTGTAATTTTGCCGCCACCTGTGCTAAAGAAGTAAAACGATACCAATGTAATAAAAATAACATAAGTCAAGTAGGCCGTACATCAACACTTTTGTATGTCGGTATCACAGGTATAAGAGATCACACCAGGGTTTCTATGCATCTTGGATGGCACACTCGGTTTCCTATTAGTATTTTTGTTAAAAAATCACCCATTTTATGCTCTATTGATTGGTGTATTCAAAATTCAGTGGCAGACATTCGTTCAAACGACAGCTATCTGCCGGTCTATAATGAATGAAGTAAAGACAGTAGTTTATTAATGGGGTGCAGCCAAAACTCTTCAACATAAAACATGGAAAAATCTTAGCGGTACTTTTAAAATTTGTCTAGGTGGGATACGAGATTAGACGAGAGATCTGCATGTTTTTCAGTAGAACCCAACTTTCATTACAGATATAACTACGGACTGTTAAAAAATTGTTAAAATTGTTAAAATTTTGCACCCCTACGTACAACAACCCTCAAAAGTCAGAGACTTGTGCGAGCTAGGGGAAGACGTAGCCCTTACCTTTTAATACGTGTGATGCCATGCACTGTCTTTCATGTGATGGCACACTCGGTTTCCTACTAGTATTTTTGTTAAAAAATCACCCATTTTATGCTCTATTGATTGGTGTATTCAAAATTCAGTGGCAGACATTCGTTCAAACGACAGCTATCTGCCGGTCTATAATGAATGAAGTAATGACAGTAGTTTATTAATAGGGTGCAGCCAAAACTCTCCAACATAAAGGAAAAATCTTAGCGGTACTTTTAAAATTTGTCTACGTGGGATACGAGATTAGACGAGAGATCTGCATGTTTTTCAGTAGAACCCAACTTTCATTACAGATATAACTACGGACTGTTAAAAAATTGTTAAAATTGTTAAAATTTTGCACCCCTACGTACAACAACCCTCAAAAGTCAGAGACTTGTGCGAGCTAGGGGAAGACGTAGCCCTTACCTTTTAATACGTGTGATGCCATGCACTGTCTTTCATGTGATGGCACACTCGGTTTCCTACTAGTATTTTTGTTAAAAAATCACCCATTTTATGCTCTATTGATTGGTGTATTCAAAATTCAGTGGCAGACATTCGTTCAAACGACAGCTATCTGCCGGTCTATAATGAATGAAGTAATGACAGTAGTTTATTAATAGGGTGCAGCCAAAACTCTCCAACATAAAGGAAAAATCTTAGCGGTACTTTTAAAATTTGTCTACGTGGGATACGAGATTAGACGAGAGATCTGCATGTTTTTCAGTAGAAACGAAGCTATTTTTTGGCGTTGAACCGCATTCAATAATTTTTTAAAAACTTATTCAATTTACGTCATAGATTTGACTATGTGTCAGAATATTGCATTAGGTTTAAAAACATTCCGTCCATGAAGTCAATGTTTCAACGCTAAAACGGACCAAATTATTTAAAAAAGTGGTACGCCAAAAAACAGCTTAACTTTCATTGGAAATGAATAATTGATAATCAAGGTCTCACTGTAAATACATGTATTTTCCAAAAACTCTGTACTATTAATTTTATTACCGCAGCCACCTATGGCAAGACAAAAAAAGGTATTAATAATTTCAAACCATTCTCTGTCAGTGAACATTTCGGTCTCCTGCCTCAAACCCCTATTCTGTTAATAATAATTGTGGGAGGGGGTATATGTCATTCCTTTTTCTTATATTATCAAGACTTGTTGCATTTAGCGTATATGTTAAATGTCATCAAAAGTTTTAAAGCAAAGAAAATTGGTATTCCAAATCTCCCAAAGTTTATTCGTCCGATCCTCAGTTCCAGTAATCCAATGGTCCGACGCCACACTACGAGCGGGAGTGGCAGCTATTCAGCGAGGCAGGGCGAGAGCAGCTTACCCGACGGCCGCAGCTGCCGCTGCCGCAGCAGCGGCTTTTGCGAGACATCCTGCCCCTTTGACGGGTACTCTACACGGTTACACGCCCGTAATAAATACACTTCCGGTCGATGGAAGTGTCTACTACGACCCGTTTTTGGCTGCGCACGCTGCAGATCCCAACAATTATAGCAGGTTGCAGGTAAGTTATCTGAAGTAATAGGTCTGATTTTATGGAACTTGCTCCAAAGATATCACAATATATAGTGAGCACAATGGTAATTGCGGAATTGCTGTTGAAATATTCAGTCTTTGGAGACATTAAAAAAAAATAATACAAGTTTCCCCACTTCACCCAAAAACACTCACTTAATGCACGTTCATCTGTACTCGATGCAAGTTGGCATCATCAGGAGTGATCATTATCTCCTTTTGTTACCGATGCATTGAGTAATGTGGTGTTTTGGTAAAATGAATAAAAAAAGTAATAACAAGTTTCCGAGACATTCAACCCTATGCTGTATCACTTCCGTTAAAAATAACGTCACCGTTATTCGCCATTTCCGTTATTTTGCTAGTACCAAGCAATAGCAAAATAACGGAAATGTCGAATAACGGTGACGTTATTTTAACGAAAGTGATACAGCATAGGGCTGATTACCAGTTATACTTCTTCTCAAAACGATTCATTCAATTAAGTTTAAATTAGATAATATTAGTCAGATTTGAACATTGATTATCAAAAGGCTAAATTCAAAGAAAGCACAATTCAGGTGCAAATTTAACCGCTTTTAGTAGCTCCAGAGAATTTTGTATTTCTGTAGCCCAAGTTGAAAGAAGATTCATTCATTGGAGCAAAACAAAACTCTCGGAATACGTGCTGTTATCAAAAAATTCCGTATATAATAAGTTTTCAATGGTGATATTTAGGTGGTCATAAATGGTTAATAGAGAGATATCGGACACGCACTTTAGGAAAAGCAGGATTAAGTTGCCTTTATTTTGAACATCTGGCCTTTTTTAAAAATTGGATATTCGAATTATTCGGACGATTTCGGTAATAACCGTGACCCTTCGCAAATTTCGAAATACCTGTCATTGAAATATAACCTGAAATTCCTGATAAACTCATTCAGTTTGTCATCATCATTTGCGCCTCCTGAATTAACTGCTGTTATTTACCAATTTACCTCACAACTTGTTTCCAACAGTAGATTCAGGTTAGAAATAACGTAATAGGTACCTAAATAAAGGATCCGTACAGCAGATGTACCAATAACCCTACTTTTTACCTAACGAATAAGGTCATGCAGTATTTCAATAATGTCCTCTTTTATTCCTGCATTGCAGTAAATGAAAGCGTCCGATAACTCTCTAATGTATCTTCGTATAACTTTTTATTTGTATGTTTATAGGGATAACAAAAAAAAACAATTCGAACCTTCTCTCTAGTCCAAAACCTCTAATCAATATTTTCCTTATTCAAACAAGTGTTATGAAAAAAGTACGTGCTTTTGAAGGAATGCAATGAATTTATGAACGACTAGCAAGTTATGATTATTTACGATTTTAAATTTATGTGTATATCTGAAAAAATTAATGCATTTCTAATTGTTGGATGTGTATAGAACATTTACTCAGATTGGTGTAACTAACAGCATGATCATTCTATTCTTTTAAATTCTTTTATTTGTTGTATGCTATCTCATGTCAAACAATAGCACTCAATAAACAATGGAATAGGCAACTGTTTCCGTAAGCACCAATTTTTTACTCATTTTAATCATTAAGAAAAACTAACTTGTGTGAAAAGAGCAGCATACCAAATCTTCAGAAATACTCGATATAGGCTATTACGATAATAAATACTTTTTCAGGGAGTGAGGAAGTACATTGAATCTTTGATTAATTTCACAGATGACTGGTAAAAGAGTGAGTGAAAATTCGACCATTATAATCGAGAATCCTATCTCACACAGAAAACACTTCCTGAATTGGGTTTCTTTGGTGTAAGCATGAACAAATTTAACCAACAAGAAATTGAACGAAATATCTTTTCGTGTGGAAATGTATTGACTATAGAATGAAGGGCTGTACAATTTAGGCAATCATTTCCAATATGAACTTCTGAACCCCAGGATCCTAAGAGGAGCCGTTTTTTTTTTTCGAAATGAACCTTTTGGAAAAAGCATTCTTTCATGAATCTATTTCATAACTGTAATCCTGGAATTCAAGGAAAGTCACGGTTCATTATTTCATTGAAAACTGTTCATGTTACTGGCAGTAAGTACTCTGAGAAAACTCCGTATTCGAAATATTCAACCCTGGTTTACAAGCGAAATCAATTTATTGCAATACCATAATTTGCTGCAACCGGATCATTCATCAGAAGTTCATATTTGAAATGATTGTCTAAACTGTACAACCCTTCATTCTATGGTCAATTCAATTCCGCGCGAAAAAAATGTTTATTCAATTTGTTCATGCCAACATTCTCGAACCAGTTATTTGTGAAATTAGTCAATCAGGTATTTCCGGAGATTTGGTGCTATATTTGACTGCTATTTTCACACCGGTCTACTATTGACTTTTCCAAAGTGAAATAAATCAATATTGTCCCCTGATATATATCTGTTTTTACGGGCTTCTCTCTGTGTTATGTGTTTCTGGTCCTCAGAAGGACCCTTTTTACGACGTTTCAGCAGAGTCTCATTTGCCATCTTCAGGTGATGTAGTTTTTGGAGAAAGGGTTGTGCTTTCGAGAGGGGAACTGTGAACAACAGAAAGGAAAGATTTATTACACTGAGCCCTCTGGTGAAAGTGCAGTCGTAGACGCATAAAAAATGTGCCATACTTGATCGCAGCTGAAGCAACAAACAAACTGGAAGCCAACTGCATATTTGAAGCTCCAGCCTGAACACCTTGTGGTTATTAGGCAAGAAACGACGTTCTCATTATGAGTAAGAAATGGATGTGTGAATGGAAGATTTAATGCCCTCTATGCATGTCCCTTGAAAGTGGTCCGGTGGTGGAAGCAGTCGTTGAAAGGCCTAACAAAAACGATCAGAAAAGCTCACAACATGGTCATCAAGGAAGACAACGAGGAAGCGTGGAAATCTTTAATAAAACCGCGAGAAGGAAGTTCAAAAAGGAGTTAAGAAAAAGTAAAAGAGCTAGCTGTAAATCTTACTGTGGGAAAATCAACTCCTTCACAGAATCCATCAGACTCATAAGAATTCTGAGCAACGAGACAAGGTTCCATAACAACCTTGATAAAAGCAGCGGGCGATTCATTGGAGTCCTCCTACCTTGTTTGGCAAAGAGCTGAAGCTAGTCCAGCAGGTCAAATACCTAGGGGTGGTCCTGGACTCCAAACTTTAATGGTCGCCACATGTAGATAGGATTATACAAAAGTTGGTAGCAATCCTATGGCAAATAAGGAGAACTGTAGGAAGTAATTGTGGTACTAACCCAGAGATTATGCGCTATCTGCACACGGCAGTTGTTAGGCCAAATATCCAATATGGGTCAGCTGTGTGGTGGCCAGGCGCACAGGGCAGCACACTAAGCCGAAGATTTGGTAAGGTTGTCCTGTTTGGTAATAATGAGTGCAATGAGAACGACTCCTACTGCAGTGTTGGAGGTACGAGGTGGCAGACGAACTTGCTGGAACCTGTTTCGCAACGCCGTTCTGTGGGCCGAAGCCTGTACTAGGCATCGCTACAGGCCAAACCTCTTCAGCCCTTGACGACCAGGCGGAAGACGAGCTGAACAAACTTTGGAGAGATAATACCGGCTGCAGGCAGTGGAAGAAAGTGTGGCCGGCTCCAGCAAGTCAGGGACTGCATGGCTCTTAGGCAGAAACCGCCAAGAACTATGCCTAATCCATACGGTTCAATTGGCGGGACTTGTTTGAAGGACAACGGGTTTGGTTTTTTCCTTCCCAAATATATTTCATAAGATTATGTGGTTTGCTGTTTCTAGCAATGCATCACAGAGTCTTCATTAGGAGTTACTTCCAAACAGCCCTATTACTTTAAGAGGAACACGATCATTGAGATGCCTTGTAATGATTCTCAACTAGTTGTTACTTGTCCAAGAATTTGTTTATCGCATAGAGTGTACATTTCAGTAAAGTAAGCTTGGGATCACATGTTAAAAGATCCTCGTAATTTCCAGCTCGCTAAAGTCTCGTAGGGATGCAGCCAAATAAAGTACTGGTATATGCCTAGAAATGGAGTCTCTGATGTCTACTTGGCACATTCGTCAGTTCTTAAATTTCCTGATATTCCATTGTACTCTGGCACCAAGAAGAGTTTAACATTTTTCTGTTTTGACACAGTTTTCACGTCTGAAAGGGTTTTTCACAGTCGTCACCTTTTGAAATATCAGAGCTTTCAATTCCGACTGACTATCAGAAACTGTGAATCTTATTATTTGCATAAACTCTTCACATGTTTTCACATATACATTGTTGTATTAAGTGCGTTTCGGCCTATACTACAGTTCACGAAAATATTGGCTTAGCCTTACCCCGGAACAATAATTGGATCTTCCACTACGTCGATTTCTTTTAATAGAATTGACGTCACGTCATAATGATGACTTGATTTTAATGAAAAACTACAATGAGAAAGTGCTGTAAAAATGCAACATGTTGAAAATATATTAATGCTACATTACGGTTTTCTGTTATTTTGGCACATAAAAGAAATAGTCATACCACAGCCTCAATTATCCGAGCCATGGTGAGAAAATCGGCAACACCGCGCGATAATCAATTTGACGACCTTCCCATTTTTTCGTTATTGTCAATTTCTCGTCTTATGTGGATAACTAGGAAAAAAACATAGGGGAATGAATTTGTAGAGAAAAGAACGCCGATTAACGTGGTTGTTTCATTTTCTTCATCACAAACAAGAATCGCAATCTACTCGATTTCTTAGAAACGGATAAAGGTTTTTTCATGCCCTAAAATTCACATTTTAAAAGATTTTTCTTTATTTTTTTTTTTGATAAGTCTCCAAACCAATAAGATGATCCCTGATTTTTTTCAGATATTTCGTTTAAGTTTGACTGATCAAAATAATTGTTATTAGAAGGTACATACCGGGTGGCTACGGAAGTATTGCCTACGGAATATCTCAGTTATTGTATGAAGTAGGTTTGTGAAATTTGGAGCGTCGATATAATGACATAAGAGCTAGAATTTGAGCATATTGACATGTCGAAGTTAACTTCCGGTCTGACCGGAAGTAACATCAACTTTCTTATTTTAAATGGAAACCCTATTTTTTTTTATTTTCGCTTTATTCAGCATTCAATTCCCTTTCTAATGACATATCACAAGTTGGTATCTAACCAGAAACTAGATCAGAAAAAAATTATTATTGAAATTTACCGAGTAGGCCGTGGAAGCAAAATGAAAGCCAAAAATTGAAAAGTTGGCTATGGAAACCATACGTCACTTGATAACAGTTGTTCTTGCTCTATTATCGCCATACGCAAAAATAACATTAAAAATAATGTGGAATGATAAATTATATTCTGTAGGTTCTAGGTTAAATAGGAACATAAACGTACTTGGTCTGTGCCATCGTCCATAGATATTCTAATATCTACCTATGGACGATGTTCGTGCTATTCAGAATAATCATCATCAGACCTTTTTACCACGATAAAATATATGTAACTGTAAAACAAAATAAAATAAAATTATGTCTCTCACAGAGAAAAAAAAACAACAGAAAATAAAAAACTTACTCATTAATGAATAAACATTGAAAAAATAATAATAGTGTACTTCCTGAATGAAAAGGAAACTAATAATAATAATAATAATAATAATAATAATAATAATGCTCATTCCCTCTGATGTCGGCCGTGGGTATACTAGGCTAACCCCCCAGTATACCCTACAACTCGGTTCCAAATGCAAGAGGAAGAGGCCCCCACAACCGACCCCTTCGGATGAGGGGTCATAGGCAAGGTGGTGGGGCCCAAAACGATGGATTGCTACACGACGACGACCGCAATGAACACGGACGCTTTGAGTGGACGGATGAATTAAGGGACGGTCTTATGCATTGTGAGAGCAGTGAGCCTGCCCGAAGAGGATACATGGCAAAAATGCATGATCTGTGGTGTGAGATACACCCAGAGCATGTCGCTTTTTCCGCCCAAAACCTGAGGGATTATGTATCTCATCTTCGGGCACGAGGCTATGTCAGAGCTCCTCCTCAGCCGGTTAACGCAGTGGCAGAAGTGGCAGATATGCCACGTGTCGACGTGGCTGTAGAGGAGCCCCGCATCATACCACCAAGGGAAGGCATCAGAACTCGCAGGGCGCTTCATAACATGAAGCCCCTGAAGCCACAACAACTGGCACGGGTGGATGCGGATATTCAGAAGAGGCTGACATCTGGCAGATCAACTCTGCCGTGTATGACGCCGCTCAGGCCCTGTCCCAAGCGAAGAGGAGGGATACCACCCCTCTGAGATTGGAAGGCATGAGCGACGCATTCACAAGATGAAAGCTAAGATCAAGTCGGCGAGACAACACGCGTCTCGTATCCAGTGTGTGGCGGACTACGTGGCGGCCAATAGGTCCTTCACGCCCGCAGTGCGGCGAATTGCCGCAAATTTGAGACGAGCTCACCACACACTAAATCAAGGCGTGCATTTTACCATCAAACAGCAAAAAAGTCACTAGTGAGGCGGGCGAGAAGCATCGCGGAAAACTTGAAGTTCCGCGATAAACCTTCTCGCCTATTCCAAGAGCCTCCACGTGTTGTGGATAACCCTCCGGCGGCTGATCGGGTAGAAACCTTCTGGAAGGGCATTTACGAATTTCCGCAATCACTCAACGTAGATATTCCAGCCCCAGCACAGTTCGAAGCTTTCTGCAGGAGGCTTCGTCAGCCTGAGCTTAATGAACTGCGCAATCCGATAACCCCGAAAGAACTTCGACGGGCCCTCGAAGGCTCGAAGAATTTTGCTGCTCCAGGTCCTGATGGACTGAATAACTATTGGTGGAAAAAATTTCCAAGTACCCACCACCATCTAGCAGTTTTCAACTCATGGCTAGATGGGGAGCAACATATTCCGGATTGGTTTGTCGAGGGGCGAACCGTGCTAATCCCCAAAAACGGAGATTTGTCTGATCCGAAGAACTGCAGACCGATAACATGCTTGAACGCATGTTATCAGATGTTTACCCGAATTTTATACATGCGAATACTCTCCGCAGTTGAGCCGGTGTATGAACGGATATATGAGCAAAGAGGGTCAAAGAAGGGGGTCGCTAGCTGCAAGGAGAACCTGCTGATCGACGGATGCATCACGCAGGACTCCGTGCAATACAAGCGTAACCTTTTAAAGGCCTGGATCGACTATCGCAAGGCATTTGATACAACATCGCATGAACTAATCATGCATTTGCTCAGATTCCTTGCGGTACCCGATCAAATAGTGAGATGCATTGAACAGCTGATGCCGTTCTGGAGGACTCGCTTCACCATAACATCTGGTCAAGTCAGAGTCCAAACAGAGCAGGTTATCTTCAGAAGGGGCGTGTTTCAGGGAGACTCCCTCAGCCCTCTTCTCTTCTGCATCTCACTACTGCCATTGTCCGTTGCACTACGGAAAACCCGCGGATACAACTGCGGCACCCCCAGCAACCGGAGGCACCCATTTGTTTTACATGGATGACCTTAAACTTAATGCCTCCGGAGAAAAGGACCTTCATCAGTCTTTAAGTGTAGTGCAAGAGTACACGCATGCTATCGGAATGGAGTTTGGGATCGAGAAATGTGCCACGGTTCATCTCAAAAGAGGACGATGCGAGGAATACGGAGAGGACGTTCAGCTCGTAGACGGAAGCATCCTACATCATCTGGATGCCGGAGAGTCGTGTACCTACCTAGAGGTGGAACAACGCCATACCCAAGAGGTAGCTACTATTAAACACTCTCTCCGCGGCAGGTATCATAGCACAAACTCCGACAGATCTGGTCTTCAGAACTGTCGGGGAAGAACAAAGTTGCTGCAACTAATATGCTTGCCGTTCCGATTCTACTTTACTCCTTTGGAGTAATGAAATGGACTCAGGAAGAGCTGCGACAACTCGACGTAAAAACTCGCAAAATGATGCATCTTTATAGGAGCTTGCATCCTAAATCGTCTGTTCCACGGTTATACTTCCCCAGACAACGGGGAGGCCGTGGACTTTTGAGTTTGGAGTGTCTACACAACAGAATGGTACTGGATGGAGCCTGTAAAGTCATCAGGAGTTCAGATCCCTTTCTATACTTCGTATGCCATCACGAGAAAGCAGGTATTGGAGCATTTCTTTTCAAGGCAGCAACCCGTGCAGCCGATGAACTCGGTATCGTATTCGACACTGAACAAACTCTGTCACCGAGTTGGAACCCGTTCAGCAAAAAGCCCACGTGAAAGCTGCGGAGTGTGACAGGCTCCTACAGCTACATAGGGATAAGCCAATGCATGGGGTCTTCTTCAAGAACATTGAAGACCTTGGCTTATACAGAAACCTGACCTTCGCTTTTTTCAGGTCAAGTGGGCTGAAGTCGGAAACCGAGGGATTCATAATGGCCTGCCAGGATGGTGTCTTCAACACCCTCATCTACCGCAGTCGCGTGATGGGTATAGAGGTCCCTGGCACTAGATGCAGAGCGTGTCATGGGGCAGCTGAGACCATAATGCATTTGCTGTCAGCTTGTCCAGCTTATGCGGTCTCAGCCTATATCCACAGGCATAACGCGGCATTACAAGTGTTGTACTACCATCTACGACACTCGTACGGTGTAGTCGAGATACCGGTGTTGCCTTATGCTCCAGGGGATATTGAGTCCGTTATGGAGAATGAGAAGTGCCGAATATAGCCTGATGTAGTCCTCCTCGACCATCAAAGTAGGACGATTTTTGTCATTGAGTTTTCAGCTCCTGACGAAACGAACATCGTCCGAAAAGAGGAGGAAAAACGGACCAAATATCGAGACCTACTCTTTGAACTCCGCAGGCTTCACCCAAACCATTCAAGATGGTGGTTCTGATAATAGGGGTCCTTGGTGGAATGATAGACACACTGCTCTCAAACTTGAAAATCATACCGGCTTGCCATGGTGCGGCAGAAAACTTAGCCGGAAGAATGCAGAAGGCCGTAATTCTAGGTTCATTCCGTCTTCTCAGGGCACATGACTCTCGGACCCAGTAATCACTCACCCCACGGACGTGTGGAGTGTTTACTGGGGAAAATTACACACCAGCGCGCCCTCCGGTAGTATCGGAGCTCCGGAGACAGGGCCTGACTGGTACATTCCTTGTGAAAAAAAAATATTAAATTTTTCTTAAAAGCCAAAGAATGAATGTGTGAGTGAATGTGAATGTTAGTCGTTATTCTCACAAGATACTGCAAGGGCTTTTTCAAAATATAACAACAAATTATCAATCATATTTGCATCGGTCTGATCTGAGTTGCTTTCGAACCTTACCAGAATATTTTGAAGTTGTGACCACCTACTCAATTTCAAATCAAAAGTAAGAATCCATTTCGACCCATTGTATCACAACTTATTATTAGCAAGGTACTTAAACTTGGACCTGCATCTCATTTAATATTACAATTTGCGAAGTTATTCTCAATTCATTCATATTATCAGATAATGAAACATTTGATTGCAAACCTAATAGATAGAAATAAAGTTTTTCTATCAGTATGATGAACTTTCCAATT
Source organism: Chrysolina americana (assembly GCA_958502065.1). Classification (NCBI taxonomy): domain Eukaryota; kingdom Metazoa; phylum Arthropoda; class Insecta; order Coleoptera; family Chrysomelidae; genus Chrysolina; species Chrysolina americana. Next base: position 79,285,296 of record OY293410.1, read on the forward strand.
ATCAAATTTTAGTTTTTCCTTATATTCCCTAACTAATTGATCGTATCTGAATTTTCAAACTCTTTCAATGAATTATTATGAACATCTAAATAGTTCTAACTTCTGTCATCGGGGTTTAGTTCTCAATAATGTTGCGGGTTTCGCAAAATATTTTAATAAATTCGGAAATATTGAAGTTACTATAGTTTTTATCAATTTTGAACGTTTAAGAAATTTTTTTATTGGTCCATCTAGTAGGGAAAATGTTTCATATTTGATGATATCAGTATCATGAAAATTAATCGCAGATACAACAGACCTTTGAGGGAGGCTCCAATTTGTATGAGGTATTGCATCAGAAATCCATCTCTTCCGCGATTCCTCATCTTTCGGAAAATAACATACCAAGATATTCTTTTATTGAGAATCCCTGTCACATAACAATGAGTTGGCATATTGTCACAAATGTAGTAGAAAGTCCCTCCAAAAGCAAAAATAGGTATACATATGTAGATAACTTCACAATCACATTTAATGGGCTTTGAACACACTGATAAATCGAACACTTGATTTTTGTCAATATTTCGTAAACCATTTCACATGAATCTTACGTTCATTCATCAATTAGAACACAAATCATTCACCCTAGAATGACTACTTTAACAATCATCATTCCACAATACAATGACTAATGTCGTCACATGGTAGGGCGAGTAGGGCGCATTTACCTTGTTGTCAAATTTCTTCACCATGGCTCTGCGAATTAAGACGGCTGTGGTCATATACAGTTCGATTATTTTATCATTACCCATTAGTCTTCAATTTATGATCACACACCCTATATCGAACATCTCTTTCTAACAACCGCTATGAGCGAATCAAAATTCGTTAACATTTGTCTTCTAAGCTAAGAATTATGGTATTGTGATGACGCACGGGTAAAGATAAAATAATCGAACTTGTAAGAGTATAGTGAAAATATTTATAGATAGAGCAGTATACATAACAAATTTATTTTTCTTGGTGAATATTAGTTTTTTTTTCAAATAAATGTATCATTCTAGATATTATCAAATTTAAAAATGCCACGTTTTAACAACTGGCGCTCAAAATGCCACATCTTTTTTCAAATAAATGAATTTGTACTTTGAGCTCAAATGCAAGTTGTCTTGATCTTAATACAACTGGGATGGTATACTCTTTTTTTAGGAATTTAAGATATGCCTGTTATGTGTTGATTTTTGGTAAACGAAAATTATCTAGTTAGTTACACGTGATATTTCAATATAATCTGATAGTTGGTATTTTTCGGCGATGAAATGTACTGCTACTTAGTTCCTGGAAAAAATTACTTTAAAAATAAAAAATTTGTCTCATTCCTCATGGAAACCCCTGTAATTTTCGTAATTTTTGACGTACATTTTTGTTATTTGTATCGGTTCTGTAAATATTAGATCTACGTCAAAAATTATGGAAGATACTAGGGTGATTCCATGAAAAGTGAGACAAATTTCGATTTTTCAAAACTGACTTTTTTCATAAATGAAATGGAAAAGTAGTAAATTTCTAATTATGAATCCGTAGACATACGACATATTTTGCCGCCTACAATGATCGATTTTTCGGAAACGTCGTTGGTTTTATCACTCGAAATGATCCCTTCAAGTTCATTTTTTAAATTTTTGACTTTTCGTTCGATTCTACAAAATTCAGTAATCTACGTCAATGATAACGTTATAGGGTATTTCAACTAAAAGATCGGTTGAATTCCATTGTGAATTGAATAATAACTTTTGGGAAGATAACTGATATAGCCGTCGTTTAAATAGGTAATAATTTTCATTTGAAACTCTATTTGAAAGAACTCAAGATACCGTATTCGAAAATGAATCGGATAACACTAGGACACAAACTTATTAGAACGGGTTGAGATTATCCAATGTCCCTAACCTACCATCGGTGTCTCCCGCAAGTACCTTGTAGCTACTGGAGGAAAATGCCGAGCTTTGGATGTGCATGGCATAGTGCATGGCTCTGTATCTGTTCTAGGCAGCAGCAGCCGCAGCAGCAGCAAGTCCTTTACTAAAAACTCCCCTCTCGACTGCCCAACAGGCGAGCTATGCAGCTGCAGCAACATACACGGCAGTAGCAGCAAGATATGGAGCGGCAGCGGCCGCTCAACCGGTGGCAGGGTATGCAGTCGCAGGGTATGGCAGAGAATATGCGGATCCCTATTTGGGACACGGGATCGGACCGATGGCTGGATATGGGGTATGTATAAAAAGAATCTGTATATTTCACTGTTACTATCACTCATTATAAATAAATATGGGTAGTGATAGCAACAGGGGAAATTTTGTGTACTCGTCCAATACAGGGAGTTTACGAAAAGGGGTAAGGAACTCCAGGTAATAATTTAAATTAATTTTTTTCGTTATATTTATTGATTAGGTACACATTATTACAAAATAATGTTACAGGATTAAAAAGTTCCCTAGCTACGCTACGCCGCTATTGAGTGCCGACCATAAAACAGAACTTATTTGCATAACAAATGAATCGGCGCCGATCGCAGTAAACATTTGCCCATTCATGGAATATTTTTTTTATGTTTTCTGTACTGATCAATCTGGAGAACAAAAAAAATCCCAAAAAATCTTCTCTGCTCGAACTGACACTTTTGACACTTGATAACGATCGGAGATACTGAACCCATTGAAACGTCGTGCTCATAGAAACACTCCAAACAATGGAAGTCCGCAGTGAAAGTTATCAACTCACAACATTGTCTAAAACTTTCAAACAAAGGAAATGAAAGGACTTGAAAACAAGAACCAAAATCATCGAGGCAGGATTACCAAATTAGGAATTTTCGTAAAACCACCAACTTTTGATGTACGGTCCATATACCACCGGCAATTTGAAGGTGCGGCAGTGGCTAATGGATGGGGCGAAGAAGAAAAAGCTACGGCACTTATATAGTAGCTTTGAGAGGACCAGATTTGGGTATGTTGCAAACAATACCTATCGAACAGCAAAATAAATATGAAGACTTGATTAGTGCATTAGAGTTGCGGTATGGCGATCAACATCGAAAACAGCTGTATCGGGCTCAAATGAAAACGCAAAGGACTCTGCGATTAACACACTTCAAGAGGAGTAGCGATGCCTTAGTACGTTCTGTAGAAGTGGAGGCGGCCTTCAACAGCTCGGGGCCGAAAGTACGAGCTATCGACAGAAGAACCCGAACAACGATAAAGCGCAGTTACTAGTTCATTCGAGAATGGTTCTGGATGAGATTGAATCTTTGATAAGCGGAATAAGCAGTCTGGAGAACAGGGTGTCCCATTGATATGGGGACATCTTGAAAAATACTGCAGGGTAAGAATGCCACCACGTTCGCAATCACATATGAGGACAAGGTCTTCCAGCGAGTCCCCGAATGGGAAAACTAGAATTAGCCAGCATATCGGGGCCATCCCTATTAACATGCTAAGGAGAACAACAGATAACCTTACTATATCAGGAAAATTGAAAGAAATAGACCATATCGTCCCCCTCATCACGTAGGGGCGTATCTGATTTCTCAATATTTTACAGGAGAGATAAAAACCGGAAATGGTTGATAAGTTAGGCGACCTATATAGTTCTCCATATAATATGTCAAAGTAATATTCTACCAATAAAACAGAAACAATATGTATTTTACGCTGATGTTATATAAAAAATGTAAAAAATCATTTTAATTTTGCACTTTTCTGTTAGTTACGCCAATGCGTGAAAAGGGGAACGATATGCACCATAGACACCGGTGCTGCAGTTTCTTTGGTAAGCAGTGACAGTCTTCGGACAGAAAGCATGAAACTAATCTCTTCAAACTTCGTGCTTCGAACAGTCACTGGTGAAAACGCATCTATCTGAGAAGAAGCTGAGATCACACTGATTCTTGGGCAAATCTCTATCATAAATAAGGTGTACGTCGCAGATATAGAAGATGAATTTATACTTGGGGTGGATTTGATTAGTGACTACGGGTTTTCATTTGACAATGAAGAGAGGATCATGAAGTTTGGAGAAGAAGAATTTGCCCTCATAATTCCAGCAGAAAGGACAATGTCTGTGAAACTGGGATCAGTGAAAACCGTGAAAATTCCTGGATTTTTGAAGCGGACTTTATCCAGCAACATTTGAAAGATTTATGGAGTAGGTCCTGTGTGGGTTCACTTGAAAGAGTTGCCCAGTATACCTCGACGATGTTTTAGTCATGGGATAGACATTTAGAGAACATCTGCAAAATTAGCCAGAAGTACTTCAACGATTCAGGAATGACAATCTTAAACTGAAATGCTCCTTGTTTCAGAAATAATTGGATTTTCTAGGTTACGCAGTGTCATTAGACCTCATCCAAACAGACGAAGACAAGAGGTCCAAGACTAGCCAAGACCTAAAGACAGATGCAGATACCTCGTCCAGAAGACCTTGTTCGGATACTTGTGAGTATTGTGACCAAGTAAGATTGATGGTTGACGACAACTGCACCTCAGCAAAAATGAGACGAAACCAAGAAAGTGTTATAAGCATTGCAGATTTTTTAAGATGGAAGGAAAGCGGAGCAAAAAAACTCACCTGGAAGAAAATCTCCGTTCAATCGCCAACTTTCCAGGTATTGTGGGCACAATGAGATTTCCTAATAGTTGAGAATGGTCTGTTGAAGGGAGATTAGAAATTAGCCGACGGTAGAAAAGTGAATTCTCAATTGGTTGTAAGATGTCCGAAATGTGAAGCAAGCAAAGGCCTCAGGACAAGATCAAGAGTATAGATGAAAAAATACAGTATATCATGAAAGAGGGGCGACACTACTTGACGGAAGACCATAAAACTAATAATGAAATATGGTGGATTACGTAATCCAATCTTCCGCAAAAAAAAACCTATACAATAGGTATGGTCGTCGGCAAGTATTCTACAGAAAACAACTACTGCCCCCTACGACCATTGAATTATATCTGTTTAATACTTGGCAAAGTTTTCTACAAGAACCACTTTGCAATGCATTTCAAATATCAAAGTTGAAATTATTTTTCGATTTAATTGGGGGAACACCTCCGTACCGGTTTCATGGTCATTGCCAATCATCAGCGAAGGCTAGTTCGACCCAATTGAATCGAAAAATCCTTTCATCCTAATAGGAAATCCCTGAGACAAACACTGAAGTATGAATTCAGCGCCATCTCTGGGTTCCAGTTTAAAATGCACTCCGACTACGTGTCGACTTCAATATGAAGCCAGAAACATCATGAAAGAGGGGCGACACTACTTGACGGAAGACCATAAAACTAATAATGAAATATGGTGGATTACGTAATCCAATGTTCCGCAAAAAAACATTTACAATAGGTATGGTCGTCGGCAAGTATTCAACAGAAAACAACTACTGCCCTCTACGACCATTGAATTATATCTGTTTAATACTTGGCAAAGTTTTCTACAAGAACCACTTTGCAATGCATTTCAAATATCAAAGCTGAAATTATTTTTCGATTTAATTGGGGGGAACACCTCCGTACCGGTTTCATGGTCATTGCCAATCATCAGCGAAGGCTAGTTCGACCCAATTGAATCGAAAAATCCTTTCATCCTAATAGGAAATCCCTGAGACAAACACTGAAGTATGAATTCAGTGCCATCTCTGGGATCAACATCTTCCACCATTCTTGATGGCCTAAAGGGCATCTGTGCACAATTCTACCCCAGATAGCATTATCTTTGGAAGAGTATTTCGTTTGCCCTGTGACTTGGTGTTTGGGTCAACAAGTGCTAAAGATTAAGAGGTGTGGGATTATGCAGCGAACTGCGAGATAGCTTGAATTTGCAAGAAAAAGATTAAAGATAACTAGTGACAGGATGAAGACTCGATACGATCTTGAGGCCAATACTGTCGATTTAAAGAAGGTGGGCCGTGATGGTCGTGATGGTAGAGCGCTCGCCTCACAATCATAAGGTCGTGGGTTCAAAGCCCAGCACGGCCATCGGTCCCGGATCTTTTCATTGCTCGCACAAGCTCCTAGGAGCTTCTGAGGGGTTTCCTCTTTCTGGAAACCTGGAAGATTCGTAACAGACTATAAAAAAAAGAAAGATCGAGTGTGGCTGTACAACCCTCGTCGTAAGAAAGTAGTTTCTCCCAAATTAACACCATCTTGGGAAGGACCCTATACGATAGTGAAGATAATAAACGACGTGATCTATAGGATTCAAGGCTGCCGGAGAGCCAAAATGAAGGTCTTTCACCTAGAAAGACTTGAAACGTTATAATGGAGACGCCACATTGTTTAATCGGGACGATCAACATTGAAAGGGGGATAATGTTACGAGATTTTAAAAATTTCCCCTACCTACGCCGCTGTTGAGTGCCGACCATAAAACCTAACTCATTTGCATAACGAATAAACCGGCCCCGATTATCAAATGATAGCGAAATATGTTGTGATATTCAAAATAAAGTTTGTGAAGATCGAATTATTTTTTGTTTAGTTTGTACAATCAGTCTAATGAGTTTCAATGTACGAAGGTTGTGCATTATTAACAAAGCTAATCAACAATAAAATTTAATTTTGTTCGAAATATAGATTTGTTCTCACCGAGGCAGTGAAACCAAGAAAACGTATTGTGCACTCTTGCTGCATATAGATTGAGCATAATGTAAAATAGTTATGATAAAAGCACAAAGTATGTTTAGAATATTGTCAATATTTATTTTTTTTATCACAGATGATCAACGAGAATACAGTAAATTATCGAAATAAGTCTTATCAGAACTCGATACAAATTTATCTGAAACTTTTTTGTTTTCAGGCAGCTGTTTATCGTAGTGGTTATAATCGTTTCACGCCCTACTAAACATATCAGCAGCTCCATAAGGCCTATCAAGCTGAATACTCAAATGAATACAAATGAAAACCTATTGTTATTCGTCTTGTGTACGCGTAGCACAATACAGCACAAAAAACATTATGGAATTATATAAGGAAAGTAAGAGCCAAAGAGCTGAAAAACTCACTAACGTAAATTCCTTGTGATAGCCCAAAAAAGCTAACCCAGCTCTCTAACTTATAGTTAAGCATTAGGTTAAGTCAACGTTTCCATTCCCTTGTACTCGTACCAGTACGACCTGAATGGATGGTTCAGTTTTCATTTGAATATAAATTGTCTATTTCGAATAATTATATCACTTTTAATTCGTTTAATATTTGGATGGGGTCTTACTCATTCTTGCACATTTTGCTATTCGCTAAAGTTCTAGCAGCTAAATTCTTGTGACATTTATGGACATATAATTAAAATTTTTAATTCATTGAATCTATATTATTGAAAACATACATTGTGTTTCGGGTAATTTTTTTAACTTTTCTTTATACAAAGTTATATTGAACATAAACTCAATGAATTGAAAATGTCATCATTTGCTCAAAAATATCCAATATAGCCATGGGAATTTGTGAGAACATAAATTACATAAAATATGCAAAAATGAGAGACAATATTCATTATCACTCCTAATTGTTGAAAGTTTGTCGTCAAAATATATTTCAAATTTATATTGTTCATTTGTGCAATAATACAATGTAAAAATAATACTTGTAGATTTAATCAAGTGCCGTGAGTTATGGTGTCCACCTTTTCTTAAATATCATTCTCTGATGTAATTTCATTTTGAATGATGACATGTGAAGAAGGCACAAAGTAATTTTTGGCTTTATGAAGTTCTTATCGAATGGACAAATAAAACCAAGTGACGAGACTTGGGCTTATCGATTTAGGTTTAAATGTGTGTGGGCCTGTATCAGGATCTACCACCGGGACCCACCGCCTATTATGGCTCTCAATCAATTCGCCCAGCTCTTCCAAAGACACAATAAAATTTCGTGGGTTCTACTTGACTATTTGATTCATCAGATTTTTATCGATTCCGATTTTTCTGTCAATAGAATAGTCATTGAAAAGGTAACTGGCCGCCCTTGGAACTGAATATTTTGTTCATTTCTTACCATTTTCAAATGAGTAGTTAGTAACTAGTCAAATTGTGATGATAAAATTTGAATGGTTTTCGTGGTCATCGTTGGCTAGATGACGATTTTCCGGGTTTTTCAACTGTCGTATGTATGAGAACATCTCGCGAACAACAACGGCCGAAAAAACAAAAAAAAAATATTCAATTGAATAAAGGGACAAAAATAAAACAAGAAATTGTAAGAGGTATTTTCTGTTATTCATTCGGGTACAGAAAGCAAATAGTGGAAGATATTTTAAACTTGAAATTATTCTAATGTTGTGGATTCTTTTATTAGTTTATATCATGAAACTATTCTAATGTTAAATGGCGCTAATGAATGATGACTAGTAGTAGTAGTCCAACAATTTAACAATAACAAATTTAAGTGGCTTATTTAGAATTTGGTCACTTGAAAAACGGGATTAAATTACCACCATTTATTGAAATTATTGAAAGTGACTGTAAGAGTTGAAAATCCTTTCAAAAATTAGTGTACTTTTGAATATATTACATCCAACACAAAACAACTACTTCTCTAACTGATGATAATAATAAGACTTCCTCATAAACACTCATAGACTGAATCAGGCAAAGTCCTGCTATTTAACTCGGAGAGCTCTGCTATAATAGTGCTGACCACCGTCTGGTTGAAGCACTATTAATTATACATGTTCAAATCGTACGATGATCGAGAATTTATTGTTTCAAATAGATGTTTCACGCCAACTAGTAGGTACCACAAAATTCATCTCAAAGAAACTTATTCTCTATTACTTGATTTCAACAAAAAAGTATGCAGATGTAGCATGAAAATGGTTTTTGTTGTCCAGTATAGCATGAAATTGTAATTCTTTGTTTTCAATTTCATACTCAAATAATGTATGCAACGCTTAACTTTACCAATTCTGCAGTTTTTGACTTATACATTCAGAGATGACGTTTTGGATTTATTTTGATTAATTTCAACCTTGAGCCGATTTGTACTGAGTGATATTACTATGATGTGATATTGTAGGGCAATAATAACTCGAGGATTTTGAATCCTGGTATCACAACATCCTTGTATCCGTTGAAATTTTATAAGTCAATATGGCACTCAGGGCGGCCATTTTTCACCATAATATCAACCCGTTCAAAAAATTTAAGGAGGGCATTCATGAGCTAGACGTTATTAAAAAAAAACACTGGATGAAGAACCATAGTCGATAGTGATTTTTTCATAGGTTGTAAAAAACAGTTATCATTGTTGTAATTATCATGATTATTAGTCATGCATTGTTTACCTTTACTGAAAAAGGTATGATCAATTGTGTAGTGTAACTAGTATTACAAATATTTATTATTTTTTACTTTTCTATTAAGAAAGACGAGTTTCATAATTATTACTTCAACCTACATCACATTAGTTTTTAAGTTGTGACAAAAATAAGGAACGGTAATTGTAAGAAGCCCTCACAGGACAGTGTAGAAATCAAGTAAAATATATTTCTGGCAGTACAAAACAGCTTTTTGACAACTCTTTCCCTAACCAAAGAATGGAAATGTCTAATCTTTCAATGTGATGATTGCGCTCATTTTAATTTTGATTTCAGGTGTTCCGTTTAATTTCCAAAAAATGCATTGATTGGCTATATATATATACTTTTGGAAACTAGCTTGAAGTAAAGATTATTAGTTAGACCTCCATTCATCCATATCATTCTACTTTATTGTGAATAATACTAATTTTATTTCACTAGTAATTGGAATTAGCTGTTGTTTTCCGGATTTAATGGACATTGTTCTTCGGAATTTCTTCCAAAAAACGATGGCCATTAAACCGGAAAACAACAGCTATTTTTCAAACCCTTGCCACAAAAGCCTCAACCAATTTAGTAAATGGAATTATTCGGAAATTCTCTGTCTTTCACATTTTGTGCTGTCAAATAATATAATTTATTTCACACAGTTGTTATATATTATATATATATATATATATATATATATATATATATATATATATATATATATATATATATATATATATATATATTTTCGAATACTTTAAACAAAATCGATAATGATATTATTTTTGAATAATTTGGAATTAGGTTTACTTGTTATGAGTTTATAAGATATATTTATATTTCATCTTGTATAAATTTAGCATAGCATAGTGTTCTCATGAGTTGAAAGATAGTACCAAATGCTGGGATAAAACAATAAATAATTTGGGAATTTCTAATATTACCTACAGCACAAAATCTTGTTGAAATTCCACACTTCTGAACTGTACTTCGTTGAATGGAATTATATTTATGTCCTTGGAATAATAATTGTATTGAATGTGAAACGTCAAAATTATAATAAATCTAAGTACAACACACTATGGAACAAAATGGTTTTCAAGATGATAAAAGGCAAGTGGAATGGAAACGAACAATTTCCTCGTGTTTTTACTAGTTTGTTTCAATTATGCTCTATATTTTGATACTCTTAATTTATAGGTGGACATCTAGGTCTGCATTACATATCGACTCTCTATATTTAGCTCTCTAGATATGTACAGTTCAGTGATCAATGATTCGTTCGATTATTTTTTTGTGTAAAGTTTAGGGCGGATGTGTTTTCACCTTATCACTTCATTTTTATTCTTTTTACTCAACAGCAAATGTATATAATTTTTGATTAATTTTTGTTGTTGTTTTTCTTGTTATATTCTGAACAAGTAATCATTTTAAGCACAGGGAATATTAAAGAGTAACATCACAATATGCTCTTTTTATTTATTTTCCAGAATATTTATTCAATGTCTCATCAGATCTGACCAATTTCATTAACATTTTTTTTTTTCTGTCATTTGGTTTGGAAAACACATCCCAGTAAATAAAGCCAATTTTCTCTAGTCGCTGTATATATCTCATACACGTACAAATCATCCCGACTACTGAATTTTCTATTTTTGGTTGTGTTTTATCTTAAGATTCGTATTTTTTCCAATAAAGGAACCCATCACTGGGGCATTTTCAATATTTAAGAACAAAATGATTAGATTAGAAATATAAACTATACCTTTATATTTTCATTATTTTCATTTGATATTTTTTGTTCAATTAACATTTTCTCCCACTATGAAGATGTGATTGGTGATTGTGTATGTGACAAATATAATAAAAATGAAAGGTGATAACTAAGTACTGCATATTGTTGTTTTAATAGTTTCCTACCACCTGCAATATACCTTTCAGGTATAAAGAATTTTAGAAGATGTTGGAAATTGTGTTGTGATTGACCTCATTTATTAAAGAGAGAGAAAACTCGATATCTATGAAAAAAAAAACGCAAAGAAATGGGAAATAATTCAAAACTAAATATCAATACCCTCAGTCAATACCATGAAAATTGACAGATGAATCTTGCGTA